>CM060427.1:81654348-82854348 GCA_030545235.1 Helianthus tuberosus | reverse complement strand
TCATGATCATGTAAATTTTGTAAACAACTTTGTTCTTTTGAAAATATTATCTTTGAAATCCTTTATTTTCAAGACTTATAACATGTATCACAAATCATCATACACTAAAACAAGTTTATTTACAAGTTCATGTTTAACATAAAGGATGATCATTATGATTTTCTCAAGAATCATCCTCATACTTGCTAGATCATGTGTTTAATCACAATCTAGCAAGCTTCTTATGATGATCAACATCGTAAACACAAGAAATCAACAATCAAGTATATTACATACACTTAAACATTTTTGATTTTCATGATTTAGAGCATTATGTTCATGTTTATGCTTATGTTTCTTCATGATCTTTATGTTTAACATCTTATATCATCTTTTAACCAACATAATATGAAGTAAAATAAGATTAGGAAGGTCTTACTACTAGCACAAGGCTGGGATGATGTTCAAGAAGAAGAAGATGACAAATGAGGTGGATAAAAGCACTAGAGAGAGGTCCTTCAAGTTTCAATGCTTCCAAGCTTCCTAACTTTGCTTAAGACACCTTAGAATCTTCTTAGAATGTATGAGAATGGAATGAAAAGGATGGTTTATGTGTGTGGAGGATGGGCCGTAAGTTTTGAAGGGAGGAATAAGAAGTTTTGGAGCTTGCAAGTGTTGAATGATATGTGCTTATGATCTCATAGTTTTATAAGAATTCTTCCAACAACTGATTACCCACAAGTTATAATGCTCCATATAATTCCAACATGATCTATTAAGATATTGAAATAAAATCAAATGGTGGGGCCCTTGTTGGGCCGTCCTAAATGGGGGGGGGGGGTCTTAGTTAGGTTGTAACCTTTAGTTAGGAAAAATAGTTAGGTTATAAGTGAATCAGTTAGCGTTATACGAGTTATAATGTTTTAGGGTGTGTTATGGTGTTTGGTGACCATAACTAGCTCCATAGCACTAAAACAATGCTTCTAGTAAAAATTTGATGTTTCGGGTAGTGTCCGGTTGTTCGTTTCGTTACGGTTTGTTAAAGTGCTAAATTGCGTAGTTTAGTGTGCTTTATGTTGTCTTTTATAACAGTTTTGATTCCCGACAGTTAGGAAAGTATTCTGGACCATTAAACCACATTTCTGCATTATATTTAGATGTTAAAAGCTGAATTGTTGCTGAATTTATTTATTTTCTGCAGAATTCTGCAATTTTAGTGTGTTTCTGCCACTTTCCAGTACCTATGTCATCACTAGGAAGGCAGTTTTGTAATCCTTACTTTCCTACACACTATACTAGTATAACACTTGGTCCTGGGGCTTATTTTGTGTCTTAACATCATGTCTGTCTAAGTACTGAACTCCCGTCAGTACTTCTAGTTTGTCTGATAACTGTGCCAACTCTGCTCTGTGCATTAATAGAACTATATTGTGTTGCATGTAGTAGTGATAAAATTCTTGCAACATGAAATGCCATTGTATGTATATAAAAGTAATCAGAATTTCATTATTCTTGTAAACTAAATCATGCACAGTTATTAAAGCATAGATTATTGTTTAATTATTGTACGAAATGCATGGAAAAGTGCCAGTTGTCACATTCTCCCCCCGTTAAAAGAATTTCGTCCCGAAATTCAAGCTATGCCATCGGTCACAGGGGAGTTGTGAATCAAATGTGGTCACTTAGGCTTAATTTGGTCTTCATGTTCCCAAGTAAACTCTGGGCCATGATATGAATTCCAACGAACTCTAACAAATCAATTACGACTTCTTCGTGTTTTGTGGACTTCCGGTCTACAACCTTAATAGGTTCTTTAATAAATTGGAGTTTGTCGTTGACGTGAATCCTGTTTGCGGGAATAACGACTGTTTCTTGAGTCAGGCTCTCTTAAAGACTAGACACGTGAAACGTGTCGTGATCACTGGTAAGTTCTTCTGGAAGTTTCAGGTTGTGAGCAATGGTCCCGATCCTTTCCATAATCTCGAAAGGTCTAATATACCGTGGGTCCAACCTCCCACGCTTTCCAAATCATATCACGCATTCCCAAGGCGAGACTTTCAATAATATCATATCACCAAACTCAAATTCCAACGGTTCTCGCGGCTTGCCGGCGTAGATTCTCTATATACCATATGCTTGACTTGATACGATCACGTATCCGATCGATCTTGTCTGTAGTTTCCTGAACCATCTTGGGCCAGTAAATCATTTATCTCCGGTCACCGTCCAACACAACGGGGACCGACACTTACGTTTCATCTAAAGCTGCACACAAGGCGACCTAAATGACGGTGTGATAAATATTATTATAGGAAAACTTCACTAAGGCAAGTGAATATTCCAACTTCTCATCAATGTTCATCACACAAGCACGTAGCGAGTCTACCAAAGCCTGTATCGTTTGTTTTCTCTGGCCGTCCATCTGAGGGCGAAATGCAGTACTAAGGTCCAATCGTGACTCATACGCCTTCTGAAACGTCTGCCATATCCTTGGCACAAAACGACCATCTCGGTCAGATCTAACAGAAACAGGCACTCCATAACGTGCCACAATCTCTCTAAGATAAATCTCTGCTACCTTCCCTGTGTTGTCTTCCTTACTGATTGGTAGGAAGTGTGCAGGTTTGGTGAGTTAATCACTAATCGCCCAAATCATATCGTGACCTCTTTGGGTTCTTGGTAGCTTTGTAATGAAGTCCATTGAGGTTCATTCCCACTTCCACATGGGAATCTCAGGTTGTTGCAGCAGCCCTGATGGTTTCTGGTATTCTGTCGTAACTTTGACAAGAGTAAGACAATTACCCACTTATGTAGCGATATTAGCTTCCATCTTGGGCCATCCATACTAATCCTTCAAGTCTTGGTACATCTAGTCGGATCCAGGATGGATCGAGTACCTTGACCTACGAGCCTTGTCCCAAATCAGGCGTACGTAAATTGTTGCGAAACGGAACCCAAAGTCATTCCAAGAAGTATAATGTTTCATTTACCTTAGGCAATAATTACACTTCCTTTCTCAGTAATGCTTCATCTTGTAGGTTCTCTGGTTTGAGTGCCTCTTACTCAGCTTCAAGAATCCGAGTAGCGGGATTCGTCTGTATGATCATCTCTAAGGCTCGCACCCTTAGAGGCTTTGCGCATTCCTTGCGGCTCAAGGCGTCTGCTACAACGCTCGCCTTGTTCAGGTGATACTTAATCTCACAGTCGTAATCATTCAGTAGCTCATTCCACCTAGTTATCTTATGTTTAAGTCCTTCTGATCAATGGTGTGCTGCAAACCCTTGTGATCTGTAAAGATCGTGTAGCGTTTTCCCATACAAGTAATGGTGCCAAAACTTCAACGCGCAATTACTGTACCTAGTTCAGGGTCTCTTCTCATGATCCTTTAATCAACGTGACACGTACGCAATGACTTGGTCTCGTTGCATCAACACGCAATCGAGACCTTGTCGAGAAGCATCACGAGAACCGCAATTTTATTGGTACTGTCTGGTGGAGACAAGATATGTATCGTCTGGGTTAGGGTTGTCAGTGGTTGAGCAATCCTTGAGAAGTTTTCTAGGAGTTGTTTGATACAGCCTACAATCCCCAAAAATCCTTAGTTGTGTCTTAGGGACTCCTTAGTTCTTGATTGCAGGGTCGACATGAATCTCATTCTTATTCAGCACGTGTCCTAAGGATCTTGCCTCACGAATCCCAGGTTCGCACTTCGACATCCTAATACACAACTGTTCTTTCTCTAAGAGTCACAAGATAAATTGTAGATGTTGCTCATGACCTTCCTTGGTCCTTGAGTACATAAGAATGTAGTCAATAAATATAATCATGATCTTATCCAGGTACGGCTTACACACCCGATTCATGAGGTCCATGAATACTGCCGGTGCATGTGTTAAGCCAAACAGCACAACAAGGAACTTGTAATGCTCAAAGCGAGTCCTAAAGGTCGTTTTAGGGATACTTTCTTCTCGTATTTGTAGTTGAGGACATCCTGACCCCAAGTTGATCTTCGAGTAGTAACTAGAACCTTACAATTGGTTGAACAAGTCATCAATCCTTGGCAAAAGATACTGGTCCTTGATATCCAATTCTCTGAAGTTGATGCAAAATGGAAACTACCAACTTTCTTCTCGCGCCTCAACTAGTGACATCCTGTCCTTAAGCCCACCTTGGAATAGTAGCTGGGACCTTGCAGTTGGTCGACAAGTCATCGATTCTCGGTAAGGGGTACTGATTCTTGATGGTTAGTTGTCTATCTCCCTGTAACCTATGCGTAATACGTTTTCCACATTAATTCTTCTGAGTTCCTCTCAGATCAGGCTGTGTACGCGTGTAAAAACTATCGTCCTACTTCCTAATGAATAACACCGGGGGCTTCCCATGGTGAGAAGCTCGGCCTGATAGATTTCCTCTGCCTAGCAGATCTTGTAGTTGCATTGGAGGCTCCTGTATCTCGGACGGAGCTAGTCGATAAGGCACCATTCGTCATGGGTGCCGCTCCCGGCACTAAATTTATCCTAACTCCTCTTGTCGTTGTGGAGGCAAACCATCCAAGTCTTCGGGAAGGGCTTCTAGAAATTCCTTCACAACGGGGTTGTCTTCTAGCTCCAGCTCCTTGGTCTCCTTATCGGCATCATGAGTAAGGAAGGCCATTCAGCCCATTTGGAGGCGCTTCTGTGTCTCAATGACCAATGTGAGGTGTCGCAAATCCACCGCCTTATGGGGCCTAGTGCCCTCGCATCTATTGCAAGAAGGTTGTGTACTATAAGTGTCTCATCATTCGTAAGAGGGATGCGAATGGTTTTCCTTATGACGAAAAACTTCAGCTCTATCCTTGGATATCCAATCCAAGCTGACTACACTGTCATGACTTCCCAAGTCAACGGTAATGGGAGGTTCCTGCTCTCTAAGTTCCAAAATACAATCCTTAATCATCTCATTCACTTTAACTAACCTTCTATATGCCAATTCTAAGGAATACGGGGCGTCTATCCTACTTGAAACTAGGCCAAGTAGGCTCTTAAGTTCTAAGGATACAAGGTTGAAGTTGGCGCCAGTATCAATCAAAATGGATGCATGGTGTTGGTTAATAGGGAACGTACCCGTAATCGCATCTGGATCCTGGCGTGCTTCACGAGCTCCGATCGTGAAGACCCTTCCTTGCTTGGTTCTTCCTAGGGCAATCCTTCCTGAAGTGCCCCACATCACCACATTTGAAGCAACCTGGAACTCTCCCATTTTCGTTTCCGTCTTGATTGCCATCATCATTTCCTCCTTGTTTGGGATACTTCGCCCAACAAGCACCCTTGCTGTGTCCTTCTTTTCCACACCTATCACACTTAGGCCTCAGACATCGACCTTCATGGTGGAACTTGCACTCATCACATCTTGGCTTAGTCCCCAAGTAAACCTTACCACCGGCCTTATTAGTGGCTCCATAAGCTTGCATGCCAAGAGGAGGGTCCACTTCCCTTCTTTTGTTTGTGTAGGACCGGTTTTGACACTGTTCGATTGCGTAACGAACGTTCGACGTGCGGAATCCGTGAACGTGCGTGACCGAACACCCAATAACGTACTAGAACCGTGAATCTATTGAAATATATGACGTGTACGATACAAGAATCACGTAGAGAGTACTTTCTCTCTCTAGACTTTCTCTCTCTAGACTTGAATCTCCTAAATCACCAAATGGAGCAAAAGTCTTCCAACTTATGTCATAACTCTCCTATTTATATCCCTTGGAATTAATGAGATTTCTCATTAATTACCAAAGTGCCACCTTGCTACTTCTATCTAAATATTACAATAAAATCCTAGATTACTTCAGTATCAGCTACGGAATGGATTGACGGAGGCGATAGACATTAATGCATCAACAAACTCCCCCTTGGATATTGCCGCAGTCAATCCGTAGTTAAACTCGTAGCGACTTGTCTTTCTCTCTCTCTTGAGTCTTCTTTAAGATTTAACGTCTTCAGCAAACACAGACTCCCTCTTGCTCGAACAGAATCCCGGTGGATCTGTCTTCAGCTTCAGCTCCCCCTTTCGGTAGTCTCTTCAGGCTCCCCCTTTCGTCAAGCTTCCGGGCTTTTAGGATCAACGCCTGGCTTTCCGTAGCAACAGATTCAGAAACCTACACATCTCAACCTCTCGTAAGACAAAATAATTTTGACTCTAAAAGAATTCACTCAAAATTCTCAAACATATAACACACAATATTGTGATTCAACTTAATGAATCATCTAAACATTTGAGGATTATCTTCCAACTTCTCATCATCTTAACCAAACCAATTGTTCATCTTGTTTAGCCTTTGAGATTTTGAATATCAGCTCTCCAACATCAGTTGTCGAAAATCTTTTTGGATTTTTCAAAATTTATGCTAAAACACACTAAACATCTTTTTGAACTTTTTAATAGAATGAAATACAGTAAAGAAATATTTACAAACAATATTTTTGTGAGTTTGTGTAAGAGGATCATATCAGTTTTTGAGACAAATCACTAGCACCGTTAAGCTTTAATCGTTTTAAGTTCTAAACGATTCACATTGATTGACGATATAATTATCCTCTTAAGCTCAATCTAAAAACTTTCGAAATGCTTACCAATATGTTAAGGTATATTAATTTTGCACTAAGTTCTTATGGACCCCACAATCTCAGCATATCCCCTCATCATGCAATACACTAACTCAAGTAATGCCTTTAAACTTTTATCAACTGTGATTTGTGCGAAAAGAACGCAGAATGTTTAAACATTAACAATCAGGTCGATACTTCCGTATACGCAGAGAAAGTCCAATGTTTAAACAAAATAAGAAAAATAAAACAAGTTGAAGTTGTTTAGGCTTTAACCTCCAGGTCGATACTCCCGTATACGCAGAGGTGATCCAAAGCTTAAACGAAACACCAAAGAAAATAAAGCAGAACGTTTAGGCAATAACATCCAGGTCGATACTCACGCATACGCAGAGGATGTCCAATGCTTAAACAAAATAAAGAAATAAAACAAGTTTAAATCTTGGCAAAATGAAATGCACAATCACAGTGACTTTTTAGCAAAGTTGTGAAAGTTCACAAACTTAACCAGTTTTATGTCTTTCGACAATCAGCGATTACTGAGTAGGTACACAATCACGAAGGACAAAACTAAGTACTATGCTTTTGACCATGTTTCCCACTAGAACTAGGCTTTTTCATTTAAGTTTGTATCGTTATCGCAAATCTACTAGTCTAGCTGAGCCTATCGTCACATCTATAGTGAGATCATTTATAACATTTTACATTTCATTTCTTTAGCATGCTGTGATAGTCCACTGATGTACTATCATTTCCTCTTCTTTGACACAAAACTCATTTTCCAAATTTTATCATGTTTTTGACTTTTTCAAATTTTCAAATGTTTTTGGATTTTCTAAAATTTCTTACTCCCCCTAAAATGCAAACACATTTTAGGATATTTGAAAACAAACTGTACAAGTAAATTGACAACTGATATCGAATCACTTCAAATCGCCATCCACTTGGCATAAACAATCAGAACTCCCCCTGACAACAAACTATTTTCCCATTTAGATTTCAAAACACTTAAGTTTGTTTTAATCAAAATGGTTTTTCCGGAAAAGTTAGTTTGTTTACCAATCCATTTGTAGGATCGGGGTCACTTCATCACATTGTTTTCTTTAACCACTTGTAAGATTTAACATTTATCGATTTTAACAACACAATCACATGTAGAAAATCAAGTACAATTTAATGTCCATGATTTACCACTTGTAAGGCGAAAAATCACCAGAGTGAAATTTCTCAAGAAATGTGCCGATTCATGTTCCACACTTACCAACCTGGGAACTCCGGTAAGTCAGGTTTTTTCAGTTAAAGAGATTCACCCAAGCCTGACGGTCCTTGGGTGTTTTGAACATATCTTTTGGATTCATAAAATTCCTATACCCCTTTGACTGTTCCGTCAACCATTTTTCCAAAAATGTTTAGAACATTAGGGTTAAAGGCTTTTTCAACATCAAAATCTTTCTTTTCAGAAAAAGATTGATTTGAAATTTCAACTTCGTCAACTTTTTGTTTATAATTTTCAGCTCGCAATGGTGGAAAGTTTATGTCATCCATTGGCGGCACTGAATTTTCACTTTTGAGCTCAACTTGTGGCTCCTCTGATTTTGACGTATCAGAATCATTGCCAGAACGTGGCTTGTCTGACTTTGATGAGTCAGATTCATCGCCAATACTTGGCTCCTTTGTTTCCGAAGAAACAAATTCATCGCCAGATTTTTCATCTGAAAATTTTACTTTCTTTGTTCTCTCTTTTGTCCTCAGATTTGTATCTGATGAATTCATCTTGCTTGACTTTGCAGTCGAGGAAAGTGATTCATTAGAACTCTTATTTTTACCAACAGATGAACCCGAGGACAAAATCTTCTCCAGATACTCTCTCGCCTTCTTCTTCTTTTTTCGCAGTCTGTCTTTCTGCCCCTGAGAAAGCTTCACTTTCTTTTCTTGAACTTTAGGTTCTTTGACTTTCTGTTCTGAAACTTTCAATTCCTTGGGCTTTTCTTTGACTTTGACTGACTTCATCACCCTTTTCTGAGATACTGCCCTCGATCTTTCAATTGATCTCATTGGGCAATCTCTTGCAATATGACCTTTGATTTGGCATTCATAACATCTTCTTGTCTCAAATCTCTGTCTATGGCAGTTAACAGCAATGTGTCCTTGAAAACCACAGTTGTAACACACCCTGTTATCGTACCATTCTCCACTTTCAAACCAAACACTCAAATCATAACACTGATTTGATTTGGAGTACTCATGACTTCTCCTATAAGCTTGATTTGACGCTTGAGCACTGTGGTCAAACCTGCACCACTTATTACCAACTTTTTGTGAGTTTTGATTTTCAAATTTTTGTGGTTTTTTATAACGATTGGATGACTGAACTGATGACCTTTTATTGTTGTTTTGAAAATTTTTCGAATTTTTAACATTTTGTTTCTGTTCTACAATCTTCTTAACAGGTTTTTGCTTTGAGCATTCACCTATTTCAGTAGATTGCAAAACAGTATTTTGAAATTTTTCTTGTAATTCTAAAAAATAATTTTCTTTTCTTTTCTTTTTCTTTTTCATCATCAGCTTTGTCATCGCAATCTTTAATTTTGACTTTGTCAAAATTTGTGACATTGTCACTTATTGGAACTGAATTGATCGGTTTTTGAAAATTTTCTTGTAATTCTAAAAATATTTTTCTTTTCTTTTTCTTTTTCATCATCAGCTTTGTCATCGCAATCTTTAATTTTGACTTTGTCAAAATTTGTGACATTGTCACTTATTGGAACAGAATTGATCGGTTTTGGACATGGAATATTCAAATACTCTGAAGAAGTCACAAAACCTTTCAATTTTGTTTCAAGCTCTTTGATTTTCTTTCGAGCTTGCTCACCTTCTTTTTCAAGTTGAATAATCTTTTCAAGATGAGAATTGATCATTTTTTGCTTTTCGATGTTGTTTTTGCTAAACACATCTCTCCCATCTTCAAGAATTTTAATTTGACTTTGAAATTCTTTTTCCATTTTTAATTTTTCATTTTTAAAATTTTTCAGTTTATCTTCAACAATTTTTACATTTTCTTTCAACTTTTTGTTTTCAAGCTTTATCCAGAAATCTTCATCTTCTAATGATTTCTGTTTGCTTTCAAACTCCTTTTCTTTTTCTTTCAAAACTTTATTTTCTGATGTCAAACTGTTCAAATCACCCAACAGTTTGTCATTTTCAGTTTTCAACTTCCCACAATTTTCTTTCAAAATAAGAATCTGCTTATCATCAGCTTGCTTTTCATTGTTCAACTTTTTAATCTCCAATGCCAAACTTTCCGCATCTTTCACGAGTTTGTCATTGTCATCCTTAAAGTTGTCACATTTAGAGCACATAGATTCAGAATTTAAGAATTCATTCTTCACAGATTCTTCATTCTTTGATATTTCCTTTGTCTCTGTCTTGTATGTACCTGCACAAAAAATTTTAACAAAGTCAAGAGGATTCATATTTTCGTCAATATAACAACCCCTCTTAATATCATATTTCATAACATTTTTTGCTGCAAGACACATATATACTCTTCTGCTTATTTCAAGATTCACATCCAAACTTATTATATCTAGCTTCTCTTCTATATTTTTTATCAAATCTTTCTTTTTCTTATTAATTTCACAATCATGTTTTTGAAGCTCATTGACAAACTCATGTAGATAAAAACTTGAAAATCTAGAATCCTTCTTCAATTCAATCAAAAATTCATCCCACTCTAAAGGTAATGCCTCTGCAAATTTTGATATCTGTTCATCATTCGACTTTCTTATCTTGAGCTCTTTAAATTGTAAAGTAATTCATCATACCGTTTTTTCAACTGATTCAACGATTCATTTTTCTTACACAGAAAATGTTCAAATCTCTTAACGTAAATATTTTTTTTTATCTTCATACTTCAAACGCCAAACTTCTTCAAACCATTCATTTATTCTTTCAAGGTTATAGTTTTCTTCTTCGTCAAACATTTTAACCACACTTTCTTCATTAAACGACATTGTTCAAAATTATTTTTAGTTCAAAATGCACAATGTTTCAACTTCTCGGTATTTGCACCTTGTAAATCACCTCAAATCACCTGCAAGCAAACAAACAAACAAACAATCAGTTTTAAACAAACTGAATATGTAAACGTGTGTGTTTGTGAAATCAATCTAAGACTCGTTGTCGAAGATCCGCGAATTCGTTCAATGTGAATTGAGTACAATCACTAGAAATGGGCTTGAAAATGGACTATAGATTCAAGCAATATGATCACATGGGCCAGCCAACAACTTACCTATCAATTTTAATCTGGGCCGAGATTTTGTATTGGGTTAACACTTCACGTTTTGTTTTAACTGTTGATTGGACCAACAAATCCACTAACCCGATATGAATTAAATGCTGTCAAAAATTAAGTGAAATCAAATTTAATTTGACCGCCCAATTATTTCAACTTTTATCCAAACCTTGTCATTTTATTTGTATTTTAATTGGACCTCAAAGTCAGTCAATCACTTTAACATATCTCGATCACATGAACTGATATAATATGCAATTCACATATGTCAACAAATTGTTTAAATGAAACAAGTAGTGGCCGACAACAATTAATATTCCACATGGGTCGGTGACAATGAACTCAATTTGATGCGGCCGATGAATTTTAATCACGTGATCAACTGAACCAACTTTCAAACGGTCATGTCATCATTATGATACTTTCAAACGGACATGCAATCATCAAACGGTTAACCCAATTTCAAATGGTCAGGATCCTTCAAACGGTCAGGTGCTTGATTTCAAACGGTCAGGTGCTCAAACGGACAACCCTCAAACTGTCATGTCCTCAAATGGACACCTTCAAACTGTCATGTCCTCAAACGGACACCTTCAAACTGACAACTTCAAACGGTCAAGTGAATTTTCAAACGGACATGTTAATTTTCAAAATTTCAGGTTAGTTTTTCAAACGGTCAGGGGCAAATTTCAAACGGTCATGTGCTTGGTCAAACGGTCATGCCAATTTTCAAACGATGTTGGACACAAAAACACAGATTTCTCCTAAACGGCTAGGAATTAGGATCTGAAACTTGGTAGGGTTATAGATCAGGTGTTTTCGCACAACATATAAAAAAATCAGCCGATTCGGACCGTAAAATCCCTTTCAATTTGACGAAAAACAGTGAAAAACGTGAAAAATGAGTAGAATATGAAGAATTAGATGAAAATCAGATCTGAAATCGATAAAATCTGGTACGAATTTATGTGTTTGGTCAGCGCAATCGAGCTCCTAGCTCTGATACCACTTGTAGGACCGGTTTTGACACCGTTCGATTGCGTAACGAACGTTCGACGTGCGGAATCCGTGAACGTGCGTGACCGAACACCCAATAACGTACTAGAACCGTGAATCTATTGAAATATATGACGTGTACGATACAAGAATCACGTAGAGAGTACTTTCTCTCTCTAGACTTTCTCTCTCTAGACTTGAATCTCCTAAATCACCAAATGGAGCAAAAGTCTTCCAACTTATGTCATAACTCTCCTATTTATATCCCTTGGAATTAATGAGATTTCTCATTAATTACCAAAGTGCCACCTTGCTACTTCTATCTAAATATTACAATAAAATCCTAGATTACTTCAGTATCAGCTACGGAATGGATTGACGGAGGCGATAGACATTAATGCATCAACAGTTTTCTTTAGAGCTTTCATAACTGGCTTGGGTACCTATCTTTAGGTTCGAATACTTCCTTTTCTTATTGCCCAAAGACTCCACATGAGTCTCTTTCTTGTTTGTCTCAGATCCTGAAAACTTTCACATACGAAGGGCTTCCTCAGTAAGTGCGACACTCAAATCGATAGCCTCTATGATGGTTGGAGGCTTTGAGGCAGTAACCATGCTTAGGATTTGAGGTGTAAGTCCCCAAATGAATCGCTCAATCCTTTTGAATTCCGGCTCGACTAAGTAGGGAACAACCCTAGACAAGTCATGAAAGCGTTGGACGTACTCAGAAATCTTCGGCCCATCCATTTTCAAATTCCATAACTCAGTCTCAAGCTTCTGAATTTCGGCTCTGGCGCAATATTTCTTCCGCATCAATTCCTTGAGCTCGTCCCAGCTCAGTGCATAAGTAGTAGCTTCACCAAGGGTCTGAACCTGAAGGTTCCACCATGAGAGTGCGCCATCCAAAAACAACCCTGAGATATAGGTAACTCTGTGCTCGGGCGAACAGTTACTCTTTCTTAGAACGGAGTCAGTCTTTTCTGCCCAACGAACAAAAGCAACGACACCTCCTGTGCCATCAAAATTCAATGGCTTGCAGTCTAGGAACTGTTTATAGGTGCAACCAGTTGGAGGGTTACTTTCGGAAGTGCCACCGCTGTGTTCAGATTGAAGGGCTTCATGCTGCGCTATAGTTTGGGAAATGCAATCATCGAGTTCGGCCTTAGTTAACGTAATGGTGTCCGTATCACGTCTGGGCGGCATTTTCTTCTGGTAAAAAGGTATGGGGTAGGTTAGACAACATTCCATAATTGTCTATGATGTACATGTTACCACAAGCTAACACAATATCACATGCATATAAAATCAATAATGTATAAGTAAGAAAACAACCACTGAGCTTTCATATATGTTTGACAACCTGACTTATTGTTTGTAACAGGGAAAACAAAATGAACTCGAGGTTACATCACCTCGGTCATACAAGTTTCATAATATGAAAGTAGTATTTATTTTCCTTCCACATTGGTTTTCTTAGATCTTTAGCTTTACAAAGACGGGTATACTTCCCAAGAGATGGGGGTTATACATATAGGGGTGATAGAGAGTGTAACATCACTGAATCCTTTCCGAGTGTTATCCATCTTTACTTGCTTAGATATCGGTTCCCAAACGACTCATATACGGGTAGAAGTGTCAAACACGAAGTAGGCAAAGATAGATTTCCTACTTTGTAGAGTGCTATAGCAACTATCTAGGTATTGTTCTACTAGATGAAGGTGTGAACACTTTAATTTTTTTGGAAGCATGGTGATCATTAGCCTGACCCGCAGAGTCCACCAGGATTTCCATGCACTACAAGTCGTTATTACGTGGCCCCCCGTAATAATAAATTGTCTTGCACGGTCACCCCAACTTTCCCTCGTTCAAAGCAGATGATCAACCACAGAGGGGACACTACTGTCCTTATACCTCTGACATGGAAGGGACCATTGCGGTGGTCCACGCGATAACATCCATTATCGTTACACGCGAATAGGCACGATGCTTAGACGTAATAGGAATAAGGGAAATTCCTAGTAGTTGGAGGGGCACCTTCAAGATGAGTACTTCATCATCCTAATCTGGACAAGGGCATCTTCAATCTTATTTCGCAAAAACCACAGGGACCTCGTCCTGCTAATACGGGTGTTGTCCAAGGTTGCCTCCTCCGCCTCGCTGTCACTACCGTAGTCAGGCACCTTCGCATTCGAGAGGGAAGAACAGCCATCTCCTACGGAAACAAGCTCAGAATCTCGTTTGGTAATCATTCCAGCCATGAGCTTTGTAGTAAACGCGAGGTGGATAGCTTCATCGTGCGAGTCAAGAACAATAATAGGATTCAGAGTCGTAGATATCTCATTCACATCAATGATTATTCCGTACACTTATACACATATATATTAATAAATAAATATGTTACTTAGCATAAACAGGCAGATAGATGCATCATGTCACATATAACTCTCGTTTGTCCTTTCGGGGGGGGGGGGGAGTCATTTTGTCTTTGGCAAGTCTATCTCACGTAGACTATGCCTTAATTGGCACTTTAATTTAGGGTATTCTCCTCCCTACTAATGTCCTTGCCTTGTCTTTTCTTTGAAAAATGTTTGACTTATGGATCTTGACGCCTTCGTGAATGCAATGAAAAACCTTTTTGTAAAAGTGTTTTCGTGAGAGAGTCCTAGTGATTGTAGTCTAGACTCGAGAAGGAATCCTAGTTCACTACAATCGAAGCTCTGATACCAAACTGTCACATCCTGACTTTTACGAAAGCGTATGATGTGTGACTTGTTCAATATCATTGCATTCAATCATAATAAACAACTATATGATCAAAACGATGTTCATCCATTCATTAGGATTAAAATTTTACAAACACCAGTCATTTAAGTTTCAACAACACAACCTTTGACTAAGTTACAAACCAACAAAATTCGATGACATCTAACTTGGAATTTACTTCTAGAAACAACACCCGCGCCCAAGATCCAACTTGTTACCTGAAATACATGTAATTTTGAAAAACATTTGTAGGATCGTTGTGCGACCTGAATGAGTCGTTCAGAAGAGTTTGGATCCGAATTAAAGGCGGAATTCAGAGATATGAACTTGTTTACAGCTTGATTCACTTATAATGTTTCTTGTATTGATATAATAGTCTTACAGCACCTGGAGACAATCCGGCAGAGCTTCGCTACCAATTTCCAAAAGTTACAAATGACAAACCAAGCACCCCTATATATAGACCATATAATTTCGTACAAAATGACTTCAGTTCATTTCGTACGAAATGGATTTCTCCATTTCGTGTGAAATGGGCTTTGGCCATATCTTGCGAAATAGCTTTCACACACACTAACCTGATTTCTAGCCTAACGAGCACTGGTTTATCCTATCTGATTACAAGACTCAATACAAGACGAAGTCAATAGACATATGCACTAACAGACTCCCCCTTGGATGTTGACGAAGTCTTCAGTGTTGAGTCTTTAGCATGACATATCTTCAGTCTTGATCAATCTTCACTATGTTTCCAAGTTGTCTAACACTGTAAGCATCCATCAATCTTTATCTTCTTCTCTCTATCAAAATCTCTTTCTTCAGGCTCCCCCTTTTGTTAAGCTTCCGTGCTTTTAAGATCGTCACCTGGCTTTCCGATTACAAGCTCCCCCTTACATTGAGCTCGTCTTCAGACTTCCCCTTAGACTCAGCTATTGGGATCGTAATCTGGAATTACATCTGCAATACTTAAACATTTATAAGTAACAGTGTTTTGAACATCCAGGATCGAAAACCCTGGCTCTCTTAACAGAATTTAACAATCTAAGAATCCAACTCCCTCACAGTTAATCATCCAAGTCCAAATTAATGACCTTGGAGATATCACAAACTGTTTTTGATTTTTGATTTTAAAACTACAAGTTTCAAATTAATGAACTTGTTTATTTTCAGAAACACAATCAGCATACTTAGATTTTGAAACTCAGTTCTCAGACATCGGTTGTCGAAAATAAAGTGAAATCAAAATCTTTTTGTATTATTCTGAAACATAAAGCAGTAAAGAAATATTTACAAACATATTTACAGACAATATTTTTGTTTGAGTTCGCGTTACAGGATCATATCAGTTTATGACAAATCACTAGTACCGTTTAGCTTTAAACACTTTAAGTTCTAAACGATTCACTTAGATTGTCAGTATATTGATCCACTTAAATTTTCACACAAAGTTCAATTGATTCGTGATACGAATTAGTGTTTTAAGGACTTAAACTTATTCGTGTGTACCACCTCAGAATATACTCCCGTATCCAAACTCCTATATTCAGTCTTATAGGTGAATGTACACTAATGATATCTGTAAGGGGTGAATGCGAGGCCATAAGAGCTCAGGCTATTGCTTCCGCAAAATCAGAGAGATGATGGCTCGACTTTAGGTGTGTTCCCTTTAGAGAATCTTTTCTTCAACATCACATGATTAGCATTTTTCAATGTTTCATCATTTTTTATGCTGAGGGTGGGCTTTATGATTAAAGCAGTGCAGAGCATTATACGAGGACTAGGCTATTGCTCCCTCAAAATCAAAAGTCCTGGTATAATACCCCAGATATCATCATGCACAAAGACCTAGTATGTCAGAAATAGAAAGCCCTTCAAACAAGATTTCGGGGGTTACCCATATATCCGAGAGATGTTCCCCACAATATAAGTAAGTATTGATATTTAGGTTTATATCTCGAAAACAATCTACTAAGCGTGTAAAAAACCTATTGGCATATCATCAGTGAGACCGTTATCACATTTGATTTTCCATTTCTTTAGCGTACTGTGATTGTCTACTGATGTACTATCATTTCCTCTTTTTACACAAAAACTCATTTTTGAATTTTATCATGTTTTTGGCTTTTTCAAATTTTCTAATGTTTTTGTATTTTCTAACAAATTTCTTACTCCCCCTAAAATGCAAAACCATTTAAAGAAAATTTGACAAACCGACACTGATAGCTTTGTCTCGCTATCCATTTTCTGCATCTCATGCTTTGTTTTACAAAAAAATAATGTACCCTCATGATTTACAACACATTGAAATTTTACAGTTTGAAAACCGTTTTTCAATCTCGTGAAATTAATCATGTTTGTTCCGCCGTGAGGGTTTCGGCATATTCAATCAACAAATTTTTGGATTTTTGACAAAATTTTAAAAACAAACATATTTTTGATTATTCAAGTTTTTGACAAAATAAAAACATATTTTTGGTTTTTAAATTTTTAATTTTTAGGATTTTGAAATATTGTTTATTTATGTACAGAAAACAAACAAACTCCCTGTTTTAATCAACACAGGGTTCAGCAGCCTCCTCTTCCCCTCGTGCCAGGCTGCTCCAATTTCGATTCTTACAATCTTCAATTTTCTTGAGCACCTGCACATTCAACAATTTGATCATTTGAACAATTCAACCCAAGCTTGTTTAGACTCAGGTAACTGAACATAAATCTTTCCAGATAAAGCTGGATAATTTCTTTCATTTTTCTCAAAAACATCTTCATTTGATTACCACTAACAAAAATCACTTGTTTCTTAACATTCCATGTTTGACCTTTTGGAGTACCTCTTTTGTAAAAATTTGAATCTTTTTGAACATTTTGATTCTGAACAACATTTGGTTTCCAAAACTCTTTTGATTTTGTTGCGTCAACAGTTGTTTTCCAACTCTGTGTTGTTCTTAATCTGGATGTGTGAGAATTCCAAGTCTGTCTTGAATCGAACCTATTCGGGTTTGATTTCCAAGTTTGGTTCGAAACAAACTTGTTTGTGTTGTATCTCCAAGTTTGTTTTGAATCAAATCTGGTAAATCTTTGTTTCTCATCCTTAGATTTTTGTTTCTCAACATTATCAGACTTGTTTGTTATTTCAACATCAACAGGTTTCAGATTTGGACACTTGCGTGCAAGATGTCCAATTTGATCACATTTAAAACATGTTCTCTTGGACACATCTTTGACCTGTGGTTGTTGCGTTTTCTTTTGAGCATAGAACTCTTCATTAGACTGACGCCTAAATTGGAGTTCTTTCTCTTCTTCGGAACTTGTTCCATGAACAAAATTCATCTTTGTCTGATAATTTGGCATTTCATTTCTTTTCCAACTTTGTTTCCTTTTATAACCCAACCCAGCTTTCATGTTTTTCTTCTTGAAACCAGGTTTGTTATAAAAAGTTTTATGACACTTTCCAGCAAACTTTGGAATTTCAGATTTTTCAATTTCAACCATTTTAAAAACTTTATCAATCTTTTCTGAAATCACATTCTGAATCGGGAATACAACATCTAATAATAATTTGTCCGATCCAATCATGGTATAAACCAATCCTTTTGAATCATCATCCAAATTTTTCTCAGATTTTGAGTTTTTTAGATATCCATCATGAAAATTACCTTCATTTTCATCCTGTGATTCAGATTTACCTGTTTCAACCGACTCTTCTTTCAACACACTTTCAACGACCTTACCTACCACATCTGAATCACTAGAATCATCAGATTTGGAATAGGTTACGTCAATGTTATCTGGTAATTGATCTACCATGTTGAAAGCTTTTTTGACCTTTTCATCATCATAAAATGCGAACTTTTCTGGTGGTGGAACTTGATGAAACTCTGAGCCAATTCCTTTCTTGTTTTGCTTAGAATCTTTACCATCTGGTTTTATGTTGAAAATTCTTTCAAGCACATATGATGACGCGTGATAACTTTTTAACTTGTTATTATCCTGTTCTAAATCAGCAATCTGACGCTTAAGTTTAGCAACATCCTCAATATAAGAATTTACAACTTGTTGCTTTATTTCATACTATCGCTTAAACATATCAGTTGTTTCAGAACAGTATCTTAATCTCGATTGAACAAGTTTCATTTGACTTTTCACATCTTCATATGACTCTTTAGTAATGTGATAAGCCAATTTTATTGAATCATATTCTTTTTTCATTTCTTGAAAAGCATTTTCATTTTGATCACATTCTTCGGTCTTTTTCAATACATTTTCTTTTTCTAATTTTTTTACAATTTTCTGAAAGTTTTTCCTCATTATCTTTTAAAACTTTTTCATTTTCTAACATTTCTTTGTATTTATTTTTGAAAACTTCTTCGATTTTGGTAAATTCAAAATCTCTTGTTCTGAACTTTTCGTCTTTTTCAGTACAAGCACTGCATGGTTCCATGCATTCCTTGCACTGTTTAACAGTTTCATTTAAGAATTCAGAATCATATTTTACCTCAGTGATTAGCACCTCCGTGTTTGCTTATGTCTGCTTCTGATCAACTTCATTCTTCTTTTCTTTACCAATACCAGCATCACCAACAACATCAACTGAACTTTCAACCTTCTTCTCAGCTTCTTCAACCTGCTGTTCTTCAGTAACAACTTCTATTTCAACAACTTTTTCTTCTTCCTTCTTTGCCTCAGAAGTCTTCACATCTTCTTCTTCTTTTTTAACAACATCAACTTTGATTTCCTCAGCGACTTTCTTCAAATTATCAACCAAATTCTCAACATCCTTCTTCATTCTTTCTTCACCCCTCTTCTTCAAACTTGAAATCATGGCATTTCTGATGATTTTATTCAGCCTCTTCACATATGTTTTATCTTTTTCAACATTTGTATAGTATTCGACAGATCGAGGAATTACTAAAAGAACATCATAAAAAATTATGTCCTTCTTGGGAACAACAGGTTCACCCTCTCTGTTGACGTAGCACTCTCGCTTCTTGTCCCATCTTTTATTGCTTACAACACTTTCATATTCTTCTTGCATGTCATCAATTCTGTTTCCAGCAATGTTTCTTTCTCTGTATGTTTTCTCATTCAGAATCTCTTCTCTGGTTTTCTCTTTGATTTCAGCAACAAAAACATTATGTTTGCTTTTTGATGTTGTTCTGCCATAAGCTATTTCAACACGATCTTCTTCTGGAAGAATTTCACTCCAATCATACCCTTCATCATGATGAATTACAACACATGCTCTTGACTTCTCTTTTGAATTATTTTCGATCATTTTTGGCTCTTCTTTGCTTCGATGGTAAATTGCCTTTCGGTAATAATCATCATTGAAAGGATGCTCATTTCCATCAACTGTAGAATTGTTGCATTCTCTCTTGAAATGACCTTTTTGCTTACATTTGAAGCAGGTTACTTTGGACTTATCAAATCCAAGTTTTGTTGATGGACCACCAATGGTCTGTTTCCCAGTAATCTCCATGTATCTCTGGGCTCTGCGGATGCAACTTGCCAAACACCAGCGAATGTCTATGAGTTCCATTTCTCCCGGATCAATCTGGTCGTAGTCTTCGTTGGTCAATTCAGAATTTCCAATTTTACCAGCCACTAGACCTTCATATGATTCCAGAACAGATGCAAGGAAGCTCATTTGCTGTTTAGCAGAATTGATGCTCATAGCAGGAGAATTCTTCAGTTTAAGAGCGATGTTACATAGAACTTCATCAGATTCTTCAGTGTTTGCTTTTGAAGAAGATGAATGGTATCCTGGATTGTAACTTGATGAGCTTTTCTGTGGTTCTTTTGTCCTCTCACCACTGAATGCTGTCTTTGGTGAATCACCAACTTTCACCGAAGGTACGTTACCTTTGTAATAAAGACCCACATTTTGTTGATGTGAAGAACTGCTCATCTTGTTTTGCTTCTGCAACTCCAGTTCATGACTTTCAATTTTTTCTATCAAGATATCAAGAGAAATTGTATCATATAACACATCATTTTTCAATATGAACACAAACGTTTGCCACTGTCAGCTTGTGGTAACGCTTCTATGATTTTATCGATTATTTCTTCTCGAGTTTTAACAATTCCAAAACGATCAAGTTCAATTTTTAAATGACCAAATCTCTCTATCATTTGTCGAACTGATTCACCTTTCATGCTATCAAACAAATCAAATTCTTTCTTTAATAAAGCAATTTTATTTTTCTTGATTTGTTTACCACCCTCAGCTTTAACTCGTAAAGCTTCCCAAACAGATTTTGATGACCCATCATGTTGTAATAAAGCAAACATGTCATTTCTAATTGATGATTGGATTAAAGCAATCATTCTCTGTTCAGCTGCAAAATCTGATTTGTCTTCGTTGGATAAGCTTTTGAGTGGGGTTTCTTCTCTTTTATCATTGACTGGCCTACTATAACCAAACTCCAAACGGAACCAGCTTTCATGAGCATAAGCTTTTGCCCAGTTGATGAAACGTTCTTTCCACCAAGTGTAATCTTCAATACTTTCAAGAGTTGGTGGTTTTGAATGTGTTCCGTAGAAGTTATCATGTTTAATGTTTTCATTGATCGCTTTTGTTATTGTTTTTGGTGTAACAACTGAAGTTTCTGAAGACTCGGACGTAAATGCCTTGTAAAACGTGTTGTAAAATTCTTCAGCCATAATGTGAATTTCTTGAATAACCCGGAGACAAAACAAACAAACAAAATCAGTTTAAAACACTTGACAATTAACTGAATTGAACAGGTACATAGTTGGTGCGAAATGATTTTGAAGCGAAATGACTCTTTGGTGCGGAATGACCCTTTCAACGAAATGAAGTAACTTTCACACGAAATGGTAGATTTGGAGCGAAATAGCAACTTTGGTACGATATGAATGTTGATTTCATATGATATGAAATTTCAGATGACTATTCTGTGCGAAATGAAGATTGATATGTTGATTTCGTACGAAATGAGGTTCTCTTTGTTGATTTCGTGAGAAATGAGATACAAACTGGTTATTTCATGCGAAATGAGCTGCTGATTTCGTGCGGAATGATGATGATGTCACACTTTCGATCAAGTTTTTATCCAATTGATCCGGTTATAGGTCCAATTAAGATCTGATTCTTTCAAGGCTTTGTCAAAACTGTGTTTCGCGAGTAATGTATGAAAATCAATCCATTTTGTCCGTAAAATTTTGTTAATTTTGAAAAAGAAGGTGTAGAAGTCAGAAATCTGATGAAATCAAGCTGAATTTTGTAAGAACTCTTCTTCCTGTGCTCTGATACCATTTGTAGGATCGTTGTGCGACCTGAATGAGTCGTTCAGAAGAGTTTGGATCCGAATCAAAGGCGGAATTCAGAGATACGGACTTGTTTATAGCTTGATTGACTTATAATGTCTCTTGTATTGATATAATAGTCTTACAGCACCTGGAGACAATCCGGCAGAGCTTCTGTAACACCTTGAAAATTCACGTCCTATAATGTGTTGACACGTGTCATAAAGTTTGAACGTGTGAAAGAATGTTATAAAAGGGCTAAAGTTGACAAACATGGAAAGTATGTGTTAATACGGATTCTAAATGTCAACTGTGAATAAAATATAATGAACATTAACCCTACACAATGTTCATACCTTCAAACGAATGAATCATGGATCATACGAAGCTAAAAGTGAGAGATTACAAACTACAGGGGTTAAATGTGTCAACATGTTAAAGATATACCTCTGAGTGACCTTTTAACAAACCCGAAGCTTTGTAAATGTAAATTATGCTCACTAGAATGCACGATTAAAATTTCATAAAGTTTCGTTATCATATGAGAAAGTTATGATCAAATTCGTGTGAGAGGGGTTAAAAGCGTCAACGTTGAAATTTATGACTTTTCGGGTAACCATAAAGTTACCCAAGGACTTAACAAAGTATGGTTATGTCTTAAGGCCCATAAAAGTCAAGTTAGAGGGCTCGAAGTGCAAGAAAGCATGTTAAGATCAAGTGTAGAAGGATCAGGGACTAAAAGCGTCAAAAAGTGCATAAGTTTGCATTTTCGCGCATAACCTACGTTCTGAATACATCTGGACATCCAAAAATTTATGTAAGCACTAAAATATTTTATTTTAGTGTTCGCCATAAGAAAAATCCATTCGTCGCGTCATTTGGATCGTTTTTCGCACTTGTGCGCATTCCGTCGTGATTAACCGAACATCGCGATCGTACGGCCAAACGAACCGACATCCGAGATATTTTTGAGCACATTTTAAGTTCCCTATACTTTAACTTCATTTTAGAGCTTTGAAATGGGGTTAACGGGCCTTAAACGTGTCGAAAATGACCCAATTACACAACAGGGACCAAAACTGCAAATCTGCCAAACTTGTGTGTAGCGCACCGCTACACTTAACATGTAACGGTGCGCTAGCCTATGACAGACCAGATGCAGAGTATGTAACAGCCTGTTTTCAGCTGTTAACCACTTCCTAATCCCTTTCCAAGTGTTGATACCTTATGGTTAGTGGCAATTTAGGCACCACAACTTCCCGACAAGTGTACGGCCTTGATCGTGCCCTCTTCTCCAAGAAACGATCCTAACGGTGGACCGAAAACTATAAATACCCCATCCCCCATTACTCCAAAACCCACAAATCTGATCCTAGAGCTCTAAGTTGAAGCCATTGCTTCATACCTGAGCTATTCGATCAAGATTTACTAGCGGGGACCCTTCGTAAGTATTCTTTCGTTCTTTTATCGCTTTTCGGGTCCGAAAGTCAAACTTTGTTTGACTTTCTGCATTGACCAGTTTATGGTCGATGCGAAGTTCGTTTGAACTTCATAACGTGAGCGTGATCACGATGGTTATAGTCCCTAGTGACTATACCTACTGATTACCACGTTATCTAGGCTCAGTGACGAGCCGTAGTTTCGGCCAGAATACGTATTCTTGCGTATTTTGTAACCAAACTACTTATGGGTATCAAAACTGTTTGTTTTGATACCAAACTTGTTTTCTAACTTAGTTAAGCATGTTTTAACATGCTTAGCTCGTCACTTTTAGTTTAGTGCTTATATAGGGTCGTGAAGGTAAGCGATCTAAACAATCGCTTATACTTTCAAACCCGACCCGTTTGGTCGATCATTAGGATCCGACCAAACACATTAAGTGACCTTATGGTCACATCGTTCGAGTAGTTGTATGACAGGTAGTATATATGCCTTAGGTAAATGACCAAAATACCCCTACGGGGCTTAAATTGAGATTAAACTCGTTTTGGGCATAATGGAAGGTATCCTACTGATATCACAACATATTTAAGGCATATTAACTTAGGAAACCTGTTCGCGACCTATTCGGTTACCCGTTACGCGTTATTCGCGTTCGGATCGGGTTATATAACTAGTTTATATAAGTTAGCCGAAACGGGTCAAACCTTATCGGTTTTATCTCAAAATCTAGAATGTGAATAACGAACCCATATTAAACAAGTCTTCAAACTTGTCGGGTCAGAATCACATTCTATCCGGTCTTCGCTTAATCGTGCGTACAAACCGTATCTATAAGACTAATCGGTCTAAGCTTAGGCTTAATTAAAGACCCGTTAGCATTCTAATTAATTGTTTATACCATCATTCCAGACTAGAGCACTTCCGGTAAATTGTACCTACGCTTACTTAAGCGACTACGGCTGAGTTATTAGATTCTTGCTATTTAAGACAGGAGCTAGCTCAGGTAAATACTCTTAACCTATTTTCCCAATACGGGCTTGAAATACGGTATAATGATACCGTAAATACTCTTAACTTATTTTCCCTATACGGGCTTGGAATACGGTATAATGATACCGCTTGGTCGGGTATTGAATATTTAATCTTAATGAAGGTTAAATTATTGAGGTAACCCGGTTTAATCTGTATTGTTTGAAATAAAGACCTTTAGGGGTTAATGACCATGTCCCGGATATCCCTGACATCATTGTATTATAAAATGGCCACGTCTTAGGTACGGGGTGTAGGCATACACCTGACAGTTACTAAGTAATAACGGTATCTCACTCTCTTGTGGGCCTATACTTGTGGCGTGTCTGTTAATCTTGACTCGGTTTCTACATCGGGCCCTGAACGTACAACGAACATGTAAATCTGTATACAAGGTTATAATTATAATTGTTCCAAGTATAAAAGATTAATTTTGCCTCTGTGCATTTTAATCAAAGTGTCGATATATTTTGTGCCAAGTGCATTCAAATCAATTTTCTTAAACTCTTTTCAAATGAGTCGGTTGAGTGTATTTACCAGTGAAAACTGACGTATTTTCCAAAAGGGTTAAGTGACAGGTACTGAACGTAATTGGCTGGAAGCTCAGGGCGCTAATAAGGAATCTTGCAAGTTCTAGGTGTCTAAAGTCTGTTGAACAAATGATATGTTTAAAGATCCGCCTGTGGATCCTTTACCTTCCGTTGTAATACTGGATATTACTTTATAATCGGATTGTAATATATTATCTTTTGCTTCCGCTGTGCATTTATATAATTGTGTTGTTTGACTATTATGTTGCCAATCACGTCACGATACTCCCCACCGGGCCCACCGGTGACACGTGGAAATTCGGGGTGTGACAGCTTCGCTACCGATTTCCAAAAGTTACAAATGACAAACCAAGCACCCCTATATATAGACCATGTCATTTCGTACGAAATGACTTCAGTTCATTTCGTACGAAATGGATTTCTCCATTTCGTGTGAAATGGGCATTGGCCATTTTGTGCGAAATAGCTTTCACACACACTAACCTGATTTCTAGCCTAACGAGCACTGGTTTATCCTATCTGATTACAAGACTCGATACAAGATGAAGTCAATAGACATATGCACTAACAACATCAACAAAAGTTGAGCGAGTTCATGCGTTTTGTATGAGTATGGATAAGCTTGTAAACATTTGAGATACTCCTTTGAAAACAGGTATGAAAAGTATCTATGAACAGATCAAATTAATGTTTTGCAAGGACATTAATGCATATGAAGACATAGGGAGTACTCAATATGAGTAGGCTTATACCCTCGTCGAATTCCCTCGACTGTGTCGGATTCCCCTCAACTGTGTCAAATTCACCATGACTGTGTCAAATTCCCTTGACCGTATGAAATTACCTTGACTGTGTCAAATTACCCTTGATCGTTGTCGAATCACCTCGACTGGGACACCAAAGCACTCAAGTGGTCACATAAGGACCAAGAGTGGGGCTCCGCCGTACCTGTTAGATCTAACCTTCGTCCATATTTTTTTATGAGAGTTAATGGCATTTCAAATTCAATCTATGCTCACATGATCTAATAGTTCATTTCATAGCCAAATCATACCATTTAAACATTCGTAACATGTATTCCACCCCGAGAGTTATAAATCCAAAAACAGTAAAAGAAAAGGGGGACATGAACTCACAGTTTTGCGTTCTTAAATCCGACGTAACTCAAGCTGCTACTAGTGTGCATGACTACCTACAACGTACTATGGTCTATTAGACAAGCGGGTCGTGCCTTGACTTAGTATTAATTAGTGTCTTTGAGTTACATTTCTTTGTGTCCTTAATATTATTCCAAGTTATATAATTGTTTGTTAAAATAGTAAATATTTTAACTTAAATTATATTTATGAATTTTGGAATATTAGTTAAAATAATACATTTTAACTTGTCAAGTTTATGTATTTTTTGTTGGTGTATATTCTGTGACAACAGCTTAATAGTTTGATTATTTACTCTTTGGATATTTTGTATTGGGCTTAGCAGTATTGGTTAGGGAGTTAATTAGTGTAATGGGCTAGGAGAATGGCCAAGCCCAAACCAAAGCCTAGGTGCGAAACTTGTCCTATATAAACAAGGCTTGGCATAAGGGTTTAGGTTGGCAAGTGAATAGAGTTTGAGAGAGAGTTAGAGAAATCTACAGAGAGTGGCTGAGAGATTTCTTTTGGGTCTTGAATTGATTGTAAACTTCGTGTTGGATAATCAATAGAAGACCGGATTGAAAGTGTATTGTATTCTTGATTTCTGATTCTACTCGTTTTCTGTGAAATCTGATCTAGAGGATTCCGCACTCTAGGTTAGATCGATGATTCTGCTACGATCCGCACGGATTAGGGGACCTACAATTGGTATCAGAGCATTAGGCTCTTGATTAGCCTGGTTCAGAATCGTTTTTCTGCAGAAAATCGGCGTTTTTAGACGTTTCTGGAGTCTATGTTCATGTTATGCTACTGATTTCGGATTAGCTGCAAGGATTTCGTATAAAATAGCATCAATTTCGGACCAAAAACAAGCATTTCGGACCAGAAAACAAGCATTTCGGACCAAAAACAAGCATTTCGGATCAAGAAACAAGCATTTCGGATCATTTCGGATTTAAAGGCTTGCATTTCGGATTAGATAGTTGCATTTCGGACCAGTTTGACTTGATTTCGGATAAAAAGAACCATTTCGGATTAGAAGGTATTGATTTCGGATTATAGTGAAGGATTTCGGACCATTTCGGACTAAAAGGGTTCATTTCGGATCAAAAGTGGTCATTTCGGATCGGAGTAGCTCATTTCGAACTTAGAACCATTTCAAACTTAGAACCATTTTGGACAAGGGGTGGAATTTTTCTTGGCTTGCGTAAGAAAAATTTCACTGTTTCGCGTTTAGAAAATCATCCGTAACTCATCACAGGAAACCGTTTGCACCGTTGGACTCCTTGGATTTTTAGGGCAAAAAAAAAAAAAAAATCCCGAAAAAGGTTTTCGACATTATATATCATTGGAATCGTAATTTCGAGACGAATCTAACGGTATAATTTGGTAAAAACAGTTTTCCAAAAATTTTTGTACGGTTTTATCAGTTCGCTTATGGTAAAAGCTCGACAAGGACCAGTAGAGAAGTTAGAATTGGATTTTGACACAGGTTACCAAAATTCATTTGAACTTTTACGCTGCGTGATGGCTAAGATGAACAATGGAAGTGAGGTTGTTAAGAACTGACCAAAGCTTATAAACGTCAAAGAATATGCTAACTGGAAAAACAAAGTTGAGGCAAATGTTCAAAGTGAAGATTCTAGAATGTGGAGTTGTATGATGGATGGGTACATTGCTCCCACACGACGAGTTGATGGAAGAGTTATAGTGATTTCTTATGAGAAAATGAATGAATCTGAGAAACAGTTGGTAGATGTTGAGAAGAAAGCTTTAGCAGCAATAAAGATGTCCTTGCCTGAGAGCGTTAAACATATCTTTAAGAAGTATGGGACTTCATATGAGCTGTGGGAAGCTTTGGAAAAACGTTATCAGATTTCATCAAGACCAAATACATGTGATCAAACATTGGTAGCTGAGTTTGCAGCTGTGAAGATTGGTGAAGTAGCTGCTGAGGTAGAAGAGAAAAAGAAAGCTGATGAAGAGAATGTTGAGAAAAAGGAAGCTGATAAGGAAACTGCTGAAAAGGTAGACGTAGAAGTTTCAAAGGGCTTGAAGGATGTGAATGGACTTACATCAGAGGTGAAGATATCATCAGAATCTGTAAGTCGTACATGTCTTAATTGCACTGAACTACAGGGTAAAATTAACAAACTATCGGAGCAAAACAAAATTCTGTTAGCCGATTTGGAAAACCGAAAAGAGTTAAATGTTCTTTTGATTAAAAGAGAGTCAAATTGTTTAGGTAAAATCAAATCAAATGAACAAGAAATTAGCAGTTTAACAAGCAAAGTCAATGAACAGTTACAGATCATTGATTTGGCTCGTGAAACTCTGAAAGAGAAGACTAACGAGCTTTCAGAAAAGTGCACAGAATTGGCTGATGCACAAGCCAAAATTGTAGAACTTCAGGGTAAGTTAGACAAATTTGGAAATTCTTCGTGTCAGGACTCATATTCAAAAAGGTTTAAAAAGGAGTAATGATAAAACAGGGGTGGGGTTTACTAAAGCTTCATCTTCTGAAAATCAAGACTACTCTTTTCTACCAACTGAAGATGAGCTAACTGATTTTGTAACCACTGCACAAGTTGTAGTGGATCCGATAGCTGTGGACTTACCAAATAGTCCAATTTCTTTGAAAGAATCTGTAGGGTCTAACAGTACACCTCATAAAGTGGATGAGGATATTGAAGACGGAAATGTCAAAACATTTAAAAAGGGATCGAATAAAAAGAAAACACACAAGAAAAGATCTTGTTTTAGATGTTACAACAAAGGGCATGTGGCGAGTTGTTGTCCTTTAAAGAAAGGTAAACAAAAAGTTGATGAGGTTAAAGACGGGAATCAGGTTGGGTCAAGCAATAGTGTAAAAACAAGTTGCCAGATAAAGAAACCTGAATTTCAATCAAAACCCTCAACTTCAAAAAGATTTGATAGACCAAGAAGTATTTCACCACAATTTAGTTATTATAATGGTAAATCAAATCTGTTTCAAAGTCAAAATAAAAATTTTGGATATCAAAATCAATACCAGACTTCTGGTAATCAAAATTTCAACAAAGAAATGGATATAGGGGTTTTAGTAACTCAAATGTTCAACAACATCCAAAATTTTTCCAAATTTCATGGTATGAGAATGGGAGAAAATGCTGTCAAGAAAATGATTTCCAAAGGTCAGAGAATCCGAGAGGTTATTGGAACTCTCGCAATCAAAGACCTAGTGGAAATTATCAATCTTGTTCAACAATGGGTATGCAATCCAAGACTCCAGTGAGGAGTGATGGATATTGGATGGATGTTCCTGTAATGGATGAATCTGGAAAACCCAAGACTGTCAGGGCTTGGGTTCTCAAGACAAACTGAGTTGTTGAGTGAATGCAGGATGACCAAGAAGGAGTGTTGATGTGTTCAATAGGGGTTATTCCTGTAAAGCATCTGAGGTGAATAGTAGGTTAACATGGGTAACGGACTATTTACTTCTGTGATTGTTTTGATTATTCTAAACTTTAAACGTGAAAAACTTTTGTCAGATTTAAAGTGGGAGTCTGTTTGTGTTTAAATTTGTGTTTTTGAAACTTACCCCATAAAAACAAAAATTTAGGGGGAGAAATTTCCCTAAGCCAAAAAGAGTTTAGTTAGTGTGTTGGGATTGAACCCTATCAGAGGAACAGATAATTAAAGCTAAAACTGGATCAGAGCAGTGGAGAATAAGCAGATGTTTACATACAAATCTCTCCCCTTTAAAGTGGTTTCATATCTGCTGACCTCCTATCTGCTGATCTTACTAAGTGCTGACCTACAACTGCTGCCTTGCATCTACTGCCCAATGTCAAAGACTGATGGAAGACCAAAGCTCTGCTGATTCAATCTACTGCCTTGAGTCTAGTACTGCTGATCCGGACAAGCACTGCTGGGTTCACAGCAGTGGAAGGATGCAGCAGCTGTTTAAGTGTCTTTTATGTAATGAAATGTAATAGCAGTAGTTAGTACATCAGTGTTTGTATAGATCAGAGGTTAGAGTTTGTTAGGAGGTTAGATGTCACTTTCATGGTGACGTCAGCTAAGATGCTCAGTGGTTTGCAAGTGCCTATAAATAGTTCAGTACTTTGTATTTTTCTATTAGCTCTTTTGCAACATCGTCTTCTTTGCACGAACAAACAACTGAGCTCTGGCTGAGGGGGAGTTTGCATTCATTCATCAATCATTGTAATCGTTATTGAAACAAATTCAATCTTTCGATTCATTGTGAAAAGATGTTTGATTAAAGTATTACTCTCGTTTGATTGTATGCAAAGTTTGTTTTCATCATAATTCCGCTGCACAACTCTTTCATTTCCATCTTAATTTCAAACGAAAATACAATCAGAAACAAACTCAGATCCAACAATTGGTATCAGAGCTTGGACAGTCAAATTTGATTTAACAATCATTTTGACGTAAATAGTTCGGCTCATAACAGTTGATACTGATCGTTTGTTCGTCCGTTGAAAAACAGAGCAAGGATTAATCACCATTAAAGTTGATTTCTCAGTGTCTGTAAAACAACAAGAATGACGTCACAATCTCAGGATGATAAAAACAACATCGGCTCACTTTTTAAACCACCTATGCTAAAAAGAAATGAGTACAACATCTGGCAGAGAAGGATGGGTTACATCCTTGCTCAACAAAGCACAGGTTGTTGGAGGTCTGTCACCTTTGGTCCCCATGTTCCTTCAGTGCCAAGCGCTGAAGATGCTAAAAAGTTCGTTCCAAAACCAGTTGAAAATTATACCGAAGCCGACTTTCAAAAGATCGAACTAGATGCTAAAGAGTTTAGCATCATAGCATCAGCGCTGCCCAATGAGATATATGCTGGACTGTTACACTGTAACAGTGCCAAAAAGTTATGGGACGCACTTAAGGAACAGTTTGGGGGAACCGAAGAAGTCATAGAAAACAATAGGGAAATCCTGAACCAACAGTATGAAACATTTTGTTACGTTAAAGGTGAATCACTAACGCAACAATTTGAGCGTTTCAGTTGTCTCATCAGTGAACTGAGGCTTGTTAACACCACTTTTACAAACTCAACTCAAAATAGGAGGTTCCTCAGGTCACTTCCAGAAAAATGGGACACCATAGCTTTTGTCACCCGAAACTCACCTGAGTTCAAGGATCTGACCTTGACCCAACTCCACGGTCGACTCCTGACCTACGAAAGGGAGTTGAACCAGAAAAGGAGGTTACAAGAGTCAGGAAAAGTTACTGATGATTACACTTTCGGTAATACTGCTCTTCTGGGTCAAGAAGAATCTGGGAGCAGTGGTAAGGATCAGGGTTATGATCACTTCATTGACATAACTGCTGGTGCAAATTTTAACAACCCTGATCCTCACTCTGCTAGTTATGCATTCACTGCAAACGAAAACCAGATGTCAGACAATTTAAGCTTTGAACTAAATGATTTGCAACATTTTGATCCCACTGACTTAGAGGAAATGGACATCCTGCACCAAATGGCTTTGCTAAGTCTTAGAACTAGCAAATTCTACAAAAGAACAGGGCGAAAATTCCCAGGTTTGCATGGGAATCTAAGGGTTGGGTTGGATAAATCGAAAATCAAGTGCTACAAGTGTAATAGGTTGGGACATTTCGCTAGGGAATGTAGGAGTCAAACTACTGGTCCCATAATTACTCATCCTAGCTCAAATCCTAGACCTCAAAACCAAAGCACTGTGCACTATACCCAGTATGCCCCAGCAGCTCAAGTGAACACTGCTCACTATGCTGCTGCCCCTGTGCCAGTACACTATGTCCAAACTACTGTTCCAGAAATCCAATATGTTCAAACCCCTGTTTCCCAGGCACAACTGCAGCCTGCACCTCAAACCACTGCTCCAGCAGCAGTACAACCAGATCAACAATGTTTTTTCACTCAAGGGTTTGTTGACTGGAGCAGTATGCCTGAAGACCTTAGTGATGAAAATTTTGCACTCTATGCTTCTAATGATTCTTCTCATAATGAATTTTGTTTGATGGCATTAGAGTCAATATAGGAGGGGGTTGAAACTGAGGGGGAACAGCTGAGCTTTGAAACAGTGGATGAGGTGACTGAAGCAGTGGTTACTGCAGTGGCTGGTGAACTACTGTTGGGAGAAAGTTCAGGTACCCTGATTGAACCAATGACAGACCCATGGTCCGAAGAGGACAAAGAAGAAGAGAAAGAAGAAAAGGCTGGTGAAAAGAAGGTGAAAGCTGATGATGAAGAAGATCATCAATGTGATTGTGCAATGATGGCAGCTGCCAAGGGAGCTTCTGCATGCTTTGATAGTCTTTGGTATGTAGATAGTGGAGGCTCCAGGCACATGACAGGATGTAAAGCCCTCCTCAAAGACTTTAAAATCCATGGAGGGGGTGATATATCCTTTGCGAATAATAGTAAAGGAAAAGTTCTGGGGTCTGGTACAGTGCAATCTGGAAATGTAAAATTTGAAAATGTCAATCTGATAGACAATCTAAAATTCAACCTTCTGAGTGTATCACAAATGAGTGACAAAGGGTTTGGGTCATTCTTCACAAAAGATTGTTGTAGGATTGTTGGACCAGAAATGGTCAAAAAGATTGAAGCAATAATCAAAACTGGTCAAACTAAACTTGTTGCTCAAAGAAGTGGCAATGTTTATGTTGTTGACATGTCAAAAGAGTGTCCCAGAGCTGATGCCTGTCTGTTCTCAGCTGCCTCTAACAAAGAGACAGAACTTTGGCACAGAAGGCTGGGGCACACAAATCTTAAGACAATCACAGAAATTTCAAAAAATGGTTTGGTGAGAGGCCTACCACAAAAATTGTTTTCATGTCCTGAACATTGCATTTCCTGTTTAAAAGGAAAACAGCATAAAAGTTCTTACAAGTCCATTGAAGAGTCCAAAACAACCCAGTGTTTGCAAATGCTACACATGGATTTGTTTGGCCCAGTTCAAGTCATGAGCCTCAAAAAGAAAAGATATTGTTTGGTTATTGTTGATGACTTTTCTAGGTTTACATGGACTTTCTTTTTACACTCAAAAGATGAGACTACAGGCATTTTGCAAGACTTTGTGACACAGGTTGAAAAGCAATTTGACCTTCCAGTGAAAAGCTTTAGGAGTGACAATGGCACAGAATTTAAAAATAAGGAGTTGGATGCCTTCTGTGTGAAGGAAGGGATTGTAAGGCAGTACAGCATCCCTAGAACACCAGAGCAAAATGGGGTAGTGGAAAGGAAGAACCGAGCTTTGATTGAGGCTGCCAGAACCATGCTTGCAGATTCAGGTTTGCCATTAACTTTCTGGGCAGAGGCAGTAAACACTGATTGCTATGTTCAGAACAGAGTTTTAATAAACCCCAGGCACAAAAAGACTGCTTATGAAATTTTGTATAAAATCAAACCACTGATCTCATATTTTAAGGTGTTTGGCTGCCCATGCTTTATTTTGAACTTAAAAGATTCCATTTCAAAATTTGCAGCCAAAATTGATTGTGGTTATCATTTGGGATACTCAACCACTGCCAAGGCCTACAAAGTGTTCAATACACGGACCAAGGCAGTGGAGGAGACTTTGAATGTAAAGTTCAATGAACTTTCATCAATGAAAATCCCAGCAAATCCTGCTGATCTGTTTGATCTTGAAAAATTTACTTTTGAAAATACTGCTGTCAAGACTAACAGTGCAGGTCCATCAGAGGATACAACACCAGACTATGGGTATGAAATCATCATCCCTCAAAGGTCTGCTACAAAGGGAAAAGCACCAGCTGTTCAAAACAGTTGTCAAAGCTCAAACACTGCTACCTCAACAGTGGTTGACCAAAGTAGCCCATCAACCACTGCTTCCACATCCTCAAACACTGCTGACAAAAGTCCTCAAACAGTGGATAAAAGTCAGCAGTTGTCCACTTCATTACCTCCTATTCCACCACCTTTTGAAGCCACTGCTGGATCATCAAAGTCCCCAGCAGTGGTTAGCTCAGATGACACACATTTGCAGCCTTCACCAACCAATGCCATCATACCATACCAAGGAGATTTAATCTTCTTGAGATCTCATCCACCTGATCAAATCATTGGCAACATAAATGAAGGAGTGCTCACAAGAAGCCAAACCCAAAACATTTGTCTTTTTGCTGGTTTTCTATCACTCCATCAGCCAGTCAAGTACCAAGAGGCACTGAAAGACAACAGCTGGGTAGAAGCCATGCAAGAGGAGCTCCAACAGTTTAAAAGACAACAAGTATGGGATCTTGTACCACTGCCAGAAGAGGTTAGTCCCATTAGCACAAAGTGGGTCTTCAAGAACAAAACTGATGAAAGGGGTATTGTTGTCAAGAATAAAGCCAGGCTTGTGGTTCAAGGTTACAGACAGGAAGATGGGATTGATTATGATGAAACATTTGCCCCTGTTGCAAGATTGGAAGCCATTAGACTGTTCCTGGCCTTTGCTGTCAACCACAATATGAAGGTGTTTCAAATGGATATCAAAAGTGCTTTCCTCTATGGTACAATTCAAGAAGAGGTGCATGTTTGTCAACCTCCAGGTTTTGAGGATCCATTTTATCCAGATCATGTCTACAGGCTAAACAAACCTTGTATGGCCTGAAACAAGCACCAAGGGCCTGGTATGAAACTCTTTCCAACTTCCTACTCTCAAATGGTTTCAAAAGAGGTACCATTGATAAAACACTGTTTTTAAAATGGAGAGGGAAGGATTTAATGATTGTCCAGATTTATGTGGATGACATTATTTTTGGAAGCACATGTAACTCAATGTGTGAAGAGTTTAGAGAACTCATGACAGCTGAGTTTGAAATGAGTGCAATGGGTGAGCTGCAATGCTTTCTTGGTCTCCAAGTACAGCAAATGCAAAATGGAACTTTCATTCATCAAAGCAAATATGCTAAAGAACTTTTAACCAAATTTGATATGAATGATTGTAAACCATGCAGCACACCCATGGCAACAAATAAGCTGGTCATGTCTGATGAAAAAGATGAGCTGATTGACCAAACACTTTATAGAAGCATGATTGGGTCTTTATTGTACCTAACTGCATCTAGACCAGACATCATGTTTGCACCATGTGTCTGTGCAAGAAGTCAATCAGCTCCCAGAAAATCAAATCTCATTGCTGTAAAAAGGATCTTCAGATACATAAAAGGTGCTCCCACACTTGGTATCTGGTATCCAGCTAATGGGAACATCAAGCTTTCAGGTTTTTCAGACAGTGACTTTGCTGGATGTCACACCACAAGGAAGTCCACATCAGGAGGGTGCCAGTTTCTAGGTGATTGCTTAGTTTCATGGCAAAGCAAAAGCAAGCAGCTGTTTCAACATCCACTGCTGAAGCTGAATACATTGCTGCTGCAAGCTGTACAGCCCAACTCCTGTGGGTTCAAAATCAGTTGCTGGATTTTGGTATCACTGCCTTAAAGACACCACTCATGTTGGACAGCCAGGCAGCAGAAAATATCATCAAAAATCTAGTTTCCCATTCAACCACCAAACACATCGACATCAGACATCACTTTGTGAGGGATTGCTATGAAAAAGGTTTGATTTCTCTGCATCATGTCCCAACTAAAGACCAGCTGGCTGATGTGCTCCCAAAAGCACTTGATACAGCCACTTTTGAAAGCTTGGTCTCTAGGATTGGGATGCTGAACATGGAATAACAAGCAACATCTTGTTTTTCTATAAATAAAAGCAACAAAATGTTTTCAGAAAATCAAAACTCCATCCTTAAAAATAGCTAAAAATGAAATTTTTCATTAAAATCCTTAAAAGTCTGCCATTAACCACTGATTGTTCAAAAGTCTGCTCTACTTCAAAAGTCTGTCCACTGCTGAAAGTCAACCCCTGTTCTCTCATTCCTTTGATAAATTCTGTTGTTCAAAAGCAGTGTCATATCCACTAATATACTATCCACTGATAGTGAAAATCATCCACTGCTCTACTACCACTGCCTTCATCAATCACTTTCATAAGAGTACTGTCCTTCACTTTCACCAGGGGTTGTCACGTGGGCAGTACATATTGGTCAGACCTTTTGTAACGGCTGCCATGATGCGTGTGAAGTGTCGTATATATTAGGTGTATATTTTAAGCCCTTTTTAACACTTATTTTAGCCAAGTTTTAAATTTATAAAACACGATATTTCACTAACACTAAACACACATATGGGCAAGTGCACCCATCGTTGAGTGTAGTATAGCGTTGGTAAGATACCGAGGTCGTCCAAGGACACAAGAGCTTTTAGTACCGGTTTATCCTCAACGTCTAATCAAAATAAAAGTTTAGAAAAAAGTTTTAAACTAAGAAAAGTAAAAACTAACTAAAATGCTGAAAATAAAAATAAAATAAAAACAGATAGACAAGATGAATCACTTGGTTCCGACTCGTATCTAGTATAACCTTTGATTATTTCCGCACTTTTGCACATAATTAAGAGATTATCTTAGTTATTGTAGTAGGCCCCTCTTTTGAAGGTGACGTTACCCTCACCCCAGTAGTTTGAGTCAGCAAGGATACAATCCTAAAAGGGTGGATTATTGGAAGATAATGAATTAAGTTATTAATGCAGTATTGTGGTAGGCCCCGCTTTTGGCGGTGACGTTACCCTCGGCTAAGTAGTCTGAGTCAGCAGGGATACAGTCCTAAATAGCCGGGTTATAGTATTAATAGTAGTTAACTTATGAGGGGGTCAAAGAGTTTGGACCCCCGCCATCCAATACCGTGAAGTATTGAAGGAGGTCCTACTAAATATGACCCAGGTCCATTGCAGGACCTCTAAACGCTGAACAATGGCAAGACCTTTACCAAACCGTTCCCTTAACCCCCGACCAGGTAGCCAACATACCTCCATATAGACCGTGGAGATATGAATGGTGAAAATCCTTTATTTTATATAGACAGTAAAATAATGCCAAGACACCACGGACAAATGATAAGGAAAGATCACCTTCAACATAAGTAACTAGTTATTAAAGTCATTAATACAAAACCAAATAAAAAGTGCAAAAGATTAGAAATAAAAAGTATTATACTAGACACTTTGTCTTCACCAAGTGATGTAAGAGACTTAGGCAAACATGGCCTTGATTGTCAAGAACTCTTACGATCAATCTTGGATCCCGAGACGACTCACACACTCTACGATGGACAATGGAGGATGGTGGTGGATGATGGTGTTATGGTGGTGGTGGGTGGTGGATGAAGTGTGAGAGAGGTGGTGTGCCAAGGAATGAGATGAAATGAATCTAAGCACTCCTATTTATAGGCTGAACAGAGAGCTGGGCACGGCCCCGTGTCCGCTGGGCACGGCCCCGTGCCTGTCTGACACTCTCTCTCCTCATTAATTGTAATTCGCAATTACAATAAATGCGCCTGCTGTACTTTCGACACGCCCCCGTGTCCGCTGGGCACGCCCCGTGGTGGGCAATAGAAGCTTCTATAGATTTGTCTTTTCTGCTGCTTCTTGGGCACGGCCACGTGCTGGCTGAGCACGGGCCGTGTTCAGCCTTCTGTCTTCTCTATTTTGCTTTGGAAGGTGCCGTTGAGGGGTCGGGCAGTCCACTAATGTTCCTTTTCTTGTATTTATGTTGGATTTAGCTGTCTTTTTGCTTCTTTTGCGTTTTTGAGCTCATTTAATCCTGAAAATACAAAAGGAAGACAAAAACACTCTTTTTCCAATATTAGTACTTAAAAAGGGTTAATTTTATGCCTTAATTGATGTAATTTATATGTTGCATTTTACACACATCAAATACCCCCACACTTGAACTTTTGCTTGTCCTCAAGCAAAACTCTTTAATATGTGGCTTACACTCCCAAATGGAATAGGTAGAAGAGAAGGTTTTGGGTTTGTCGTAGAGTGTCGGGATGTCCAAGATCTTTTTGGGTTTTATTTTTATTTATTTACAATCCTATTCGTAATGATTTATTTAGAACGTTTCATAGGAGAAATTACTTATTTGGGCATAACATGCCTTTTTAAAATTCCATTTATATACAAGTTCACATACCTCACGGGAGATATCACTCACACTCGGCCGAAGGTGTATTTTTAGTGAATCACTCGAGAGCGGCATGGAACTTATTCCTACCATAGGCTTGCCAAGCAATCAATCCTCCTCCTTTTTAACTTTTATACCTTTGTAAATATCAAGAGGACTTTGTGGGTTAAGGGTTAGGCTTGGGTTAAAGGTAGGTGGTTGGGATAGTGGTTAGTGGTTAGTAGAAAAAGGGCGAAACAGCGTAACAAGTGTCGGTTTTCGTAAGATTTTTTTTTTATAACTTTTTATTTTGATGAAGCTTTTATTCAAAAAAAGTTATTTTTGATGAACTTGTTTGTTTATTTTTCTTTTTGCTTCATCATCAACACTTTTTTTTTTTGATCATATGAAAAACCGAACTTGTTACTAAAACAAAAGGTTAGAAAATGAAAAAGGTTTTGGAGGGTAAAAGGGTTTTTGGTTTGGGTGATGAAATGAAAAGGTTTAGGCTCAAAGGGGCTAATTAGGGGGATTTTTGGGTAGTTGGTAAAAGAAAAAGAAAAATAATGGTGTAGAAATAAAAAGGGTTAGTCCTAATGCCTCCATCATTTACTTACTCGGATTTAAGTTGATAAGGACCGGGAATGTATCGTCATGGCAAGTTCTAGAGTCGTAAGAACCAAGCGGCTATTCACACAAGAAACGAAAAATGAGCTTTTAGTCTAAAGATGTAAATTTGTATGCTCAATAAAGGCTCAAAACTCACTTTTTGTGGGAATGGGTTTTTATGTGATCAAGTATATATAATCAAATTTTAACTAAGTTTGCCATGCCTTTTCATAATTTTCTTATGTTGGTTCTTTTTATCACTACGCTATCGGTTGTAAATTTGTAAAAATATAACCTTTTTGAGAACTTGAATTTCCCGAGTTAAACCTAGACAAATAAAAAAAATGAATTTTTTTTTTGAAAAAAATTGGGGTGATTAGCGGTTCCAATAGAGTTTTGTGTAAGGCTTGTATTTAGGACTTGCAAAATTCAAGGTTTTAGCATCCCCCCCACACTTAAATTACACATTGTCCTCAATGTGTCCCAAAAATAAATTTTTAGGTTGATTAGATCTGCAAAATAGTGTTTAAAAAGCAAAAATTTGTGTTACTGGGCACTGAACACAGACTCGTGTTATCCGGGCACGGCCCCGTGTTCAAGTGCCAGTAACAAAATTGAAATAAGAGAAGCAGAAGTCTGGACACGGGGGCGTGTTGGGTGAACACGGCCCGTGTCCAGGTACCTGAACTGGGCGTTTTGCTGCAGGTGGTTCAGCACGGGGCCGTGTTGGTTGGGCACGGCCCGTGTTGAACCTGCTGAACTGGAGAGAATTGTCGAGTTGCCTTGTTCTTGTGCAGGAATTCATTTTTCTCGTTCCCCTTTTCATCCTTTACCACCATGAGTGTGTTTTATTCATTAAAAACCATCCAAACCTAAAAACCATCATTTCATTTCATCATAGAGAGAACTTACATAGTCCTAAATTAAACTAGATAAAACAAGGAAATAATAAACCATGGAGTCCTAGCCTTTATTTTAATTAGCAAAATTTCCAAGAAGTAATTAATCTTGGTTAAACAAGGCCTTTTTGAACTCAATATTCCGCGTGCGGTTCGCCTCAAATGTCGGCGAGCCATTCTTCCACCTCCCTTGGAAGGAGAAAAGATGGCTCATTGGCATTAGTTTGAGGAGTTTCAACTTCCACCGGGATCTCTTGTTGGTGTTCCACGGGAGGTTCCGCCGGAAAATCTTCCCACCCGGTAGGGTTGTTGATTCCGAGTGCCAGGTTCCAATCCTGCTGAGGAAGGCTTGGTTCCATTGGGGGTGCTACAAGAATATTTAACCTCTGGTGCAAGAGGTTAATTTCTTGGAAGCTGCTTTCAAGTCCCATCGTAAGATCGTTAATACGGTCGATTAGGACCTCCTCTACTGAAGTCATTTCGTCGAGAGCCTCCCTTAATGCTACCACATAGTGCACAAGTGTAGCCTCAATGGAGGGTCTCCTTCCTCTTCGGCTGTTTGACGAATGCACAGAAGATGTTTCGCTGTTTTCACTCGACATCCTACGAAAAATAAACTGAAAATAGTTTATTTAATAAAACAGTGACCGGACACGGCCCCGTGCTCATTGAGCACGGCCCCGTGTTCATCTTTCTGCAGAATTTCGGAGCAAGGAAACTTGGATTTTTAAGTTATTTTCTGAATTTGTGGGGCTTTTTTAGCTTCTAATAACTTAAAACAATGTTACATAACATGTTTTTACCAAGATTCCTTGAACAAAACTCATTAATCCCTACCACAAAGTTGGAAGAATTCCAAACTTTCAATGGTAGTTCTTGGAGAAAGATGGAGAAGAAGGAAATGTCTAAAAGAGGAAGGGACAAGATGGGTTGATGGAACCTTCTTTTAGACTTACCTAGGATAGTTTGAGAGAAGATTCCTGCAATTCTCTGCCCCAAGTTGGTCCAAATGTGCAGAATTCTTGGCTGCATTTATAGAAAACGACAGCGTCCTGGACACGGCCCCGTGCCCAGTGGACACGGCCCCGTGTGCAGGTGGAGTTCTGACACAGTTTGTCCGTATTCTGACGTACTGATCAGAAAGGAATCTTTTGATGGACACGGGGGCGTGTTGGCTGGACACGGCCCCGTGTCGAGGGACTGTTTTATGAAGTTGTCTAGTTTTTAAGGAACTTATTAGTATCAGGTGGCTCCTGACTGGTTGGAACAACCCCAAAGTGCCTAAGATATCTTAATTGTCCTAGACTAAGGCGAGAACGCAAGAGGTTGTCGGTGAGGGTAATTCCTATTTTCATTCTAGGTGGACAAGTCCAACCCTTTCCTGGGCTCTTGTTAAAGAAGGTGTATGCCGAATCGCTCAGGTCTATGTATGCACCGAACGAAGTCGATGGAGAGTCCTTCACGGCACAATCGACACAGGGACGACTATCGTCCAAGTCTTTGCTAGGAACGAAGGTATTTTCGGGAGCAACGAGGTTGTCGGAATGCGGTTCCAACATTTCTTCATGGTTATTTTCTTGGGGTGGATTAATAAAATCCTTCCTAAGCTCTTCTAACCAATTCAGAATTAGCTTTTCTAGTTGAAATAACTCATCAAGGAACATTTCCCCTAGAATATCTGGCTGGGCGCATTCGAGGGAGAAATAGTGCTTATTTTTACTTTCGCCCCTCTTAAGGTTGTAAGAAGTCGGTGGGTCCATGTAGTGGGGCTTATAATTTAGAAAGTAGCATTTTACTTCTTCATGTTTGCCACCACATAATTGACACCACGTACCATAAGAGTGCCGAAAGTAAAAACAATTACTATCACTCATGTTTGTGTCAGAAATTACCAACCGCCGGGATCTAACGGTTCTGTTTTCAGTAACTGAAACTTGGGCACGGGGGCGTGTTGAGTGGGCACGGCCCCGTGTTCAGCTTACTGTCTGACGTAAAACAGGATTGCCAGTTCCAATGATTGAGCACGGGGGCGTGTTCAGCGGGCACGGCCCGTGCTGAGCTCTGCAGAAGCTGAAAAACTAAGAAAATCCTAAAAAATTAAAAAGAAAAATAAAAGATGATTAGGCCGTTGATTCCTAACTTTCTTAAAATCCTTGTGTCCCCGGCAACGGCGCCAAAAACTTGATGCGTGTGAAGTGTCGTATATATCAGGTGTATATTTTAAGCCCTTTTTAACACTTATTTTAGCCAAGTTTTAAATTTATAAAACACGATATTTCACTAACACTAGACAAACATATGGGCAAGTGCACCCATCGTTGAGTGTAGTATAGCGTTGGTAAGATACCGAGGTCGTCCAAGGACACAAGAGCTTTTAGTACCGGTTTATCCTCAACGTCTAATCAAAATAAAAGTTTAGAAAAAAGTTTTAAACTAAGAAAAGTAAAAACTAACTAAAATGCTGAAAATAAAAATAAAATAAAAACAGATAGACAAGATGAATCACTTGGTTCCGACTCGTATCTAGTATAACCTTTGATTATTTCCGCACTTTTGCACATAATTAAGAGATTATCTTAGTTATTGTAGTAGGCCCCTGTTGGTGCATGTTTTGTGACAACAGCTTAATAGTTTGTTTATTTAGTCTTTGGATATTTTGTATTGGACTTAGCATATTGGTTAGAGAGTTATTTAGTGTAATGGGCTTGGAGAATGGCCTGGCCCAAGACCAAAGCCCATGTGCAAACCTTGTCCTATATAAACAAGGCTTGGCATAAGGGTTTAGGTTACACACTTTGAGCAAATTGAGAGAGAGAGTTAGAGAAATCTATAGAAAGTGGCTAGGAGATTTCTTGTGGTCTTGAATTGATTGTAAACTTAGTGTTGGATAATCAATAGAAGACGGGATTGAAAGTGTATCGTGTTCTTGATTCTTGTTCTACACGTTTTCTGCAAAATCTGATCTAGAGGATTCCGCACTCTAGGTTGGATCGACGATTCTGTTACGATCCATACGACTCACGGGACCTACAATTGGTATCAGAGCATTTTGCTCTCGTTTGTTGATGTCAGAAACTGTGTAGCTGACGCTATCCAAAGACCAAAAGACTGCAAGATGTTTGAAGATAAAGTTACACTATGAAGCTATTGTCAAGGGGGAGTTTGTTGGTGCATGTTTTGTGACAAAAGCTTAATAGTTTGTTTATTTAGTCTTTGGATATTTTGTATTGGACTTAGCATATTGGTTAGAGAGTTATTTAGTGTAATGGGCTTGGAGAATGGCCTGGCCCAAGACCAAAGCCCATGTGCAAACCTTGTCCTATATAAACAAGGCTTGGCATAAGGGTTTAGGTTACACACTTAGAGCAAATTGAGAGAGAGTTAGAGAAATCTATAGAAAGTGGCTAGGAGATTTCTTGTGGTCTTGAATTGATTGTAAACTTAGTGTTGGATAATCAATAGAAGACGGGATTGAAAGTGTATCGTGTTCTTGATTCTTGTTCTACACGTTTTCTGCAAAATCTGATCTAGAGGATTCCGCACTCTAGGTTGGATCGACGATTCTGTTACGATCCATACGACTCACGGGACCTACAGCCCCTCTTTTGAAGGTGACGTTACCCTCACCCCAGTAGTTTGAGTCAGCAAGGATACAATCCTAAAAGGGTGGATTATTGGAAGATAATGAATTAAGTTATTAATGCAGTATTGTGGTAGGCCCCGCTTTTGGCGGTGACGTTACCCTCGGCTAAGTAGTCTGAGTCAGCAGGGATACAGTCCTAAATAGCCGGGTTATAGTATTAATAGTAGTTAACTTATGAGGGGGTCAAAGAGTTTGGACCCCCGCCATCCAATACCGTGAAGTATTGAAGGAGGTCCTACTAAATTTGACCCAGGTCCATTGCAGGACCTCTAAACGCTGAACAATGGCAAGACCTTTACCAAACCGTTCCCTTAACCCCCGACCAGGTAGCCAACATACCTCCATATAGACCGTGGAGATATGAATGGTGAAAATCCTTTATTTTATATAGACAGTAAAATAATGCCAAGACACCACGGACAAACGATAAGGAAAGATCACCTTCAACATAAGTAACTAGTTATTAAAGTCATTAATATAAAACCAAATAAAAAGTGCAAAAGATTAGAAATAAAAAGTATTATACTAGACACTTTGTCTTCACCAAGTGATGTAAGAGACTTAGGCAAACATGGCCTTGATTGTCAAGAACTCTTACGATCAATCTTCGATCCCGAGACGACTCACACACTCTACGATGGACAATGGATAATGGTGGTGGATGATGGTGTTATGGTGGTGGTGGGTGGTGGATGAAGTGTGAGAGAGGTGGTGTGCCAAGGGATGAGATGAAATGAATCTAAGCACTCCTATTTATAGGCTGAACAGAGAGCTGGGCACGGCCCCGTGTCCGCTGGGCACGGCCCCGTGCCTGTCTGACACTCTCTCTCCTCATTAATTGTAATTCGCAATTACAATAAATGCGCCTGCTGTACTTTCGACACGCCCCCGTGTCCGCTGGGCACGCCCCGTGGTGGGCAATAGAAGCTTCTATAGATTTGTCTTTTCTGCTGCTTCTTGGGCACGGCCCCGTGCTGGCTGAGCACGGGCCGTGTTCAGCCTTCTGTCTTCTCTATTTTGCTTTGGAAGGTGCCGTTGAGGGGTCGGGCAGTCCACTAATGTTCCTTTTCTTGTATTTATGTTGGATTTAGCTGTCTTTTTGCTTCTTTTGCGTTTTTGAGCTCATTTAATCCTGAAAATACAAAAGGAAGACAAAAACACTCTTTTTCCAATATTAGTACTTAAAAAGGGTTAGTTTTATGCCTTAATTGATGTAATTTATATGTTGCATTTTACACACATCATGCCACGTCAGCATTCACTTCCTTCCCTATAAAATCCCCCACTCACCACCAAAACAGGGTTTTACTGTCGAATTGAATTCTTAAAAATTCTCTTCTCAAAGCAGTTTTTCATCTCATCTTTCACAAATTTCTTCGATCATTCTCTTCAAAAATGAAAAAATCGAAGTCATCTGCAAAACCCTCATCCAAATCCTCATCGAAAACAGCCTCTCAAAAGGCAATCTCCACTGAAATCCCACATAAACCATCTCAAAATCTCCCGGGTCTTCTCACAAAACCAGGAACCACCAAAGTTTTCGATTCCATCATTGACATCATGGCAAAATCAAAGTACAAAACTTTGTTCACCGCCGATGCACCAATCTATTTGGCGACCCAAAGAGAGTTCTGGAAGAATGCAACCCTTGAAAAGCAAGGAGACACTGCAACCACCATAAACTCTTCTATAAAGGGTAAAGCTGTCCAAATCACGCCACAATCCATTTCAGAGGTCTTTCAACTCGGTGATCAGGAAGGTAAAATTCCTTTCACTAAAAACGAGTTACAAACTGACTTCATTGAGAGAGGGTATGAAGCCACAATGATGAAGAAACTTACCTTACAAAAAGGTTATTTTCCTTCTGCAACCAGATTTTTATTTCATACCCTCCTACTATGTGTTTCAAACAAAACCACTTCTTTCAATGAAATCCCTTTAAAGATTCAAAATCTGGGATATGCAATTATTCAAGGAGAAAATTTTAACTATTCTCGGGAAATTTTTAAAGATTTGGTTAATAATGTTGAAACAAAATCATTCTTCCTGTTTCCAAGGTTTTTAAGTTACTATTTTACAAAGAAATTCAGTAAGGATGATTTAGCTGTAATAAACCAAGGTGATTCTACTCAAATAAACAGTTTAACAACTGAAACTTTTTCAAGAATGCTAGCACCTTGCAAAACACAAGCAGGGGTGCCTGAGCAGATTTTAGCAGTTACAACTGCTCCTCAGGTATCTGCTCCTGAGCCCACAGCTCAAGGTGATCAAAGCAGCAGCACAACTGCTTTGAAACCCACACCTAAAATCTCCAAAAAGCCAAAAAGAAAAACTCAAAAACCCCCAAAACCCATCAAAAAGGCAACTCTGGAGGATGAGATACCAGAGCTCCTGCCTGTGACAACACAAATGTCACAAGAAACCACTGCTGCTACTTCCTCACAGCAGTTGGTACAAATATCTCAACCCATAACCGAAACTCCTCCTGCTTCTTCACAAAAAGAACAGGTTGTACAAATAGGGTATCCACATCATGATGCTCTGGAAACACTCGTTTCTATCATCCACAGCTCAATACCCGGGGCAAATCCACTTTCTACACCACCCTTCACATCCACAATTCCCCCACCAACTAAACTGCTGTTGGATGCAATTGATTTGAACCAGGCACTAACCAGTCCTTCTCAATCACCTCTCAATGAGAATATACCTCAACAACTGACTGGGTCTGATGTATCAATCTTTGCTAACCCACCAACACAACCTGAGGAGGTTAGACCCCTTGAGTTACAAGTAACTCTTGGTGGTAGTCCAAGTGAAGCAGCCACTACAACTGGTGAAACCATTGGTTTACAGTTGGACAGTGGTTACATCAATAAGACTTCCTTGGAGGCAATTCCTTTTATAGAACCTCTGCCAACCACCAGTGGATTTATTTATCCTACTGGCAACATCAAAAGGTTGTCAAGTGTTGAAGGAAGAAGACCCCAGTACCAAGAAAAAGGGGCATTAGTGGTTAATGATTGGAGTATACTCCCTACATTAACTACTGATAAAACCACTGTTAGTGGGAAATCAGATGATCCCATTAACTTGGGTGATGATTTAAAGTACCAGAAATTGACGGATCGTATTGAAAAGCTTGATAACTCTGTTGCAGAACTCAAAGATATGCTACAACAGGTGTTACATGTACAAAAGGTACAATCAACTGCTGTTCCATCTCAAGCACCTGCTCCACAAAGGGCACCTGCTACAAATGAGCTCTGGAATTTGTTTCAACCTTTTCTCCATCAACAAGCACAATTAGCAGATCAGCAACATGAAAAACATGTCCAACAGCTGAGAAATGCAATGGAGTCAAGGTTCAAGAACACTCAGGCTGATCTAAAGGTTCTCAAAACTCAGATCCTGCACACTACTGGCACTGCTCCTCCAACAGTACTTTTCATTGATCAACTCCCAGACGATAATGCCAAAAAGGGGGAGAAAATTCAGGAGTGGAAGAAGAAAGGAATAGATGATGGTCTGTACATTGAACCTGAAAGGGATGCTATGACCAGAAAAATTCCTGTGCTAGATGGTAGTAAAAGGGTTGATGCTACTCAAGAAGCACTTGATGAAGGAGAAGCAAGTGTAAAAAGAGATAGAATGGCAAAGGATATTTCAAGGTGGAATGAGGAGAAAAGAGCTTTCATGGAGCTGTATGAGCAGGGTTGTTCTGGTTCAAAGGATACTAAAAATCCTAAGACATAAAGGAAGCCTAAGTCCACCTCATCCAGAATTCCAAAGCATATTCCAAAACCACCATCCAAAAGTCATCAGCATCAATCCTCCACCCAAACGGCTGTTGTAACTCCTGCTGGTACCTCAGTGGTTTCAACATCTGTTCTCTCTTCAACACACACCACCACAACACACACCACAACCATTACTTTACCACCACTGTCACCATCAAAAACAATTTCACCACCACTTTCACCTGCTAACAAAAAGCAGAAGACAACAGATGTTATAACATCTGCTGTAAAGACAACAGTGGTTGGAACACCAGTTGTTTCAACAACTGTTAGTCAAACACAAACCACTGCCATACAATCCACCAACACTGACCCACCCAAAACATCATCTGCTTCTTCTAAAACAAAAAGGAGAAGGATTTATATATCAGATGATGATTCACTTTCACCACCACCAACATCTTCAAAATCCCTATCACTTGTCACTATTCCAAAACCCATACCTCTCTCTTCAGCTCAAATTTTAAAACCACTACCTCTTGCTGGTGTCTCATTTCCTCTAGAACTCATTGCAGTTAGGGAAGAAATAAAATCCTTTTATTGTGAGGATGACCCAGCCAAAAGGAGTTTGCCATCAATTGCAGGATATCCCAGGCCTAACAATATTGAAGAATACTTGAAACTCAATGCCAAACAAGCAGAGGATATTGCAATCAAAAACAGAAAAGGGAAATCTGATAGAGAATTTCAACAAAACTATCAGTTTTTCCTCTCACAGGTCAATGCTATGGAGCGATTTGCTAAAAATGGATGTCAGCAAATTTCAGAAAGGGCAGATGAGTCCTTGAGAAAAGACTACATTGAGAACATCATGACCTACAAGAAATACAAGGGGGAGAAACACATGTACAAAAACTGGACCATTCCTGAGCTTGAAAAAGAAGCAGCCAGGATTCAAGGAATGATTAAAAATAAGGTCAAGCAGACTCCTCCTGAAAAGTTTAAACAATTTGAAGCTGAGAAGATGTTAGAGTTGAGGAAAATGAAAGAGGAGCTGATTGCAGCTGATTATGGGTCAAAGAATTCTGTGTCAAAGTGGGGAGAAGATAGAGTCAGGGCAACCTATAAAAGCTTAGAGGAACTTAGAAAGAAAGATCCAAGAGTTCCACAAAATCCCGACTACTCCAAAGCAGAGGTCTCAAAAATACCACCAAAGCTGCAAATCAAAAGAACCACTGCTCCAGCTGGTGCTGCCATCTACAAAAGAAGGAGCCAAAACCACTCAAGTGCTGAAACCATTCAAGATCTCAAAGCTGGAAATGCTATTGTAAAAGCAGGCCTTGAATTAATGATAAAAGAAGATCTTGAATTGGAACAATCTGCAAGTACTGCTCAGCCAGTTATGAACAGGCCAGCCTCACCAAATACCTCTGCAAATAAACATCTCCCAAGAAACCCACCAGGCTCAAAAATACAAAAGTGGGAAACTGAAAAACAGACCTGCGTATTGACTTTGCTAAGGTCTGGTGGAGAAGTGGAGAAAATATCAAGGGAACAAGCTCTTGGCCTGAGTCTTGAAGATTTGCAGGATCTCCTTGATCTTCTACTTGGCAGGGATGATGAAGACACAGATGCCCTAGACTTTGAACTACAATTTAAAGGTCAGATAAGGGAACTGTTGATGAGGCAATAAAGATTTCCACAATAATGAAGAGTTTTGGCGTTATCTGTTCCAGGGGGAGATTGTTGGGATTGAACCCTATCAGAGGAACAGATAATTAAAGCTAAAACTGGATCAGAGCAGTGGATCCAGAATAAGCAGCTGTTTACATACAAATCTCTCCCCTTTAAAGTGGTTTCATATCTGCTGACCTCCTATCTGCTGATCTTACTAAGTGCTGACCTACAACTGCTGCCTTGCATCTACTGCCCAATGTCAAAGACTGATGGAAGACCAAAGCTCTGCTGATTCAATCTACTGCCTTGAGTCTAGTACTGCTGATCCGGACAAGCACTGTTGGGTTCACAGCAGTGGAAGGATGCAGCAGCTGTTTAAGTGTCTTTTATGTAATGAAATGTAATAGCAGTAGTTAGTACATCAGTGTTTGTATAGATCAGAGGTTAGAGTTTGTTAGGAGGTTAGATGTCACTTTCATGGTGACGTCAGCTAAGATGCTCAGTGGTTTGCAAGTGCCTATAAATAGTTCAGTACTTTGTACTGTTCTATTAGCTCTTTTGCAACATCGTCTTCTTTGCACGAACAAACAACTGAGCTCTGGCTGAGGGGTAGTTTGCATTCATTCATCAATCATTGTAATCGTTATTGAAACAAATTCAATCTTTCGATTCATTGTGAAAAGATGTTTGATTAAAGTATTACTCTCGTTTGATTGTATGCAAAGTTTGTTTTCATCATAATTCCGCTGCACAACTCTTTCATTTCCATCTTAATTTCAAATGAAAATACAATCAGAAACAAACTCAGATCCAACATAGTGCGTGTGTTAAGGGGGAGTAAGTTATAACATTTTAAAAATACAAAAAAAATTGAAAAATGAAAAACTTAAAAAATGAAAAATTGAAAAAAGAGATTTCGTGGTGTGAAAAAGAAGAAATGATAGTACATCAGCAAGTTAGACTGTCACACTGAAAATGAATTAAATTGCTTAAGTGTGATAGCAGCTTCATCATATGATGTACCAGTAGGCAAAAGCATGAAATAAGCAACTTACCAAAGTGATATAAACCTAAATGAACTGAGTATGAGTGGGGAACACATCAGTGGTGTATGGTTTAATGACCTTAAATCTTGCGTTGATAGATTGCCAAAATCTGAAGTCTTGGGTCTTTATACTGTTATTTCATCTGGGGATATCAGGGTTATCCTTCTGCTGCATCCAGATACATGCTGACCTAGGCACAACCAGGATATCTTAAAATAGCTAAAAATGCCAAATCCCTGAAAATGAAGAAGCTCTCCTAGAGAGTCATTCAAAAAGTGCAACATGCATAAATCGTACCAAAAATGGTATCTGTCTTAGCCCTCGTTAGATATTTTGGTCTCTTTGCTGTACGGAAGTACTGACCTGATCACCAATTATCTAAACATTGAAAAACAAAACGGATGAATTCAGTATACTCACCTACTACGATGAATCTTTGTGCATACCTTGATCGCGGGGGTACATCCTAAAGTGGGACACACTAGTATATCAGAAATAATATTTACCTTAACGTATCATACGGTAATGGTACTTGAAATGTTCATGCATTTTGTTTAAGTGGACAAACATATTGGTAATCGTCTTGAACTGCTTTTCACGGAAAATTAAATAAAAAAAATTATCAAATAGTGTGAAAACAGTTTGATTTTGCTGATATGATCTTCTTGCACATGATACTCACAAAAAGATGTGTTGTAAATATTTTTTAGTTTAGTTTAGTTTGTTTGGTTGTGGAAAATATCAAAAATACCAAAAATATTTCCTTTTAAAAGATCTCCCATTTTGAACTGACAGATTGTTGTTTTTGCATGATAAGATAAAATATTGGTTTATCTTTAAATGTGAAAAAAGACTAACGGTTTTTCGAGATACTTGCTTGTGTTGCTAAACAGATTGATGCAGTTATCAAAATGAAGTGCAGAATACAAGTAAAGTGCAGATTGAGAGTGAAGTGAAGATCGTCTGAAGATGCATGGTAGGATCCTTCTACTACATTGCAGAGAGAGATTTGGAAAATTTGGAGATACTTGCTTAACCAAAGATTTTTAGTTCACTGATCTACAACGAAGGAAAGTTTTGGAGATTGGAAGCATCAGCTAAGGGGGAGTTTGTTAATGTCAGAAACTGTGTAGCTGATGCTATCCAAAGACCAAAAGACTGCAAGATGTTTGAAGACAAAGTTACACTATGAAGCTATTGTCAAGGGGGAGTTTGTTGGTGCATATTCTGTGACAACAGCTTAATAGTTTGATTATTTAGTCTTTGGATTTTTTGTATTGGGCTTAGCAGTATTGGTTAGGGAGTTAATTAGTGTAATGGGCTAGGAGAATGGCAAGCCCAAACCAAAGCCCAGGTGCAACGCTTGTCCTATATAAACAAGGCTTGGCATAAGGGTTTAGGTTGGCAAGTGAATAGAGTTTGAGAGAGAGTTAGAGAAATCTACAGAGAGTGGCTGAGAGATTTCTTGTGGGTCTTGAATTGATTGTAAACTTCATGTTGGACAATCAATAGAAAACCGGATTGAAAGTGTATTGTGTTCTTGATTTCTGTTTCTACTCGTTTTCTGTGAAATCTGATCTAGAGGATTCCGCACTCTAGGTTAGATCGACGATTCTGTTACGATCCGCACGGATTAGGGGACCTACATTTGTACTTGTATAACTCCCCAAGGATGGGTGTATTTGTAGTCGTATTCTTATCCTTCTATATTTTTGCCAAGTATCGATGGCGTATTGCGGTGTGTAATTATACGTACGAGAATACGTATTTTTATTGTGTTATTTAAGTATCTCATACTTAATTTTTGTATTAACCTTTCCGGAATAATATTTCTAATAAAAATACATCAATATATATTTCCAAAATATATATTTTAAGAAATATTACATAGAAAAATTATTTAGAATTTTTCATTGGCAAAAATATTTATACTTTTCATACAACTCTCAAGAATAATATATTTTCAAGTCTAACTTAGAAAATATATATATATATATATAAATCTATTTTTCACCCAAAAATAATATGTCCAAAGTTTATTTAAAAAAATATATATTTTCTTCCAAAATAATATATCTTCTAATAATTCCAAGAAAATATATATATTTTTACTTACCAAAAGTAATATATTTTCTCCTTGTCAAGAATATGATTTATTTTATAATACTCACGAAAATCATATTTTTGTTCTCTTGGTTTTCAAAATACCGTTACCAAAATATACTTATGACTTTAATTCCAGAATATTTATGTAAGTTATATTCCTTGTTCGGTTTCAACAATATTTTGGGTATAAATTATGTATTTATTTCTTGGAATTTTGGTAATATTTTGTATGGTAATTTCTTGGTATTTTGGTGAGTTATATTATTTCAAGCCCTAAAATAATATAACTAAAACACATAATATATAAATAATCACACACATAGTGACATCTAAATATATATTCTCCTAAATACATATTTAGTCACTTTTATTATCAAAAACCGACCTCTAATATTTTGTAATTTTTGTAATAAAAATTATGGCAAACTTTATATGAAAAATCATGGTTAAATTATACTTGTAAACATTTGTTTAAAAATATTTTCCCAAGTGTTTAATTTCTAGAAAATTTTTACCATAGTTTCCCCTTAAAAATGTAGGTTTCCATGCTTTCAAAGCATATCATTTTCTTTTATAAATCATCATCAATCATCAAAAAATCATTCAAGACTTACCATATTCTTTAAATATGAAATTTACACTTTGACATGAACTTGAAATTTTGTAAAAAGTTATAGTAACTTAGTATGTTATTTAGTAGGTTAAGTTACCCTTTAAAACATGGTTATTTGTTTAGTAATCACATTTGTTTTGGTCAAAAATTACCGAAGCAATTAAGTGATCAAATTAGTTAAGTGAGGTAGTGTGCTAGAAATGAGTGTCGAAAATATGTTAATCAAATTAATAGTAAAAACAGTTTAAGGATACGACTCAGGATATAGAGCTGTATCTATGATCAAACTATGAGCAAAAAAGTAAAGGGGCGACACGAGATGTACGAGGAAAGCCCTTGATCAATCTAGATCACCGGCACAAAACCTCGGGAGCTGACAATCGCAGCTGCCTTGTTCTTCTATTACTTCAAATATCAGGATACAATGCAGGATGTGATGCGGATCAACTAGGTGTTACAAGGTGATTCGAATACAAGTGTTTGTGTAGTGTTTGCTAGAAGCTAGAGAGAAAAGCGTGTGTAAAAGATTGCGTGCCTTAATCTGATCCGCCTCATCTATTTATAGTAAAAGAAATGTAATAAACTACCCTATTAAACCGGGATCCGGCGGATATTCCCCACTTGAACGTTGTAGACCTGGTCTTTCGGGTTCAACGTCTCTCAAATAACTGGTTTTCCCGAGTCTCAAGGAGAAGAAGTCCATCTGACCGTTAGTGACCTACAACTTCTTACATGCACGTGGATTATTTAGTTAACACCAGGATATCGCACCAGGATGTTACCAATATCCTGATCCGGTATCCTGATCACAAGTAAACAATCAAAAGCAGAATACTAGTCAGGATATATGCTCAGAAAATGACCCATAACAATTGTCCCCAAATATATCTGTTGGTATACCAATCCAACAGATATATTTCAAAAACCCTATCTCGTGAATCAAGGCAATTAAATCGAGATGACGGTCAAGATTACACCATACAACTTCCAACGCGCTTTTAACTCGATGGACATCTTCAATGCTCTTATATCTTCTCTCTTCTCGTTTGAAAAGCAGATATCTCCAACGGAGTCTCCAGGTAATTCCTTACTTCTTATTCATTTTCTGTCAATCTCTTTTTCTCTACTTGCAATGGCTACCAGAACTTTTTCTCAAACCGGTGAATCATCTGAGACCTTCATCCAGCAAAATCTTCTCAAAAATCCCGAGAAGGAGGTCTGTACTTTTGATAACGCGGACATTGCGGCACTGAGGGCTTCCGGTGCTTTCCCCGATGGCACGATCTTCAGACCGTTTCATCGATCAATTCGATCAGACGTTTCTTCTGCTAATTGGATCTGCTTCCCGGCATACCCTTTCTCACTAGGTCTACGGTACCCCTTTCCTGAATTTATGATGCAATTCTTCCGGACTACCGGTATTTCCTTTGCCCAAACCATGCCCATGGTTTGGAGGGTATAAATCGTACTCAACCAAATTAAAAACCTTCACTGTCCTGACCTTTGCATCGAAGACATGCCAATCGCTTACCGCCTCCGATCCCAAGGTTCCAGTCGGTTTTTGCTTTTTTCAACTTCCAGCAAACCCCTTGTTCTTAAAGCCACCAAAAACGAAGATGGATGGAAACGCAAGTTCTTCTTTGTCAAACGAGACTCCATCCGTGAGGGTGCTAGTCTTCCGGTGGAGTGGTTAACCACCGGTAGGATCATGAATGTCCCCATGTACTTCTAAATCTTTATCTTGTGCTAACATCTTTTTATTTGATATTTTTCGTGGTGAATTTTAAGGAAGTAGCTCCCCCCTCCGCAGAATCCGAGAAAAGGATCAAAGCAATTTTCCAGTTGCCTGCAAGTGACAGGAGTTTTACCACACATATCCCGAGTTCCAGCCAATATTCATCATCCGAAATGTCTGGTAATAGTTAGTTTTGAAATGACTAATCAATGCAATAATATAATGAATAATAATAAGGATAGAGGACTTTCTTTACGCAGCACCAGCCAAGATCCCTGAGGTTTTTGACCTTGATGAGTTGGACAGTTATTCTGATCAAGTCCAAATCAAGAAGGAACCTAGTCCTAAGGCCACGGCCTCATCCAAGCCCAGCAGCTCCAAGGCCATCATCATTCCCAAACCTTCGCTAGCTACTAAGCCCCGGAGTTCAAGTTCTCGTAAAAGAAAAGAGCCTGATTCTCCCATTATCTCTGATACATTCCCCTATGAGAATCACGGGTTCATTGAGGCAAGCGGGTTCATGACTTCTTTTCTCAACCAGGTTAATATCCTCGAGCCATATCCTGCACCTTATACTGCTTATAAGTATTTAACAAAACCAATACCTGTCCTTTCAATTTGCAGGGTCTCGAACGTCTGGTTCACTTATATCAGGAATCCTGTGGGCTCAACAAGACGCTTGAATCCAAGTTGAAGAAAGCTGAGGTCACCATCTCTGATCAGGGTATGATTGCAGCCGCCAAATCTCGGCATTACGAGGACAAGTTCAAGGCTATAACCCAAGAACACCAGGCCGCTCTCAGCAAAGCCGCTCTCCAGGCTCAAAACGATCTTGATGCTGCCCATGCTCAACATGAACAAGATATGATCAGCTACCGGGTAAGCCTTAAAAGTTCTGTCATCACTTCCCATCTCCAGGCCAGGCTAAAGATGGCCTACGAAGCCAAAGCACTGGGCTTCGAATGTCCTTCCTGGGACATCAATGCATGGGAAACAAAGCTGAAGAGTCTCGGTGGCACTTCTCCTAAACCTGCAGCTGAAGGATCTTCAAAGGCAGTCGAAAAACCAACTGATGCTGAGAGGGAAGCTCAGGTTGATCCCAAGACGGATGCTACTGAAAATACCATGAACGAAGAAGGCGCTGCCTCCTAAAACTCATTTCCCTTAAATTCGAGAGTTATGCTTATGTTTGAACCATTTTATTTCTTGTCTTACGAATAGTTTCTATTTCTGCATTAGAACAACTTGATAGCCGAAGGCGGATGGGTCCTAGGTTTTAGGATGAAGCATTCGGTTATCAACTGGTATTGCTTATTTCAGACAATTTCATCTTTCAGTTGCTTTGCTATTGATTTCTAATTTCTGTCATGCATTTCTTAGTGTAGATTTTAGCTTTTCAAAATTTTGTGCAACTATCTTTTGAAAATATCCTGATCAATATACTCAGTGATATATTACGAAGACCTTCATAAAATTTCCAAGCAATTTTAGACAAAATTTTTAAAGAATAAAAGATAGTCTATTTTCTAAAACCTGTTTTGGCAACACTTGTTTGATCAAAGTTTTAATTTTTGATCCAAGTATCATTTCCCAAATCTTTCAATCAAATATCCCAAAACGTATCCCAAAAACACATTTTGAAGATATATCCTTTTCAGGATATTTAAGCCTTAATCAGAGTTAAAAAATTTAAAGGAAAGATCATACCAGGAACTGAGTGTAACCCTAGTATTAAACTCCAACCCCTTTTGCGACTTCTCGTGCTAAGATGTCCCCAGTCCGAGACACTTAGCCCAATTTTGATCTTTTGAGCTTCACATAATTGCTTTAGAAGGAATGTCCCCTGTGCATGAAGTCTTTAAACACTTTAGAAAATTTTTGAACATTAGTTCCAATTGTATAGACGATTCCTGTGTTACAGGGGTAAAACCCAAAATATACTGGAGAAAAATCCTTAGTATCTTGGGGAAAATCCCAAGTTTTCATGCGCTACAGGAGGGAGTGTATAAACTCCAAGACTTAGAAAGGTGAAAACCTTTAAACCTTAGAGAGTATGAAAATACCCTTTCGTGAGAGAGGGTGATCAATCCTCATATACCTTTAGGATTCAGGATATAGCCAATAGTAACAAAATTGTCAGCCACTTTTACGTGAACTGGTCCCGCCACCTTGAACTATTCCCGAATAACTTACGCTCCAGGCGGGGTGTCTAAACCGAATTCGGAAGAAAGGTGAATACCTTTAAACCTGTGAAGGGATCAGGATCCCTTAAATGTGAGAGAGGGGGCCAATCCTCTAATCTTCCGAAGTATCCTGAATGTGTATCCTGGTGCTATATCCTGAAGCATATACTGCCAAACAATCGTAAGCTAAGGTGGGTGTTAGCTTGGCTAACACCCCTCCGATGCCTAAGTCAGTAATGGGTTCAAAACAGTAAATAATATCAAAATTTTAATAAAAGAGAAAAAATCCATACCATCCTGAGTTAGAATTTAATTTCCATACTCACTTGAAATAGAGTTTTAGATGTATAGCATTCCAGGATATCGGTAGCATATCCCCCTCCATATTCTTGAGTCGATATGCTCCTTTTCCTGATTCTGATTCAACCTCATAGGGTCCTTCCCATTTTGGAGCCAACTTTCCATCAGCAGGATTAGTAGTATTCTGAAAAGCCTTTCTCAATACCCAATCTCCAACTTGAAATCTCCTAGTTCTTATATTCTTGTTATATGCTTTAGATATCCTCTGTTGATATGCTACCATCCTTAGCCTTGCTGCATCTCTTGACTCATCAATAGTATCCAGTTCCTGACATAGGACTTCAGGATTCCGCTCAGGATCCCGGAGGTTGGATCTCGCTGTAGGTATCACCATTTCTGGCGGGATCACCGCTTCTGCTCCAAACACCAAGGAAAACGAGGTTTGGCCAGTTGCACTCTTCACCGTCGTCCTATCAGCCCACAAAAAAAAGGGTAACTCTTCCGCCCATTTTCCTTTCTTAGCCCCTAGTCTCTTTTTCAAGTTGTTGACAATTATCTTATTCGAGGATTCTGCTTGCCCATTTGCTTGAGGATGTACCGGAGTTGACGTGATCATCTTAATTCCCCAACTTTTGCAAAAATCAGTGGTTCTTTTGCTAATGAACTGAGATCCATTGTCACAAATTATCTCAGCTGGTACTCCAAACCTAGTCAGGATATTCCTTTTTATGAAAGACACCACTTCTTGATCTCTAACTTGAACAAAAGCTTCAGCTTCGACCTATTTAGAAAAATAATCGGTCATTGCCAGCATAAAGACTTTTCCTCCTGGAGCTTTCGGTAACTTCCCTACTATATCCATCCCCCATTTCATGAATGGCCAAAGGGAAGTTATAGGATAAAGTGGTTCAGCCGGCTGATGTAATATGTTACTGTGTCTTTGACATGCATCACATCTTCGAGCATATTCTGCAGCGTCTTTCCTCATTATTGGCCAATAATATCCTGTTCTTAATACTTTTGAGAACAATGACCTGCCCCCAGTATGGTTACCACAATCCCCTTCGTGTATATCCTGAAGCACTTCTTTGGTTTCGGGATCCTCCAAGCACCTCAGATATGGTCCTGCAAGAGATTTCTTATACAAAACATTATTTATAATAGTGAATGGTGATACCTTCATTCTGAAGGCCTTAGGGTTCTCATCCTTTGGAATGCGTCCTTCCTTGAGATATCTCATGATCGGAGCTGTCCAGGATTTAGGATCCCGCTCGGGATACTCACCATCAGGATCCTGAATACTTATTACTTCCTTATCCTGAGGATTCGTTGCAGGATACAGGATATGTAATATTGGTATTCGGGTTCCTTCCGGTATCCTGACCGATGATCCCAGATTTGCCAAGGCATCAGCTTCAGCATTATCCTCTCTTGGTACCTGTTCAAGTGTAAAAATATCGAAATATCCTGCTAATTTTTTGAGAATTTTGAGATACTCAATTAACTTCTCACCCTTAACTGCATAGGTTCCATTAAAATGATTAGTGATTAACAAAGAATCAACATATACTTGCAAATTCTTGATATTCATATTCTTAGCCAACTCTAACCCTGCAATTAAAGCCTCATACTCTGCTTCATTATTAGTAGCAGGAAATTCACACCTAATAGCCTGGGGTAATATGTCCCACTGTGGCGATTTTAGTAGTATACCTAGACCTACACCTCTTACATTAGATGCACCATCGGTATATAATATCCAGGATTCTAAGTTTTCTCCTAGCTGCTGTACTTCTAAGTCTACTTCATTTTGAATGTCACTACTGAAATCAGCCACAAAGTCAGCTAAAGCCTGAGACTTTATGGCATTTCTAGGCTCATATATTAGATCAAAAGCACTTAATTTCACTGACCATTTAGCCATCCTACCAGACATCTCAGGTTTCCTAAGCACATTTTTTACGGGATAATTGGTTTTAACATGAATCCTATGTGTCTCAAAATAATGTCTAAGTTTTGTTGATGCCATAACTAGGGCTAATATCAATTTTTCTAGATGAGAATATCTAGTTTCAGCATCTAATAAACTTTTACTAACATAATAGACAGGATACTGCTGACCTTCATGATCCTTTACAAGGACGGCACTTACTGCATTCCTTGATACTGCAAGATACAGGGATAATGGTTCGCCATCCTCAGGCTTCATCAATAAGGGTGCGGTTGAAAGATACTGCTTCAAATCCTGCAAAGCTGCTTCATGCTTTGCTCCCCATTCAAACTTCTTATTCTTCTTGAGGATATCATAAAATTCCTTGCACTTCTCCGAGGATCTTGAAATAAATCTGTTCAACGCTGCTACTCGGCCTGTTAATTGTTGAACATCCTTCATATTTGAAGGTGATTTTATATTCAGAATAGCTTTGATCTGCTCCGGGCTTGCCTCTATCCCTCTTTTGGTCACCCTATATCCTAGAAACTTTCCTGCCCCCACTCCGAAATGGCACTTAGCAGGATTTAGTTTCATGTTATATTGATCCAGGATATCAAATGCTCCCTTAATATCCTGGAGGTGATCCTCAGCCTTTTTAGATTTTACCACCATATCGTCGATATACACCTCCATGGTGTCCCCCAGTTTGTCTTTGAACATCATGTTTACCAACCTCTGGTATGTTGCACCTGCATTTTTCAAACCAAAGGGCATAGCACTATAACAATAAATACCTGTGGGTGTCATGAAAGCAGTATCCTCCTGATCAGAGGGTTCCATTTGGATTTGTTGAAATCCTGAAGAGGCATCCATGAATGTTAACATCACGTGGCCGGCGGTAGAATCTACCATTGAATCAATATGAGGTAGAGGAAACGGGTCTTTCGGACAGGCTTTGTTTAAGTCTGTGTAGTCTACACAAACTCTCAATTTCCCATTTTTCTTTTGTACCACGACTACATTCGCAAGCCATTTAGGAAACTTCACTTCTCTAATCATCTTGCTCCTTAGTAGTCTTTCAACTTCCTCTTGGATGATCATATTTCGCTCCGGAGCAAATTTCCTTCTCTTTTGTTAGACCGGCTTGAATGACCTGTTAATACCGAGCTTATGTGTTATAATATCCTTGGAAATACCTGTCATATCCTCGTGCTTCCATGCGAATGTTGACATCCTACATTTCAAAAAATTAGTCAATTGATTTTCAATATCCTGAGGGATATTGGTTCCTACGAGCACCGAGATATCCGGATTGTTCTGATCCAGGATAACTTTCTTTAAATCCTGCTCCGAAGCTTCCATGATATCCTGGGCCCGCATCTTTAATTGCTATGCTGCACTAGGCTTGGTTGAGGATTTCATTGAGGATGAGTAGCATTCCTTTGCCTCCTGCTGATCACTATCAACCTTGACAACCCCCCAAGGGGTAGGGTTCTTGATGCACTGATGATAAGTCGATGGCACAGCCTTCATATCATGGATCCACGACCTTCCTAGTATGATGTTATAGCAGGATAGGGAGTCCATCACACAGAAATGTTGTATCGAGTGGACCCCTTCAACATATACTGGTAACTTTATCTCCCCTACGGTATTCCTAGCTTCCCCACTGAAGCCAACGAGCACGGTGGATTTCGAAGTAATGTCCATCGGAGATACATTCATCCTCTTCAATGTTTCTAGCCGAATTATGTTGACAGAACTGCCATTATCCACTAATATCCTGCGTACAAAATGGTTAGCAACATATAATATTATTACGAGGGCGTCATGGTGAGGATCCTGGACAGTATCCCTGTCATAACTGTCGAAAGTGATCACTTTGTCAGTTGTGAGGGTAGTCATTCTGACTGGTCTGTCTCCTCTTTCAGTCTTAGCCTCCTTTGCATGTCTCTTGGCCGCAGAATACGAAGTCCCATAAATGTCGGATCCTCCTGAAATAAAGTTAATTATTTTGGCATCTGCTGGGGGTGATGCTGCTCGTTCAGGATCCTTCTCAGGATCCTGGCCTTTATTTTTCTTTCTTCCTAGCAAATCCTTCAGATATCCCTTGCTCAATAGGTAGCTTATTTATTTCCATAGAGCAATGCAATCCTCAGTCACATGTCCAAAATCTTCATGGAAGGCACACCATTTGGATTTATCCTTCCAATCAGCTTTTTGTTGACTCTTTCGAGGCCACCTAGCTTTGTCTCCTAAACCCTGCATAGCATACATTAATTCAGGTATATTAACAGAAAAGCAATATTCGGATAATTCAGGATATTCTTCAGGATCCTCGTCTTCAACAACATTCACTTTCTTGTTGTCATTTCTGCCATATGGCTTGGAGCGATACGGTTTATACGAGGATTCTGATTTCCTGTTGGCTGATTCATAGGTTGAGGTAGAATTCATCCTCTCTTGCATCTTTTTGTCATCTTCCAAGCGAATATATCTCAAGGCCCTGTTACGAGCTTCGTCGAGATTCCTGCAGGGATTCATTACAAGATCCTGATAGAACTGAGAATCTTTTTATAATCCCATCTTAAAAGCCTGCACAGCTGTTGCAACATCAAGATGTGGGATATCCAAGGATTCCCGACTAAACTTGTTCACGTAATCCCTCAAGGATTCCTGAGGTCCTTGAGTTATCCTGTAAAGATCACTGGTTAGTTTCTCAAAACTCCGGCTGCAAGAAAACTGACTATTAAATAAATTAACCAAATGAGAAAATGAAGTAATTGAGTGAGGAGGAACATTTAACAGCCATTTTAAGGCTGATCCTGTCAAGGTAGAACCGAAACCCTTGCACAAGCATGCTTCCTTGAGCTCCGGAGGGATATAATTAATCTCCATTCTTTCTCTATACTGGGCAACATGCTCTTCAGGATCCGTAGACCCATCATACAGTTTCATGTTGGGGGTTTGAAATCTCTTTGGGATTTCAGCATCACAGATAGGATATGCAAAGCGGGATATCCTATGGCTGTCTTGGGACACTTCCGGAATTGGCTGGACCACTCCAGGTACACTGGATATCATGTCCTTTAATTTTTGAAGCTCCCTAGTAAATGTTGACGTCATACCTGCATCCTGCAAAGACCCATTATTGTTAGTAGCATGAATATTATTATTTGACACGTTACTGGTCTAAGGATTTTGGCCATATCCTGAAGCATATCCTGAGCTCCTCACAGTTGATATCCTGACCGAGGAGGGTATCTCAGGAGTATGATTCTGAGAATGGCTTGGCACGATATTCCCCCGGTTATCCTCAGCGTAAACCGCAGAACTGAAGTTCAAAGCCCTAGGCTGCAAAGGAGTGACAGTTTCTTTAGCAGGTCTACTTGGGCTGGATTTCAAGAGTTGTATCTCTCTCATCAGCATCCGATTAGTTTCCTGCTGCTGCCTCATCTGCTCATGTACACTACCAAACAAATTCAGAATTTCATCATTAGAAGCCAAAATAGGACCAGATCCCTGGGTACTAGGAGCGGGGATAACATCCCGAGCCACATGACTCTCAGTTCCGTGTGAAAAGCTTGCATTCTTGGAGGAGGAGGTGGAAGCACCGAACCAATTGTTGCAGAGGTTGTAGCAGACATGGTGGAAGAGCTCATGTTTGATCTCGAGGCCATTAAAAACAATGTAGCAAAAAGTTTTGATAATAGAAAACCGAGTAATGATTTTACTAAAGTTTTTAGTAAAACTGGCACCTCTTGCCCCACGGTGGGCGCCAAATTATTTTGGTCAAAAATTACCGAATCAATTAAGTGATCAAATTAGTTAAGTGAGGTAGTGTGCTAGAAATGAGTGTCGAAAATATGTTAATCAAATTAATAGTAAAAACAGTTTAAGGATAAGGCTCAGGATATAGAGCTGTATCTATGATCAAACTATGAGCAAAAAAGTAAAGGGGCGACACGAGATGTACGAGGAAAGCCCTTGATCAATCTAGATCGCCGGCACCAAACCTCGGGAGCTGACAATCCCAGCTGCCTTGTTCTTCTATTACTTCAAATATCAGGATATAGTGCAGGATGTGATGCGGATCAACTAGGTGTTACAAGGTGATTCGAATACAAGTGTTTGTGTAGTGTTTGCTAGAAGCTAGAGAGCAAAGTGTGTGTAAAAAATTGCGTGCCTTAATCTGATCCGCCCCATCTATTTATAGTAAAAGAAATGTAACAAACTACCCTATTAAACCGGGATCCGGCGGATATTCCCCACTTGAACGTTGTAGACCTGGTCTTTCGGGTTCAACGTCTCTCAAATAACTGGTTTTCCCGAGTCTCAAGGAGAAGAAGTCCATCTGACCGTTAGTGACCTACAACTTCTTACCTGCACGTGGATTATTTAGTTAACACCAGGATATCGCACCAGGATGTTACCAATATCCTGATCCGGTATCCTGATCACAAGTAAACAATCAAAAGCAGAATATTAGTCAGGATATATGCTCAGAAAATGACCCATAACAACATTCTTGCAAAATTTAGTCCTTTACAACTTACAAGATGATTTTTCCAAAAACAATTCTTATGTATTTCTCTTGTTAATAACATGTTTCTATACTTGATTTATCACTAAAAATATGATTAGTTTCTTTAAAAATCATGATCTTGTAAATCTTGTAAATAACTTTGTTCTTTTGAAAATATTATCTTTGAAATCCTTTATTTTCAAGACTTATAACATGTATCATAAATCATCATACACTAAAACAAGTTTATTTTCAAGTTCATGTTTAACATAAAGGATGATCATTATGATTTTCTCAAGAATCATCCTCGTACTTGCTAGATCATGTGTTTAATCACAATCTAGCAAGCTTCTTATGATGATCAACATCATAAACACAAGAAATCAACAATCAAGTATATTACATACACTTAAACATCTTTGATTTTCATGATTTAGAGCTTTATGTTCATGTTTATGCTTATGTTTGTTGGTGCACTATATGTCTGTTGATTACGTCATAATCAAGTCTTATGTCTAGATAGGGTGAATGTACACACAACAGGGTTTTGATTAGGGTTTAGACATGTTGAACATAAAGATTTCGCTTGAAATCAGTTCAAGCGAAATCAACATAACTTGATTTCGCTTCAGGCTTATGATTTCGCTTCAGGAGATTTCGCTTCAGGTCAGTTCAAGCGAAATCTAGATGTCTATATATAGGGTTGTTGTCATTTCACTTGGTACGCAACTTCTAAAGGTGTAACGAAGTGCTGCCAGTTTCTGTTCAGGTTGTAAACATTGTTATTATCAATACAAGCAACAGATTAAAGATTACAAGCTGTATTCGTGTCCGGTTTACTGATTCCGCCTTTAAACTGGATGTAAAACTCTTCTGAACGACTCAATAGGGTCAAACAACGATCCAACAAGTGGTATCAGAGCTCAGGACGAGGAGTTCATACTACTACAGCTTGATTCTACCGATTTCTCTCATTTCTACTCATTCTTTTTACATTTTTCAGATCTGAACTAGTTCCAACGGTCGAAATGGTCTGATTTTCGAGTATAACGTGCAAAACGTTGTTTTAACAAAGCCTACAAAGTTTCGGACTAAAACTCGGACTAAAACATGTTAAAAATTACCTAAAACCAGATTTCGCTTGAAAGTTTTCGTAGATAATGGACTGATTTCGCTTCAGATCTGAATTTTTGAACTATTTCGCTTGAAGATTCTGAACTGCTGAAGCGAAATAGTCTGTGCTGGATTTCGCTTGAAGTTGAAGCGAAATAGAGTTTGACAGGATTTCGCTTGAACTGAAGATTGTATTGTTGAAGCGAAATAGTTTGTTATTGATTTCGCTTGAATCAGATCTGTACTTAGTTTTCGCTTGAGATTAGTTGAAGCGAAATAGTTGATTTCGCTTGGATTTGTGTTGTTATCTGATTTCGCTTGAAGCTGTATATACTTCAAGGATTTCGCTTGAAGTTGCTGAATTTTCAAAACTTAAAATTTTACTAAGTGTTTGTTTGTTTTGTTTGTTTGTTTGCACTTGATTCGAGGTGATTTACAAGGCGAAAATATCAAGAAAAAGATTTAAAATGACAGGAGAAAGTGATCCTGATAGATATTGGAAAGCAGACTATGCAAGATGGGAAATTGGAAAATTAAACGAACCATTCAAAGAAGCCCAGAGAGCAAAAAGATGGAATGAAGAGTTGGAATGTTACATGGATCCACGGGGTAATCCAGTTGTTGACCCATCAAAAGTGGATTTCGAAGCTGTAACAAATTTGGTTCCAAGGCAGGCTACTTTCAACACACGAAGGTTATATGATAAAGCATATCTGCCTGATTTGGAGAAGAAGATTAGAGAAGTTTGTGAAACAAGTCTACCAAAGGTGGTAGAGATGAAGAAGAGAAAAGAAGAAGAACTGAAGAAGATGATTGAAGAAGTGAAGACTGTTGCAAAGCTTGCTGGAGAGGAACAGAAAGCTGAAGAAGAACAGAAGAATGCAGAAGCTCAGAAAGAAGAAAAGGAGAACGATCAGAAAGTTGAATCAGAAGAAACGGTGCTGAATGAGACTGAGGTTAGAAAATCTTCTGATCTATCGAATGTTGAATTGGTTGATGAAAAAGAACAAAAGTGCAGGAATTGCATAAGAATGTGCAAAGTCTGTACTGAAAAAGATGACATCATAAAAACAAAAGAAAATGATTTAAACAAACTTGAAAATGGTTTCACGATAAAATGTAAAGAAATGATTGAAAAGGAAGAAATTTTGAAATTAAAAGTTGAAAATTTAACACAGAAATGTCAAGGTCTTGAAAAGGATAATGATGTTTATAGACAACTGTGTTCTACAAAATGTGTTGATTGTGTTGAAAAAGAATCGAAATTTCAAGATTTACAAAAACAATATGATTCTTTAAAGTGGTCGAGTCAGAGAGTACAAGAAGCTTATGATACTTTGAAGAGCCAAGTCAAAAGTTTTGATCAAAGATTATCAGAAACTTTAGTTACTAAAGAAATGTATGAAAGAAGGTTTAAAGAAAAGCAAATTGAATTGAACACATATGTTGATGAAATTGCAAATCTTAAACAAGTCTTGGCTGAAAAAGAAAAGGTTGTAACCAAACTTCAAAGTTATCATAACTCTTCGTACATTCTCGAACGCATTTTCAACATCACACCAGATGACAAAGATACTGAAAATTGCAAAAAGGGTATTGGTTCAGAATTTCATCAGGTACCACCACCATTGAGAAACAGTTATACTTTTTATGATGAGGAAAAGGTGGCAAAGGGTTTGAACATAGCTGACCAGTTACCTGAAAGTATCGATGTGACTTACTCCAAATCTGATGATGCTAATGATTCAGAGGTGGTAAGTAAGGTTGTTGAAAGCGTTTTGAAAGATGAGTCTACAAAAGGTAAGTCTAAATCACAGGATGAAGATGAAGGAAATCTTCATGATGGTTATCTGAAAAACACATAATCCGAGGAAAGTTTGAATGATGATTCAAAAGGATTGGTTTATACCATGATTGGATCAGACAAATTATTCTTAGATGTTGTTTTCCCGATTCAGAATGTGATTTCAGAAAAGGTCGACAAAGTTTTCAAAATGGTTGAGATTGAGAAGTCTGAGATTTCAAAGTTTGCTGGTAAGAGTCATAGAGGTTTTTATAACAAACCTGGTTTTAAGAAGAAAAACATGAAGGCTGGTTTGGGTTATAAAAAGAAACGGAATTGGAATCAAAGTGAAAAACCAAATTTGCAACAAAAGATGAATTTTGTTCAAGGGAAAAGTTTGAAAGAAGAGGAAAAACTCAAATTTGGACAACAGTCTAATGATGAGTTTGATGCTATGAAAAAGAAACAACAACAGGCCAAGGATGTTTCAAAGAAAGTGTGTTTTAAATGTGATCAAATTGGACATATTGCACGAAAGTGTCCAAATCCAAAGCCTGTTGATGTTGAAAAACAGAAATCTGAGGATGTGAAATCAAGGTCAACCAGATTTGATTCGAAACAAACTTGGAGGTACAATACAAACAAGTTTGCTTCAAATCAAAGTTGGAAATCAAACCCGAACAGGTTCGATTCAAGACAGACCTGGAACTCTCACACACCCAGATTGAGAACAACACAGAGTTGGAGAACATCTGTTGATATGACAAAACCTCAAGAGTTTTGGAAACCTAAAAATGTTGTTCAAAATCAAAAGGTTCAAAAAGAGACAAATTTTTACAAAAGAGGTACTCCGGAAGGTCAAATGTGGAGTGTTAAGAAACAAGTGAAGTTAGAAAAAGATGAGAAAGTTGAAGTCAAAGTTGAACAAGTTTTAAGTGACAAAGAGTTTCCAAAATTGAATGAACATTTTTGTATTGAAATGCCTAAGGTTCAACAGACCTGGGCTAAATTGTTTAAATGATTGATATAGTTTGAATGTGCAGGTGCTCAATGAAGCTGAAGACTGTGAGAATGACAGTTGGAGCAACCTGGCACAGGAAGAGGTTGCAGGACCCTGGTTTGGTTGAACAGGGAGTTTAGTTTGAGTATTTTCTGTATATAAATAAACAATATTTTCAAAACCCTAAAAATTTGAAAAATTAAAAACCAAAAATATGTTTGTTTTTAATTTTGTTTGAATGTATGTTGATTGAATACGCCGAAACCCTCACGGCTGAACAAACATGATTACTGTCATCAGATTGAAAAACGGTTTTTCAAACTGTTAAGATCAATGGGTTGTAAATCATGGGGGTATTTATATTTTCTGCAAAACAGAGCGTGATATGCAGAAAATGGATGGCGAGACAAAGCTATCAGTGTTGGTTGTCAAATTTTCTTTATATGATTTTGCATTTTAGGGGGAGTAATAATTGTCATTAGAAAATACAAAAACATTTGAAAATTTGAAAAAGTCAAAAACATGATAAAATTCAAAAATTTGAGTTTTGCGTAAAAAGAGGAAATGATAGTACATTAGTAGACAGTTACAGTACGCTAAAGAAATGGAAAGTTTAAAAGAGTTAAACAATCTTACTGATGATGTGTCGATAGGTTTTTGCACATTTAGTAGATTTATTCGGGATATAAACCTAAATTCAAACTTGTGAATTCGTGGGGAACACTACTTGGATATATAGGTAACCCCTGAAATCTCGTTTGAAAGGTCTCGTAATCTGATATACTAGGTCTTTATACTCTATGATGTCTGGGGTATTATTCCGGGACTTCTGCTGAACGGTAGTTCTGACCTAGTCCCTGGCTAATACTTGCCGCAATGCTTGAAACACAGCATTAAACCCTCAGTATGCTGAAACAATTAAAATTGATATATGCTGCTGTTGTAAGCAAAAAGATCCTCTAAAGGGGACACACCGAAAAGTCGAAGCTGATATCTCTCTGTGTATACGGAAGTATCGATCTAAGATCCCTCGGCCCTCGCATACCTAAATTATATACAGATATCATTGTAGTATTCTCACCTGTAAGACTGATTATTGAGATTCTGGATACGGGAGTATATTCAAGAGGTGGGACACATGAATGATCTAAGTTCTTAATTCATCTAAATCGTATCCTGAATAAGTTGAAATTTGTGTGAGAATTTAAGATGGATCAGTATATCGTCAATCGAAGTAAATTGTTTAAGTCGGAGTATGAAATGTAGCTTAACGGTACTTGTGACTTGTCATAAACTGATATGATTCTCTGACGCATACTCAAAACAAAAATATTATCTGTAAATATGTTTGTACATATTTCTTTACTGCTTTATTTTTTCAGGAAATACAAAAAGATTTTGATTCTGCTTTATTTTCGACAACTGATGTCTGAGTGCTAAGTTTCAAAATCTAAGTATGCTGATTGTGTTTCTGAAATCAAAACAAGTTCATTAATTTGAAACTTGATTTAAAATTCAAAAATATCAAAAACAGTTTGTGATATCTCCAAGGTCATTAATTTGGACTTGGATGATAAACTGTGAGGGAGATGGATTCTTTAACACTGCCATATCAGTATAGTATGTTGATAGGGGGAGTAGATTAGAGAATTTGATTGGAATTGCCAGGTTACGATTCCTGGATAGTCTAAAATGTTGTTACTTATAAACTTATGAGTGATTGCAGGTTTCAGGAATTCCCACGGAAGCTAAATGATAAAGCTTGAATCAGATATCTTTAGATTCTAGCATATCAAGAGGGGGAGTCTGTGAAAAGGGGAGTCTGAGTTGAAGATAAAGATTGAGGAAAGTGTTTACAAGGTTTGAAGAATGTTAAAGACAAAGACTTGAAGCCAAATACTTCATCAACATCCAAGGGGGAGTCTGTTGGTGCACTATATGTCTGTTGATTACGTCATAATCAAGTCTTATGTCTAGATAGGGTGAATGTACACACAACAGGGTTTTGATTAGGGTTTAGACATGTTGAACATAAAGATTTCGCTTGAAATCAGTTCAAGCGAAATCAACATAACTTGATTTCGCTTCAGGCTTATGATTTCGCTTCAGGAGATTTCGCTTCAGGCCAGTTCAAGCGAAATCTAGATGTCTATATATAGGGTTGTTGTCATTTCACTTGGTACGCAACTTCTAAAGGTGTAACGAAGTGCTGCCAGTTTCTGTTCAGGTTGTAAACATTGTTATTATCAATACAAGCAACAGATTAAAGATTACAAGCTGTATTCGTGTCCGGTTTACTGATTCCGCCTTTAAACTGGATGTAAAACTCTTCTGAACGACTCAATAGGGTCAAACAACGATCCAACAATGTTTCTTCATGATCTTTATGTTTAACAACTTATATCATCGTTTAACCAACATAATATGAAGTAAAATGAGATTAGGAAGGTCTTACTACTAGCACAAGGCTAGGGATGATGTTCAAGAAGATGAAGATGTCAAATGAGGTGGATAAAAGCACTAGAGAGAGGTCCTTCAAGTTTCAATGCTTCCAAGCTTCCTAACTTTGCTTAAGACACCTAAGAATCTTCTTAGAATGTATGAGAATGGAATGAAAAGGATGGTGTATGTGTGTGGAGGATGGGCCATAAGTTTTGACTGGAGGAAGAAGAAGTTTTGGAGCTTGCAAGTGTTGAATGATATATGCTTATGATCTCATGGTTTTATAAGAATTCTTCCAACAACTTATTACCCACAAGTTATAATGCTCCATATAATTCCAACATGATCTATTAAGATATTGAAATAAAATCAAATGGTGGGGCCCTTATTGGGCCATCCTAAATGGGGGGGGGGGGGTCTTAGTTAGGTTGTAACCTTTAGTTAGGAAAAATAGTTAGGTTATAAGTGTGTCGGTTAACGTTATACGGGTTATAATGTTTTAGGGTATGTTATGGTGTTTGGTGACCATAACTAGCTCCATAGCACTAAAACAATGCTTCTAGTAAAAATTTGATGTTTCGGGTAGTGTCCGGTTGTCCGTTTCGTTACGGTTCGTTAAAGTGCTAAATTGCGTAGTTTAGTGTGCTTTATGTTGTCTTTTATAACAGTTTTGATTCCCGACACTTAGGAAAGTATTATGGACCATTAAACCACATTTCTGCTTTATATTTAGATGTTAAAAGCTGAATTGTTGCTGAATTTATTTATTTTGTGCAGAATTCTGCAGTTTTAGTGTGTTTCTTGCACTTTCCGGTACCTATGTCATCACTACGAAGGCAGTTTTGTAATCCTTACTTTCCTACACACTATACTAGTGTAACACTTGGTCCTGGGGCTTATTTTGTGTCTTAACATCATGTCTATCTAAGTACTGAACTCCCGTCAGTACTTCTAGTTTGTCTAATAATTGTGCAAACTCTGCTCTGTGCATTAATAGAACTATATTGTGTTGCATGTAGTAGTGATAAAAGTCTTGCAACATGAAATGCCATTGTATATATATAACAGTAATCAGAATTTCATTCTTCTTGTAAACTAAATCATGCACAGTTATTAAAGCACATATTACTGTTTAATTATTGTACGAAATGCATGGAAAAGTGCCAGTTGTCACATTCTCCCCCCGTTAAAAGAATTCCGTCCTGAAATTCAAGCTATGCTATCGGTCACAGGGGAGTTGTGAATCGAATGTGGTCACTTAGGCTTAATTTGGTCTTCATGTTCCCAAGTAAACTCTGGGCCATGATATGAATTCCAACGAACTCTAACAAATCAATTACCTTCTCCGTGTTTTGTGGACTTCCGGTCTGCAACCTTAACAGATTCTTTAATAAATTGGAGTTTGTCGTTGACGTGAATCCTGTTTGCGGGAATAACGACTGTTTCTTGAGTCAGGCTCTCTTAAAGACTAGACACATGAAACGTGTCGTGATCACTGGTAAGTTCTTCTGGAAGTTTCAGGTTGTGAGCAATGGTCCCGATCCTTTCCATAATCTCGAAAGGTCTAATATACCATGGGTCCAACCTCCCACGCTTTCCAAATCATACCATGCATTCCCAAGGCAAGAGTTTCAATAATATCATCTCCAAACTCAAATTCCAACGGTTTCCGTGGCTTGCCGGCGTAGATTCTCTATATACAACATGCTTGACTTAATACGATCACGTATCCGATCGATCTTGTCTGTAGTTTCCTGAACCATCTCGGGCCAGTAAATCGTTTATCTCCGGTCTCCGTCCAACACAACGGGGACCAACACTTACGTTTCATCTAAAGCTTCGCACAAGGCGGCCTAAATGACGGTGTGATAGATATTATTGTAGGAAAACTTCACTAAAGGCAAGTGAATATTCCAACTTCTCATCAATGTTCATCACACAAGCATGTAGCTAGTTTACCAAAGCCTGTATCGTTTGTTTTCTCTGGCCGTCCATCTGAGGGCGAAATGCAGTACTAAGGTCCAATCGTGACTCATACCCCTTTTGAAACGTCTAAGTATTGAACTCCCGTCAGTACTTCTAGTTTGTCTGATAACTGTGCCAACTCTGCTCTGTGCATTAATAGAACTATATTGTGTTGCATGTAGTAGTGATAAAAGTCTTGCAACATGAAATGCCATTGTATGTATATAACAGTAATCATAATTTCATTTGTCTTGTAAACTAAATCATGCACAGTTATTAAAGCACATATTACTGTTTAATTATTGTACGGAATGCATGGAAAAGTGCTAGTTGTCACATTGAAGTCTACCGTGACGCTTCTAAATTAGGTTATGGATGTGTGTTGATGCAACGACAAAAGGTGATAGCCTATGCTTCTAGACAACTTAAGAATCATGAAGAAAACTATTCAACTCATGATTTAGAGTTAGGAGCCATAATTTTTGCCCTTAAAATTTGGAGACACTATTTATATCGAAATAAATTTGTTGTCTTCACTGATTATAAGAGTTTAAGATATATATTTGGGCAAAAAGTGTTGAATATGAGACAAAGACGCTGGATGGAATTTCTTAGTGATTATGATTGCAATATCCAGTATCATGTAGGAAAGGCAAATATAGTAGCTGATGCTTTAAGTTGAAAGTATCACAAAAAGCCGAAATGTGTACGTTCTCTTAAATTAAATCTGCAGATAGATTTAAATGAGCAAATTAGAGCCATACAAGAATGAGTAATCAAGGATGATACTGAAAAGTTGAAAGGAATGATTAAGGAACTAGAACAAGAAACAGATGGAATTTGCAGATTCCATAAGGAGAGGATGCAGATACCTAAACTAGGAAACCTACGCCACCGAATATTAGACGAAGCCCATAAGTCTAAGTATACGATACATCCTGGAAGTGATAAGATGTATCAAGATTTAAGAAAGAATTTTTGGTGGATAGGAATGAAAAAGGATATAGCAGCTTATGTCGCCAAGTGTCTAACCTGTTCACAGGTTAAAGCTGAACATCAGAAACCCTCAGGTTTATTACAGCCATTGGAAATGCCTGTATGGAAATGAGAATTGATAACAATGGACTTTGTTACCAAATTACCCAAGACCCGAAAAGGTAATGATACAATCTGGGTGATTGTAGACAGGTTAACCAAATCTGCTCATTTCCTACCAATGAAGGAAATATTCGGTATGGAACAATTAGCCAAATTGTATGTAAATGAAATAGTTTCATTACATGGTATTCCTTTATCAATTGTTTCTGATAGAGATAGCCGTTTTACTTCTCATTTTTTGACAAGTTTCCAAAAAGCAATGGGAACCAAGCTAAATCTAAGCACCGCTTATCATCCACAAATGAACGGACAAAGTGAAAGGACAATTCAGACCATGGAAGATATGCTTAGAGCTTGTGTAATTGATTTCGGAGGAAATTGGGACGATCATTTGCCATTAATAGAAATTTCCTACAATAACATCTATCATACCAGTATTAATGCTGCACCTTTCAAAGCACTTTATGGACGAAAGTGCCGAACTCCAGTCTGTTGGGCAAAGATTGGAGAAAAGCAACTGACTGGACCTGAAATCGTACAAGAAACCACAGACAAGATTATTCAAGTCAAGGAACAACTGAAAGAAGCACGCGATCGACAAAAGAGTTATGCTGATAACAGGCGAAAGCCATTGGAGTTTCAAGTAGGAGATAAGGTGTTGTTAGAAGTTTCTCCTTGGAAAGGAGTGGTAAGATTCATAAAAAGGGGAAGCTAAGTCCCAGGTATGTTGGACCTTTTGAGATTATTAGAAAAATAGGACATGTAGCTTACCGGCTACAACTGCCAGAGGAAATGGTAGGAATATATGATGTATTTCATGTATGTAATCTCAAAAAGTGCGTAGCCGATGAATCATTAGTAGTGCCTCTTAAAGACATAGAGGTAAATGAGAAGCTTAAGTTCGTTGAGAAGCCACTACAAATTGAAGACAAGAAAATCAAGAATCCCAAACACAAGAGATTAGTTATAGTCAAAGTGAAATGGGATTTCAAAAGAGGACCGGAATACACTTGGGAGCTTGAATCAGAGATGCAAAGGAAATACCCACACCTGTTCCAGTAAACCTCAAGGACGAGTTCTAAATTAAGGTGGGGAGGATATAACAACCCTCCTAAATTATTCCCGAAACTTCTAAAAAATTTAGAACGTTCCATCCTAAAATACACCCCGTATACGTAAAATGGCCTTAAATACCTTTATTTTTACAAAAAGTAAATAAAAACAAATTCTAATGGTTTCTGGCGGGCCGCGACAGCTCAAGACTAGAGCGCACCTCCTGCTGCCACATGTCAGGTGTTGTGTCGAAGCTATATGTATGACCGGACAAAGCTAGGCCCTACACACCCTACGTCGCAGGGCGCGAAGCCCCCTTGTATATCCTTCGCGGGCCGCGAGGAAGCCAAGATTAGCTCCTATAAATTGGGAGCATCGGCCTTCAGTTTCCGTCGCTCATTCACACGAATTCTCTCTCTAATTTCTGAAATATAGGCATAATACCCCCTAATTAGCGAAGCTCTGCCTCGTTGTAAGTATTTTAACCCCCGGTTACGTATTAGATATGCTGCTCGATTGATCTAGTACTCCGTAACGGCTGTCGTGGTTCTGCCCGAGGTAGTCGTTGGAGTTACTATCACGGGGAGGGTATAACTAATGTAAATAGGGTTATTATACTAACACGTGTGCATTGTTTAATTTATTAGATTATAACCAGGAAATCACAGGAAAAATACCTAAAGTAACAATGTGAGTAATCTCCTTTTTGTAAACCTTTTTCCAAGTCATTTTTACGAAACCTTAATTGTTTTAAGATATATTTAGCAGTGATTGAGTCTTTGTAATTCTTCAATTACTGCCGGTATGTTGGGGTTTTGTACACAAAATGTGGAACACGTTACTATTGGACAACGAGATAGCCAATGAGTAATATGACCCACCAGTCAGGATTAACACGTTACTAAACCACTGATACCACTAAATCTGAGCTCGCGGCCGCCCGTTCCCGGGAGACTGGGACCGGGGGTTGTGACAATACTTCATCAGAAGTGGAATGAATTTATTCATTTTACTCAGTGGATATTTCTTTAGAAGCGAAAAAGAACGGATAGTTTATTTTCCTCAGTGGATACTTCATCAGAAACGAAAATGAATTTGTTCATTTTCCTCAGTGGATATTTCTGCAGAAGCGAAAATGAATGGATAATTCATTTTCTTCAGTGGATACTTCATCAGAAATGAAAATGAACACGGTTCATGAATAGATTATTCATTTCCCAGTGGATATATCTTTTAGAAGCGAAAAAATGAGTAGCTAGTTCATTTTTCCTCAGTGGGTACTTCATCAGAAACGGAAATGAATATAGACAACCTTTGTTTCTTGTTTAATGTTGACACATGACAAAACTTGTTGTGGTTTCTGTGCACTGAATTACATAATTATGTATGCATCCATAATTACGTAATTCCTTGCACAGTCCGCACAGTTTATTTTATAATATGTAGGGGATAGAATCAATTAAACAACCTTGTGATAACTTTGACTAGACCACCATAGGGTCTCTTTAACTAGATCAACACATAAACACATAAAACACGATCACGTAGTCATATAATTGTCAACTTGGTTATCAACTTGTTATTAGCTTGTTGTCAATCTTGTTAACACTTGTTATTAACTTGTCGTCGATTTGTACTCGCGCATTTAAAGTACACCAGGAATCTAATCAATGGACTTCGATTAGTACTTTAAATATCCTTAAGAATCTAACTATAAAGATAGGAAGATCTTATAAGGATTCGGTTTTGTTCTTATTGAATATTAACATACATATTAAAGCACACAAAGAATCCAATTAAGGACTTTGATTTTGCGCTTTAAACATTCACAAGGATCTGACTATGAAGATAGGAAGATCCTTATAAGGATTTTGGAATTCGTGTAGTGAGAAATCGTTTCGAAACCTTGTACTAGGTATGCTAAGTCAACATACGAAGTATAGTTTTCATGAAATCAAGGTGCTAGATATGTTAAGTCAACATATGCAGCAAAAAGGATCCTTGAAATCAATGTGCTAGGCATGCTAAGCCAATATACGAAGCAGAGTGTTCTTGAAAATCGCGTACTACGTATGCTAAGTCAACATACGAGCAGATTGTCTTTGAAAATTATGCATGGAATCCTTGAAAATATATCTAATGTTTTTGAAACCTTATGTAATGCTTTTTTTTGAAATCATGTACTAGATATATTAGGTAAACATGTTTATAAAATGTTTTAAAACCATGTGGGATGATTTCGAAATTATGTATGAGGTTTTTGAAAACATGTATAATCTTTTGAAATCATATGCTATGTAAAATATCATGAAGCCAGGAAGATATGATATGTATATTGCGTAAGACCAATTAAGGACTTACGGAAGTACCCTTAGGTATCCAATTAAGGATTTAAAGCGGTACTTTGGGGTATTTGTCCAGAGTTGTAAGTTGTACCTTGTACTTCGTTTCTTAGAAGAAACGAGTACATAGGATTTTCGTGGAGATCGCGTGCGATCACAAAAATGGAAGAACTATGAGAGTAGTTTGTCTTGCAAGGAACACGGTTCCTTGGTGTCGGTATCGTAGGGGTATGTCATTCATACATGTATCCACATTTGTTTTCGTACATCGTAATGTAAATAGAGATTTATTTATAAACTAAAATAATTGTTTCATAGTCATGGATAACAAAAGAAGTAAAACATAAGGTTCGATTGTTTTAAAGCAGCATCGTCTTCCAGTTAGCCAAATGCTCATCCACGGGCTGGATTTGCATTAACAAGCTTTGGGAAATTATTTCTGAAATGGCCCATCTCGCCACAGTTGTAGCAAGAACCTGGTGGAAAACGAGCTTGAGCAGGGTTGTTATCAACTTGATTTTGTGTAGCCGCAGCTCTGCAAACCCTACCTGTATGACCAACGAGTCCACAATTCAGGAATTTGCGGCATTGTACATTAGCATGATGATGAAGGTTACATTGGTTGCATAGAGGTGTAGTTCCATTGTATGGATTCTTTGCAGGGGGTTGAGCTGGTTGGTTAGGGACAACTTGATTGTTTTGAGCAACCATGATGAAGTTCTGGGAAGCCTTACGTTTCTTTGACTTCTTGGAGGACTCAGTCTGTTTATCCTTTGGTTTTGTCTCATCGGTTGGTTTCTTGTCGCCTTTCCGGAAAAGTTTACCCTTCCTGATGTGAGATTCAGTCAGGGTAACGGATAGCTCAATGGCCTGTCTAACTGTGGTAGGGTTGCTACCAGTAACAATGTCCTGAACTGAGTCAAGGAGGCCATCAATGTACTTTTTAATTGCCTTACCCAAAGGCGTAACCATGGTTGGACATAACAAACTTAGTTTCTCATATCGGTCCGTGTAGGCTCGATGCTCACCGCTATCTTATTTAAGATCGTCGAACTCCTTTTCCAGTTCCCTGAGTTCATGACAAGGAAAGAATTACTTCATCATTAGAGCTCGAAGCTCTTCCCAGGTTTGAGCCAATGCCACATCGGCACCCCTATCTCTCATCATATCGTTCCACCATGTTAATACTCGTTTCTCAAAAACACTAGATGCGAATTCAACCTTTCGCTCATTTGGACACTGAACATGTCGGAATGTGCTTTCCATACTCTCGAACCATTGTAGGAGTGCAGTTGCTCCTTGAGACCCAGAAAATTTCAGTGGTTTAGCTGAATTGAACGTTTTGAAGCTACACTGTGCATTGTTATTGTTGTTATTGTTATTCGCTTGGTTTATCTGGGTAATGAGGTTCAGAATCACAGCAACAATCTGCTGAGCGACTAGGGCTGCGAGGGCAGCATCATCAGTTTGATCGCGTCTAGGAGGCATTTTCTAAAAAGATCAAGGAAACATGAGAAACGAGTGAGATTGACATTTGGATAAACAAAAGAGGTATTGAAGATGTCGACGAAACATAAGGAAGGCGATCATTTGTTCGTTACCTCGAACAAACAAACGACACCCAGTGGCTAATCAAAGTAAATAGGTCTTTATAATGTATTGCGAATACATGCTTTAGCCTATAAGTGGACACTCATCCCAAGAGTTCCCAGGTAAGAGTGACTGGTCCGATTATGTGGATTTGTACGAACACTCTAGCCTTAGACAGAAAACTCAGGATACAGGCACCCACCCTTCCAAATTGCACGTATTCACATTAATAAGACATAAACTTTGATGAGATTTTGAAAACTTTGAAGGTTCAAAACCTTATAATAAATCATCTAAGAATAGATGATTGATTTTCAAAACGGATTTGTAATTTGTGTTCTTGTTGTGGTTGTCACCTAAAGATAGGCAACGGTATTGTTTTAAGACTAAACACAAGTAAACTCGCGTTAGGGTCCTAGGAAGGTTATAGTCTAGGTTAAACCATTACTAATAACCTAATTCCCTATAACCATGAGCACTGATACCAATTCTTCTGTCACACCCCGACCGCTTTAAAATGTTGGTACACAATGTCTATCGCCTATGTCAACAGTCTAGGTCATGTCAAATAGCTTGTAATAGGGGTATAAAGTGTAAATGTTAAGTTTATGTGTGTATGTAACCATTTCGCACGAAATGGAAGTTTACCATTTCGTACGAAATGGATGTGTCATTTCGTGCGGAATGGATCTCCTATAAATATGAGAGTTGGGTTTTTCATTTCGTACGAATTGGAGAAAGCTGTAACGAAGTGCTGTCAAATTCTCTCCGTGTATTAACGTCTAATATCAATGGAAAACCAGTTTAAAGTGTATTTCTCTGCTTCTACTCACATTCTAACACCGATTCTCAATTACTAGATTGTTTCCACCTCTCTACGGGTATCAAGGGTGAGTCAACAAAAGAGTTGATCGAGAGATATTGTCATTTGGTTGTAGAAATGAAGCGTTTGAGTATTGACAAAACAGATGAAGAATGGGTTGACAAGTTGGCAGATGCTTTACCGTATGATGAGTGGGGCACATATTTGTTGGTGTTGAAAAATAACTTGGAATATGTTGGTTTCAATCTAAGCACGTTCATCAAGAAAATTGAATCGCATAAGCTTGAACTTAAAAATATTAGAAAAATGAAATCTTCTAATGTACAAAAAGATGTTCAATTGTATTACAAAGGAAGCTCATCAGCAACATCTACCCCAAGTCCAAAAATTCAGACAACATTTAGTGCTGAGCCTACATCTGGAGTTTCTCAAAGCACACCAAACAACAACTATTCACCATTCACAAGTTATGAACCAAATCCTAAGGTTCAAGAACAAGTGTCTCCTCAAAGTTCATCAAGTTCAAATAATCAGAGTTACGTTTCTGGGATACAGTGCAATATTGCTGCAAACATAAAAAATGGTCAAGATTTTACAGAAGCAGCTGCAAAGCAACATATCGCACTATTAGCTTCCGTTCTTGAATCATACGAGAGTCTAGTTGCTGGAAGGATCGGTAATCCAGACATGACAAAGGAGGATTACGATCAAATTGATCTTGAAGAATTAGAGCTTATTAATATTAAATGGGGAATGGCGAGCTTAGTGAGGATAGCACAAAGATTCATGGAAGTCACTGGACGAAACAGTCTCTCAGGACCTAATTGTAAGCTTGGATTTGACAAAGCAAAGGTTACATGCTTCAAATGCAAAGAAAAAGGGCATTTCAAATGCGAGTGTCCAAATAGGGAAGTAAACAATCATCAGAATCAGTTCACAAATGACTATTATCGACAAGAAATCTATCACAAAACTAGTCAGCAACCATTCAATTCAAGACCTCAAATTGAAAACAAACTAGAAAAGGCTCTTTTGGTTAATCAGGATGATGAGAAGATGCCGGAAGGTTTTAGTAGGGATAAATATGTTCCTGAGGAAGTCGGTGAAGTAATAAGTGAAGAGAGTCTGGTAGAGCTTGAAGAGGCAGCAGCAGAAGTTTATTATTATCAATCAGAACAGGAGATTATTGCTAATTCTTTTAAATCCATAATGCCTCCTAACATGTTTGATTCTTTTGCAGGATTCTTCAGCTAGCCAACTACAGGTTTATGTCCACAATATGACGTCGAAAAAACTCCGGTTGAAGAAATCATAGATGTTTCTAAAGAAATGAATGAAGAAACTCTAAAGGATATAGCTGACAAGGCGCTGATGGGCAAGCTGAAAGAGGTAGACAAAACTCAAGAGTCAGTGTCTGTCGAAACGGAGTCTGTCGAAATGGAGTCTGTCAAAACAGAGTCAATCAAAAAGGAGTCTGAGTTCAAATCAGAAAATCTGGATATCAAATCAGGAGAAAAATCAGAGTCTGAGTCTGACGGGTTTGGTAAACCAGAAATTAAAATTGATAAAGAAGAAAAGGTTTTTGAAAAGATTGATCCAATTCCTGAAACACCATGCGAAAACTGTTTAAAATCCTGCATGGATTGTCTTGAAAAAGACAAACAGTTTCAAGAATTAAAGAAATATACTGACGACGTAAAATTTGATCTTAATGATGTGAAAGAAGCTTATGACACTTTATCACGTTCAATCAAAATGATTTAAAAGGAAAGTATAGAAAATGATAAAGCTACTAATTTGTTCAAAGAAATTGTCATGGAAAAGCAGATGGAGATTAACATTCTTCTAGACACAATCGCATCTTTGAAAAAAGAACTTGAATTGATACGTATTGAAAAGGAAAGAGTTGATAAGAAATTGATTAGTTATAGTGCTTCATCTTATGTGATTGATCAAATTGTTCCTCAACTACCTAATGCTAAACCTGCTTTCAATAATGTTCCACCCCCAATGTGGAATCATTATACACAAAAATATCCAGATGGGGTGGAAGCAGCTTTGAATCTCAAGTTGAGAACTGTAGAGAATGAGTTACCGGAAAACATTGATGTTACATTCTCTCCATCTGACACTGACAACGAGTCACAAGTGATTAAAACTGTTGTTGACCAAGTGTTGGATGAAGAAAGTGATAACTCAGATTTCGGAACGGTTAAAACTCATTTGGAGAATTCCAATTCTGATTCTGAAGATGACGGGAACTTTCTTGATAAGTTCATACCAAAATCAGATAAAGTTGTGAATGACGATTCGATTATTATGGCATACACGATGACCGGAACTGACAAACTATATACTGATTTTGAGTACCCGATTCAGAATGCAAAACTGGAAAATGTTGAAAAGGTTTATAAGCTTGTGGAAATTGACATTTCAGAGGTTAACAACAACGCGTTTATATCAAAACCGAAAAAATCTTTTGTGAAACAACAATCAAACAACCCGGGAAAGAAAGAATGGGTGGGTAACAATGGTCATAACAAAAGACATGGTAACAATTTCAAAAGGAAAGGTGTTGGTTTTGAAAAGAAAATGGCTAAGAAAAAGGTTAAGCCAAATGAAAAGTTGAGTGATGTGTTTGTAGCGGGTAAGCATACAGTTGATGAAAAAGATTATATCTTTAGTCAGAAAGCTGTTGACGATTTCATTGCAGCCCAAAAGATGAGAGATGAGACCAACAGATCTACTTTTGTTGAATACGACAAAAGAGTCTGTTATCGTTGCAGTGAAATTGGGCACATGGCCAAACAGTGTGTTAAAAGGATTGAAAAACCAGTTTTCCAGAAACCCAAACCTAAAACTTCAAATGATGTTAAGGGTAAAACACCGATGATTTCCCCCGTGCGTATTCTGAAACGCGGTGAATCATTGAAGTCCGAGGACAAGCCAAAATCAACCTTTGAGATTGGTGAATCTTCAAAATCTCCAAAGACTTCAAAGGTTTATCCTAAAACGAAGATTTTTCAAAATCAATCATGGGTGGAGAAACCTAAACAATCGTTTGAAGAAATGAAAATGGAAAAGGCTTTAAAATCTGAATCAAAAGTTTTTGCGACCGATGTTGAGAACCTTGAGTTTGAATTGGACAAATTGATTGAGGAATTCCCACCAATCAAGGAGGGAGATCTAAAATCTAAGTCAAAACCTGTTGTTCCAAATGTTGTCTTCAACATTCCAAAAGTTGACGTATCTTATGATCTTGTATTTGGTAGTGTTCCAAATGTGAAGAAATCTTGGGCATTGTTGTTTGAGTGAATGTCTTTGATGTGTGCAGGGGCTTCCGAGGTCGATCATCTCCAAGTGGATCATGGATAGCGGCGCCTCGAGGCATATGACTGGGATGTTAGCTCTTCTCTATGATGTCAAATCAATTAATGGAGGATATGTTGGCTTTGCGGGAACTCAGGGAGGAAGAATCGTTGGTGAAGGAATTCTTACCAATGGAGTTGTAATGTTTGATAACGTGAACTACATCGTTGAACTTGAAAACAATCTGTTGAGCATATCACAGATTTGTGACAAGTCGTTCACAGTTCATTTTACAAAAAAATGAGTGTTTGATCATTAAACCGGGTTTTAAAATTCCAGAAGATATGGTGTTGATGCGCGCTCCTCGTGAAAACGATCTGTATGTCCTAGACATGAGCGTCGCAACAACATCAGACAAGAAATCAAAATGTTTTGTAACTAAAACAAAAGCAACTAAAAAAGAATCAAGAATGTGGCATCGTAAGATGGGTCACATCCATGTGAGAAAAATGAATTTCTTAGTCCACAATGATCTTGTTGAAGGTGTTAATTTGAAAAATTTCCATCTGAATGATAATTGTGTAGAATGCAAAAAGGGGAAGCAAACAAAGAAGTCACACCCAAAGAAGCTCTTAAACTCCATCAGACTACCACTAGAAAGACTCCATATGGATCTTTTTGGACCGGTTAATGTGAAGAGCGTAAGTGGAGATCTGTATTGTCTTGTGGTCACTGACGAGTTTACAAGATTTTCATGGGTGTTATGTATCGAAAGAAAAGATGAAACATTTGATTCGTTGATGATTTTATTCAAAAAAATGGAGACGCTACAAACTGCCGATCAGAAGAATTTGAACCGACAACGGAACAGAGTTTAAGAACAACTGTATGCTTGAATTTTGCAATGACAAAGGCATTCTTCATGAATTCAGCGCACCGTATACTCCACAATAAAACGGTGTCACAGAACGAAAGAATCGCACACTGATCGAAACAGCTCGAACTATGCTAGCTGATTCCAAATTGCCGATATTCTTTTGGAGTGAAGCGGTTGCTACAGCATGTTATACGCTAAATCGTGTTCTTACAGTAAAGAAGTACACGAAAACATGCTTCGAATTACTTCATCGCTATAAACCAAATTTGAAATTCTTAGAACCTTTTGGATCACCTTGTACATTTATTGATCCAGATGGTAAATTTGGTGCAAAAGTTAACGAAGGTTTCTTTGTAGGTTATGCGAGTCCATTGAAGAGAGTATTTGTTTCATGCTTGGGGAAGATTATACAAGTTCAACATGTTGATTGTCAGAAGTTTACTGCTCCAGAACAACTTCCCAGAAACAGATTGCTGTTTGATTACGACAAGCTCTGGGAGTCATTCCAATTGCCGACTGAGCCAAGTGAGGAGGAACTAGCATTATTATACCAACATCAGCAATCTATGTCACAAGAATAAGTGCCAAGACCGCTGGTAGTTTCTCAACCCACCGTGGGTGCAAATGATCACGAGGCCGGTCCAAGTGGAACTGCACATGAAACTCCAGAAGAACCAGCTCCAATATTTGACTATTCTGACGACTCAGAATCGAGAACCGAGCCGATTTTTGACGAGGAACCAAATATTGCATCTTCAGAAGCTGTTGATCACACGGGTGATCAGGACATTACAAATTTGCAATTGGAAGTGAGCGTACCTGACACAGTCATGCCGAAAACTTTGTCGTATCATCCATCGGAATAAATCATTGATGATCTTCAAAGTGGAGTGAAAACTCAAGAATAAATCAACAAAGGGCTTACATGTTTTTATTCTTCTGTAGCTCCTTTACAGGAAGAATTCTCATTGAGATGCTTTATTTCGCAGGTGGAGCCAAAGACATATAAAGAAGCATTAACAGAAGATAGCTAGGTGAATGCGATGCAGGAAGAGCTGCAGCAGTTTGAAAAACTGGGAGTATGGAGATTGGTTAATTTACCTTAAAATCAAAAGTTGATTAAGACCAAATAGATCTTCAAGGGTAAGCGGGATGATAGAGGGGTAATTGTACGGAATAAAGCACGTTTGGTAGTCCAAGGTTTTAGTCAGCAAGAAGGCATCGACTTTACAGAAGTATATGCGCCCGTTGCTCGACTCGAGGCAATTAGAATCTTCCTGGCATTCGCGTCTTGGAAAGGATTCAAGGTCTACCAATTAGATGTCAAATCTGCATTCCTTTACGGAAAGATCAAAGAAGAAGTGTACGTCGGACAACCACCGGGTTTCACCGATCCAGTGCACAAAGACAAGGTCTATCTACTCGACAAAGCGCTTTACGGATTACACCAGGCCCCGAGATCCTGGTACGAGACGCTTTCCCAACATCTGCTGACCAACGGGTTCACCAGAGGGACAGTCGATAGTACTTTGTTTACAAAAGAGGTTGCAGGGCATCTATTTATCGTTCAAATCTATGTTGATGATATCATTTTTGGATCGACGAATGATGAGCTGTGCAAAGAGTTTGAGAAGGTTATGAAGAAAAAGTTTGAAATGAGTTCGATGGGGGAGATGAAGTTTTTCTTAGGGTTACAGGTTGAGCAAATACCCGAAGGAATCTTCATTCACCAAACAAAATATGTGAATGATATTTTGGATAAGTTCAATATGTCTGAATCATCATCTATTTCAACCCCCCTGGCGTTAAATCATGGTATATGTCCGGATGAAGCTGGTGAAAAAGTGGATGAGAAGCTATATCGGTCAATGATAGGATCGCTTATGTACCTGACCGCATCCAGACCGGACATCATGTATCCAACTTGCCTTTGGGCTCGATATCAGTCAAGCCTGAGACAGTCACACATAACGATTGTGAAGAGAATTTTACGGTATCTTAAAGGTTGCCCAAGCACTGGCTTGTGGTATCCTAAATCTGGTGACTTTTCTCTTACTGGTTATGCTGATTCTGACTTCGGGAGCTGTAAGCTTAATGCAAAGTCCACAACTGCTGGGTGCCAGTTCTTCGGAACTCGGCTAGTTACTTGGCAGTGCAAGAAACAAACCACAGTCGCTCTCTCAACCTGTGAGGCTGAATACGTTTCGGCTTCCAGCTGTTGCTCTCAGATCCTCTGGATCCAGCAACAGATGAGGGACTATGGTTTGCAGTTCTTGGATACTCCAATCTTTGTGGACAATGAGGCAGCAATTAATATAACTAAAAATCCGGTGCATCACTCTAAAACGAAACATATTGAAATTCAACATCATTTCATCCTTGATTGCTACGAGAAGAAATTGATTTGAATTGATCATATACACACCGATGATCAGAGAGCTGATTTTTACACAAAACCCTTTGATAGAACAAGATTTAACTATCTTTTAAAATTGAACGGGTTGAAAATTTTGTTTTCTGGGAGGGTTGTTGAGTGTAAAGCCGAGAAGGACGGCGATCAAAAGTGATCTGCGTCTTGTTGTCATGTTTTTCTGTACAGTTTTTATTTTCTGCTTTTGATAAAACCAAAAACACAAAAATATGTTTTTGATTTTAGGGGGAGAAAGTTTATAGAAAATACAAAAAACATGATAAAATTTCAAAATCCAAAAACATTGAAAAAGTAAAAAGGATTTTGTGTAAAAAAGAGGAAATGATAGTACATCAGTGGACTTTCAGCGCACGCTAGAGAAATGTGAAGTTTTATAAAGTTTTAAACAGTCTCACTAGGGATGTGTCGATAGGCTCAGCTAAGACTAGTAGTTTTGAGAAAACGATACAAACATAATGCAAAATGCCTAAGTCTGGTGGGAAACACGGTCGAACGCATAGTACTTAGTTTTGTCCTTCTTGACTGTGTGCCTGCTCGGTAATTGCTGATTATCTTAGAACATAAAACTAGTAAGTTTGTGAGCTTTCACAATTTTGCTGAAAAGTCACCGTGATTTTGTGTTTTCTTTTTGCAAAAATTTAAACTTGTTTTATTTCTTTATTTTGTTTAAGCATTAGACATCCTATGCGTATACGTGAGTATCGACCTGGATGTTATTGCCTAAACATTCTGCTTTAATTTCTTTGGTGTTTCGTTTAAGCTTTGGATCACCTCTGTATATACGTGAGTATCGAACTGGTGGTTAAAGCCTAAACACTTTCAACTTGTTTTATTTTTCTTATTTTACTTAAACATTAGACGATCTCTGCGTATATGGGAGTATCGACCTGATCGTTAATGTTTAAGTGTTCTGAGTTATTTTTGCACAAATCACAGTTGATGAAAGTTTAAAAGCGTTGTTCGGGTCAGTGCATTACATGATGAGGGGATATGCTTAGATTGTGGGGCCCATAGAATTTCAGTGCTTTCTAATATACCTTAAACGTATCGGTAAGCATTACGAACATCCTAGAGGAGTTTAAGTGGACCACAATATCGATGATCTAGGGTGAATTGTTTAAAAGCTTTAAGTGGTAAAGTTTAGATCAACGGTGCAGCTGATGGGTCTCAATAAACTGATATGATCCTCTAACGCATACTCACAAAAAGTTGTCTGTAAATATGTTTGTACAAATTATAGTTTCAGATTTCCTGTTTGTTTAGAAAAATATTGTTAGTGCATTTATGTCTATCGCCTCCGTCATCTCAAACCGTAGCAGAAACTGTTAAATTCTAGGCTTTATATTGTAATATTAGATAGAAAAGGCAAGGTGGCATTATTGTAAATAAGGGGAATTCTCCTTATAAGCCTTGGCCTATAAATAGGAGCCTTAGGGTTTCATTTAGGAACTTTTGCCATTTTGCAACTTTGGAGCTTTGAAGGTTAGAGAGAGAAACTAGAGAGAGAAAGTTGTAAAGGTGATTCGTGGTGCTTGTTCTTGTTGAATATTCAATAGAATCACGTTTAGATTACGGTCTCGTGTGTTTCGGTCTCACTCGTACACGGATTCCGCACGTCGTACGAGTCGGTTCGCAATCGTTCGGAGTCAAACCGGTCCTAACAAGTGGTATCAGAGCAGGATCTCGATTGCTCGGATCATTCACACGATTTCACACTTGATTTCAGCAGATTCAGATCGAAATTTCACTCAGATTTGTCTTAGTTCTTCATCTTTCATCTCTGTCACGTTTTAAACAGAAAAACGCAAAATTAACCAGGATTTTACGGTTAAAAATTGATAATTTTCGGATATGTTATGCATATATGCATGATTTACAAGCCTTCAAAGTTTCAAATCATAACTCTAAGTCATTTGTGAGAAAATTAGATTTTTGTGGTGCAAAAATGTTGAAAACTGTTGCTGTTGCATTGAAGTTCATCCGCACGCATGACCTATACGTACGGATAAGTCACACGCACGGATAACCAATCCTCTTTGACCTTCGTTGACCTATCCGCATGGACACTCGTACACGCGGATGACTTATACGGGTTGACTATTGTTGACTCTGCCACACGCACGGATAGCATCTTCGTGCGGACAACTTATCCGGGTTGACCATAGTTGACCTCTTAATCCGTGTCATTGTAATACGTGTCAAAATATCACACGGATAAACAAGTCGCTTAGTCAACATTTCAGGTCTGCCTGATCAGGTCACGTGATTTCTTTCACTCTTGCAGTTCATTAAATTTATTGACTTTCGTTGACTGATCCGGTCGGATATCATTACGAGACATGTGATTTCAGTATTGCACGTGATTTGTCTCTGTTTTACATAAATATTAATTGATTTTGTCGGCAAATTCAATAAAAAATCAATATGATCTGATCAATATATTCGGCCTTATCAAATTCATTTGCTATCTGAACAATCACGTGGCTTTTGTTTTGATAAATTGCATTTCATGTGATAAGTGTCAGGTAGCATGTGAGTTAGTTGTGTTATTCAAGGCACTCATACGGATAGCATCATACGCACGGATAGCATCATACGCACGGATAGCATCATACGCACGGATTACTTTCAGCCATCCGTGTTGACTTGTTGATTTGCCACACGCACGGACAACTTGTCCACGTGGATAACATCCCCACCCGTGCGTATAACATCACCCGGATCCCCACCCGTGCGGACGAATCATCATCCGGATCTTCATCCGTTCGAAGACAAACATCCGTGTGGGCTGATCTCATCCGATTGACTTTTGATCCATCAGAACGGACCAAATTCTTTTACGATTCATTTGTTTGATAGTGTTTAAACTCATTGTGTTTGTTTGTTCGTGATTCAGGTGATTAAAAGGTGCTGTTAATCGAGAAGATCACATCATGGCTGAAGAATTTATCAATACTTTCTACAATGCGTTTACCTCGGATACAGTGGAAGGTTCAAACGATACACCCAAAGCGATAACGAAAACCATCAAAGACAACATTAACAATGACAACTTTTATGGAACATATTCTAAACCTCCGAAGCTGAATAACATTGAGGATTATGTTTGGTGGAAGGAGAGATTTGTCAATTGGACAAAGGCATATGCACATGAGAGTTGGTTTTGTTTAAAGTTTGGCTATGAGAACCCAAAAAATGACAAAGGAGAAGAAATTCTGATCAAAGATTATTCAGAGGATGATCGAAAGAAATTTTCTTATGAACAGAAGATGATTGCTTTGATTCAGCAATCAGTTCGTGATGACATCTTTTCATTATTAGTTCATAATGGGTCATCTAAATCTGTATGGAAAGATTTGAAGGTTAAAGCTAAGGGGGGTAAACAAATCCAGAAAAACAAAATAGCTTTATTGAAAAAAGAATTTGATTTGTTTGACAGTTTAAAGGGAGAGACTGTGAGGCAAATGATTGAGAGGTTTTGCCATTTAATGATTGAACTTGAAAGATTTAAAATTGTGAAAACTAGAGAAGAAATTGTTGATAAAGTAATCGAAGCGTTACCACGAGCTGATCAGTGGCAAACGTTTGTTTTTATCTTGAAAAATGATGAAAAATTTGATACAATTTCTCTTGATGCATTGTTAGAAAAGATTGAGAGTCATGATCTGGAGCTACAAAAGCAAAACAAGATGAGTGGTTCATCTCATCATCAGAATGTTGGTCTATACTACAAAGGCAATGTACCTTCGGAGAAAGTTGGCAGTTCTCCAAAGACAGCATTCAGTGGTGAAAAGATGAAAGAACCACAAACAACTTCATCAAGTTACCATTCTGGATATCATTCATCTTCAAAATCAAGTTCTGATGAAACTGAGGAGATTTTGTGCAACATTGCTCTTAAATTGAAGAATTCTCCTGCAATGAGCATCAATGCAGCTAAACAACAAATGAGCTTCCTTGCATCTGTTCTGGAATCGTATGAAGGTCTAGTTGCATGCGAGATTGGTAACTCTGAGTTAACCAAAGAAGACTACGACCAGATTGATCTGGAAGAGATGGAACTCATTGACATCCGTTGGTGTTTGGCAAGCTGCATCCGCAGAGCTCAAAGATATATGGAAATTACTGGGAAGCAATCTCTCGGTGGTGCATCTACAAAGCTTAGATTTGATAAGTCCAAAGTGGCATGCTTCAAATGTAAGCAAAAAGGTCATTTAAAGAGAGAGTGCACTAACTCTGCGGTTGGTGGAAATGAACATCCGTTCAATGACGATTATTACCGAAAGGCAATTTACCACCGTAGCAGAGAAGAGCCAAAGATGATCGAAGATAAACCCAGAGAGAAGTCCAGAGCTTATGCTGTAATCCACGATGATGAAGGATATGATTGGAGTCAGATTCTACCAGATGAAGATCGTCCTGTAACAGCTCATGGGAGAAAAACATCAAAGGCCCAACATCATGTTCTTGTTGCTGAAATTCATGAAGAAAACAAAGAAGAAATGTTACTGCTGAGGTCAAAGAGAAAACTCGAGAAGAGATTTTGAAAGAAAAAACTCCAAGAGAAAGATTCATTGTAGGGTGCAGAATGGAGAAAATGCAGGAAGAATATGAGAATGCTGTTACAAACAAACGATGGGATAAAAAGCAAGAATGTTATGTCAACAAACAAGGTGAACCGGTTGTTCCCAGAAGTGACATAGTTCACGATGATGTTCTTCTAGTAATTCCTCGATCCGGCGAATATTACTCAAATGTTGCAAAAGACAAAACATATGTGAAAAGGCTGGATAAAATCATCAGGGATGCTATGACAATAAAACTGAGGAAGAGGAATGAAGAAAGAATGAAGAAGAATGTTGAAGAGATGGTAAACAATCTGAAGAAAGCTGCTGAAGAGGTTAAAGCAGAAGCAGTTAAAGAAGAAGATATGAAGATTGTTGAAGAAGTGAAAGAAGAAGTGGTGGTGAATGTGGAAGTTGTGAAAGAAGTTGTTACTGAAGAACAGCAGGTTAGAGAAGATGTGAAGAAAGCAGAAGAATAAGGGAAGATTGAAAGTTCAACAGATGTTGGTTCTGTTGATGAGAAGCAGCAGAAAGAAGCTGATCAGAAAGAAACTGTAGCAGACACCGAAGTGCCAATCACTGAGGTAAATTCTGATTCTGAAACTGTAATCAAAATTGATGAACAGTGCAAGAAATGCATGGAACTATGCAGTGCTTGTACTGAAAAAGATGATAAATTCAGAACAAGAGATCTTGAATTCACTAAAATCGAAAATGTTTTCAAAGAAAAATGCAAAGAAATGTTAGAAAATGAAAAGGTTTTAAAAGAAAATGATGAAAAACTTTCTCAAAAATGTAAAAATCTAGAAAAAGAAAATGAAGTTTTGAAAGAAAATGTTTCGAAAAAGACAGGAGAATGTGATCAAAAAGAGAATACTTTTCAAGAAATGAAAAAGGAATATGATTCAATAAAATTGGCTTATCACATTACAAAAGAATCATATGAAAAAGTAAAAAGTGAAATGAAACTTGTTCAATCAAGATTGAAATACTGTTCTGAAACAACTAATGATTATAAACGAATGTATGAAATAAAGCAACAAGTTGTTAATTCTTACATTGAGGATGTTGCTAAGCTAAAGCGTCAGATTGCTGATTTAGAACAGGATAATAACAAATTAAAAAGTTATCACGCATCATCATATGTGCTTGAACGTATTTTCAACATAAAACCGGGAAATGGTGAGTCTGAGCAAAACAAGAAAGGCATTGGCTCAGAGTTTCATAAAGTTCCACCACCGGGAAAGTTTGTGTTTTATGATGAGGAAAAGGTCGAAAAAGCTTTCAACATGGTAGATCAATTGCCAGATAACATTGACGTAACCTATTCCAAATCTGATGATTCTAGTGATTCTAGTGATTCAGAGGTGGTAGGTAAGGTCGTTGAAAGTGTGTTGAAAGAAGAGTCGGTTGATACAGGTAAATCTGAATCACAGGATGAAAATGAAGGAAATTTTCATGATGGATATCTGAAAAACTCAAAATCCGAGAAAATTTTGAATGAAGATTCAAAAGGATTGGTTTATACCATGATTGGATCGGACAAATTAATCTTAGATGTTGTTTTCCCGATTCAGAATGTGATATCAGAAAAGGTTGATAAAGTTTTCAAAATGGTTGAGATTGAGAAGTCTGAGATTCCAAAGTTTGCTGGAAAAGGTCACAAAACTTTTTATAAAAAAACCTGGTTACAAAAAGAAAAACATGAAGGCTGGGTTGGGTTATAAGAAGAAACAAAGTTGGAAAAGAAATGAAACGCCAAATTTTCAGGCAAAAATGAGTTTTGTTCAAGGAGACAGTTTAGAAAAAGAAAAAGAGCTCAAGATGAGACAGTCTAATGATGAGTTCTTTGCTAAAAAGAAAAAGCAACAACCACAGATCAAAGATGTGTCCATGAGAACATGTTTCAAATGTGATCAAAAAGGACATCTTGCACGCAAGTGTCCTAATCTAAAACCTGTGGATGTTGACAAAAAGAAGATTGATGCTGAGAAACAAAAATCTGAGAATGAGAGACAAAGGTCAACCAGATTTGACTCAAAACAAACTTGGAGGTATAACACAAACAAGTTTGCTTCGAATCAAAATTGGAAATCAAATCCGAACAAGTTCGATTCTAGACAGACCTGGAATTCTCACACACCTAGATTTAGAACAACACAAAGTTGGCAAAAATCAGTTGATATGACAAAACCCCAAGAGTTTTGGAAACCAAAGGTTGTTGTTCAAAATCAAAAAGTTCAAAACGAGTCACATTTTTACAAAAGAGGTACTCCGAAAGGCCAGACATGGAGTATTAAGAAACCGATGATTTTTGTAAAAGATGAAAAAGTTGAAGTCAAAGTTGATAAGGTCTTTGTGAAAAACGACAAAGACTTTCCGGCATTGAATGAAGTTTATTGTGTTGAAATGCCTAAGGTCAAGCAGACCTGGGCTAAATTGTTTAAGTGATTGAGTAATTTGAATGTGCAGGTGCTTCTGAAGAAATTTGAATGTCAACAAGAAGAGAATCGAAGCAGCCTGGCACGAGAAGAGGAGGCTGCTGATCCCTGCGATGGTTAAACAGGGAGTTTGTTTGTTCTGTAAATAAATAAACAATATTTCAAAAACCCTAAAAATTGAAAATTTTGAAAAACCAAAAATATGTTTTATTTTTGTCAAAAATATTCAAAAATACAAAAATATGTTGATTGAATACGCCGAAACCCTCACGACTGAACAAACATGATTACTTTCAAAAGATTGAAAAACGGTTTTCAAACTGTCGAAAATCAATGGGTTGTAAATCATGGGGGTACGTTATATTTTCTGCAAATCATTACACTTTTAGCAGAAAATGGATGGCGAGACAAAGCTATCAGTATCAGGTTGTCAAATTTTCTTTAGAATGATTTTGCATTTTAGGGGGAGTAATATTGTCAGAAAATCCAAAAACATTAGAAAATTTGAAAAAGCCAAAAACATGATAAAAATTCAAAATTGAGTTTTTGTGTAAAAAGAGGAAATGATAGTACATCAGTAGACAGTTACAGTACGCTAAAGAAATGTAATGTTTAAATAGCGTTAAACAGTCTCACTGATGATATGCCGATAGATTTTTATACATTTAGTAAACTTTTTCGGGATATAAACCTAAATTCAAACTTGCTTATTTCGTGGGGAACACTACTTGGATATATAGGTAACCCCTGAAATCTCGTTTGAAGGACCCCTCTTTCTGAGATACTAGGTCTTTATGCTTAGTGATATCTGGGGTATTATCCCGGGACTTCTGATTTTGCGGAAGCAATGGCCTAGTCCCCGGAGAATACTTTCTGCATTGCTTGAAATATAGCGCCGCCCTCAGCAAATTGATGAAACAATAAAATTGATAGTCATTGCTGTTGTAATACAAAAGATCCTCTAAAGGGGACACACCAAAAGTCGAGCCGTCAGCTCTCTGCTGAACGGAAGTTCTGACCTGAGCTCTCACGGTTTCGTACTATAATTTATTCCCCTTACAGATATCATCTAGGTATACTCACCTGTAAGACTGAATATTGGGATCTGGATACGGGAGTATATTCAAGAGGTGGGACACATGAATGAGTTTAAGTTCTTAAAACACCTAATTCGTATCCTGAATCAGTTGAACTTTGTGTGAAAATTTAAAGTGGATCAGTATATCGACAATCTAAGTGAATTGTTTAATTCTTAAAGTGAAATTAAGCTCAACGGTACTTGTGACTTGTCAAAAACTGATATGATCCTCTGATGCAAACTCAAACAAAAATATTGTCTGTAAATATGTTTGTACATATTTCTTTACTGCTTTATGTTTTCAGAAAATACAAAAAGATTTTTGATTCTGCTTTATTTTCGACAACCGATGTCTGAGAACTGAGTTTCAAAGTCTAAGTATGCTGATTGTGTTTCTAAAAATAAAACAAGTTCATTAATTTGAAACTTGATGTTTTAAAATCAAAAATTCAAAAACAGTTTGTGATATCTCCAAGGCCATTAATTTGGACTTGGATGATTAACTATGAGGGATTTGGATGCTTAGATTGTTAAAATCTGTAAAAGAGCCAGTTTCCGATACGGTTCGTTGAAACTGCCAAATCTTTGAAGATTTTTGATAGGGGGAGAGTATCAAGTAATCCTGGATATATTTCATATTATTATATCTTAGTCCCGGGATCTTGATTTAGAAAGTTTAATAGAGCCAGGTTACGATACCTGGACAACTGAAAATGTTTTTCTCTGTAAAAATGTTTTACTTATAAATGTATGAGTGTTGCAGATTCCAGACTACGATCCCTATAGCCGAGTCTAAGGGGGAGTCTGAAGACGAGCTCAACGCAAGGGGAAGCGTGCATAGGAGCCATGATTCTTTCCCGGAAGAGCTTGTAACCGAAAAGCCAAGTGTCGATCCCAAAGCACGGAAGTTTGACAAAAGGGGGAGCCTGATGAAGAAAAGAGTCTACCGAAAGGGGGAGCTGGAGCTGAAGACAGATCCACGGGGATTCTGTTCGAGCTAAAGAGAGAGAAAGAAAAGAAGCTACGAGTCTAAATGTTTGGAATTCAACTGATTGCCTTTTCTATCTAATATTACAATATAAAGCCTAGAATTTAACAGTTTCTGCTACGGTTTGAGATGACGGAGGCGATAGACATAAATGCACTAACAAATATTATAAAATCCAAAAAGATTTGATTTTTCATCTTATTTTCGATGACAGACGTTGGGGATCTGATGGTCAAAGTCTCACAATGCTATACAAGTTGGATCATGAGGGTTGGTTAAGAAAAGTTTGTGAAAAGAGTTGGTAATTGATCAAAATATTTAAAAGTTCATTAATTTTAACTTAAATCTGTTTCAAAAAGTCAGCAAGTTCATAAATTGGTCAGCCAAGGTCATTAACTTGGACTTGGCAGGCAAAACAGTTGACCAGGGTCATTAACTTGGACTTGGTTAACTGGGTGTGATGGTAAAAATTTAGAAAATAATAAAAAAGATAAAAATTTGTAAAATTTTGAAAAAATAGAATTTCATACGAAATGACCATTTCGCACAAAATGGCCATATCGTTTCAAATGTTCATGTCGCGTAAAAGTGTCACAATGCCTCAATGTCCATTTCGCACGAAATGGACATGTCTATATAAAGGAGTCCCAATTCGCTTGAACGCATCAGTTTCACCATTTCATTTCAAAAACCCTGTCAAGGAGATTTCAAGCGAAATCATTGTCTTCATCGATTTCAAGCCATATTCTTGTTAGTTTGTTGTTCGAAATCTGTTTATAAGTTGGTTGGCTCAACTTATAACATGGGAAAGGTAAGATTTGATGTTGATTTGAACCAGATTGATTGTTTTTCGATGAACATACTTTTGAATCTTAGATCTAGGGTTTAATAATGGTCAATAATGATTGAGAATCACTTCAGTGTGTTCGGAATATGTTATAAATTAGATCTAGGGTTTCAATTTGAACCAGAAAATCATGAATCGGTTGAACCCAGATGAACTGATCTTTGAATTTAGATCTAGGATGATTGGTTGATCTAAAATGAACAATAAACCTATCCATGTACTTGGAATCTATTAAAGAACAAATATTGGGTTTCAATTTCATCATCAGATCATGTTGTAATCATCTGCAAAATCACTGTTCATTATTAAAGATTCAAACGAAATGGCACATTGTTAAATATTTCAAAATCAAATGAAATGGCCATTCCGTTTAAAATCCATTTCGTTTGAAACTGGCCATTCCGCTTGAACACCATTTCTCTTGTAATATCATCTCGTTTGAAACTCATTTCGCTTGAAAGCCATTTCGTGTGAATGAGGTTTTGTGTTGAAAATTGTTCAAAGTGTTTAACTTGTGTTTTGTTTGTATGTTTCAGGCTTCGAATGTGCAGTTTGATCCATTACATAACATCTATTGTGTTTATGATGAAAAGCTTCCAAAGATGGCTGCATTCAAAGAGATTCTGGAATTCATGAAGCAGTTACCTATCCAGAAGGCATTGACAAATCAACATAATGTGTTCAGATCTCATATTGAACGTTTTTGAAAAAATGCCAAGTATGATGAAGAAAGTAAAGTGATAACTTCGATTGTTAGCTTAAATGGAAAAGATAAACAGATTGTCATCACAGAACAACTCGTACGTGAAGTGTTAGATTTTCCGGATGATGAGAATTCACCGACGAAGTTTCCAGAGAGAATGGTTAAGGGATGTATGTTGAGGATGGGATATAGTGGTCCATTGAACAGTGCAAACTATTTGAAATCATGTTTTTCAAAGCCTTACAAATTTTTCATTCATTCTGTGATTCACGCTCTAAGTCACAGAAAGGGTGGTTATGACGTGATGCTAGATTACCAGATGTGCATGGTGACTGCTTTAGTGTTGAACAAAAAGTACAATTTTTGAAAGATTGTTTTTCACTACATGAAAGAGAACATTACGTCAGGCAGCAAAACCTGGATTTATCCGAGATTTGTACAAATGATACTTGATCATGCCTATCCGGATCTAGTGAAAGATGAAAATAATGATTTATTGGCATTGTATCATATGGATAATGAAACTTTGATTGTATTATCCAGGTATCACAAAAATCATCCAGAATCAAAATCAAAGGCAGAATTCTTTGGATTCATCAAGAGTGCTAACTATGTAGACCCAGATCCAGTTAATCATCTGAAGTGGAGAAATGATAAAGAGATGAAAGAGAAAAGTGCAGCAGATGAATTAGCTAAGTTAGCATGATTCAAAGAAACTTGAAGTGAGTGGTTTTTGAAAGAGGTAAAAGAAAAGAAGACAAGAGGATGTAAGAGAACTCCGAAAGTACAAGCAGAAGAAGGTTCATCTTCACAACCTAAGAAGAAACATCAAAAGAAAGTTGTTGAGACAATGCTGGTCGATGAACCAGAGGAAGATGAAACTGAAGCTGATGCTGAAAGAGATCAGGGTCGTTTATCTCCTGAATCGGCACAATTATTGAAATCTCTTACTGAAAATCTTGAAGGAGTGAAAGCAGCTGGTGAGGAAGGTGACAATGAAGAAAAGAGCTCATCTGATTCAGAGGTTGATGAAACTGAACGTTGGAAGAAAGTAATTTCTGATAAAGAAAAACAGAAGAAGAGAAAGAGGAGTGGAGATGACGATGATGATTTGTATGTTCCATCTCTAGAACATGTTCAGGATATTCAAACACCACCATCATCTGGAGGTAGGAAGAAATCCAATGCAAGAAAAAGTGTTGTATCTCCTAAAGTAGCAAAAAGATTGAAAATCTTGCTGAAATCAAAACCTATCTAGGAACCAAGTCAACCACCTTCACCACCACCTGAACCACAACAACAACCATCACCACAACAATCATTACCTGATCCTATTCCATCACCACCAAAACAACCATCACCACCTCAATCACCATCACAACTTCGTATGTCTATACCAATTCATGAACAACCTGTTATAACTTCACCACACATACTACAAACACCACCAACTTCACAACCACTTGTACAAACGACTCCTGGATCTTCTAGATTTAAAGATTTTCTGAATATTCCTGAGAATATACCTCTTGAAGATATTGGAGATTTTAATTTTGTAACTCACGATGTTGTGAAAAAGTTACAAAAGAAGGTGGAAGAAGTGTTAGTGGAGAATAAGAAGTTGAAGAAGGATGTTAAATATGTCAAAGCTGAAAACTCATCGTTGTTGAAAAAAGTTGAAGCTGATCAAGCTGAGATAGATATTATGAAAGTTCGAATTGCAGAGTTAGAAGAAGAAAAGGCTCGTAGAGATGAGCAGAATGAATATTTCAAATTGAAGAATCAAGAGTTGGAAGCCAATAATGCTCGGAAAGAACATGAGGCTTATATGATGAGGAAAGTGTGGGAAAACTTGATCGGAAAATCAATTGAGCAACAATTTGAAGAAATTGAGCTTGTTGAAGTCAGAGCACGACGAGAGGCAGAAATAGAAGCTCAGATGAAAGACAAAGGAAAAGGTGTTCAAGTTGAAGGTGTTTTTGAAGTAACTGAAAGGGCAATCGTTCCGTCAATAGTTTCTAAATCACATATTCAAAATCCTTGTCCAATATCATCAGTTTCTGGTGTATTTGATGATGATATAGAAATTGATGATGTAGAAGATGATGAAGAAGATGATGAAGAAGAAGATGATGATGATGATATTATGAAAGATGATGCAGATGATGTGTTTTCTGCAAGTAGTCATGATGATGATAATGGCAATAATGACGACGATCAAGGCACTTCAGGTATCAAGGTTACTGAAGCGTCAACTGAAGAGAATGTTGATGATTATCTTCACGATGATGCTAATGAAGAACCTGAGAATGCTAAAAGTGAGGGGGAGCATGATGATTCAAAGAATGTTGATGAAAGTGATGATCATGTATCAAGATTAATTCTTCGTCTTGAGCACAACATAGAGGAAGGAGAAATCATACATACTTATACTCTGGATGAAATCATAAAGATGACGCATGTTGAAGATATTAATTTCAAGTTTGATTTTGAAGAGGAGCTAAATCAGTTTGATATTAATCAGCAGCCTGAGTATCAGTATAAATACGTTGAAGATGCTGATAACTATGACAGAGTTGAAGTGGAAGACTGTAGTAATGAAGAACAGTCTGAGAGTGGGAATGGTGATACTTCTACTTTTCCAACGCTTGCAGAGTTTTTCAGTCAAGCGAATGAAGATGAGTTAAGAAGAAAAGTAGCAGAAAGTATAAAGAATAAAAGTTTTGATGAAATGTCGAAAGATGAACGTCGTGAAGAACGTAAGAAGTGGTTCAGAAAAGACACTGAAAGAAAGTTTAAAAGACCGCTGAAGTTCTACAAGAGAGATAGAGAAATTTCACTGGGTGACATAATCAGTTGGGGGTATTTACCGCAAGTGAACGCCTATGCAATTAGAAGAGAGTTTGGCGTATAATACTTTGCGTATATTCAAGACATAATGTCTTTGCCATGGTGGGATGTATAAGAACTTCCTAAAGTCATAACTTTGTCTTATCCTGTCAGAGAGCGTGATATGCCGACATGGGGTTTAATGAAGTTTGAAGCATTTAAAGATTTTAAGCACTGGAAGCCTCATCAACCGAAGAAAGTGAAGAGGGCAGATCCAGTAACAGGTGTTAAAGAAACGATCTTGCAAATAAAGAAGCCCATAGTGATCAAGAATATCCCGTTGCCGAAAATGGAGCAAGATTTTCACAAAGGGTTCTTATGTTGGGTATACAGCTGCATGTCTACTGAAGCAGTAATCACGTACAGAGTGGAGAATGAACTCAGATACATTCATTTGTATGATCCGATGTGGATTGTGAACTGCTCTATAATGGATATAGAGTGTTTATTTGTAAACAAAATTGGCTACAAGAAAGAAGATAAAGATCAAGCAATGCAGTTTCAAAAGGTAGCTACTATCTGCTTTCAGAAAGGAATCAATTCTGAGAATGTGTGGTCATCAAGATGGAGAAAGATTGAGAAAGAAGAGGCTCTAAAAGCTGAGAAAGAAAGGAAGGAACGTGAAGAGAAAGACAAACTGCTTCGAGGTAAATGGATGAAGATGCAAGCTGAAGAAAAGCTGAAAGCGGCTAAAGAGAATGAAAGACTGAAGAGTTTATTGAAGAAAAAGCCGAAGCAGAGGGAAGAAAAGTTTAAGTCTCTGTGAAGAAGTTTCTGAAGACAACCTGACTGAAGACCCCATCAATATCCAAGGGGGAGTTTGTTGGTACACAATGTCTATCGCCTACGTCAACAGTCTAGGTCGTGTCAAATAGCTTGTAATAGGGGTATAAAGTGTAAATGTTAAGTTTATGTGTGTATGTAACCATTTCGCACGAAATGGACTTGTAATGTCCATTTCGCACGAAATGTAAGTTTGCCATTTCATACGAAATGGATGTGTCACTTCGTGCGGAATGGATCTCCTATAAATAGGAGAGTTGGGTTTTTCATTTGGTACGAACTGGAGAAAGCTGTAACGAAGTGCTGTCAAATTCTCTCCGTGTATTAACGTCTAATATCAATGGAAAACCAGTTTAAAGTGTATTTCTCTGCTTCTACTCACATTCTAACACCGATTCTCAGTTACTAGATTGTTTCAGCCTCTCTAGTGACTTAGATTTGACTCAGACCGACTCATTCAGGTCGAATATCGATCCTACGTAAAACAACAAAACCGCGGCGGAAACATCGGGGAGTGTCGTAACAGAATCATTGTTTCATAACACATGGATTGAAGTTTTGTTTTATTGAATTAAGTTTATTACATTATATTGAAATCAGAAGCAAAACATGAATAAATTGACTTTCATTGTTATTGAGTCACAAAGGCCTCGTCCATTCCTATGTGAGCATGCATCATAAACATCATCAAACATCATCATACACAGTACCTGAAACATATGTGAAAATAAGTCAGCACACATAGGTTTTGTGAGTGTGTCAGATTCATGGCTTTGAGTCCATATTGCAATAACTCATCCAACTAAGAGAGTTGTCGAGTGTATACCTTGAAATCAAAAGTGTTTGATATTGCAGTATGTTTTATCAACTTTACAAGTTGATATATGTATAAACCAAAACCATTGTAGCCATGAATCATGACTGAAAACATTTGTCTTTGTAAACCAAGTAGTAAATCGTCTTTGAAAGTAAACATTGTATGGTTCATATCTTTAAGTAAACCTTGTAGTGTAACTTTGTTTCGAAAACATTCGTCCAAGTGATCTAGATAACGCAACGACATGTAATGTGTTAAAAGCACTTATATATAGGAAGTACCAGCGGCGTATCCACCATGCTTTTATCACATTACCTTCGCCCCGTTACCTAATCACTTACCATAAACCAATCGTTTAATTCGTTCAAATCGATCACATAGTTCAAATCGTTCCAATCGTACAAATAGTTCAAATCGTTCATATAGTTCAAATAGTTCCAGTCTTTCAAATAGTTCAAATCGTTCACATAGTTCAAATAGTTCTAATCGTTCAAATAGTTTAAATCGTTCACATAGTTCAAATAGTTTCAATCGTTCGTGTTTTAATTCTTCGTCTTGAGCACAACGTAGAGGAAGGAGAAATCATGCATACTTATACTCTGGATGAAATCATAAAGATGACGCATGTCGAAGATATTAATTTCAAGTTTTATTTTGAAGAGGTGCTAAATCAGTTTGATATTAATCAGCAGCCTGAGTATCAGTATAAATACATTGAAGATGCTGATAACTATGACAGAGTTGAAGTGGAAGACTGTAGTGATGAAGAACAGTCTGAGAGTGGGAATGTTGATACTTCTACTTTTCCGACGCTTGCAGAGTTTTCCAGTCAAGCGAATGAAGATGAGTTATGAAGAAAAGTAGCAGAAAGTATAAAGAATAAAAGTTTTTATGAAATGTCGAAAGATGAACGTCGTGAAGAACGTAAGAAGTGGTTTAGAAAAGACACTGAAAGAAAGTTTAAAAGAACGTTGAAGTTCTACAAGAGAGATAGAGAAATTTCACTGGGTGACATAATCAGTTGGGGGTATTTACCGCAAGTGAACGCCTATGCAATTAGAAGAGAGTTTGGCGTACAATACTTTGCGTATATTCAAGACATAATGTCTTTGCTATGGTGGGATGTAGAAGAACTTCCTAAAGTCATAACTTTGTCTTATCCTGTCAGAGAGCGTGATATGCCGACATGGGGTTTAATGAAGTTTGAAGTATTTAAAGATTTTAAGCACTGGAAGCCTCATCAACCGAAGAAAGTGAAGAGGGTGGACCCAGTAACAGGTATTGAAGAAACGATCTTGCAAATAAAGAAGCCCAGAGTGATCAAGAATATCCCTTTGCCGAAAATGGAGCAAGATTTTCACAAAGGGTTCTTATGTTGGGTATACAGCTGCATGTCTACTGAAGCAGTAATCACATACAGAGTGGAGAATGAAATCAGATACATTTATTTGTATGATCCGATGTGGATTGTGAACTGCTCTACAAAGGATATAGAGTGTTTATTTGTAAACAAAATTGGCTACAAGAAAGAAGATAAAGATCAAGCAATGCAGTTTCAAAAGGTAGCTACTATCTGCTTTCAGAAAGGAATCAATTCTGAGAATGTGTGGTCATCTAGATGGAGAAATATTGAGAAAGAAGAGGCTCTGAAAGCTGAGAAAGAAAGGAAGGAACGTGAAGAGAAAGAAAAACTGCTTCGAGGTAAATGGATGAAGATGCAAGCTGAAGAAAAGCTGAAAGCGGCTAAAGAGAATGAAAGACTGAAGAGTTTATTGAAGAAAAAGCCGAAGCAGAGGGAAGAAAAATTTAAGTCTATGTGAAGAAGTTTTTGAAGACAACCTGACTGAAGACTCTGGCAATATCCAAGGGGGAGTTTGTTGGTACACAATGTCTATCGCCTACGTCAACAGTCTAGGTCGTGTTAAATAGCTTGTAATAGGGGTATAAAGTGTAAATGTTAAGTTTATGTGTGTATGTAACCATTTCGCAAGAAATGGACTTGTAATGTCCATTTCGCACGAAATGGAAGTTTTCCATTTCGTACGAAATGGACGTGTCATTTCGTGAGGAATGGATCTCCTATAAATAGGAGAGTTGGGTTTTTCATTTGGTACGGATTGGAGAAAGCTGTAACGAAGTGCTGTCAAATTCTCTCCGTGTATTAACGTCTAATATCAATGGAAAACCAGTTTAAAGTGTATTTCTCTGCTTCTACTCACATTCTAACATCGATTCTCAGTTACTAGATTGTTTCCGCCTCTCTAGTGACTTAGATTTGACTCAGACCGACTCATTCAGGTCGAATATCGATCCTACATAAAACAACAAAACCGCGGCGGAAACGTCGGGGAGTGTCGTAACAGAATCATTGTTTCACAACACATGGATTGAAGTTTTGTTTTATTGAATTAAGTTTATTACATTATATTGAAATCAGAAGCAAAACATGAATAAATTGACTTTCATTGTTATTGAGTTACTAAGGCCTCGTCCATTCCTATGTGAGCATGCATCATAAACATCATCAAACATCATCATACACAGTACCTGAAACATATGTGAAAATAAGTCAGCATACATAGGTTTTGTGAGTGTGTCAGATTCATGGCTTTGAGTCCATATTGCAATAACTCATCCAACTAAGAGAGTTGTCGAGTGTATACCTTGAAATCAAAAGTGTTTGATATTGCAGTACGTTTTATCAACTTTACAAGTTGATATATGTATAAACCAAAACCATTGTAGCCATGAATCATGACTGAAAACATTTGTATTTGTAAACCAAGTAGTAAATCGTCTTTGAAAGTAAACATTGTATGGTTCATATCTTTAAGTAAACCTTGTAGTGTAACTTCGTTTCGAAAACATTCGTCCAAGTGATCTAGATAACGCAACGACATGTAATGTGTTAAAAGCACTTATATATAGGAAGTACCAGCGGCGTATCCACCATGCTTTTATCACATTACCCTCGCCCCGTTACCTAATCACTTACCATAAACCAATCGTTTAATTCGTTCAAATCGATCACATAGTTCGAATCGTTCCAATCGTACAAATAGTTCAAATCGTTCATATAGTTCAGATAGTTCCAGTCTTTCAAATAGTTCAAATCGTTCACATAGTTCAAATAGTTCTAATCGTTCAAATAGTTTAAATCGTTTACATAGTTCAAATAGTTCCAATCGTTCGTGTTTTAATTCTTCGTCTTGAGCACAACGTAGAGGAAGGAGAAATCATGCATACTTATACTCTGGATGAAATCATAAAGATGACGCATGTCGAAGATATTAATTTCAAGTTTTATTTTGAAGAGGAGCTAAATCAGTTTGATATTAATCAGCAGCCTGAGTATCAGTATAAATACGTTGAAGATGCTGATAACTATGACAGAGTTGAAGTGGAAGACTGTAGTAATGAAGAACAGTCTGAGAGTGGGAATGTAGATACTTCTACTTTTCCGACGCTTGCAGAGTTTTCCAGTCAAGCGAATGAAGATGAGTTAAGAAGAAAAGTAGCAGAAAGTATAAAGAATAAAAGTTTTGATGAAATGTCGAAAGATGAACGTCGTGAAGAACGTAAGAAGTGATTTAGAAAAGACACTGAAAGAAAGTTTAAAAGAACGTTGAAGTTCTACAAGAGAGATAGAGAAATTTCACTGGGTGACATAATCAGTTGGGGGTATTTACCGCAAGTGAACGCCTATGCAATTAGAAGAGAGTTTGGCGTAAAATACTTTGCGTATATTCAAGACATAATGTCTTTGCCATGGTGGGATGTGGATGAACTTCCTAAAGTCAGAACTTTGTCTTATCCTGTCAGAGAGCGTGATATGCCGACATGGGGTTTAATGAAGTTTAAAGTATTTAAAGATTTTAAGCACTGGAAGCCTCATCAACCGAAGAAAGTGAAGAGGGTGGACCCAGTAACAGGTATTGAAGAAACGATCTTGCAAATAAAGAAGCCCAGAGTGATCAAGAATATCCCTTTGCCGAAAATGGAGCAAGATTTTCACAAAGGGTTCTTATGTTGGGTATACAGCTGCATGTCTACTGAAGCAGTAATCACATACAGAGTGGAGAATGAAATCAGATACATTTATTTGTATGATCCGATGTGGATTGTGAACTGCTCTACAAAGGATATAGAGTGTTTATTTGTAAACAAAATTGGCTACAAGAAAGAAGATAAAGATCAAGCAATGCAGTTTCAAAAGGTAGCTACTATCTGCTTTCAGAAAGGAATCAATTCTGAGAATGTGTGGTCATCTAGATGGAGAAATATTGAGAAAGAAGAGGCTCTGAAAGATGAGAAAGAAAGGTAGGAATGTGAAGAGAAAGAAAAACTGCTTCGAGGTAAATGGATGAAGATGCAAGCTGAAGAAAAGCTGAAAGCGGCTAAAGAGAATGAAAGACTGAAGAGTTTATTGAAGAAAAAGCCAAAGCAGAGGGAAGAAAAATTTAAGTCTCTGTGAAGAAGTTTTTGAAGAGAACCTGACTGAAGACTCTGGCAATATCCAAGGGGGAGTTTGTTGGTACACAATGTCTATCGCCTACGTCAACAGTCTAGGTCGTGTTAAATAGCTTGTAATAGGGGTATAAAGTGTAAATGTTAAGTTTATGTGTGTATGTAACCATTTCGCACGAAATGGACTTGTAATGTCCATTTCGCATGAAATGGAAGTTTGCCATTTCGTACGAAATGGACGTGTCATTTCATGCGGAATGGATCTCCTATAAATAGGAGAGTTGGCTTTTTCATTTGGTACGAATTGGAGAAAGCTGTAACGAAGTGCTGTCAAATTCTCTCCGTGTATTAACGTCTAATATCAATGGAAAACCAGTTTAAAGTGTATTTCTCTACTTCTACTCACATTCTAACATCGATTCTCAGTTACTAGATTGTTTCCGCCTCTCTAGTGACTTAGATTTGACTCCGACCGACTCATTCAGGTCGAATATCGATCCTACATAAAACAACAAAACCGCGGCGGAAACGTCGGGGAGTGTCGTAACAGAATCATTGTTTCACAACACATGGATTGAAGTTTTGTTTTATTGAATTAAGTTTATTACATTATATTGAAATCAGAAGCAAAACATGAATAAATTGACTTTCATTGTTATTGAGTCACTAAGGCCTCGTCCATTCCTATGTGAGCATGCATCATAAACATCATCAAACATCATCATACACAGTATCTGAAACATATGTGAAAATAAGTCAGCATACATAGGTTTTGTGAGTGTGTCAGATTCATGGCTTTGAGTCCATATTGCAATAGCTCATCCAACTAAGAGAGTTGTCGAGTGTATACCTTGAAATCAAAAGTGTTTGATATTGCATTACGTTTTATCAACTTTTCAAGTTGATATATGTATAAACCAAAACCATTGTAGCCATGAATCATGACTGAAAACATTTGTTTTTGTAAACCAAGTAGTAAATCGTCGTTGAAAGTAAAAATTGTATGGTTCATATCTTTAAGTAAACCTTGTAGTGTAACTTCGTTTCGAAAACATTCGTCCAAGTGATCTAGATAACGCAACGACATGAAATGTGTTAAAAGCACTTATATATAGGAAGTACCAGCGGTGTATCCACCATGCTTTTATCACATTACCCTCACCCTGTTACCTAATCACTTACCATAAACCAATCGTTTAATTCGTTCAAATCGATCACATAGTTCAAATCGTTCCAATCGTACAAATAGTTAAAATCGTTCATATAGTTCAAATAGTTCCAGTCGTTCAAATAGTTCAAATCGTTCACATAGTTCAAATAGTTCTAATCGTTCAAATAGTTTAAATCGTTCACATAGTTCAAATAGTTGCTATCGTTCGTGTTTTAATTCTTCGTCTTGAGCACAACGTAGAGGATGGAGAAATCATGCATACTTATACTCTGGATGAAATCATAAAGATGACGCATGTCGAAGATATTAATTTCAAGTTTGTTTTTGAAGAGGAGCTAAATCAGTTTGATATTAATCAGCAGCCTGAGTATTAGTATAAATACGTTGAAGATGCTGATAACTATGACAGAGTTGAAGTGGAAGACTGTAGTGATGAAGAACAGTCTGAGAGTGGGAATGTTGATACTTCTACTTTTCCGACGCTTGCAGAGTTTTTCAGTCAAGCGAATGAAGATGAGTTAAGAATAAAAGTAGCAGAAAGTATAAAGAATAAAAGTTTTGATGAAATGTCAAAAGATGAACGTCGTGAAGAACGTAAGAAGTGGTTCAGAAAAGACACAGAAAGAAAGTTTAAAAGACCGCTGAAGTTCTACAAGAGAGATAGAGAAATTTCACTGTGTGACATAATCAGTTGGGGGTATTTACCGCAAGTGAACGCCTATGCAATTAGAAGAGAGTTTGGCGTACAATACTTTGTGTATATTCAAGACATAATGCCTTTGCCATGGTGGGATGTAGAAGAACTTCCTAAAGTCAGAACTTTGTCTTATCCTGTCAGAGAGCGTGATATGCCGACATGGGGTTTAATGAAGTTTGAAGCATTTAAAGATTTTAAGCACTGGAAGCCTCATCAACCGAAGAAAGTGAAGAGGGTGGATCCAGTAACAGGTGTTGAAGAAACGATCTTGCAAATAAAGAAGCCCAGAGTGATCAAGAATATCCCGTTGCCGAAAATGGAGCAAGATTTTTACAAAGGGTTCTTATGTTGGGTATACAGCTGCATGTCTACTGAAGCAGTAATCACGTACAGAGTGGAGAATGAAATCAGATACATTTATTTGTATGATCCGATGTGGATTGTGAACTGCTCTACAAAGGATATACAGTGTTTATTTGCAAACAAAATTGGCTACAAGAAAGAAGATAAAGATCAAGCAATGCAGTTTCAAAAGGCAGCTACTATCTACTTTCAGAAAGGAATCAATTCTGAGAATGTGTGGTCATCAAGATGGAGAAAGATTGAGAAAGAAGAGGCTCTGAAAGATGAGAATGAAAGGAAGGAACGTGAAGAGAAAGACAAACTGCTTCGAGGTAAATGGATGAAGATGCAAGCTGAAGAAAAGCAGAAAGCGGCTAAAGAGAATGAAAGACTGAAGAGTTTATTGAAGAAAAAGCCAAAGCAGAGGGAAGAAAAGTTTAAGTCTCTGTGAAGAAGTTTTTGAAGACAACCTGACTGAAGACTCCGGCAATATCCAAGGGGGAGTTTGTTGGTACACAATGTCTATCGCCTACGTCAACAGTCTAGGTCGTGTTAAATAGCTTGTAATAGGGGTATAAAGTGTAAATGTTAAGTTTATGTGTGTATGTAACCATTTCGCACGAAATGGACTTGTAATGTCCATTTCGCATGAAATGGAAGTTTGCCATTTCGTACGAAATGGATGTGTCATTTCGTGCGGAATGGATCTCCTATAAATAGGAGAGTTGGGTTTTTCATTTGGTACGAATTGGAGAAAGCTGTAACGAAGTGCTGTCAAATTATCTCCGTGTATTAACGTCTAATATCAATGGAAAACCAGTTTAAAGTGTATTTCTCTGCTTCTACTCACATTCTAACATCGATTCTCAGTTACTAGATTGTTTCCGCCTCTCTAGTGATTTAGATTTGACTCAGACCGACTCATTCAGGTCGAATATCGATCCTACATAAAACAACAAAACCGCGGCGGAAACGTCGGGGAGTGTCGTAACAGAATCATTGTTTCACAACACATGGATTGAATTTTTGTTTTATTGAATTAAGTTTATTACATTATATTGAAATCAGAAGCAAAACATGAATAAATTGACTTTCATTGTTATTGAGTCACTAAGGCCTCGTCCATTCCTATGTGAGCATGCATCATAAACATCATCAAACATCATCATACACAGTACCTAAAACATATGTGAAAATAAGTCAGCATACATAGGTTTTGTGAGTGTGTCTGATTCATGGCTTTGAGTCCATATTGCAATAACTCATCCAACTAAGAGAGTTGTCGAGTGTATACCTTGAAATCAAAAGTGTTTGATATTGTAGTACGTTTTATCAACTTTACAAGTTGATATATGTATAAACCAAAACCATTGTAGCCATGAATCATGACTGAAAACATTTGTCTTTGTAAACCAAGTAGTAAATCGTCGTTGAAAGTAAACATTGTATGGTTCATATCTTTAAGTAAACCTTGTAGTGTAACTTGGTTTCGAAAACATTCGTCCAAGTGATCTAGATAACGCAACGACATGTAATGTGTTAAAAGCACTTATATATAGGAAGTACCAGCGGAGTATTGGAACTTATGTGATATGGTTAAACAAAGCCTACATTCTGAAATGAAACCTATCCTAAGTGCTTATGACCCGTTAAGGTAGTCTACGCTACTTTAACGCGTCATTTGCGCAAAGGCGCATTCGAGTAGCCTAACTAGTCCCATGACAAGTATTATATGCCCTAACATGTTTAATATTGTTGCATAATCAGTTTAAGAGTCAAAATTTAAGTTACATAGGCTTAAATTCAAATTATGCATAAAAAGGGCATTTTGATCATTTTCCTAAGGCATATAAACTACCTATCATAACAACTAATTAAACGAAGTGACCATAAGGTATAACCTCGGAAGGTTATTCCCTGTACAACTATGGTTACAAAATATGTTTGGTTAGATCCTAATGATCGACCAAACGGGTCGGGTTTGAAAGTCTAAGCGGTTGTCAAGACCACTTGACTTACGACCCTATATAAGCACTAGACTAAAAGTGACGAGTTAAACATGTTAAAACATGTTTAACTAAGTTAGAAAACTGATTTGATATTAAAACAAAGTGTTTTGATACCCGAAAATAGTTTCATCACAAAATGCACCTAATCACGCATTTTGACCGAAACTTTGACCTGTCACTACGACTAATCAATGTGGTAATCAGTAGGTATAGTCACAAGGGACTATAACCATCGTGATTACGCTCACGTTGCAAAGTTCAAACGAACTTTGTCTTAACCAAATCATGGTCAAAGCTGAAAGTCAAACACTGTTTGACTTTCTTGCTTAAAATAACAAGGCAAGCATGAAGGAACACTTACAAGAGTCCAATGCTTGAAGAGAAGACTAGAAATGCTCAGGTAGGTGGCCTTCAACTATGTGATTGCCTCCACTTAGAGCAAATTAGAGAAGATGAAGCAAATGAGCAAGTTGAAGTTGTGAAATTCATGGGTATTTATAGGAAATCAAGTGTCTTTAGATCATTGCCATGTGTAATTAGTGGTTCCAAGCAAGATCATTACCATACACTTGTTATATTCTGATTAGGGGACTTGATGAGCACACAAACCAGCCCACAAGTTGCTAAAACAAGGATTAAAAACTAGTTCAGCAGCTAATTTAGAAAGTTTTGAAAAAACGACGCTGTCGCGTGGCATGCCAGGGACACCTGGGTCTGGCGCGTGGCATGAGGGAGGTCAGACAGAAGTTTCATGTTTTGGCAGAACAGGTCCCTACATGCTTAAAACTTGATTTTTGATACATTTAACCCCCTTAACCCAATTTTAAGGCTCTACAAGGATGTTAAAGTATAGGGGATATGAAATATGCTTGGAAATATCACGGATGTCGGTTCGTTCGGTCGTACGATCGCGTTATTCGGTTAATTACGACGAAAACTCGAACGGACGCGAAATCGATCCCAATTACGCAACGAATGGTATTTTTGCATTCCCATCACTAAAATAAAATATTTAAATGATTACAAAAATTTTTGGATGTCCGGATGTCTGTAGGATCGTGTTTCGATCCGTATGAGTCGTTCAGAGGCGTTCAACTACGTTTCAGGTGCGGAATAACAAGAAACGAAAGTAGAGACAGCTTGCAATTCACTTAATCTACTGATTTAATTGATTTGACAATGTTTACAGCTCGTTCTTCACACCGGCAGCACTTCGGCATGGAATTCTAGAAAAATTACAAATGAGTTCGTTCATGTGGTATTTATAGTGTTGGTAGGTTCCCACATATGGACATGTACACATAAGCGGACCAGGTAGGTTCCCACATACGGACATGTACACATAAGCAGACCAGGTAGGTTCCCACATATGGACATGTATACATAAGCGGACCAGGTAGGTTCCCACATACGGACATGTACATATAAGCGGATCTACCAAGTTAAACCTATATGCTATCCTATTTTCTCGTAAAACATGCCCTGATCTAACACTCTAAGACTAAGACTCGATCCAAGACTAAGTCGACAGATGTAGTGCACCAACAGACTCCCCCTCAGATGTTGACGAGTCGACTATCGAGTCACAACAATGTTGTGTCTTCACTTATTCAGTCATGATCAGTCTCTGGGCTTTTCTCTCTCTTTATCTTCATCAACAGACTTCCCCTCTTGATTTGCTGGCATTTCTTTGTTCTTCAGCAACCTCTGCATCAGGATCTTTTTCTGGCTTTCTTTGTCTTCAGAATTCGAAACCTGGCACTCTATAGAGTCTTCAATTTCCAGGATCGAAACTTGGCTATTCCTGCACTTCTTAACCCAGAAATAAGTTTTACATTTATCAAGTCGTATGCACCAACACTCTGAAATAATCAAACAACTCCCTCTCATAATCATATGCACCAACAATCTCTCTCCCTCAGATCATACACATCTGATGAACCACTTGTTGATTTCCAAAACATATTTTCACAATTAAGACACACTCCCCCTCACAACAATGTCATCATGTTTAGCACTCGGAACTTTGAAAATCAGCTTTCCAACATCAGTTGTCGAAAATCTTTTTGATTTTTTCAAAAGTTTATTCTAAAACACACTCAAAATCTTTTTAGATTTTTCCATGTAAAGAAATACAGTAAAGAAATATTTACAGACAATATTTTTGTGAGTTTTGTGCTAGAGGATCATATCAGTTTTTGACAAGTCACAAGTACCGTTGAGCTTAGATACACATTAAGAATTAAACAATTCACTTAGATTGCCAATATACTGATCCACTTAAATTTTCACACAAATTTCAACTGATTTAGGATATGAGTTAGGTGTTTTAAGAACTTAAACTCATTCATGTGTCCCACCTCTTGAATATACTCCCGTATCCAGATCCCAATATTCAGTCTTACAGGTGAGTATACCACAGATGATATTTGTCAGGGGAATAAATTATAGTGCGAGGGCCGTGAGAGCTCAGGTCGATCTTTCGATACGCAGAGAGATGACGGCTTCGACTTTTGGTGTGTCCCCTTTAGAGGATCTTTTGCATTACAACAGCAATGACTATCAATTTTATTGTTTCATCAATTTGCTGAGGGCTGCGCTATATTTCAAGCATGCGGAAAGTATTCTCCGGGGACTAGGTCAGAAATTCCTTTCAGCAGAAGTCCCGGGATAATACCCCAGATATCACTGAGCATAAAGACCTAGTATCTCAGAAAGAGGGACCTTTCAAACGAGATTTCAGGGGTTACCTATATATCCAAGTACTGTTCCCCACAAAATAAGCAAGTTTGAATTTATGTTTATATCCCGAAAAAGCTTACTAAATGTATAAAAACCTATCGGCATATCATCAGTGAGACTGTTTAATGCTATTTAAACATTACATTTCTTTAGCATACTGTGACTATCTACTGATGTACTATCATTTCCTCTTCTTTGACACAAAAACTCATTTTTGATTTTATCATGTTTTTGTCTTTTTCAAATTTTCAAATGTTTTTGGATTTTCTGAAAAATATATCTACTCCCCCTAAAATGCAAACACATTAAAGGAAATTTGAAATCAAACTGTACAATAAACTTGACAACTGATATCAAATCGCTTCAAATTGCTATCCACTTGGCATAAACAATCAGAACTCCCCCTTTCACAAAACTATTTTCTCATAATGATTTCAAAACACTTAAGTTTGTTTTAACCAAAATGATTTTTCCGGAAAATAAGTTTTGTTGATTTTCAAACCACTTGTAGGTTAGGGGTATGATTCATCATTTTATCCATTCAATCTCTTATAGCAGATCAAGTACAACTTAATGTCCTTGATTTACCACTTGTATGTATGCAACCTCAATACCTCTTGTAAAAATATTCACAACATTCAAACCTATGTAGGAATAAACCTCTACACAAACCATTTTACCAAGCAAGATGCCGATTCCTGCTTCGTACTTACCAACCTGGAAGCTCCAGCAATTCACACTTATCCTGTAAACATTCACTATTTTTAAGATTCAATCACAAAAACAATTATCAAGAAAGATGCCGATTTCTGATCCACGATTACAAACTTGGGATCTCCGGCAAGTCACACTTAACCTGTAAAAACTAAACACATTTAAAAATCTTTCACAAAATCTAAAATAACAAGAAGGATGCCGATTCCTGATCCACGATTACAAACTTGGGATCTCCGGCATAGTCCTAAGACTTCAAGGGAAACAGACTTCCATCCAAGTCTTCTCAGACTTGATGGATTTTAGTTCTTGTGCAGTAGGGTTGTAAGTTTCCTTTTTAGTTGCATAAAAATCTTTAACCCCCTTAACTTTCCCATTCAACATTTTCCCAAAAATTTTCTTAACACTTCTATTGAATGTTTTCTCAACATCAAATTCAGTTTTCTCAGAATAAAACTGATCTGAGATCTCAACTTTACCAACTTTATGTTTAATTTCTTCAAATTTCAGTGATGGAAACTCATCATCATTCACTGAAATATTCACCTCAACCTGTGGCTCTTCTGGCTTTGTGGAACCAGATTCATCGCCGACTTTCTCATCAACTTTCTTAACAACCCACACTTGGTTGTCTTTCTCTTTCTTTTTATAAAAATTCTTTTTAGAACACTCACCAACCTCATAAGTTGAGTTTTCAAAAATTTTAAATTTTTCGGTTGGTGGTTCAATATCAACAACTTTTTCTTTCAACTTGTTAGAAACTCCCTGTTTTGTCTTGGCATTTTTCAGACAGTTCCATGCAATGTGACTAGCTTCATTGCATTTGAAACAGGTTCTAGTTTCTTTTAAGTGACAAACTTCAGTTCCATTCTTCTTCTTTTCAGCAAGAAACTCTTGATTTGACTGTCTCCAGAAAGGTTTCTTCTGCACTTCCACCTGACACAAATTCTGTTTTTGTTTTAGAATTTTTCAAATTTTTATGATTTTCTGGTGGAATAAATCCAAGACCTTTCTTTTTGTAGCTATGATTTTGGTTTGGTTTCTTTTGAAAACCAGAACTAGAATTGTAACCCTTTTTCTTGTTTAGACGTTGTTGAACTCTTGAAGTGTACTTTTTAGGTTTTTCAGTAAGATTTAAATCTTTTATTTCAGAAATGTTAATTTCTGTCATTTTGAAAACCTTTTTGATCATGTCAAAACAAACACTTCTTATTGGAAACTCTTTGTCAGAGTATAATTTGTCCGAATCATTTGAAGTGTATGCAACTTCAAATGTTTCATCATCCAAATTTGCTTTTGATAACAAAAATTCTTTACTATAAGACCGTTTAACCGACGACTTGGAACTTTTGACCGACGAACTCGAACTTTTGACTGACGAACTTGAACACCCAGACTCGGATTTTGACTCAGACTCCTCCTCAGTATCCAACACCTGATCGACCACCTTTTTGATTAACTCAGACTCATGATCAGTATCGGACGAGGTAAACGTGACATCAATGTTATCTGGTAAAACGTCAGTTGTGTCGTTTTTTAGCTTTATATTGACTGCTTTTTCAAGTTGCTCCTCGTTTGGTTTTCTAGGAGAATAACCTTCCCAGATCGGAGGTGGACACTTGTTATAGCTAACAGTCAGTTTCTTACCACTATCTTTCTTCTTTGGCTTCTCATCTTGAAAAACTTCCATACCTGCAACCGTTGGGTAAATACGATCAATGAGATAATCAGAACTAGAATAACTTTGTAATAAACGTCTAATTCTCTCATTCTCGATCTTTTCTGTCTCCAACTCTTGCTTCCATTTAGCACTCTCTTCGATGTAAAAGTTGATTGCTTTCTACTTTGTCATCATCACAGCATTCATCATCGTAAGTGCTTGTTCTCTCTCTGAGTTTGTCTTTTGGAGACCAGTTACTGTTTTGTTCAAGACATCATAAGATTCTTTTACATAATTGAGGTTGAACAATAACTGCTCTTTCTTCTTCTCATATTCAGTAATGATGTCGTCTTTTGCAGCACATTCCTTGCAAGCTTCCAAACACTTCATGCAAGGCTTTACAACTTCAATAAACTTTTCAATCTCGATTGTCTTTATCACTTCAATCATTTTTTCTTGTTCTTTCACCTTCTCAGCTTCAGTAGTCTTCTCAGCAACACTTTCAACATTCTCATTCTGAACAACATCTTCAGATTTCTTTAGTTGTTGTTCTTTAGCAGCTCGTTTTTCTTTCAGTTTCTCCATGCGATCTGCAAAATAGAAATGAAAACTTTCAGGAGACAGATGAGATTTAGCAACATTAATATGTTTCTCTTCCTCATCATCACTGCTACTATCAACTGGTGACTGATCAAACTGTACAGATTTTTCAGAATCAATATCTGATACAACAGAATCAGACGGTGTTTGATCAAATACAACTTCTTTTTCTGAAGTAACATCATTTTTAACACTCTCATCTGAACATAATGAATCTTCATCAGCACTTTCTGAGCTTTCTTCAGATGTAACAGACTGTTCCTTCACACTTTTCACTGTCTCACCGATAGATTTCATCCATGTGGCAAACATGTCTGGTTCTCTGACAATCTTAGCAACGAAAGCTTTAAAATTCCCATTCTCATCTGCAAACATATTCCAGCTAAAACCTTCAGGTAGCCTCTCATCATCTTGATCAACTATGCATGCTTTGCTATCAGGAGAGATATAATTGTTCCAGTCAAAATCCACCACACACGCTCTTTTTGAATCCTCGATTCTTCTACCATGAGCCGTTTGTGAGTCTTGTGATTGACCAACTTGCTGATAAATGGCTTTCCGATAGTAATCGTCTTTTCCGAACGGATTCTGAGCGCCACTAGCTTCCCTGTTCTTGCACTCCCGCTTGAAATGGCCTTTCTCCCTGCAACGAAAACAAGTAACTTTAGATTTATCAAAACCTAAAGTAGATACATGAGCATCAAGAAAGTCATTTCTCCCGGTAATCGTTTTGAACTATTCAGCACGTCTAAGAACACTAGCAAGACACCATTTGATGTCCATCAGTTCCATCTCTTCGGCGTCTATCTGATCGTAATCCTCCTTTGTGAGCATAGGATTTCCGATCCGACCTGCAACTAGACCTTCATACGATAACAACACAGAACCAAGTAGAGTCATGTGGTCTTTAGCAGTGTCTTCTGAAAAACTTTGACCTTCTGGAAGATTTAGAGCGATGTTGCACTGAATCACATAACCATTTCCTGTCTTAGTTCTTTGAGACTGAAAGCTTTCTGATGAACTCTTTGGATTGACACTCGGATATAATGAGAAAACACTGCTGCTTTTGTTTGAACTTTGATCAATCTTTTCTGTAGAATCCCCAGCACTAAACGCAGTCTGGATTTTCGGGCTTCTCTCAGATTCTGGAACCGGAATACTACCTTTGTAATACATCTCTACGTCCTGTTGACCACTTGGACTGTTCATCCTCGCGATCTTCTGCTCTTCCAAATCTTGACCCTCAATCTTTTCGATAAACTGACCAATTGTTAACCCATCATAAACCCTTGTGTTTTTCAGGATCATCAAATAAGTTCCCCACTCTTTTTGCGGTAACGCATCAGCTAATTTGTCTACCCACTCTTCAGACTCCTTTTTTATACTAAGCATTGACATAGATCGCACAAGATGACAATATCTTTCAATCAGCTTCTTTGTGTCTTCACCCAGTAGACTGCTGAGCAGATCAAACTCTTTCTTTAACAGTGCCTTCTTGCTTTTAATCGTATTCTCGCTACCCTCAAATTTGACTTTAAGTGCATCCCAGATTGACTTCGCAGTTTTATCATGCTGTAGCAGAATGAAAATGTCTTCCTTGATAGCTTGCTGAAGCAGACTAATCATCATCTTTTCAGCTCTATACATATCACGTTCTTCATTACTGAATTCAGATATCTTTTTGTCAACTTTCAAATCAGTCTGTGGCAAAACATATTTCTTCAGTAAACATTCCCATGACCTAAGATGGTTTGCCTGAACCCAGTTCTCGAATCTGTCTTTCCACCCGTAGTATTCTTCAATGCTCATCAATTTCGGGGGCTTTTGGGTGGTTCCCGTCTCATTTTCTAAATTCATATTCTGAGCAATAGTGCTTGGACCAGATGGTGTTGCAAATGCGTTGTAGAACTCGGTATCCATGACTTTTCAACACGTATTTCAAAATCTGTGACTAATAAGCGAATTCAGGAATTCTGGATGCCTTATAAGTGAACTAGGATGTTGATACAAAAGTGGAACCTCAAAAGTCCTTAAAAGCGAAATATGGTAGACCTTATAAGCAAAATCAGATGTTCTTATGAGCGAAATCTGTGATGAATGATAAGCGAAACTAGTGTTCAAAAGAGCGAAACCAACTGAAGTTTGAAAGAGCGAAACACTGATGTTCTTAAAAGCGAAATCGTTGATGTTTGTATAAGCGAAACCACTGATGTTCGAATAAGCGGAACCACTGATGTGCACTTAGAGCGGAACCTAGGTGTCTAATGAGCGGACCATGATGTCAAATGAGCGAACCATTGGAGCGGACTTGATTGTTCTTTGGAGCGGACCTTTATGCAATTTGAAGCGGACCTTCTCAAAATATGTCTTAGGAGCGGACTTGAATGATTACCCAAAAGCGGAACTACTGATAATTTTGTCAAATGAGCGGACTTGAACTGTTCAAATGAGCGGATCTACCAAATGTTCAAAAAAGCGGAACCTATTCGGAAGTTCATTTGACCCATTTTTAATGCAAATTTTAACATCAAACTTTCCAGGGTTTGTCTATATCCTATTACGCACAATCCTTGAAATTTTGAACTAATTTTGACCGGTGAAAATTTCTGAACTGAAGAAAGAAGGTGTAGAAGTAAGAAAATTTGATGAATTCCAGCTATTCTCTGCAGAACTCCTCCTCCTGAGCTCTGATACCAATTGTAGGATCGTGTTTCGACCCGTATGAGTCGTTCAGAGGCGTTCAACTACGTTTCAGGTGCGGAATAACAAGAAACGAAAGTAGAGACAGCTTGCAATTCACTTAATCTACTGATTTTATTGATTTGACAATGTTTACAGCTCGTTCTTCACACCGGCAGCACTTCGGCATGGAATTCTAGAAAAATTACAAATGAGTTCGTTCATGTGGTATTTATAGTGTTGGTAGGTTCCCACATATGGACATGTACACATAAGCGGACCAGGTAGGTTCCCACATACGGACATGTACACATAAGCGGACCAGGTAGGTTCCCACATATGGACATGTACACATAAGCGGACCAGGTAGGCTCCCACATACGGACATGTACATATAAGCGGATCTACCAAGTTAAACCTATATGCTATCCTATTTTCTCGTAAAACATGCCCTGATCTAACACTCTAAGACTAAGACTCGATCCAAGACTAAGTCGACAGATGTAGTGCACCAACAATGTCGTCAGAACGTAAGATATGCGCGTAAATGCAAACTTATGCACTTTTTGACGCTTTTAGTCCCTATTGATCAAATAAGCGCATTTTCGCATACCGAACCCTTCAAAGCTTATTTCTAAACTATGTAAATGATATTTAAGGTATATTTAGCTTATGATCATGTTCCGGAGTGTACGTTGCTACACGAATCGGCAGACTTTTGTAGTTTGTCCCAAATAGTCCCTGTGATCGAATAAACTTGTTTTTTGACACACGAAACCTTTCAAAACTTATTTCTAAGTTATGTAAGGGTTATTTAAGGTATGTTAAGCTTATATCACTACTACGGAGTGTTTGTCACGTTAAACAGATTATGTTTGCGTATAACTTTCCAAAAAGCGATTTAGAGCTCGAAATCGAACGAGAATTGATATGTGCAAAAGTCACATCTATTTGTACAAATCCCAAGATTGAAACACAAGATTTCATTGGATTTGTATTTTTATGATGGTTGTAGAGGCACAGATGTCACAAGAAATAAATCAAGTTAATCACGAATTAAAATCAACTAATTAAAACTTGCATCCTTGCCTATTGATTTGAGAGGAGAATTAGGTTTTCTAGGTTATTAGGTAGTCATTGGTGGGTAGATTGGGTGACCGATAGCTTAGATCCATTTACTTCTTCACGTCTAGGGTTTCCTAGGATTTTAAGTTTCAAGGATTTATCTGCTTCACGGTTTTAGGGTTTTGACACCGTAGAGGTCATAGACTTGATTCTCGTGGGATTTGGTATCGATAGGTCGAGCCCGTCCATCTTAGCACTTCTCATTTTGCTCACCTTCTTGCACGGTTAATCATATCTAGTGGGAGGTTTATCAAGTGATTTAGGGTACTTAGTCAGAAACCATGGTCAGAATAGCATTGCATAAGTCTAGGGATTCGTCACCTAGGTAGTTCTTTCTTATCATATTTGATCTTAGATTCAGTTTGCTTGCTTGTGTTGTTCCGTCTACTATTTTGTGTTGTTTGCATAAAATTTCCATTTATTGCTTATTAAATTAATTAAGTTTTTAGAGATTCACAAAATTCCCAATTAAAATTAGCTAGGTTTTCGATAGAGGTTAAGTATTGAAATTTCGCCGATAGTGTCCACAGATTGACATCCGGTCTTGCCATCTACACTACATTGCGACCGGTGCACTTGTCGATTGTGTGTGGTTCAGAAGCGATTCCATTTTAAAACTTGTTTCGAAATTAATATATAAATTTTTCACACATCAAGTTTTTCGCACCATTGCCGAGGACACTGGCAATTTCGAGAACGACCCGAGTAGTCAATTTAGTTTTTACTTGCTTTATTAGATTTTTCTTTTGCCTTTAGCTGCCTTTGCTTGCAATTTGTGCCTTTAGGTTTAGGTTTGTTTTCAAAATTTAGTTTAGTTTTTGTTTATGCCACAAACTCGTTCACAGGGACCACCAACATTCTTTGATTCTTTCGAGTCCGAGCGAGAGTTCCACAAGCGTCTTCGCACCACCCGAGCTAGTAAGGTACACTTTTCTCTTCCTACTTTCATCATGAACGGTGATGGTAATACCCTAGCTAGAGAGTTGTCGCTGACTACGCTCGGTCAAACATGACCGGTGCTCGATCCAGCATTACCCAACCCGCTATCGGTGTCAATAGCTGGCAGATTCCGCCACAGATCATGACGATGGTTACGAACACCCTCCAGTTTCACGGGTTGCCTTCTGAAGACTCGAATGTTCATCTGTCCTGTTTCTCGGCAATCTGTGACACGTTCCAGGCAAAGGGCGTTAATGAGGACGCCTGTAAGCTGCGCCTATTCCCATTCTCACTTGCTAAACGAGCTCATGCTTGGTTGGAATCCCTTCCTACGGGATTCATCACCACTACGGTTGTGATGCAAGAAAAGTTCTTAGGAAAGTATTTTCCCTGTGCCAAAATTGCTCTTCTGAGGAGCATGATTTAGGAGTTCCGCTAAAAGGAGGGAGGATCTTTTTACGAGATGTGGGAGAGATTCAAAGAGCTATTGATCAAGTGTCCTCATCATGGGTCGAGGATTGGGTATTAGTTGAGAAGTTTTATCATGGAGTGACACCCACCACAAGGAATATGCTGAACACCACTGCTGTTGGTAATCTGATGACCACCAAAACGCCAGAGGAGTGCAATGAGATGTTCGAGGATATAACGATGAGCAGCTATGAGTATCATGATTCTAGAGACACGACTACGGCATAGAGAGGCATACATAAAGTCGATTCTAACACCGCTCTATAGGCCTAGGTTGTGACAACCCTCAATCTACATGTATTCCGTACAATTTATTTAATAATAATTTAAGTGCTTGGTGACTGTGTTGAAATATTTAACTGCTCTCTGATTACTGAACTATACTTACATGAGCATGTTAACATACTGGTAGTATACAGAAAAGTCACTAAATGGTCCGGTGTATTTTCCTTTGTGTTAGGAATTTATTTCGTTACAAAAATATATAAATAAGACGCCTTACGGAACAATTAAACAATTTAACGGAACAGTGTCCGACCGAATAACCGGACATTACCCGAGACACTAAATTTTTGGCAGACACATTGTTTTATTATTTATGGCTAGTCTTGATCCCCGTATGCCAAAACACCCGCTAGAAATCAATCCACCACATTACTTACATCCTAACTTACCTCTACTAATTTAGTCACAATTTTTCACTTACACCCCCCCCCCCCCCCAACGATTTTAGCCTCCTTGTGGACCCACCAAATGATTTTCACCATGCCTTGTTGATTGTTGTATATTTTATTAGGATCTTGGCTTGTAAATCTTGCTAAAGTATTGAAGTAATCTTTATAAAGCATGGCCTACTACCACACTTGCACTCAACTTCATTTCAACACAACACTCAACCCTCACATCACTCATCTCTCTCTCTCATTCGGTCATCCCCCAAACCGAACCCACCATCACCTTTAAACATCTTCATCTCCTTCATTTACTAGTGCCATACAAAGCTTACAAGAAGATCTATGGAGGTTGCATCTTGAATGACTTTCTAAGGAGCTTGTTCTAGTCTTGTTCACCATCATTTCCTCATCACTTTGCATCAGATTCATCCCTAGCTATAAGCTAGTAGTAAGTCTCATCTTAACTTGTTCGAAATTTATGATTTGTAGTATGTGTGTTGTTGTTTAAATCACTAAATAGCGAGAATGCTAGAAAATGTGTAACATAAGTTATGAACATAAAAGCTACATAAAAGTTTACTTGTGGCTGATTTTTGAAGCGGAATCTTGTTGGTTTGAGGGTTGGGTAAATCATACTTGATGTTTAAAAGTTGTTTTCTTGCTAAATCCATTGTTCGGACACTCGTTGATGCGATTTAGTAATGTTTAAACTTTAAAATAACTTGCTGATGTACTTTTCCAGCCGCCTTCAACAGGCTATAAACGGACTTTAAAAACTCGAAAAACGGAATTTCAAAAGCCTAAATCGTTTCATTTCGAAAAACGAAAAAAATGGCGCTGGAATCGTATTTTTCTGATGTCGGTTACTATTTTAAAAATCTGTTTTCGTGACAGCAGCTAAGGCTGTTTGTTACTGCAGTAAAATGGGTCTTACGTTTTCAGTCACAACTTAAAACCTGAACCGAACCAGCCCCTGAAACTTTTATCAAAGATGGTCACGGATGTATTTGTGACCCTCGAACTGGAAATTCGATAAACGGACTTCCGAGGAATTTTAGACGAATTTTTCCGTAAACTGTGATCAGAATGTGACAAATCTGATCACAGTTCGGTAGACGATTTTCTATAAAATATTGGTAATGAACCGGACCCCGATATTTTTACACAATAATTTGTGGGTCGATTAGGACGTTCCGCAAATATTTGGGAATTTTTGGAATGAGTTAAGTATTTTATTTAAATGTCCGAAAACAGCCGGTTTCGAATATTAATGCTGAATTGACATAAGTTGTGACTTGCGTGTCTAAATGTCGAGTATGCTATCGGTGAATTATCTAACATGTTATATGTGTTACGTGCAATATCGTATGTTTGTTTATGAGTGGGGAATGGATGGGAAGTTCATATGGGCATAAATCATTAAAGTGTGTACCTGTTATGTGGACGAAGTAATGTGCAAATAAACCATACGTAGGATACGTGTTATGCATGAGAAACTGATTGTTATCCGTACCTTATTAGGACGTGATTGACCGACCTTGACTGTTAACTATATTTGAGAACCTAACCGAGCAAACCGAGGTGAGTTCACACTTTTTCTAAGGCATGGGATTCCCAGGGGTTTGGGAATGGGATTGAATAACGACTTATACTGCCATTACTATTAAACTACTTTTTACTGTCCTCGGAATGAAGGGCACGTACGTAAAACCTACGTACACTCATACTTACTACTGTCCTCGGATTGTAGGGCACGTATGTAAAACCTACGTACACGATCATAAGACCATCAACTCTATCACTTTAAGTCCCTCAATTATCGACTTAATCGCCGAGGCCTATGGCGAGCGGGTCATTAGTTAATAGCGCTATTAGGTTTAACAAACCTCACACCGTTCCAGTCGGACGGGCGTGTACTAATGGACTATGGGCAAAGGGTCAATGCTGATAGACATTGACTTAGGGCACCTCTTACATTTTCGTAGCAGTCGATACGCGTGGTCTAGTAACACATGGGAAACCCCCACTAATCTTCGCAAACATGTCAGAAAGACCGCGATGCAAACTTATACAATACATGGTTTACAAAACGAACATATGATTTACGAAACGAATGCTATAACTAAACAACCAAACGTGAACTCACTCAACTTTGTTGTTGACTCGTTGTTACATGCCTTACAGGTCGCTAAACATTTGGAGCTTGCACGAGGAAGGAGTCGTTGTGGTGTGCGGACGGTTATGTCCAGTGTTTAATGTTTAAAACATTATGAACTTATTAAACCTATGTGTTGGACTTTAAACTTATGTTTTTAACTTTACGTTTATGCTTCCGCTGTCTAAATTAAAAACTTGGTTAACTAGCTTTTTGTCACCAATCGTATTTTGGTTGTCTTTATTTACTTAAGTACGTTGTTCAGTATGATTGGTGGCTCGATCCTGGTCATGTCACGCCTCCAAGCGGTGATACCCCGCATGGTGGATTTTGGGGGTGTGACAGATTGGTATCAGAGCCATTGGTTATAGTGAACTTGGTTTTAAAAAGGGAAAAGCTTTTTGATGAAACCAGACTATAACCTGTACAGTGCTCAACGATCCACAACGACGCTTCGCTCCACGTGCAAGACTCGACACCATAAGTGGTATGATTTATGTTATATTGTCGGTTAGATAGTTCTCACTGTGCATTAGATAATGTGATAATTGCTATTGGAACCTTGTGTGCTTACTCTCTATTGTCGTCACACACTTACGCACTTTCGCGACACTTTTCTCACCTACGTTATTTCGTTGTGAAGATCATGGGTGGACGTTTGAACCTAACTCAAGCCCAGCTGACGGCTTTGATCAACGAACGAGTTGCTGAGGCACTCGCAGCTGTCCCCGCAGGAGGTCAACATGCTCAGCCTCCTGTGTGCACATTTAAGACGTTCATGGACTGCCGACCTACCACTTTCAGTGGCACCGAAGGAGCAGTGGGCCTTCTTCACTGGTTTGAAAAGCTTGAGTCAGTTTTCGAAATGTGCGAATGCCCCGAAGACCGTAGGGTGAAATATGCTACCGGAACACTTGAAGGAGCTGCGTTAACCTGGTGGAAGGCGCAGGTTCAACTACTAGGACTGGCAGTTGCTAATGCCACACCCTGGAATGGTTTTAAAGAGCTGATCAAGGAGGAGTACTGTAGTCGGGATGACATCCACAAACTAGAAGTGGAATTTTACCATCTAAAGATGACGGGGTCTGAGATTGAAGCGTATACTAAGAGGTCAAACGAACTGGCCATCCTGTGTCCAACTATGGTGGATCCTCCCATCAAACGAATCGAGCTGTACCTCAATGGCCTTGTACCAGAGATTCAAAGTCACGTGACTTCAGCCAATCTGGGTACCATTCAGCAAATTATCAAGTTGGCTCATCGTCTCACCGACCAGGCGGTGGAGCAAAACAGGCTACCCAAATGTATCAGTGCCACAGCTACTTCTGATGTACTTACCGACAACAAGCGAAAATGGGATGGAAAGTCCAGTAAGGGTTATGCTTCGGGTCAGTCTCAGCAGCGAAGGGCTGACGACTACCAGAGTCCGGGTCAGCAATCCTCCGGTAATCAAGGACAGGGTGGGTATCGAGGAAACCACCCAAAGTGCAACAAATGTAACAGACACCATAGTGGTCAGTGCAACAAAGGTCGTTGTCAGAGATGTCATAAGTTGGGTCATGAAGCTAAGGATTGCAGGAGCCCGCGTCCTGCAAATCAGAATCGCCAACAACAACAAGCCCCACAGAACCACCAGCAGCAACATCAGCAGGGAAATAAAGGATGCTTTCAGTGTGGCGCTGAAGGCCACTTTAAGAAGAACTGTCCCCAGCTTAACCAGAATCAGAACAACAACAACCAGGGAAATGGGAACAACAATGGAGGCAACAACGGGGGTAACAACAATGGTAATGGAGCAAGGGGTCTTGCTTTCGTGATTGGTCAGGGTGACGCAAGGAACGATCCCAACGTTGTGATGGGTAAGTTTCTTCTGGATGACTTCTTTGTTACTGTTTTATTTGATTCGGGTGCCGATACCAGTTATGTGTCCGTAAAAGTTAGCCAAATGCTTAAGCGCACTCCAACACTTTTGAACACCAAACACGCGGTAGAGCTAGCAAATGGTAAAAGTCTTGAAGCCACACACGTAGTTAAAGGTTGTAACCTCGTCTTAGCCGGTCAGACTTTCTCTATCGATCTTATTCCTATCACACTGGGTAGTTTCGACGTCGTTATTGGGATGGATTGGCTATCTCATCATCAAGCGGAGATTGTTTGCAAGGAGAAAATCATCCGCATTCCTCGTTCTGGTGAAGAACTTCTAGTGATTCGTGGCGACAAGAGTGGTGCTGTCGAAGGCATCATCTCTTTCCTTAAGGCCCAGAAATGTCTACGAAAGGGCCACACTGCCATTCTAGCGCTCGTCACTGACACATCCACGGAAGAGAAGAGAATTGAAGACATTCCTATTGTGCGCAATTTTCCTGAGGTATTTCCCGAGGAATTACCTGGTCTTCCGCCTCACCGCCAAGTTGAATTTCAAATCGAGCTAGCTCCTGGAGCAGCACCAGTAGCTCGAGCACCATATCGTCTAGCTCCATCAGAACTCGAAGAACTGTCCACACAACTACAAGAACTCTTGGAAAAGGGTTTTATTCATCCTAGCTCTTCGCCCTGGGGAGCTCCAGTCTTGTTCGTAAAGAAGAAAGATGGTACCTTCAGAATGTGTATTGACTACCGCGAACTCAACAAGGTGACTGTGAAGAATCGTTATCCTCTTCCACGTATTGACGACTTGTTCGACCAGTTGCAAGGGTCGAGCTATTACTCCAAGATTGACTTGAGATCGGGATACCATCAGCTGAGGGTCCGAGATGAGGACGTCTCCAAAACAGCATTCAGAACTCGTTACGGCCATTACAAGTTTCTGGTTATGCCATTCGGGCTGACGAATGCACCAGCAGTCTTCATGGATCTCATGAACCGAGTGTGCAAGCCTTACCTGGATAAGTTCATTATTATGTTCATCGACGATATCCTGATCTATTCTAAGAGTCGGGAGGAACACGAGCAGCATCTGCGACTTATGCTTGAACTTCTTCATAAAGAGCAATTGTATGCCAAGTTTTCAAAATGTGACTTCTGGCTTCGTGAAGTCCACTTTCTAGGCCATGTGGTAAACAAGGATGGGATTCATGTTGATCCATCCAAGGTTGACTCAATCAAGAACTGGCCTGCACCCCGTACACCAAAAGAAATCTGCCAATTCTTGGGTTTGGCAGGATATTACAGAAGGTTTATCAAAGACTTCTCCAAGATTGCGCAACCTCTCACTTCACTGACTCAGAAGGGTGTCATCTATCGTTGGGGTGATGCACAAGAGTCCGCATTTCAACATCTAAAGGATAGACTTTGTAGCGCGCCTATCCTCTCATTGCCCGAAGGCACCGATGATTTCGTGGTTTATTGCGACGCTTCCATCCAAGGACTTGGTTGCGTATTGATGCAACGTGACAAGGTCATTGCCTACGCATCACGCCAACTCAAGGTTCACGAAAGAAATTACACTACTCACGATCTGGAGCTGGGAGCAGTTGTATTCGCGCTTAAGATATGGAGACATTACCTGTACGGTACCAAGTGCACCATTTACACCGATCACGGGAGTCTTGAGCATATCTTCAAGCAAAAGGAGTTAAACATGCGTCAACACCGATGGGTTGAGCTCTTGAACGATTACGAATGCGCGATCAGGTACCATCCGGGCAAAGCCAATGTGGTGGCAGACGCCCTCAGTCGAAAGGATACCATACCTAGGCGTGTACGTGCTCTACAGCTTACCATCCAATCTAAGCTTCCCGCTCAGATTCGCGATGCTCAGGTCGAAGCATTGAAAGCAGAAAACATCAGGGCTGAATCCCTACGAGGATCGAGGCAACGGCTAGAACAAAAGGAAGACGGCGCCTACTATGTAACAGGGCGTATTTGGGTTCCACTCTATGGCAACTTACGCGAGATTGTGATGGATGAAGCACATAAGTCTCGTTATTCAGTACATCCTGGTTCGGATAAGATGTACCACGACTTAAAGACCACATACTGGTGGCCTGGCATGAGAGCCCACATAGCAACCTACGTCAGCAAGTGCTTGACTTGTGCGAGAGTCAAGTCTGAATATCAGAAACCAACAGGCCTACTTCAACAACCGGAGATCCCGAAATGGAAATGGGAGCAAATTTCCATGGATTTCGTTACCGGCCTGCCCAGATCTCAACGCGGAAACGATACCATTTGGGTGATCGTAGATCGACTAACCAAGTCTGCACATTTTCTGGCTATCAAAGAAACGGATAAGTTTTCTACTCTTGCAGACATTTACCTAAAGGAAGTGGTATCGAAGCACGGAGTGCCAACCTCTATTATATCTGATCGTGACGCACGTTTTACTTCTGAACTGTGGCAAGCAATGCACAAGTCCTTTGGCTCACGTTTAGATATGAGCACCGCTTATCACCCGCAGACGGATGGGCAATCTGAACGCACCATCCAAACCCTTGAAGACATGCTTAGGGCATGTGTAATCGATTTTGGTAATGGCTGGGAAAGGCACCTCCCGCTAGTGGAGTTTTCGTACAACAATAGCTACCACACCAGCATTCAAGCCGCTCCGTTTGAGGCATTGTACGGACGCAAATGCCGATCACGTCTCTGTTGGGCAGAAGTTGGTGACAGTCAAATCACTGGCCCAGAACTTGTGGTAGATACCACCGAGAAAATTGCTCAGATACGACAGCGAATGGCGGCAGCTCGTGACCGTCAGAAAAGCTATGCTGATAAGGGAAGAAAACCACTCGAGCTCCAGGTTGGGGATCGAGTGCTACTCAAAGTCTCACCTTGGAAAGGTGTAGTCCGCTTTGGCAAATGAGGCAAACTCAATCCGCGTTATGTCGGACCATTCGAAGTCATTGAGAAAATTGGCAAAGTCGCCTACAGGTTGGATCTACCTGAAGAACTCAGCGGAGTTCACAATGTTTTCCATGTGTCGAATCTGAAGAAGTGTCTGTCAGACGAGACCCTCATAGTTCCTCTGAAGGAACTCACTATCGATGAACAGCTGCGATTCGTCGAGGAACCAGTAGAGATTACGGATCAAGATGTTAAGATCCTCAAGCATACCAGGATACCTCTGGTCCGAGTTCGTTGGAATGCTCGTCGTGGCCCAGAGTATACCTGGGAACGAGAAGACCAAATGAAACTCAAGTATCCCCAACTGTTTAAGAAAAACGCAACCACTACTGAGGCTGAAGCTACTGCAGAATTTCGGGACGAAATTCCAAATCAACGGGGGGATGATGTGACACCCCAGGAAAATCAGGAAAACAACGCAACTTCACTAGCTTCCTCAGTAACCACGCGCTAAATTTCGGGACGAAATTCTCTTAACAGGGGGAGAATGTGACAACCCTCAATCTACATGTATTCCGTACAATTTATTTAATAATAATTTAAATGCTTGGTGACTGTGTTGAAATATTTAACTGCTCTCTGATTACTGAACTATACTTACATGAGCATGTTAACATACTGGTAGTATACAGAAAAGTCACTAAATGGTCCGGTGTATTTTCCTTTGTGTTAGGAATTTATTTCGTTACAAAAATATATAAATAAGACGCCTTACGGAACAATTAAACAATTTAACGGAACAGTGTCCGACCGAATAACCGGACATTACCCGAGACACTAAATTTTTGGCAGACACATTGTTTTATTATTTATGGCTAGTCATGATCCCCGTATGCCATAACACCCGCTAGAAATCAATCCACCACATTACTTACATCCTAACTTACCTCTACTAATTTAGTCACAATTTTTCACTTACACCCCCCCCCCCCAACGATTTTAGCCTCCTTGTGGACCCACCAAATGATTTTCACCATGCCTTGTTGATTGTTGTATATTTTATTAGGATCTTGGCTTGTAAATCTTGCTAAAGTATTGAAGTAATCTTTATAAAGCATGGCCTACTACCACACTTGCACTCAACTTCATTTCAACACAACACTCAACCCTCACATCACTCATCTCTCTCTCTCATTCGGTCATCCCCCAAACCGAACCCACCATCACCTTTAAACATCTTCATCTCCTTCATTTACTAGTGCCATACAAAGCTTACAAGAAGATCTATGGAGGTTGCATCTTGAATGACTTTCTAAGGAGCTTGTTCTAGTCTTGTTCACCATCATTTCCTCATCACTTTGCATCAGATTCATCCCTAGCTATAAGCTAGTAGTAAGTCTCATCTTAACTTGTTCGAAATTTATGATTTGTAGTATGTGTGTTGTTGTTTAAATCACTAAATAGCGAGAATGCTAGAAAATGTGTAACATAAGTTATGAACATAAAAGCTACATAAAAGTTTACTTGTGGCTGATTTTTGAAGCGGAATCTTGTTGGTTTGAGGGTTGGGTAAATCATACTTGATGTTTAAAAGTTGTTTTCTTGCTAAATCCATTGTTCGGACACTCGTTGATGCGATTTAGTAATGTTTAAACTTTAAAATAACCTGCTGATGTACTTTTCCAGCCGCCTTCAACAGGCTGTAAACGGACTTTAAAAACTCGAAAAACGGAATTTCAAAAGCCTAAATCGTTTCATTTCGAAAAACGAATAAAATGGCGCTGGAATCGTATTTTTCTGATGTCGGTTACTATTTTAAAAATCTGTTTTCGTGACAGCAGCTAAGGCTGTTTGTTACTGCAGTAAAATGGGTCTTACGTTTTCAGTCACAACTTAAAACCTGAACCGAACCAGCCCCTGAAACTTTTATCAAAGATGGTCACGGATGTATTTGTGACCCTCGAACTGGAAATTCGATAAACGGACTTCCGAGGAAGTTTAGACGAATTTTTCTGTAAACTGTGATCAGAATGTGACAAATCTGATCACAGTTCGGTAGACGATTTTCTATAAAATATTGGTAATGAACCGGACCCCGATATTTTTACACAATAATTTGTGGGTCGATTAGGACGTTCCACAAAAATTTGGGAATTTTTGGAATGAGTTAAGTATTTTATTTAAATGTCCAAAAACAGCCGGTTTCGAATATTAATGCTGAATTGACATAAGTTGTGACTTGCGTGTCTAAATGTCGAGTATGCTATCGGTGAATTATCTAACATGTTATATGTGTTACGTGCAATATCGTATGTTTGTTTATGAGTGGGGAATGGATGGGAAGTTCATATGGGCATAAATCATTAAAGTGTGTACCTGTTATGTGGACGAAGTAATGTGCAAATAAACCATACGTAGGATACGTGTTATGCATGAGAAACTGATTGTTATCCGTACCTTATTAGGACGTGATTGACCGACCTTGACTGTTAACTATATTTGAGAACCTAACCGAGCAAACCGAGGTGAGTTCACACTTTTTCTAAGGCATGGGATTCCCAGGGGTTTGGGAATGGGATTGAATAACTACTTATACTGCCATTACTATTAAACTACTTTTTACTGTCCTCGGAATGAAGGGCACGTACGTAAAACCTACGTACACTCATACTTACTACTGTCCTCGGATTGAAGGGCACGTACGTAAAACCTACGTACACGATCATAAGACCATCAACTCTATCACTTTAAGTCTCTCAATTATCGACTTAATCGCCGAGGCCTATGGCGAGCGGGTCATTAGTTAATAGCGCTATTAGGTTTAACAAACCTCACACCGTGCCAGTCGGACGGGCGTGTACTAATGGACTATGGGCAAAGGGTCAATGCTGATAGACATTGACTTAGGGCACCTCTTACATTTTCGTAGCAGTCGATACGCGTGGTCTAGTAACACATGGGAAACCCCCACTAATCTTCGCAAACATGTCAGAAAGACCGCGATGCAAACTTATACAATACATGGTTTACAAAACGAACATATGATTTATGAAACGAATGCTATAACTAAACAACCAAACGTGAACTCACTCAACTTTGTTGTTGACTCGTTGTTACATGCCTTATAGGTCGCTAAACATTTGGAGCTTGCACGAGGAAGGAGTCGTTGTTAGGGCTGTAAACGAACCGAACGTTCAGCGAACAGTTCGTGAACCGTTCGGCCGGAAGTTCGTTTATGTTCGTTCATTTAGTAAACGAACGAACATGAACAAGAAATTTCGTTCGATTAGTTAAATGAACGAACATGAACAGAGGTCTCGTTCGTTCGATTGTGTTCGTGAACGTTCGGTAAGGTGTTCATGAACATTCGTTGATTTGCGTTCGTTTATGTTCATATATTTGTGTTTTAATTGAAGATCTTTGTACTTTCTTATATTTTATTTATACTTTTTATATTATTAAACTTTTATTTATTTTATTACCCTAACAATGAAACAAGGAAACCCACTTTCACCTTGTTTATGCATGATTTCCCTTTCATTTCTCATTATTTACATTGGCGAATACGATCGACCTCAGTTCCACAATAAGGGATTAAAGTTCGAGTGCTAATCTCTGGTCCATCTATCTTTATCCTTCGCCGCGTTCGCCAAATTTATTTGTGTTCGTTTATGTTCGTGAACCGTTCGCGAACACACTCATTTCCTTAATGAACGAACACGAACATAAAATCTCGTTCGGTAAGTGTTCATGAACCGTTCGTGAACACATTTATTTCCTTAACGAACGAACATGAACAAGGGCTTGTTCGTGTTCGTTCGGTTCGTTTACAGCCCTAGTCGTTGTGGTGTGCGGACGGTTATGTCCAGTGTTTAATGTTTAAAACATTATGAACTTATTAAACCTATGTGTTGGACTTTAAACTTATGTTTTGAACTTTACGTTTATGCTTCCGCTGTCTAAATTAAAAACTTGGTTAACTAGCTTTTTGTCACCAATCGTATTTTGGTTGTCTTTATTTACTTAAGTACGTTGTTCAGTATGATTGGTAGCTCGATCCTGGTCATGTCACGCCTCCAAGCGGTGATACCCCGCATGGTGGATTTTGGGGGTGTGACATAGGTTGACCTATTAACAAAGCAGATGAAGAATATACAAGCGAAGAAGAAGGAGCAGCTATGTGAGATTTGCACGGGAGGTCACGACACGGCTATGTGTCCGATTGCTCCTAAGGACTTTCAGGAGAAGGTAGAGTATGTGGGCAACCGGAATCAAAATAACTTCGGAAATAACTACAATCCTGGTTGGAGGAACCACCCGAACTTCAGTTGGAAGAACAACAACCCGCCAAGGTTTCAACCGCGTCAGAATTTGTTCTAGGACACAAGTGTAGTGTCGAGTGGTGGGGATAAGAACTCCACATTGGAGGAGATGTTGAGACAGAACCAGGAGACAATGAAGGAGAATCAAGAGACCCTGGTCAAGCAGACATAGCTACTGACCCAGTTCATGACCAGAGAGGAGACTCAACATCAGGATAATCAGTTGAGGATCAAGGAGCATGAGGCTTTCATTAAAAAAATCAGAACACCGCTTTGCAAAATCTTGAGAGGACTGTAGGGGCGATGTCACAGAAGTTAAGTCAGAGACCTCAGGGTAATCTTCCCAGCAATACCACTCGGAATCCGAATGCCACTTCGAAGGCAGTTACTACTAGAAGCGGGAAAGGAGTTGTAGAGGTCGAACCGGTAGTTGATGAGGAACCCGTCGACAAGGAGATTGAGTTGGAGACACCGGTTGGCAAAGTGCACTCTAGGCTGCGCCCAACAAGTACCGCACAGTCTGTAACACCCTGCTTTTTCATACTTTCCATAATTAGAAAGCTCGCCTTGTAATGCTATTTTTGGAAATCTTGTATTCTTGTAATCGTCTTTTCATTGAAATCGTTGTAAAATTTGAGACTTAGATCATAAATAAAATTCGTATTTCTTTAAATTCACATTCTACATATTCATACAGGCTCATACGTTCGAATTCATTGTACATCGAATCCTTATTCGTAATTCATACGCATACGATACTTATTTATGATACATGTCCAAGCTTGTCCTTAAATTGTTGATACTTAAAAACCCCTAATAATATGCTTATTTACACAACGATTAATCATCTAATATGTGACGTATACTTGTCACTTACAAACTTATTACATACTTGTACATCACATTTTTAGCTAGTTAAATCATGTTTTATTCCATGTTATACCTTATTACGAGTTAAGGAAAACATTGTTACATATTATTACATAACTTAAACAACAAATTGGCACATTATAATGTTTAAAAAATTAAAAAAAATATATATGGCAGCCCCTATTAGCACAAATCAGCCCTTATTTGGTTGGTTTTGTGGGCTTGTTTCAAGGTTTAACCCCTTCTAAACACTTCCAAAGCCCAACCCATTGAAACCCTAATCCCTTCCCTATATATAAGCACTTCCCCACTCCTTATTCCACTTTTACAAGCCTCCAAACGCCTCAAAAACCCTCCCAAACTTAGCTGAGTTTCGGCCACGTTTTTGAAAGTTCCAGCCATAAAAAGTGAGTTTAAACTCACTTCCACTTCAATTTACTTCTTGTTTCTTCTTCTACAACACTTGAATAACCTCTAGGAAGGTTCTCACAAGTTTGCTTGGAAAAACTAAGGTGAAAACTCACAATTTTTGAGGTCCAAAGTGCACATAAATTCTGCTCATTTTCATCTTCATGTTTTAGAAGAAAACTCATGTTTTCTTCATACATTCCTATGTCCTTATGCCACTAATCAAGACTATGATTATGTGTGCTTAAAAACAAGGTTATAACATGTAAATCCAGAGGTTTAATCCTCAAAAAACTTTCTGTTTTAATAAGGTTTTAACCTTCAAGTGATGAACACATCCTACACTTGAAGTTGTTTGATTATTTGGATAGCTTGGGCTATCCTACCTACAAATCCACACATCACTTGATGTTTTCTTAGTTAGATAGTATGTATTTCAATTCCTTAATGTAAGTTCATGACCATCCTTGTTGTCTTATGACAACTTGTGTATTGGTGAAACACAAGAGGTTCCTAAACGGAAGATTTATCTTCCTACCTCATGCATGACTTCTATGACATTCTTGTATGATAATAGACTAGAACTTATAAATATATACTCTATAGAGAATATAATACTTATAGTAACAAAACTTTTGATGATAACCTAATGGTTACTTGTCAAAATGATAGGTTACACCATCTAAGAACATAGTACTCGTTACGATTCTAATGGGTACTTTAACCCATGAAAACATTCAAACCCACATGGGTTCATAGTGTCAAAAACGAATGTTATGTGCTAGATGGTTATTTTCTCATATATTTACTTTCCATATACTTTTAAATTCCGAATCCCAACTCTACACATACCTTGAACTCCAAACCGTATACATTCAACCTCCTAAACTCATTCACTCGTCAACACTTGGATAATCAGAAGAATTAGCAATTTTGTGAGTATACTTGAACCCCCTTTTTGTTTACCACCTTTTGGGGTGTAACATGTTAATCTATAAAATTTACACTTAAACTTTATTCTTAAATGCACAAACATTCCTTATACATGCATGCCTACTTGATTACTTGATACTTTAAACTTGGGGTTATACGTTTTATGTTAGACTTATCATTAACTTCGTACGAGCCTATCCTTGACATATATAGCGCTATAGGATTAATGCACCGCCTGTAAACTTTGGGTTATGTTAAGAGCTTATTGCGTTTCATCATTGCTTTGATTAGTTAAACACATGCCAATTTTATTGTTTATCTTGTTTCAATAGCTTGCCATGTGGAATTGTTTAAAACTTATCTTTTTATGCTATGTATGAAAACCTGTATACTCGCCAACACATATTTGTATTGAACTATACTTTTTAACATGTTACAGGATGATGATGACGATGCCATGAAACTGAAGTAGTGATGATGCCTAGATACACATATAGACGTTTTAGGCTTTAATATGTTGTATAAATTTTTGTACTTGTTTGTTGTATTGTTTTTCTTGTATTGAACATGTTGTATTTCAAGTTCCATGTATTGTAACATTTTGTTATGAATGAAATCAATCTATTTTTAATTCTATTGTCACAATTACCGTTATGTGTGATGAGCAATCTTTCTTCATCTCACTCCAATGTTTCCGCCATCGGTTGGAGTATGACATATTGGTATTAGAGCCATAACTATAGGGAATTAGGAAAATTGCCATGCTTTTGACCTAGTCTATAGTTAAGTACCAAATTCGACCATACTTGATTCATATGCTAATCTCTTGAAATGCCTCTTATGTGTTACTATCTTGAAATGCTTTATGTGCTTATATTTGTTTTAATATTTCAAACATACGCCTTCCTAAGGCATTTTACTCTTTTATACTAAACTCGAAACCACTCGTAATTCAAAAACGATACGACTTCACCAAAATAGGCGTGAAACCCACAATTTGGTGAATGACTCTCAATCCACCTATTCTTTTTAAACGAAATTCGCCACCAAGTTAGGAGTGAAATCCTCACCTTGATGGAGAATTTCCATTTCAAATTCTAGTGGACCCTCGTCAAAGTGTCGAAATTAAATTTTGACCCGACGAGTACCAACCACACTTAGGGTACGAAATCGTCAAGTTAGGGGTGAAACCCGCACCTTGTCGACTAGTCCCGCTCTTTGATTTTCAAAAATCCCGCCAAGTCTCGAAATTTCGATTGATTTGGAACATGTAGTAACTGGAAGGGTGAATACCGTTAACTGAAATATCGGCGAGAGTATTCCACCTATGAGGCGAAAGCATGTTTCTCAAATTCAAAAGAATTTTCGACCACTTTGGTTTAGTCAAAGTTCCGTTTTGGAACAAACCAAGATTTAATCAAATCTATGTTTTACTAGTATCAATCTCATATTATGCAATTCTCCCTTTTCAAATTCAAATTTCTTTCGGGGTTGTTTTCTTATATACCCATCATGCTAAATCTTTCTTACATCCATACATCATTCACATGCATGATTTCAAAAAAAAGTCACTCGCTTTGATTTACATTCCTTGTAGCCCCAAAATGGAGACAAATCATCGAGATAGGAGTGATTTCCTTACCTTGACTATTAACTCTACCCCTTCTTTTCTTAAAACAACCTCACCGACGAGTTAGGGGTGATTCCCTTACCTAGGTGATTGTTACCAAAATATTCTTTCAAAAGAGACTTCATTATACAACACGATCAAGTTTTATATCTAAGTCGTTTTTCATTTGTCAAAATCCCTACTTATGCAAATTTCAAAATTCGTTGTTTTATTAAACGTATATCTTACCCCATAATCTATTTCACATAAACTGCATACACGAAATATTTAGTCATACCATAAACGTTTTGTTTCCTGATTTTCAAAAATTTGACGAAATGCTACTCGTCAACTTAATCGGTCTACTGAATATCTTGCCCACAAATTTCATGCTTAACATAATCACTAAAACATGCTCACATTATATCATTGTACTAAGGACTTTTATTCACAATCGAAAATCAAACCAACCTTCCTCACATGCCTATAAGATCTCATAGATATTATAAGATCATTTTACTAAAACTCTTTTCAAAATCAATAAATCATTTTACTAAAAACACTTTTCAACGATCACTAAGTTCATTATGCTAAATTTCTTTTTAAGAATCAATGTTTTCACGAGAACCTCCAAATTTCTTATTTTAATGCAAGATCCTTTAAAATGATGCAAACCTATTATTTTCAAAAGCCTTTTATACATACACCACTCAATACTTCCTTTCAACTTCAAAACACATGGGCAAGAAAACTTCATAGGGACCGACCATTTTCGACTTACCTGAATTCTTCTATAACAAAAGTAGCAATTCCGTTCTTTACAAAATACGCCACGCATAACCAGTGAACACCTTATACTCTTGTTACATGCACCAACTAAAATCCTCATATCATCGTATACGTTTTAGTCGATATCTCGCGACAATTACATTTATACCATTCGTTTTTACATACTCAACCTTTTGATTGTTTTATATGCTTAAATTCGTTTGCTTCTATTAATACTATATACTCAATCAGTATTATTCGTACTCACACTCATACTCATATTCATAACAATATGTTTTATGCTTATACTTATACTCATACTACTCATATGTTTTATGTTTATACTTATACTTACGTGCATATTCATACTTAAACTTATACTTGTGCTCATGCTTTTATTCATACTCATATTCATACATTCATACCTATACATGAGCGTAACCTGAGGGATTCGCTTACGTGGGTCACATACATACTTACGCATGAACATGCTTATATACTACATTCTTATACGTACACATTCTCATTTTCCAAATTTAGGTATACCCTGATTCATACACAACTAGTACAAGCTATGCGGATTATGCGACTATCAAAATAATCACGGGTGCACATGGGATTATAGTGATAGGCGCATGAGAATCATAGAGTGTACTACTGTGTATGGTAAAACCTGGAACGTAACATGACTTCGAACAACGAAACGGATGTAACATGATTGAAACATGGTGGATACGCCGCTGGTACTTCCTATATATAAGTGTTTTCACCATGTTACCAAACTTTCATAATACATGCCGTGAGAAATTCGGTGTTTTGCAGACCATATTTAGACCTAAAATGCAAAATTTAACAACTCACAAATGCATTGCTGAACGCACGATATCCGATTATCCAAGAAGAGACTTCATCCTTAACCCAACATTTCCATTGTCCAATATACATGCCATCCTTATACTCGTATTTGTTTATCGATCATTCACTCTCGTACCTCCGTTCTTCCCCGTTATTCCTTGTCTTTTGTACAAACCCCATTTACAATCAGTCGGTTTAAATGTTCGAAACCTAAACTAATTTCTTACTATTTAAGGCTATCTTCCATCTTATTTATTTGTCAAAACGCTATTTGGCCGTTACCTTCAAAACCATTTTTATTGTTATTTAAAATACCTAACTTCCTCGTTTTTCACCGATAAAGAATTCTCTACTAAAATGGGAATTATTAGTGCTCTTTAAAACCAATGAAACTTTTGCAGTGCGGCCACACTTTTCATCAAAATACTAACCGTATTATACGGATGTTATACTTCTTGGATATCATATTTTAAAGATACCTCTCCATTCTAGGTTATTCAAACTTGTTTAAACTCGTTTGTCTACGCGCACACATGCACGTTTTACTTATGCTTAAACGCCACAACTCATTTTAGTCAAACAAACTCTTATCCTTCCGTTCTTCAAAATTTCATACTTTTCTAAACGTTTTAAAACTCCCAAGTCTTGATTATTTTAGCCAAAATGCTTTTTCTCCAAGGTCTTCCTCTTGAATAAATTTTGGGACGAAACTTCCTAAAGGATGGGAGACTGTAACGCCCGGATTTTTTCATACTTTCCATAATTAGAATGCTCGCCTTGTAATGCTATTTTTGGAAATCTTGTATTCTTGTAATCGTCTTTTCGTATCGTTGTAAAATTCGAGACTTAGATCATAAATAAAATTCGTATTTCTTTAAATTCATATTCTACATATTCATACATGCTCATACGTTCGAATTCATTGTACATCAAATCCTTATTCGTAATTCATACGCATACGATACATATTTACGATACGTGTCCATGCTTGTCCTTAAATTGTTGATACTTAAAAACCTCTAATAATATGCTTATTTACACAACAATTAATCATCTAATATGTGACCTATACTTGTCACTTACAAACTTATTACATACGTGTACATCACACTTTTTACCTAGTTAAATCATATTTTATTCCATGTTATACCTTATTAAAAGTTAAGAAAATATTATTACATATTATTGCATAACTTAAACAACAAAATGGCACATTATAATGTTTAAAAAAAATAAAAAATATATATGGCAGCCCCTATTAGCGCAAATCAGCCCTTATTGGGTTGGTTTTGTGGGCTTGTTTCAAGGTTTAACCCCTTCTAAACACTTCCAAAGCCCAACCCATTGAAACCTTAATCCCTTCCCTATATAATAAGCACTTACCCGCTACTTATTCCACTTTTACAAGCCTCCAAACACTTCAAAAACCCCCCAAACTCAGCTGAGTTTCAGCCACGTTTTTGAAAGTTCCAGCCATAAAATGTGAGTTTTAACTCACTTCTACTTCAATTTTATTCTTGTTTCTTCTTCTTCAACACTTGGATAACCTCTAGGAAGGTTCTCACAAGTTTTCTTGGGCAAACTAAGGTGAAACCTCACCATTTTTGAGATCCAAAGTGCACCTAAATTCTGCTCATTTTTATCTTCATGTTTTGGAAGAAAACTCATGTTTTCTTCATACATTCCTTTGTCCATATACCACTAATCAAGACTATGATTATGTGTGTTTAAAAACATGGTTGTAACATGTAAATCTAGAGGTTTAATCCTCAAAACAGTTTTTGTTTCAATAAGGTTTTAAACTACAAGTGATGAACAAGTCCTACACTTGAAGTTGTGTGATTATTTGGATAGCTTGGGCTATCCTACCTACAAATCCACACATCACTTGATGTTTTCTTAGTTAGATAGTATGTATTTCAATTCCTTAATGTAAGTTCATGACCATCCTTGTTGTCTTATAACAACTTGTGTATTGGTGAAACACAAGAGGTTCCTAAATGGAAGATTTATCTTGCTACTTCATGCATGACTTCTATGACATTGTTGTATGATAATGGACTAAAATTTATAAATATATACAATATAGAATATATAATACTTATAGTAACAAACCTTTTGATGATAACCTAATGGTTACTTGTCAAAATGATAGGTTACACCATCTAAGAACATAGTACTCGTTACGATTCTAATGGGTACTTTAACCCATGAGAACATTCAAACCCACATGGGTTTCATAGTGTCAAAAATGAGTGATTTGTGCTAGATGGTTATTTTCTCATATATTTACTTTCCATATACTTTTAAATTCCGAATTCCAATTCTACACATACCTTGAACTCCAAACCATATACATTCAACCTTCTAAACTTATTCACTCGTCAATACTTGTATAATCGGAAGAATTAGAACTTTTGTGAGTGTACTTGAACCCCCTTTTCGTTTACCACCTTTTGGGGTATAACATGTTAATCTATAAAACTTACACTTAAACTTTATTCATAAATGCACAAACATTCCTTATACATGCATGCCTACTTAATTACTTGATACTTCAAACTTGGGGTTATACGTTTTGTGTTAGACTTATCATTAACTTCGTACGAGCCTATCCTTGACATATATAGTGCTATAGGATTAACGCACCGCCTGTAAACTTTGGGTTATGTTAAGAGCTTATTGCGTTTCATCATTGATTTGATTAGTTAAACACATGCCAATTTTATTGTTTATCTTGTTTCAATAGCTTGCCATGTGGAATTGTTTAAAACTTATCTTTTTATGCTATGTATGAAAACCTGTATACTCGCCAATACATATTTGTATTGAACTATACTTTTTAACATGTTACAGGATGATGATGATGATGATGATGATGATGATGATGATGATGATGATGATGCCATGAAACTGAAGTAGTGATGATGCCTAGATACATATATAGACGTTTTAGGCTTTAATATGTTGTATAAACTTTTGTACTTGTTTGTTGTATTGTTTTTCTTGTATTGAACATGTTGTATTTCAAGTTCCATGTATTGTAACATTTTATTATGAAAGAAATCAATCTATTTTTAATTCTATTGTCATAATTAGCGTTATGTGTGATGAGCCATCTTTCTTCGTCTCGCTCTGATGTTTCCGCCATCGGTTGGGGTGTGACACAGTTCACCGAGTCTTTAGGAGAGAAGAAGGATGCTGCGAAAGACCGAAGGGGGTGTATAAGCCGACACCCCCTTACCCTGGTAGGTTAGTGAAGGGTACGGAAGTGGAGCAGTACGATCATTTCATGGAAATGTTGAAGAAGCTGCATGTGAACATCCCGTTCGTGGTGGCTTTGGCCAAGATGCCGAAGTACGCGAAGTTTCTGAAGGATCTTCTTACTAATAAGAAGAAATTAGAGGATCTTTCTACTGTTACTCTAAGCGAGGAGTGTTCTGCTGTGTCACAACCCCGACCCCACCCTGGGAGCGGGAGCCGTGAACCAGTCAGATGGTATCGGTGTTTATTAGATACGCAACAGAAAAATTATCATCAGGATCGTAGTTAGGAAATAATTTTTGAATTTTTAAAACACCAACTTTTAATATTAAATAAATGGGCTAAAACCCATATTCAATTCAATTTTATTTATATGGATAAAACCAAATAAATAAAACATGGATTTCTTCTTTTATTCAGGTATTTATAGCCACTTTATTTAAGCCTTCAGTGTTCCATAGCTAGCTTCTATTATCTTTACAACAAATTACCTGAAACACACTTTGAAAACATTTTATCAGTAATAAATACTGGCGAGTTCATTCCATTTTTTATAAAAATATATTGTTATACTTTACATCATTAAGGGTTTTTATATTTGTTTATATTTACCCAAAACTCAATCAGTATTTGTCATATGGTGGCAGTTCTGATGTGACAGTGGTTATATCACTCATTGGCTCACTTTCGTCCAATAGTGAAGTTTATCAAGTAATAGATATATAGTATATCTTACTATTATTCAAAGGTGTCGGTCACTAGGCAATTCCCGTGACGGTGTTCAAATCACTGTTGATCATTCTTGCAACTAGTGATTGGGGTCATAACACTGTTGATCATTCTCTGAACTAGTGCCTATGGTCATATCACTGTTGATCGTTCTCTCAACTAGTGACTGGGGTCATAACACTGTTGATCATTCTCTCAACTAGTGTCTTTGGTTATGTCACTGTTGATCATTCTCTCAACTAGCAACTCTAAACTTAGTAGTGTTCTATGACATTACTTTGTGAGATATATTTTCTATGGCACAAAACTAATTAGTCCAGAAAATGAAAGATATCATTTTCTGTTAAATTAATAGCTATAACTTTATCAAATATAATATATTAATTAAATAATTGTAAAATTATTATTTAATATATTAACGTGACTAAGATTTAAAGTATAATCTTAGTATAGTAGAATATATTATATTTGACATATTTTATCATGATATACATTTATTGACTAAATATTATTGTATAATGTTAATAGTAATTTAGGTTTATTAAATATATTTTCTTTAATATAATTAATATGTTTTAATAATGATTAGTATATTAAAGGATATCTAAAACAATGGTTTCTATTAAAATATATTAGTTAAATATATACAATATAAAACTATGATAAATATATTACCTTGTATCAGAATTGCTCCCTAGTAAACTTACATTTTAATGATCCTGTGTATCACTTGTTATTTTATTAAATATATTTTCTTTAATATAACTAATATATTTTAATAATGTTTAAAAATGTTTCAGTATACTACAAAGCTCTATTTTATACACACCTCATTGAAATTTGTTTCAATCATATATTAAATTTATTAATAATTTAATATAGTAATGTAGAAATAATATTAGTTATAGGCTATGGCTACTGGGGCACAATTCCCCTGTGCCTGTGGTCATGCTACTATTGGCAAACTTTTTGGCCAATAGTAACGAGGGTCAAGTAATGTATAAAAATCTCACATACCGGCAACTATTGCAGAATATAAAAACTTAATCAGTGTAAGTATAACTGATAAACATTTAGGATTTTGAAAAACATTTTTAAATATAACTGTATCACAAAAAGGTGATAAAAAGAAGAATGACTCACTTTGTAACTTTAGGGTTCAACTCAAAGCTTCCTGGTATAATCTTGGCTATAACTCCTGAGCTATTTAATAAAATATATAATGCACTCGCGTTAAGTATAATAACCCAAATTCAACTTTATCAATACGACCCAAGACAGAACCCCAACGTACTTAGTCGGGCAGAGCCTTGACATACGTTACGAGGCCCTAGATCAATCAGACAGGGTATCGACTTAGTGATCAGGGGTTAAAACACTTAAAACGGGTATTGTAACGGGTAGGGGTTTTAGTATACGTAGGAAAATATAACTAAATCTTCTCTGGTGCATTTGAGACTATCAATCTGTTTATATATATAGTAGGTGGCAAAGTAAAAATTTGGGTAAAGTGTTGCACAAGAATAGAAACGTGGCAGTGATGTGTTGGCATACATATCCATTCAATACTAACTATGTATATCTATTATTCTTGATGACCAAGTATTATTATAATATTATTTATTAAATTTCTCTTTATTATATATATATACTTAGCTGAGACATGTATTTGTTTACATGTTGTAATTTATATTATATGTTATGAGCACTCATTTTTTTTCATTTATTATTATTATTATTATTATTATTTTAATAATACGTAACATAAGTAAAATTATCATCTTTTATTATTTATTATTAGTATCTAATTAATATAACTCAAATCTTATTTTTCTCTTATAACTTGTAAAATATAGTGTTTAGTAAAATTGCAAGTATAGAGCTTAAACCTATTTATTTTGCTCTACATTTCAACCTAAGTTTTAATAAAAACTGAGCATGGCTAAACATAATGTATTTTACTATTATTATTATACGGTTCCTTATATATTCGTCTAGATACCTCATATTTTTTATGGTCATCTTACTCATTACCTACTCATAAGTTTCATATATTTTATTTTAATGTATAAAATGGAAATGGAAATGCTACATGCTGTCTTGCAGAACAAGCTACCAAAGAAGATGACTGATCTTGGTAGCTTTACCATTCCATGTCTGATTGGAAATCTTATTGTTAGTAATGCACTTGCTGACTTAGGTACTAGAATAAATCTCATCTCCTATTCCATCTTTGCTAAGCTTAACCTAGGAGAGTCGTCCCCTACGCGCATGAGTATTCAGCTCGCCGATCGATCAGTGAAGTTCCCGAAGGCATCGTAGAGAACATGTTGGTGAAATTCGACAAGTTCGTGTTTCCAGTTGACTTTGTCATTCTCGACATGGATGAGGACTCTGAGATCCCGTTAATCTTAGGCCGTCCATTCCTTTCCACTGCACGGGTAGTTATTGACGTGTACGATGGCAAGTTGACTCTTCGTGTCGATGAGGATGAGGTGACGTGACATTCGATATCCAGCGTTTTATAAGGCACACCCGACAGCATGATGACACTCTTTACTTTGTCGATACTCTCATGTAACATATGGGTGGCCTTCTCAGCGATATTTATGGGAGAGACACTTCTGACACACAGCTCTTGAGCGTGGATGATCAGGGGAGAGGGGTCACTTTTTTTGACCTTGAGCAGGACTCGCAACCACAGGCTAGCAAGCCTTCCCCTAAATCTGAGTGTTGTGAGGTTTTCGTGGTTATTGAGAGAGAGATTCCGGAGGAGAACCCATCAGTTGAGGTTCCCCCACCCCTAGAGCTTAAGGAGTTGTCGTCTCGTCTGAGTACGCATTCCTGGGCGAAGGATCTCAGTTACCCGTCATCATCTTTTGGAGTTTGACGGAGGAGGAGAAGAAGCTGAGGGTTGTGTTGAGAGCGCACAAAGGCGCCATAGCGTGGAAGCTCATGGATGTAAAGGGCATCAACCCGTCATTTTGCATGCATAAGATCTTGATGGAATAAGAGTTTCAGCCAGTGGTTCAGCCTTAGAGGAGGTTATACCCTAATATGCAGGAGGTTGTGAAGAAAGAGGTGATAAAGCTACTTGATGCAGGGCTCATTTATCCGATATCTGATTCTGCATGGGTGAGCCCGTCCAGGTGGTCCCCAAAAAGGGGGGAATGACTATGGTCGTCAATGAGAAGAATGAATTGATACCCACTCAGACCATCACTGGCTGGAGAGTTTGCATAGACTATCGCAGACTCAATGATGCCACTCAAAATGATCATTTTCCTTTGCCGTTCATCGACCAGATGCTGGAGCTTTTGTCGGGTCAGCAATTCTATTGCTCTCTTGATGGCTTTTCAGTTATTTTCAGATCCCCATCTCACCGGAGGATCAGGAGAAAACCACCTTTACATGCCCCTACGACACGTTTGCATATCGACGCATGCCGTTTGGGTTGTGTAATGCTCCAGCCACTTTCCAGCGTTGTATGGTGGCTATTTTTCACGAAATGATCGAGGACTCCATGGAGCTCTTTATGGATGATTTTTCTGTGTTTGGGAGTTCTTTCAATCTATGTCTGCGTAATCTAGATCGTGTGTTTACTCGCTGTGAGGAGACGAACTTACTGCTTAACTAGGAGAAGTGTCATTTTATGGTTCGTGAGGGAATTGTGCTGGGGCACAAGATTTCATAGGCGGAGCTTGAGGTTGACAAAGCCAAAATTGATACCATTTCCAAGCTCCCGTCGCCTACTTCAGTGAAATCAATTAGGAGTTTTCTGGGACATCAGGATTTTATCGTAGGTTCAATTGTGACTTTTCTAAGATCGCCCACCCGATGACCCATCTTTTAGAGAAGGATAGGTCGTTCGTATTTTCTGATGAGTGTTTGAAGGCCTTTGAGTTGCTTATTGAGAGGTTAGTGAGTGCTCCTATTCTGATTACTCCTGATTGGAATCTCGCGTTCGAGATTATGTGCGATGCGAGCGACTTTGCAATTGGGGCTGTGTTGGGGCAACGTAGGGAGAAACACTGTCATCCCATTTACTACATGAGCAAAACCCTAGACGACGCCCAGGAGAACTACACCACGACGGAGAAGGAGCTGCTAGCTGTTGTGTTCGTGTGTGATAAGTTCCGCTCTTATTTAGTGCTTTCTAAACCATTATTTTCACGCGCGACACTTTGATACTTATTTGCAAAGAAGGATGCAAAGCCTAGGCTTATTCGATGGATTCTATTGCTTCAGGAGTTCGATTTAGAGATCAGGGATAAGAAGGGGGCTGAGAATGTTGCTGCAGACCATCTGTCCCGATTAGAGAACCCCGAGTTAGAAAGGACTCGGGAGGATAGGGTAGAGGATGAGTTTCCCCATGGGGTGTTGATGTTTATGAAGGCCCGCGAGGAAGGCTTTCCCTGGTTCACCGATCTTGCGAATTACTTGTCTACTGGTGACCTTCTAGAAGGCATGACATATCAGCAAAAGAAGAAATTCTTTGCAGATGTCAAGCACTACATTTGGGAGGATCCATACTTGTTTAGGATTGGTGCAGACCAGGTTGTGAGGAGATGTGTGTTTGGAGCGGAGTCCCGGAGTATACTACGACATTGCCACAAGGGACCGACTGGTGGCCATTACGGGGCGACTTATACCACCAAGCAGGTGTTTGACGTCGGGTTTTATTGACGACCATTTTCAGGGATGCATATGAGTTTGTGCATAGTTGTGACGCCTGTCAGCGGACAGGTAATATCTCATCCCGAAATAAGATGCCTCAGAACCCCATTCTGGTGGTAGAGATCTTTGACATATGGGGCATTGATTTTATGGGTCCATTTCCAATGTCTCGTGGGAATCGGTGCATCTTAGTCGCGGTTGACTATGTTTCTAAGTGGGTGGAGGCACAAGCTTTGCCTACGAATGACGCGAGGGTTGTTGTGAGATTTTTGAGAAAGCTATTTGCTAGGTTCGGAACACCTAAGGCCTTGATTTTTGATCGCGGTACCCACTTCTGCAATTCACAGATGGAGAAGGTCTTGAAACACTATGTGGTCACCCCATCTATAGCTTATCATCCACAAACAAGTGGGCATGTGGAAAATTAGAATAGGGACATTAAGAGAATCCTGGAGAAAAATGTCAGAAACAGTCGTATCGATTGGTCTGAAAAGTTGGATGACGCTTTATGGGCTTTCGGTACTGCTTAAAGGACACCTATTGGGACCACACCCTTTAGGTTAATTTATGGGAAGGCGTGTCATCTACCGGTGGAGCTAGAGTATCGTGCATACTGGGCCCTGAAAGCAGTTAATCTTGACTTACCAGCTGCAGGCAAGAACCGGTTTCCCCAGATTCACGAGTTAGAGGAGTTGCACGACGAGGTGTATGAAAATTCGTGGGCATATAAAGAGCATACTAAGGAGTTGCAAGACAGACACTTGAAGCAGGTGAAAGAGTTCAAGTGTGGGGAGAAGGTATTGCTATTTAATTCCTGGTTGAAGTTGTTCCTGGGAATGCTTAGGTCGCATTAGACTAGACCGTACATTGTTACACAGGTTTTTCCATATACTACCGTTGAGGTTGAGAGTGAGGATGGTCAGCGGTTTAAGGTCAACGGTCATCGATTGAAACATTTTGTCGAGGGCCTGACTGAGAAGAGAGGGGAGGAGGTACTAGACCTCCCGCTTGTTAACACGTGAGAGTTTGGTTTGCACACTTGGATTTTGTCCGAGTTGTAGAGTTTGTATAGTTTTTGTAGTATCTTATTTTATTTATCTTTTGTGTACCATGAGTTTAATTAGTTGGGTTGAGTCAATTTCTTTCGAGTCGGTACTACTTTGGTTTTGATTGTTTTTGTTTATGCAGGTTTGAATCGTACCAGTCGTACTCAATCTCCATTTAGGTGATTTTGGAGCTGGTTTTCGAATATCAGGCATTTTCCAAGAATACCAGTCAATGTTAGAGTCGATCACGAATGAAATGCTATACGATCTAGCTGGATTGGACAAGAGTTTGTGAAGCTTATGCGTTATATTACTAGCTAAGTCCTTTCCATTTAAGCCCTTTGATTTTTATTTCTTATTTATTTTTAGTTTTTTGAGTCGGTTTCCATTCTACAATGAGGGCAATGTAGAGTTTAAGTGTGAGGATGGGAAACTTTCGTTTGAATCGTTTAGGTTTTAGTTTGAGTCGTAAAAAAATTTGAAATATATATATATATATATATATAAACAAATTGAAAAAATAATAAAATAAAAAATACAAAAAATTTGAAAAACTCAGAAAATGCCCCTTCTTGAGATGTTTGCAAAATAAAAACGGAAAATGATAGGAAAATCTGATATGTTTGGGTTTTAAATAATAATAATATAAGTTAAGTAATTGAACTTGTGTCTAGCTTGGGATGTGTGAGTAGACCCGATCCGGTTTCTAGGTTCCTTTGATATTAATAGACCTAATTGTTAGTCTGCTAGTGGGTTCTCATCTAGGAAACGTAGGAAGCCGAAACCGCCAATAATAGTGTAAGAAATGCCGTTATAAGCTAAAATTGTTAGAATTTTTTTATCAATGAAAAAAATATAATAAATTGAGCTAGATGGATATAAAAACGAGGCCTATGTAATCTTTATTGTAACAATCCTAAATAAACCGACACCCTCGATTATTTTTCCGACACCCTAATATATTTTAAAATATCCTAAAATGTCCCAAAATACACCCCATACGCGAAAATGGACTCGAATATATTAAATAGTATTAAAATAAAATTAAAAATCTGAAACTTAAGCTGAGGCGGGCCGCGTAGACCCACCCCAACCCTTACGCGGGCGGTATCAAGGTTTAAAACCTGATTTCATTGATTTATAAGTTGAGGTGGGCTGCGTAAGCTAACCTTAACACTTACGCGGGCCGCGTGAGATCGAAAGTTGTGGCGCAGCCCGGTGATGACACGTGTCATCATCGTGTCAAGTCTAGTTGGTGATCTGGACGAGCTACGCATTGACCGAAGGTCAACGCGGGCCGCGTAGGCCCTTCCCTTATGTTACGCGGGCCGCGAGAGGGTCAAGGTCAGCAACTATATAAAGGAGCCATCAGGTTCAACCAGAAATCATTCAAAATTCATTTCTCAATCTCAAATTCTGAATATAGGCTTTATAAGCGGGCATTATACCCCCTAATTAGCGAAGTTCTGCTCCGTTGTAAGTATTATAACCCCTGAATACGTATTAGATACGATGCCCGATTGATCTAGGGTTCCGTAATGGCTGTCGTGGTTCTGCCCGACGTAGTCATTGGAATGCCGTCTCGGGGAGGGTATTGCTAATGTTAAAATGGGTTATTATACTAACGCATGTACATTTGTGTAAATTTTAGATTATCACCAGGAAACCCTTACGAAAAATCTAAGACATCAATGTGAGTAATCTCCTTTTTGTAAACAGTTTTTACAAAACCTTAACTATTTTACAATGAAATTTAGCAGTGAATGAGTCTTTGTAATTGTTAAATTACTGCCGGTATGTTGGGGTTTTGTATACAAAATGTACTACACTGTGAGTAGTAAGTCGGGATGACAATACGTTACCATTGGACAATGAGTTAGACAATGTGTAATATGACCCACAAGTCAGGTTTGACAGTACTAAAGGAGTAATTGTGTAGATATAAACATTGTAATCGCTCTCAATACTGTTTAAATTAAATTAATGTTTCTTGATTAAACTGGGATTCACTCACCAGTATTTCCCACTGACAAATGTTTTTAAAACGCGTTTCAGGCAACACAATGTGAAAGCCAATTAGAAGCCAGCTGGACAGCACTGAAGGCTTAGAAAAGTGGCTATAAAAGTTACCTAAATAAAGAAGGCGTTTTAATTCGAATAAAATGGGATTTATCCCTGTAAATTATTTTGTAATAAAAACTTGGGTTTCATCCCAATATGTTTATTTATATATAAATGGTGGTTTTACTCTGATAAACATTTCCTAACTACGGTCCTGATGAAAATTTCCGCTGCCAAATTAGACAACACACGATACCACTGAAACTGGCTCGCGGCCGCCCGTTCCCGGGGATCAGTGATCGGGGGTTGCGACAGAAGGTGGTATCAGAGCCTAGCCACTGGTTTAAGCCAAAGAAGTGTTCTGCTGACACCTAAATTTTAAAATTTTGTGTTAGGAAATAAATTATGGAAATACGTGCATAATTGTATTTATTTGTTATGTGTTCTTTGACTATTTGTTAGTTTACAGTATGAGCGACCAAGGACCATCTGACGCGTACCGTCAATTGTCTGGTTCGCCTAGAAGTGAAGGCATCTCCTCTTCTCAGCCTGCCCTCTCAGGGTACTCTGCTGATACGGAAGAAGGAATCTTTGTGTTTAAGGCTCGGTCAGAAGAACCATTTCCTCAGAAAAAGAGGGGATGATTCAGTAGAGGGGCACATGAGCGTAGAAAACGTATGCAAAAGTTACAAGATCAGAGGGTACTAGCAGCAGCCAAGAGAGAGACAGATGCCTATGCCCAGGACATGATAAATAGGGGTATAGCCAACATCCACATCCTAGCAACCACTGCAGCTGACCCTAATCTGGAGCAAATAATAGCACCCCAACCACAGCCACCAACCCAGACCAACCGATGGAGATAGAAAACCCTGAAAACCAAGTAGAGATGCATGACTTCAATCCGGAAGAAATTCCTAGGGTACCTGCACCAAACCCCCTAGACCCAAATTACGATCCCTGGTGGGATGACGTTAGGGACTATGTGCAACGTTACCCGATACATGAAGACACACCCATGCAGAACGTAGGAGCTTACCTAGGTTTGGACCCTTTAGATCCCTATTTCCACGATGAATACATTAGGGAAATTTTAGATGATCCTTACCGATTCCAGGCACCTACACCCCCACACCAGGAACCCGCACCCCAGATTCCGAACCCAGTCCTAGAACCTGCACCCCCAATGAGTGTAGAAAACGTACAAGAACTTAGGACATTTGGTGAGGAAATTTTAGAAAGCAATGAGAGAATGCGACAGGTGGGAGAGCGACTCGTATGGAAATACGATGAACGCAATATGGATTTTTGGATGAATCCATATCCGTGACATGATGGAGGAGAAGGTAATAGTAATAATAATAATATAATAACAAAATAAAAATAAAATAAAATAAAATATGTGTGTACGGATGCCTATTACTATTAGTGTAATTCTATGTCAGTTGGTATTGTAATTTTTATTTCAGTACTAGTAAAAGTCGCAATGATTGACACTTTTGGCTAAATTGTGTGTCATGTGAATGATTATATGAAATATTATTTTGTGATATTAATACGGGATAAATGTTGAAAATTCAGATGGCCGATGAAGGAAATCAGGAAATCTGAATAACGATAACCAGAGTAACATTAACGTGGTTAATGAAAATCCGAGCATCAATAACAATGGAAATCAAATGGGTAATAGTGCCGTTGAACACATAGTAGCACAAGGAATCATAGATGCAATGCCATTTATTATTCAAACGGTTCAAGAAGCGAATAATAAAAGTAAGCATAGCAGTAAGCGACCAATTGAACCAGAACACAGCGTAAACAATGGCCCTATACTTCAAGTGCCCATTCCCAAAAGAAGAAGAACCATGCCTTATAGTTGTTCTTACAAAGAATTCTGGTCCTGCAAACCAATTGAATTCTCGGGCAATGAAGAACCCATTGCAGCTCTACGCTGGATAGAAAAGACTGAGGCTGTTCCGAAAATATGCAAATGTGCGGAAGAGGACAAGATAATGTTTGCTTCTAATCTGTTTAAAAACTCAGCCTTAGAATGGTGGAACACTATCCTCCAGTCAAAAGGAAGTGATAGGGTATACAACATGGAATGGGAAGAATTTAGGAACATGGTAGAAAGGAAATTATGCCCTCCTAATGAAAAAGAACAGATAGCAAACAAATTCCTAAAGCTTAGGATGAATGGAGTGGATAGTAAGGGGTACACAAAGTTATTCTTTGAATATGCTAGAATAGTGCCAACCCTTGCATCACCAGAGCCGGTATTAATATTCCGTTACATCTGGGGATTAATTGGAGAGATTAGACATGTAGTCAAGGCAGCTAGACCTCAAACTATAGAAGAAGCTGTGGAACTAACCAATACCTTGACAGACGAATTAGTCCGTACCAGAGAAGAAGACCAGAGGAAAAATATAGCACAGAGGCTTACTCAAGAATTCCGTTCTGGGAATTACAACTGTAGGAATATGGGTTCTACCTCTGCACTGTTTTGCAAGGTCTGCAAGAAAAAGCATTCGGGAAAATGCTCCACTCTTTGCAATTATTGCAAGATGCCAGGACACAAGGAAGAAAATTGCAGGAAGAAATCCAGTAATGGATTGTGCTACAACTGTGGAGAAAAAGGTCATATCAGGCCAAACTGTCCAAAATTGGCCCCAGCTGCAAACAACAAGAACACTAAAAATGCTAGAGCATTTGTTCTGACTACAGATGAAACCAAGATGATTCCAGACATGATAGCTGGTACGTTTTTAGTTAATGATGTTTTTGCTAAAGTATTATTTGACTCTGGTGCGAACCAAAGTTTTATTAATACTTCGTTTTGCAAACTTCTAAATCAGTCATTAACTAAACTACCACAAGAATGTCTAGTAGAGACAGCTAATGGAGAAACTGTTAGGATTTCTGAAATCTTGCAAGGAGCAAGAATAGAAATTTTAAACCAAAAGTTTATGGCAAACCTTTATCCCATGAATCTGGCAGGATTTGATGTCGTTTTAGGAATGGATTGGTTAATAGCCAATAAAGCCAGTATTTTATGTGATCAAAAGTCAATCCAAGTAAATTCACAAAGGGTAAAATGATCACAATTAAAGGAGATAAACCATCTAGATCCACAAAATTTATCTCTGTGATGAAAACTGCAACTTATATAAGAAAAGGTTCTATAGTGTATTTGATTTCCATAATCACTAACACTAAAGGAAAAGAACTAAAAGACATTCCAGTAGTGTCCCAGTTTTCAGATGTCTTTCCAGAAGAATTACCAGGATTACCACCAGACAGAGAAGTTGAATTCAGAATTCACCTACTGCCTGGAATAGCACCGATTGCCAAAGCACCTTATCGTTTGGCACCCGCCGAAATGCAGGAATTGAAGAAACAATTAGACGAATTATTGGGGAAAGGATTTATACAACCAAGCTCATCACCATGGGGAGCGCCAATATTGTTCGTTAAAAAGAAGGATGGATCAATGCGTATGTGCATTGACTACCGTAAATTGAATAAAGTCACGATTAAGAATCGGTACCCATTACCGAGAATCGATGATCTGTTCGACCAACTTCAAAGAGCTCGATTTTTCTCTAAAATCGATTTATGGTCAGGATATCATCAATTAAAGGTACAGGAAGAGGACATTCCTAAAACCGCATTCAGAACAAGGTATGGCCATTATGAATTTACTGTCATGCCATTCGGTTTAACCAATGCCCCAGCTGCATTTATGGACATGATGAACCGAATATGTAAGCCATATTTGGATAAATTCATAATTGTTTTTATAGATGATATTCTAATTTAGTCTAAGAATAAAGAGGAACATGCAACGCATTTGCACGCACTTCTAAGTTTATTAAGAAAGGAAAAGCTTTATGCTAAATTTTCAAAGTGTGAATTTTGGCTAGAACAGGTACAATTTCTTGGACACTTAGTGAACCATGAAGGAATTCATGTGGATCCAACTAAGATCGAGGCAATTACTAAATGGAAAACCCCTGAATCACCAACCGAGGTTAGAAGTTTCTTAGGATTGGCCGGTTATTATAGAAGGTTTACTCGAGATTTTTCTAGAATAGCCATTCCTTTAACTAAGTTAACCTGTAAATCCATTAAGTTTGAATGGGGACCAAAACAAGAAGAAGCTTTTAGAATTCTTAAGCAAAGATTAACTAATACACCCATACTAGCGTTACCAGAAGGAATTGAAGACTTTGTAGTCTATTGTGACGCTTCTAAGTTAGGTTATGGATGTGTATTAATGCAACGCCAAAAGGTTATAGCATACGCGTCCTGAAAACTTAAGAATCATGAAGAGAATTATTCAACCCATGATCTAGAACTAGGAGCTATAATTTTTGCCCTTAAGATTTGGAGACATTATCTTTATGGTAGTAAGTTTACCATATTCACTGATCATAAGAGTTTAAGGTATGTTTTCAAGAAAAAGGAGTTGAATATGAGACAAAGACGCTGGATGGAAATGCTTAGTGACTATGATTGTGATATCCAGTATCATGAAGGAAAAGCAAATGTAGTGGCAGATGCTTTAAGCCGAAAGTATCATGAAAAGCCAAAAAAGGTACGTTCTCTTAAATTAAATCTACAAGTAGATTTAAATGATCAAATTCGAGAAGCACAAGAATCAGTAATTAAGGATGATACTAAAAAATTGAAAGGTATGATTAAGGAATTAGAACAAGGAACATATGGAATTTGGAGATTCCATAAAAAGAGAATGTGGATACCTAAATTAGGAAACCTACTGTGACATATGTGCTTGTGATATCATTTTACAGACTCTGAATAATACAATATTAATAAAACAATGTGTTTTGATCCCAATGTTTGTTACTATGTTTGACATTTTGCACGCTTTGATTTTTGTTTGATTTCAAACTCTATATCGCTTTCTTGGAAGTTATACGCAAACTGATGCGCAACCGTAATCAGTTTAACGCGACAAGCACTCTGGAACAGCAACATAAGCTTAAAATACCTTAAATAACCTTTACATAACTTAGAAATAAGTTTTGAAGGCTGGGTTTGGCAAAAACAAGTTTATTCGCTCGCAGGGACTATTTACGTCAACTTGCAAAAGTCTGCCGCTTCGTAAGGCAACGTACAGTCCGAAACTTGATCATAAGCTAAACATACCATATATAACCTAAACATAGCTTATAAATAAGCCTTGATAGGTTCGGTGTGCGAAAATATGCTTATTTGATCTTACAGGGACTAAAAGTGTCAAAAACGGCGTAAGTTTGCATTTTCGCGCATATCTTACGTTCTGACCACATCTGGACATCTAAAATTTTTGTACACACTAAAATATTTTTATTTTAGTGATCGGGATGCAAAAACTTCATTCGTTTCGCAATTTGGATCGTTTTCGCGTTCGTTACGATTTCCGTCGTAATTAACCGAACAACGCAACCGTATAGCCAAACGAACCGACATCCGTAACATTTTTGAGCAAAATTCAAGTTAAATATACTTTAACTTCATTATGGAGCTTAAAAATGGGCTTGACGGGTGTTAGAAGTGCCAATACGCGAGGAAACAAGCTTAGGGGCCAAAACTGTAAATTTCTGAAAGTTGCTGGTCTGCAGGTAGCTTGCGGATCGTATGCACATGACCTTACGGTCCGTAAGGCATGACCAGTTCATAGAAAATTTCCAAGAGCTTCCCAGCTCGTTCTTGAGGCCCTTGTTTGCAATTTTTATGTTTTGGAGACCAAGTTAACACCTCTCCAAGGCTTCTAATCTGCTTGTAACAAATGTATGGCCATGATTTATTGCTTGGAAGCTACACAAACAAGTGTCATGATCTTGTAAGTTTGCAACAAGTATAAATAGCTTGGCCATTTCCCTTGTTTCTTCACACTTGGTCTAAAATTCTCTAAGTTGGGGTTAAATAACTTCATACCTGAGAATTTATAAGATCAAGTTCAAGCGAGGACCTTCTGTAAGCCTTCTTTCATTCTTTTATTGCTTGCTAGCTTAAAAGTCAAACAGTGTTTGACTTTCAGTTTGACCAGTCAATGGTCAACGGAAAGTTCGGTTGAACTTTGTAACGTGATTGTAATCACGATGGTTATAATCCTTAGTGATTATACCTACTGATTACCACGTTAACTAGGCGTAGTGACGAGTCAAAGTTTCGGTCAAAATGCGTTTTAGCACGCATTTTGCAAGGGAACTACTTTTAAGTATCAAAACACTTTTTTTTTATACCAAATCAGTTTTCTAAGTTAGTTAAACATGTTTTGACATGTTTAACTCGTCACTATTAGTTTAGTGCTTGTATAGGGTCGTAAGTTAAGCGGTCTAAACAACCGCTTAGACATTCGAACCCGACCCGTTTGGTCGATCTTTAGGATCCGACCAAGCATGTTTAGTGATCATAGTTGCATAGGGAATAACCTCTGAGGTTATACCTTATGATCACCTAGGATTGGTTAGTTATTTGTTAAGTAGCTTATATGCCCATAGGAAATGACCAAAATGCCCTTTTGAAGCATAAATCCATAATGTGCATATGTGAACATATTTTTGATATGTAATCTGATTTAGTAACATATTAGGGTATAATTGGGCATGTAAGACTTGACATAGCACATAGTTAACCATCAGAACATAGTTTTACGCTAACGACACATTATAGTAGCTTATACTACCATAATGAGTCGAAACGGGTCAAAAGCACTTAGGTAGACTTCCAAATCAGAATGTTAGCTCTATTAAATCATACCATATGAGTTCAAATACTCATTTGATTTATAGAACATCATTCTATCCTATCTCCCGATTTAGGATCCGATTATTAACATAGTTACCTATACTATGTGCCTTGTTGATTCCGTGATACTTGGAGCTTAAATTGGTCTTATTCTCAAGACTAATAAGCAATCCCAAGTGAGTACATAGTTCCCCTCTTTTACCGCTTTCAAATACTTTGGGGTGATACACATGTGCATACTTGTTACTTTCATGCTTTCATTGCTTTTATGCATAAACATGCTAGTTTCACCTAGTACACATATAGTACATGCTTTCAATTATGTTTTGCTATGTATGTTTACTTAGCATGCTAGCACATTGATTTCATAAACATTTTTGCTATGTATGTTTACTTAGCATACTAGCACATTGATTTCATAAACATTTTTGCTATGTTTGTTTACCTAGCATGCTAGCACATTGATTTCATAAACATTTCCACTATTTATGTTTACTTAGCATACTTAGTACATGGTTTTCACATGCTACATTGGTTATGACATTTGGTATGTTTAATCGGAACAATAATACATTCATTAACATTAGCTACGCCGCTCGGTAGTATGTAATGGTACCATAGGACTTGACAACTCCCGTTTCTGACTTCCTAGGTTTGTTTGGAAGTTGGGAATGACAGAATACGATATACATAACTTAGATGAACCTTTAATTTGTTTAAAGGTTTGTCGCCACAGTCGCAAGGCTTGAATGTATGCGAATAAACAATACTGCATAAATGTTTGTAATCATAAAGCATTGTTTTCTGCAAAACATAACATTTGATTTAAACTTGGGTTTATTCAAAAGCATTGTTTTGTACATTTTCCTACGGGGTTGAGTAACTACTAGTTCTTCACCGTACATAACATTGATTATCACATTAACATTTTCCCGTAGTTAAGTAGATACTTTCTACTTGCTCTGCATTACATTTGTTTATACATGATACATTTCACACATGACATTGTACATGGTTTCTACATAAACATTTTAACATTAAACAAGACATTTTGGTTGGTTATTGATAAGTGACTTATGTAACGGGGCTATGTGTTATATGATAAAAGCATGGTGGATACGCCGCTGGTACTTCCTATATATAAGTGCTTTTATTGTATTATACATTGTTGCGTTATCTAAGCCACTTGACAAAGACATGAAACATTTTTCACAAGGACACAACATTTTTATACAAAGTAAACATTTTATACAAATTTACTTTTACTTGGTTATTCATTTAACCATCCATATTTCTTTCATATCATTTGATTTTCATATCGATTTTCACATGATTTCATAAAAGAAAACATTTTACAAGGTTCATGACTACTTTTTGTTAAACCCTTCTTTAAACTACAAGTCATGAATCTTGGATAAACAAAACCTATGTATCTCACAGGCATTTTTATGCTGACGTACCTTTTTCGCATGTGTTTCAGGTGCTGATGTATGATGATGCTTGTGCTACACTTATGCGGACTTGGGCCTTAGTGACTTAAAAGACAATTATTATGTTATGTTTTATTTAAATTCCAAGACAATGTAAACTTTTATTCTAATATTACAAAACTTTAATTACCATGGTTGTTGAAACAATAATTTTGTCGCATCACTCCCCGACGTTTCCGCCGCGGTTTGTTGTTTTAACGCGGTCGGGGTGTGATAGAAGAGTTGGTATCAGAGCCAATGGTTATAGGGAATTAGGTTATTAGTAATGCTTTGACCTAGACTATAACTTTCTAGGACCCTAACACAAGTTTACTTGTGTTTAGATCTTAAAACAATACACGTCACCTATCCTTAGGTGATTACCAAAACATGAACATAAAATTCCAAAATGATTTTGAAATCAATCATCTATCGTTAGATGATTTCTTTTGGTTATGTGCCTTCTAAATTTTCAAAATCTCGTCAAAGTTTGGGTCTAAATAATGTGAACACGTGCAAACTGGAAGAGCGAATGCCTGTACCCTGCGTTTTCTGTCTGAGGCTAGAGTGTTCGTACAAATCCGTAGTATCGGACCAGTCACTCTTACCTGGGAACTCTTGGGGTGAGTGTTCACTTATAGGCGAGCATGTCTTCGGTGATACATTATTATGACCTATTTACTTTGATTTGTCACTGTGTGTCATTTGTTTGCTTTGTGGTAACAAACGAATGACCACCATCTTTACATTTTGTCGATTTTATTGCTATCTCATTTCTTTCATCACATCATCTCACTCGTTTTCTCTCATGTTTCCTCTTTTAGAATGCCTCCTCGACGTAACGTTCAACAACCTGATGCCGAACTGGCAGCTATTATAGCACAGCAGATGGCTGCTATGCTACCTGATCTCAAAACTCAAATAAACCAACCCAACAATAACAATAATGCACCTGCTCCATGCAATTTCAAAAGTTTTAACTCGGCTAAACCACTCAAGTTTAGTGGTTCTGAAGAAGCAACTGGGCTTCTCCAGTGGTTTGAGAGTCTTGAGAGCACCTTTCGCCATGTTCAGTGTCCGAACAACCGTAAGGTCGAGTTTGCTTCGAGTGTATTCCAAAAGAGGGCTCTTACCTGGTGGAATGGGATAATGAGAGATCGAGGTGCTGATGTTGCTTTGGGTCAGACATGGGAGGAACTTAGAGCTCTCATGATGAGAGAATTTTGTCCTCGTCACGAGCAGAGGGCACTTGAAAATGAGTTCCATGACATGAAGCAAGACAGTGGTGAACACCGTGCGTACACTAACAGATATGAGGAGTTAAGCTTGCTCTATCCTACAATGGTCACGCCTTTGGACAAGGCTATTGAGAAATACATAGACGGTTTGCCATATCCTGTTCAGGATATTGTCACTGGCAGCAACCCTACCACCGTCCGACAGGCCATTGAGCTCGCTGCTACCCTTACTGAATCGCAAGTTAAAAAGGGTAAGTTCCACAGAAAAGGTGATAAGAAGCAGAAACAGTCTGATAGCACCAAGGAGCAGAAGGGTAAGAAGGCTGATGAGTCTTCAAAGAAATCTAGGAAGCATAAAGCTTCCAAGAATTTCGCAGTCACTACTCAGACTAACCAGGCTGCTCCTAATCAGGCTGCACAACCTGCTGCCAAGAGGCAGTATGCTGGTAACGCACCCTTGTGCAACAGATGCAATAGCCATCATCAACCACAGGTGCAATGTCGTATCTGCACAAACTGTGGCAAATCTGGTCACCTTGCAAACACCTGCCATTTTGCTCCAAACCAAAATCAGCCTGCTCAAAACCATGAACAAAACCCTGCCCAGAATCTTGCGCGACCTCACTATCCGCCTGGTTCATGTTTCAACTGTGGGGATCTGACCCATTACAGGAACAACTGCCCAAGGTTGGCAAATGCAAATCAGGCACCGGCTCGTGGTAGAGCTTTTAATCTGAATGCAAATGAGGCACGTGCAGATAACGAAGTGGTGAACGATACGTTCCTTGTTAACAACCATCTTGCTTCTGTTCTATTTGATTCGGGTGCCGATAAGAGTTTTGTGTCATTAGCATTTGAGCCTTTGCTTTCGATGACTAGAACAAAACTAGGAAAGCCCTTGACAGTAGAAGTAGCTAGTGGTGAACCTGTTGTACTCGACTCTGTTCTTCGAAATTGCCAGTTGAACCTTAATAAGCATCTTTTCCCTATTGACCTCACACCGATGCAACTCGGGAGCTTTGACGTTATAGTGGGAATGGATTGGTTAGCCAAGTACCATGCTAAGGTGGTTTGTTTTGAGAAGATTGTCCGTATACCGCTTTCGACTGGTGAGATCTTAGAAGTTCGTGGGGAGAAACCCGTTAGTAACCTTAAACTCATGTCTTGTACCCAAGCCCAAAAATACCTACGGAAGAAATATGTCGCCTTCTTGGCACATGTCGTAGAGGAGAAAGGCAAGGTGTCACGGCCCCCGACCCGGTTTGACCCGTTTCAGGAGCCGCAGGATAGAAATCCCGTGGTATTTAATTAACAGCGGAAGTTTCTTCAGGATCTTTTTAAAACTGAAATATTTCCCGATTATTTTATTTCACAATTCGGGATAAAAACCGATAATTTACAATCTTGAGATTTCGCCAGGAAATCTTTTATTTTACAAAACATGTTTCTTTATTTTTATTCTGAGCCACTTCCTTAAGCTGATAGTGCTTCACGGCACTTTTCCTGGATCACAACAGATCACCTGAAACATGTTTGAAAAAGGTTTTGTCAGCGGGAAATACTGAGTGAATCATTCATTTTGCTAAAATGACTCTTTTGTTATAATTCACAGTATTAAGAGAGATTACAATGTTTATTTCAACCAAATACCCACAGTACTTGTCATCGACTCGTTTCGGTGACTGTGGTCATATTACTAATGAGTCCGTTCACCCAATAGTAACGAGTATCATTAATTAGGTTCGCCCACCTAAAGTGATAAAATAGCAATATTGTGCACAATACCCCACATACCGGCTATAATTTGGTGACTACATAAACTTAATCACTGTAATTATAATCTTGAAAATAAACATACTTTTATAAACATATTTGATAAAAAGAGAATGACTCACATTGCAGATTTAACAGAGCTTAGTTTACTGATTAGCCTTGATAACCTAGTTTAAATAATCAAGCACACAAACTAGGTTAGTAACTTAATACAGCATTTACGATAACTCACGAGATTGAAACCTTCACAACGAATGACAAAGTGCGATACTTAAACATCCATCGATTTAACGACGAATGACAAAGCATAAACCCTAATGTGGGCAGCACTTAAACATCCATTGGATAGTTTAATCGATCGGACATTGAATCGTAGCAGTGATCGAGTTATTACCCTGAATTGTGGCAGCACTTCGTGATCAGTGTGTGTATTTAGACTATTTCTATAATAACTCAGAGTATAATTTGAAACTGAACGTCGCATCAACGCAAAATTGCATGAAACAGACGATACTATTTATACAAGAAAAATGTCCCCCTCGCGCCACGTGAAAGGTTTCCTTGCGCGCGTCGCGTGGCGCGAGAGACCCTATTCTACCCTAGGGTTGCTTCGTGTCCCAGTAGCTTGGCTGAGTTGGTTTCGTGTGATTTTAAATTTTTGACAGCAAACTGTGTGGATTTTACCGAGTAGGGTTTACCCCCCCTGAGTTTTAGGGGCCCTGATCCTGATTCCGATTGTTCTGAAAATTTTAGGGTTTGTTCAGAATTACTTGGGTTTCTCAATTAGGGTTTCCTATTGGTTAAATTAAAGTAATAAATAGTACTTTTTGATGAGAGTTGTTACATTCTCTCCACCTTAAGAAAAATCTCGTCCTCGAGATTTACCGGAATAAATGAGGATACTTTCGCTTCATTTCTGATTCCAGCTCCCAAGTGTATTCGGCTCCTCTCTTTGAATCCCATTTGACTTTGACTAAAACTAGTCGTTTATGTTTGAGAAACTTGATCTTTCGATCCTTAATTTGAAGAGGTTTCTCAACAAATTTAAGCTTTTCGTTTACCTCTATATCTCGAAGAGGTACTACCAATGATTCATCTGATAAACATTTCTTGAGATTGGATACATGAAATACATCATGTACTCCTGCTAATTCTTCTGGTAGTTGTAAACGATAAGCAACTGATCCTATACGTTGGATCACTGAAAATGGTCCTACGTATCTTGGACTTAGCTTTCCTTTCTTTCCGAATCTGACTACTCCTTTCCAAGGAGAAACTTTTAGCAATACTCTGTCTCCAACTTGGAATTCTAACGGCTTGCATCTATTGTCTGCAAAACTTTTCTGGCGATATCGAGCTGTCTTCAGCCTTTCCTTGATTTGAGTAATCTTATCAGTCGTCTCTTGCACTATTTCAGGACCTGATAATTGATTTTCTCCTATTTCTGCCCAACAAACTGGAGTTCTGCACTTTCTTCCATATAGTGCTTCAAATGGGGCAGTTTCAATACTTGAATGATAACTATTGTTATAGGAGAATTCAATTAATGGTAAATGATCATCCCAACTTCCACCAAAATCTATTACACATGCTCGGAGCATGTCTTCTAGAGTTTGGATTGTCCTTTCACTTTGTTCGTCTGTTTGGGGATGATATGCAGTGCTCAGATTTAATCGAGTTCCCATAGCTTGCTGGAAACTTTTCCAGAAATGAGAAGTAAAACGACTATCCCTATCCGAAACAATGGAGAGTGGAACTCCATGTAAGGATACAATTTCATCTACATACAATTTAGCCAGTCGTTCCATGCTAAAGGTTTCTTTCATAGGTAAAAAGTGAGCTGATTTGGTTAATCGATCCACAATTACCCAAATCGCATCATTACCTTTTCTGGTTTTGGGTAACTTAGTAACAAAATCCATTGTTACAAGTTCCCATTTCCATACCGGCATTTCTAATTGCTGTTGTAATCCTGAAGGTTTCTGATGTTCTGCCTTAACTTGTGAACAAGTAAGACATTTAGAAACATATCGTGCTATATCCTTTTTCATTCCTATCCACCAAAAGTTCTTTCTTAAATCTTGGTACATCTTATTGTTTCCTGGGTGTATAGTATACCTAGATTTATGAGCTTCTTCTAAAATCTTAGGTCTTAAGTCTCCCTGCTTAGGTACCCAAATTCTACTTTTGTGGAATCTCCAAATTTCATCTGCTCCTTGTTCTAATTCCTTGATTCTTCCTTTCATTCCTTCAGCATCATCCTTGATTGCTATAGTTTGAACATTCTTCAATTGTTCCATTAAATCTATTTGTAGATTTAATCTGAGAGCACGAACCCGTCGTTGTTTCTCATAATACTTACGACTTAAGGCATCTGCAACTACATTTGCCTTTCCTTCGTGATACTGAATATCACAGTCGTAGTCACTTAGGATTTCCATCCATCTCCTTTGCCTCATGTTTAATTCTTTTTGCCCAAATATATATCTTAAACTTTTGTGGTCTGTGTAGACAGTAAATTTACTTCCGTAAAGATAATGTCTCCAAATCTGAAGGGCAAAAATTACGGCTCCTAATTCTAAATCATGAGTCGTATAATTTTCTTCGTGCCTTTTCAATTGCCTTGAAGCATATGCAATCACCTTTTTGCGTTGCATGAGCACACATCCATATCCTAGTTTTGAAGCATCACAATATACCTCAAAATTTTCAGTTCCTTCTGGTAAGGCTAAGATTGGTGCATTTGTTAATTTCTGCTTCAATATTCTAAAGGCTTCTTCTTGCTTAGGTCCCCATTCAAACTTATGGCTTTACAGGTTAACTTAGTTAATGGTACGGCTATCTTGGAAAAATCCTTAATAAACCGTCTATAATACCCAACTAAACCTATAAAACTTCTTATTTCCATTGCTGTTTGTGGAACCTTCCATTTGGTAATTGCCTCTATTTTAGCAGGATCTACGTGAATACCTTCGTGATTTACCATGTGTCCTAAGAATTGCACTTCTTGCAACCAAAATTCACACTTGGAAAATTTGGCATAAAGCTTTTCTTTTCTTAACAAAGTTAAGAGTGCATGAAGGTGTTCACAATGCTCTGTCTGACTTTTGGAATAAATAAGTATATCGTCTATGAAGACAATTACAAATTTATCCAAATATGGTTTACATATCCTATTCATCATGTCCATGAATGCAGCAGGTGCATTTGTTAACCCAAAGGGCATGACTGTAAACTCATAATGACCATACCTAGTTCTGAAAGCAGTTTTAGGTATGTCTTCTTCTTGTACCTTCAATTGATGATATCCGGAGCGTAAGTCTATCTTAGAAAAATATCTAGCCCCCTGAAGTTGATCAAATAGATCATCAATCCTAGGTAATGGGTATCGATTCTTAATTGTAACCTTATTCAATTCTCTATAATCGATACACATTCTCATTGAACCATCCTTTTTCTTAGCAAACAACACAGGTGCTCCCCACGGGGATGAACTAGGTTGTATGAATCCTTTACTTAGTAATTCATCTAATTGCTTTTTCATTTCTAACATTTCTGTGGGTGCTAACCGATAAGGTGCCTTGGCTATCGGTGTAGTTCCTGGAATTAGATGAATCCTAAATTCTACTTCCCTATCCGGAGGTAATCCCGGTAAATCTTCTGGGAATATATCTGGATATTCTGAGACTACAGGAATTTCCTTAAGTTCTTTACCCTTAGTACTAATGATTACCGAAATCATATATACTATTCCTTGTTTTCGTTCATAATTAGCAACTTTCATTACTGATATGAACTTCATGGGCTTACGTGGTTTATCTCCTGTAATCCTAATTACTTCTCCAGTGGATGATTGAATTTCTATAGAGTTCTGATCACAAAGGATTCGAGCATGGTTGGCTACTAACCAATCCATTCCTAATATAACATCAAATTCAGCTAACTTCATCGGCAATAGTTTTGCAGAGAATTTATGTCCTAAAAGTTCTATGTTTTCTTCTTGCAAAACTTTATCTATTTTAACTGAATTTCCGTCTGCTGTTTCAACTGTAAAAATCTGCCTAATATTGGTTAAAGGTAAATTAAGAGCTTGGCAGAATGAAGTATTTATAAAACTTTGTTTTGCACCAGAGTCAAATAATACTTTGGCGTAAATGTTGTGAACTAAAAACGTACCCGCTATCACATCTGGGATGAGTTCTGCTTCTTGAGTGGTCAGCTGGAATGCTCTAGCATTCTTCTTAATATTTCCGTCGGTCGCCTTGGTTTTGTTGTCTACTGGTTTAACCAATTTAGGACATTCTGTTTTTAAATGTCCTACTTCTCCACAATTATAACAGATTGTGGATTTCTTCCTGCAGTTTTCTTCACGATGTCCTACCATTTTACAAAAATTGCAGGTTACACCACATCTTCCAAAATGTTTCTTTCTGCAATTCCTGCAGAATGGTGGAGTTGAGGGTTGCCCTGTTCCTCTTCTTTTGAAATTGTTATTATTACCCGTACGAAATCCCTGGGTAATTTTCTGAGCCAATTCTTTCTTTCTGTCTTCGTCTCTTGTGCGCACCAGTTCATCGGTTAGGGTATTAGCTAATTCTACCGCATCGTTAATAGTGCGAGGTCTCGCAGCTTTAACGATGTTGCGGATTTCACTAATCAGTCCCCAAATGTAGCGAGAAATGAGTACCGGTTCTGGCGAAGCCAGTGTTGGTACTACTCTAGCATATTCAAAGAATGTCGAAGTATAACCACGACAATCTACACCTATCATCCGATGATTTAGAAACTTATTCGTCATCTGTTCCTTTTCATACTCGGGACAAAATTTTCTTTCTACAAAACCCTTGAATTCTTCCCAAGTCATAGCATAAGCTATTATTCTTCCTTTTGATTGTAACACAGTGTTCCACCATTAGAGTGCTCCTTCCTTAAAGAGATTTGATGCGTACATGACTTGATCATCTTTAGCACATTTACTTATTGCAATTACTGCTTCGGTTTTCTCTAACCATCGCAGTGATGCAGTTGCTCCTTCATTGCCTGCAAATTCCGTAGGTTTACAAGCAAGGAATTCTTTGAAAGTGCAACCAGGTGTTGCAGTTTTCATTTTCTTGGGTAATGGAGCTTGATGTGGTTCCCCATTATGATTAACATTATTATTGCCTCCGTTTACACTATTACTGAAGTTATCTTCAGTAATACGTTTACTAGGGACAATTTGTTGCGGTTCGATTGGATTCTTTATAGCAGCAACGAATGCGGGAATAGCATTGGCTATCCCTTGAGCAACAATGTTTTCGATATCTTGCCGAGTCATGTATTGATCTCCTGGATGTTGCTCAGACTGATTAACCTCATTTACTGGTTCGTTACCAATGTTTGACATCTGATAATAAATTTTATGTAAATAATTAGTATACATATAAATATAATAAAACAGTTTGCACATAATCACATTAACATGTATAATAAAAAATTATCGATTTCACAAGTTTCATTTCTATATATTATATTATGCCTCGTACACACGATTATCATACAACGTTTTATTGTTAAGTTATTACACATACTGGTTATTATAATTATTTATTAACACATATTCCTACAAACTTCCATTATCTGGTTAGCTAATTTCTTAAAAACGACGCTCCCTTTCATCATACTTCCAAGTAACTCTTTCTCCCACATCCCTAATCCGATTTCCTGCATCAATCAACTCTTCGCCCCAGAGGCGAAGTTCAGTAAGATTCTCCGGGCTCATGGTTGGGTATAGTGGAGGTTCTGGGTCAACTTGTGGGAAAAATGTATCCGGGTTGTTTAAAAGATTTTGGTATTGCCAATCAGTTGTCCACCATTCATCTAATTCTACTGGTAATGGTTGAGGTTGGACAATAGGATCTGGAATAGCAGGTTCCAGATTGATTGGGATTGGAGCTTCTAGTGGGTAACTGAAAAGATCTTCTTCAGTAAGGATAAGGTTTGGATTAGCTGCTTCAAGGTTTCCATCGGCAGGTCCGATGAGGTCACTCATTACTAATTGATGATCTAAAACTTCCCAAGGAGTCATTTTCTGTTTCTGTCTAGAACTTTCTCCGACCTCTATTTATGTTTGCTTAAAACTCTTCTCAGCTTCTATCTCTACTTGATTAACATTTTCCTCAATTTCTACCCCTTTTCCTTTGTCTTTTGATTCTTCATTTTTAGTAACCTTTCTTGTTGCTGGCTTTTTCCTTCGTACTCGCCTCCAGCCCACAAATCTGCTTCTTTTCTTGGGTTTAGGTTTTGCCAGTGGTTTGGATTGAAATTCCATGGGTTCTTCTTTATCAGCGAAGTAACCAGTGAATTCCTTGGAAACTTCTATCTTAACGGGATAGAGGTTAAGATTTTCTAAACCTTCAGATATCTCATTCATGCTGTTTAGCATATATGCAAAATACATACCAAATGTTAAAATAACAAAATTTTATAGATAACCCAGAAATATTATTGCATACATAAAACAACTGACAAGTAAATTATACTACGATTTATTGTAACTTATTTATTTACTAAATAAGGTTTCTGGAAATAAAAGTGCTAAAACTTTTGAGTATTTATAGATTTGCATTTTCTGCTACTGTAGCTAGCATGTAAAGATTTGCCCATTTCTCATCTAATTTGTCCTCCCAAGGTGATTTATTGATTAAATCCTGGGTTTCTTGTTTAACTTTCTTCTCTCGGTTTTTCCTTATTTCCTCCTGACTTTTCCTAATAATCAAACTTCTTTTATTAGGAGAAAGTGGTTCCTCGTAATGTGCCTTACGGACAAATATTCCTTCTTCAGGAATTACATAAGGTTTTGTTTGAGATGAACTTCCCTTCTCATTGGATGACCTATCTAGTTTAAGATAGATATTTGACAGCTTTTGTTTACCCATACTGTAATTAACAAATAATCAGTTAATAAAACACATAATCACATAATTGGCAATCAGTAAAATTAAGTATTTCTAAATACTTAATAGGCTTAAATCAGTGGCTCTGATACCACCTTATTTCTGTCACGGCCCCCGACCCGGTTTGACCCGTTTCAGGAGCCGCGGGACAGAAATCCCATGGTATTTAATTAACAGCGGAAGTTTCTTCAGGATCTTTTTAAAACTGAAATATTTCCCGATTATTTTATTTCATAATTCGGGATAAAACCCGATAATTTACAATCTTGAGATTTCGCCAGGAAATCTTTTATTTTACAAAACATGTTTCTTTATTTTTATTCTGAGCCACTTCCTTAAGCTAGTAGTGCTTCACGGCACTTTTCCTGGATCACAACAGATCACCTGAAACATGTTTGAAAAAGGTTTTGTCAGCGGGAAATACTGAGTGAATCATTCATTTTGCTAAAATGACTCTTTTGTTATAATTCACAGTATTAAGAGAGATTACAATGTTTATTTCAACCAAATACCCACAGTACTTGTCATCGACTCGTTTCGGTGACTGTGGTCATATTACTAATGAGTCCGTTCACCCAATAGTAACGAGTATCATTAATTAGGTTCGCCCACCTAAAGTGATAAAATAGCAATATTGTGCACAATACCCCACATACCGGCTGTAATTTGGTGACTACATAAACTTAATCACTGTAATTATAATCTTGAAAATAAACATACTTTTATAAACAGATTTGATAAAAAGAGAATGACTCACATTGCAGATTTAACAGAGCTTAGTTTACTGATTAGCCTTGATAACCTAGTTTAAATAATCAAGCACACAAACTAGGTTAGTAACTTAATACAGCATTTACGATAACTCACGAGATTGAAACCTTCACAACGAATGACAAAGTGCGATACTTAAACATCCATCGATTTAACGACGAATGACAAAGCATAAACCCTAATGTGGGCAGCACTTAAACATCCATTGGATAGTTTAATCGATCGGACATTGAATCGTAGCAGCGATCGAGTTATTACCCTGAATTGTGGCAGCACTTCGTGGTCAGTGTGTGTTTTTAGACTATTTCTATAATAACTCGGAGTATAATTTGAAACTGAACGTCGCATCAATGCAAAATTGCATGAAACAGACGATACTATTTATACAAGAAAAATGTCTCCCTCGCGCCACGCGAAAGGTTTCCTTGCGCGCGTCGCGTGGCGCGAGAGACCCTATTCTACCCTAGGGTTGCTTCGTGTCCCAGTAGCTTGGTTGAGTTGGTTTCGTGTGATTTTAAATTTTTGACAGCAAACTGTGTGGATTTTACCGAGTAGGGTTTACCCCCCCTGAGTTTTAGGGGCCCTGATCCCGATTCCGATTGTTCTGAAAATTTTAGGGTTTGTTCAGAATTACTTGGGTTTCTCAATTAGGGTTTCCTATTGGTTAAATTAAAGTAATAAATAGTACTTTTTGATGAGAGTTGTTACACAAGGGTAAGACTATCCAAGATATCACTGTTGTTCGGGATTATCCTGAGGTATTTCCTGAATAATTACCTGGTTTACCCCCTGTGCGCCAAGTTGAGTTCCGAATTGATCTTGTACCTGGTGCAAATCCTATTGCCAAATCCCTATATCATCTTGCACCGTCTGAGATGCAAGAATTATCTAAGCAGCTTTAAGAACTTTCAGACAAAGGATTCATCCGTCCGAGCTTTTCACCTTGGGGTGCTCCTGTCCTATTTGTGAAAAAGAAGGATGGATCATTCAGGATGTGTATCAATTATCGTGAGCTCAACAAGCTTACCATCAAGAATCGATATCCCCTACCTCGCATTGATGATCACTTTGATCAGCTACAGGGTGCAACTTGCTTTTCAAAGATTGATATTCGTTCTAGGTACCATCAACTTCGAATTCTCGAAGAAGATATTCCTAAGACAACTTTTCGTACCAGATATGGGCATTATGAGTTTACTGTTATGCCTTTCGGCTTAACAAATGCTCCTGCTGTTTTCATGGACTTAATGAATAGGGTCTACAAGCCTTATTTGGAGAAGTTCATCATTGTATTCATTGATGACATTCTGATCTATTCTAAGACTCAAGCTGATCATGAACAACATCTTCGTCTTACAATGGAACCCCTAAAGAAAGAACAGCTTTTTGCCAAATTCTCCAAGTGCGAATTTTGGCTTAAGGAAGTTTAATTTTTGGGTCACATCGTTAACGAACAAGGTATACATGTAGACCCACCAAAATCAGCGCGATTAAGGATTGGGATGCACCTACTACTCCTACCGAAGTTCGTTTATTTCTTGGTCTAGCAGGTTATTACCGTCGTTTCATTGAAAACTTCTCCAAGATTGCGGTTCCTCTCACTGCTTTAACTCAGAAGAGCAAACCTTTTGAGTGGGGACCCAAACAAGAAGAAGCTTTTCAGACCTTGAAACAAAAACTTTGTGATGCACCTATTCTATCTTTGCCCGAGGGTAACGACGATTTTGTCGTGTATTGTGATGCATCCAATTTAGGCCTTGGCTGCGTTCTTATGCAAAGAAACAAAGTCATAGCCTATGCATCAAGACAGCTGAAGGTGCACGAGAAAAACTACACGACTCATGATCTTGAGTTGGGTGCAGTAGTTTTCGCTCTCAAAATCTGGAGACACTACCTGTATGGTACAAAGTGTGTAGTGTTTACTGACCACAAGAGTCTCTGGCATATTTTCAATCAGAAAGAACTTAATATGAGGCAATGACGTTGGGTTGAACTCCTAAACGACTACGATTGCGAAATTCGCTACCATCCTGGTAAGGCGAATGTCGTGGCTGACGCATTGAGTCGTAAGGAACGTGTCAAGCTTCACTGTGTTCAGGTTCGATCTGACATTCAAACCCGCATTTCTCAGGCTCAACATACTTGTGTTACACAAGACTTGATGGGTAAGGAATTACCGTGTCATACTAAGCCTGAGCTTGAACTGAGAGACTTTGGGATATTCTATTTCATGGGGCGTTTGTGGGTCCCAAGTATAGACAATCTTCGCGCCTTGCTAATGGATGAAACTCACAAGTCTCGTTATTCTATTCATCCTGGTGCAGATAAAATGTATAAGGATCTTCGAACCCAGTATTGGTGGCCGGGTATGAAAAGAGACATTGCCTTATATGTTTCCAAATGCCTTACTTGTCTTAAGGTCAAGGCAGAACATCAACATCCCTCTGGATTATTGGAGCAACCAGAGATTCCAGTTTGGAAATGGGAAAACATTGCCATGGATCTCATTACCAAGCTGCCACGTACTAAAAGAGGTCATGACGCCATTTGGGTAGTTGTTGATCGTCTAACAAAGTCAGCACATTTCTTGCCAATCCGTGAGGATCTATCTGCTGACAAGCTTGCTAAAATCTATGTTGATGAGATTGTATCTCGACATGGCATTCCTTTGAACATCATATCTGACAGAGATGCTCGATTCTCATCTCGCTTTTGGAGAACCATGCAATCTGCATTGGGAACCTAACTCAATTTGAGCACAGCATATCATCCTCAAACGGATGGTCAATCTGAGAGAACAATCCAGACACTGGAGGATATGCTTAGAGCTTGTGTAATTGATTTTAGTGGTAGTTGGGATTCGCATCTACCATTGATCGAATTCTCCTACAACAATAGTTATCACTCTAGCATCAAAATGGCTCCTTTCGAAGCTTTATACGGTCGAAAATGTCATTCACCGGTCTGCCGGAATGAGATAGGTGAAGCTCAGCTTACTGGACCTGAACTCATTTTAGAGACTACAGATAAGGTTAAGAAGATTCGTGATAACCTTCAGACAACTAGAAGCCGTCAAAAGAGTTACGCGGATCGACGACGCAAGCCCTTAGAATTTCAATTCGCTGATCACGTCCTACTCAAGGTATCTCCTTGGAAAGGTGTGATTAGATTTGGAAAGAAAGGAAAACTTGCACCACGCTATGTTGGACCATTCAAGATCGTTGATAGAATCGGAAAAGTAGCCTACATATTAGAGCTACCTCCTGAACTTGGAAATGTTCATCCAACTTTCCACGTGTCCAATCTCAAAAAGTGTTTAGCTGATGAGAACCTCCACACACCACTTGATGAAATCCGTGTTGATAACACGATGCACTTCGTCGAGAAACCTGTGGAAATCATGGACCGTGAAGTCAAAAAGCTCAAACGCAAGCGCATACCTATTGTCAAAGTTCGCTGGGAATCTAAACGTGGCCCAGAATTTACTTGGGAACGTGAAGATCAGATGAAAGCGAAGTATCCGCATCTATTCTCACAAGTTTCCTAAAGTAGGGGAGACTGTGACATCTGTGCTTGTGATATCATTTTACAGACTTTGAACAATACAATATTAATAAAACAATGTGTTTTGATCCCAATGTTTGTTACTATGTTTGACATTTTGCACGCTTTGATTTTTGTTTGATTTCAAACTCTATATCGCTTTCTGGGAAGTTATACGCAAACTGATGCGCAACCGTAATCAGTTTAATGCGAAAAACACTTTGGAACAACAACATAAGCTTAAAATACCTTAAATAACCTTTACATAACTTAGAAATAAGTTTTGAAGGCTTGGGTATGGCAAAAACAAGTTTATTCGCTCGCAGGGACTATTTGCGTCAACTTGCAAAAGTCTGCCGTTTCGTAAGGCAACGTACAGTCTGGAACTTGATCATAAGCTAAACATTCCATATATAACCTAAACATTTCTTAGAAATAATCTTTGATAGGTTCGGTGTGCGAAAATATGCTTATTTGATCTTACAGGGACTAAAAGTGTCAAAAAAAAGGCGTAAGTTTGCATTTTCGCGCATATCTTACGTTCTGACCACATCTGGACATCCAAAATTTTTGTACACACTAAAATATTTTTATTTTAGTGATCGGCATGCAAAAACTTCATTCGTTTCGCAATTTGGATCGTTTTCGCGTTCGTTACGATTTCCGTCGTAATTAACCGAACAACGCAACTGTACAGCCAAACGAACCGACATCCGTAACATTTTTGAGCAAAATTCAAGTTAAATATACTTTAACTTCATTATGGAGCTTAAAAATGGGCTTGACGGGTGTTAGAAGTGCCAATACACGATGAAACAAGCTCAGGGGCCAAAACTGTAAATTTCTGAAAGTTGCTGGTCTGCAGGTAGCTTGCGGATCGTATGCACATGACCTTACGGTCTGTAAAGCATGACCAGTTCACAGAAAATTTCCAGCAGCTTCCCAGCTCATTCTTGAGGCCCTTGTTTGCAATTTTTATGTTTTGGGTACCAAGTTAACACCTCTCCAAGGCTTCTAATCTGCTTGTAACAATTGTATGGCCATGATTTATTGCTTGGAAGCTACACAAACAAGTGTCATGATCTTGTAAGTTTGCAAGAAGTATAAATAGCTTGGCCATTTCTGTAGGATCGTTTTACTGACCAAGTGAGTCAATAAGAGGCAATACACACTGTTTGTAAGGCGGAATCAAACAAACAGCTTTGAATCAGTAAGAATTGAGTAGAAAACAGATTGTTGTACTTTAAACTAGCTTCTCATTCAATATGAACTTGATTACACGGCGGAATTTTAACAGCACTTCGTGACACTACCAGTAATTCCGTTTCAAATGAGAACCTTGACACCCCTATATATAAGCCACTAATTTCGCTTGAAACACAATATAACAGTTCAAGCGAAATCACAAGTTTACTTTTCAAACGAAATTATAACATCTGATTCGTGTCAGCATCTTGTTTCATGTGAAGTTGCCATTTTATGATGTCAAATTGTGATGTCATCATTGTGATGTCACATGATGTCAATTTGATGATGACGTCATTCTTGTTCAGATCCGCAACGAATCGAAGACTCGATATAAGACGAAGTCAACAAACATATGCACCAACAGTCTCCCCCTTAGATGTTGACGGAGTCTTCAGTACGAGACTTTAGTACGTCAAAACTTCAGTATTAATCAGTCTTCACACTTTCCAAAATATTTGACGCCAAAGCATCCTTCAAACTCTCTCTTTTCTTCAATCATCATTATCAGCTATTCTCCAGAATCTGAATCTAGCTCTTTCACTCTTCAAACTCCCCTTAGCTAACAGACTCCCCCTTAAGTTGTTCAGGGATCGCAGTCTGGAATTTGCTATCGCCTTGAAAACGAATTCTGACTCAAACCTGTACACATCTCTACCAATTGTAAGATAAACAATTTTGATGTTAATAAACTCTACTTAACCTCTTGAATTCGTAACACTCAAAAATTTTGATTCTAATTAATGAACCATTTAAACATTTCAAAATCATTTCTCATCTCAAATAAACTCTCCCAAACCATTTGTTCATCATGTTTAGCACTCGGAATTTTAAATATCAGCTCTTCAACATCAGTTATCGAAAATCTTTTTGGATTTTTCAAAATTTTATGCTAAAACACATTCTTTTTGGATTTTTGTTTTTAATGAGAAGCAGAATTAAAATGCAATAAAGAAATATTTACGGACAATATTTTTTGTGAGTTTGTGTAAGAGGATCATATCAGTTTTTTTACAAATCACAAGCACCGTTGAGCTTTAAACACTTTAAGTTCTAAACAATTCACATAGATTGACGATATAGTTGTCCTCTTAAACTCAATCTAAAAACTTTCGAAATGCTTACCGATACATTAAGGTATATTAATTTTGCACTAAATTCTTATGGACCCCACGATCTCAGCATATCCCCTCATCATGCAATACACTGACTCAAGTAATGCCTTTAAACTTTCATCAACTGTGATATGTGCGAAAACAACGCAGAATGTTTAAACATTAACAATCAGGTCGATCTTTCGATACGCAGAGAAAGCCCAATGTTTAAACAAAATAAAAAATAAAAACAAGTTGAAATTGTTTAGGCTTTAACCACCAGTTCGATACTCCCGTATACGCAGAGGTGATCCAAAGCTTAAACGAAACACCAAAGAAAATAAAGCAGAACGTTTAGGCACTAACATCCAGGTCGATACTCACGTATACGCAGAGGATGTCCAATGCTTAAACAAAATAAAGAAATAAAACAAGTTTAAATCTTTGCAAAATAAAATGCACAATCACAGTGACTTTTTCAGCAAGTTGTGAAAGTTCACAAACTGACCGGTTTTTATGCTCTTTAGCATTCAGCGATTACTGAGTAGGCACACAATCAAGAATGACAAAACTAAGTACTATGCTTTCAATCATGTTTCCCACTAGAACTAGGCTTTTTCATTTAAGTTTGTATCGTTATCACAAATCTACTAGTCTAGCTGAGCCTATCGTCAAATCTTTAGTGAGACCGTTTATCACATTTGACATTTCATTTCTTTAGCATGCTGTGATAGTCCAACTGATTTACTATCATTTCCTCTTTTTCACAACAAAACTCATTTTGAATTTTTCAATGTTTTTAGCATTTTCAAATTTTCTAATTTTTTTTTTAAAATTTTTCTCCCCCTAAAATCAAAATATGTTTCAATTTTGATTTTCTGAGAAAATTTGAAAACAAACTATACAGATAAAGTGACAACATAATATCGAATCGCTTCAATTCGCCATCCACTTGGCATAAACAATCAGAACTCCCCCTGACAACAAACTATTTTCCCATTATGATTTCAAAACACTTAAGTTTGTTTTAATCAAAATGGTTTTTCCGGAAAATTAGTTTTGTGTGTCGTTTCACAAACATAGGGTTTTATAATCACATTGTTTTCAACCACTTGTAGGTTTATCACAAAAACAATTTCCAATAATCATACCACTTGTAAGATAGTTAAATCAAGTACAACTTGATGTCCTTGATTAACCACTTGTAAGTCAAAATATCACAGTTAACAACCTGTGAATTTCTCAAGAAAGATGCCGATTCCTACTCCCTAATTACCAACCTGGGAGGTCCGGCAAGTCAGGATTTTCAAGTACAGAAAGGTGACACCCAAGCCTGACCAGTCTTGGGAGCATCCGAGTTATTTTCACTCGGTGTGTCAGTTCTCTTCTTTGATTCATAAAATTCCTTTACCCCTTTGACTGTTCCGTCAACCATTTTTCCAAAAATGTTTAGAACATTAGGGTTAAAGGCCTTTTCAACATCAAAATCTTTCTTTTCAGAAAAAGATTGATTTGAAATTTCAACTTCATCAACTTTTTGTTTATAATTTTCAGCTCGCAATGGTGGAAAGTTGATATCATCCATTGGCGGAACTGACGTTTCAATGTTTTGCTCAACTTGTGGCTCTTCTGACTTTGACGAGTCAGATTCATTGCCAGAATGTACCTTCTTTGTTTTTAAAGAAACAAATTTATCATCAGAAGGTGGCTCCTTTGTTTTCAACACAACAGATTCATCGCCGACCTTTATTGGAACTGTTTGATCAACAAATTTTACCTTTACTCTACCTTTTGTCCTCAGATTTGTATCTGATGGATTCATTTTACTTGACTGATTTTTTGTTGAGCAAAGCGATTCATCAGAACTTTTATCTGAATTAACCGTTGTACCCGAGGACAAAATCTTTTCAAGATACTCTCTTGCTTTCTTCCTTTTCTTCCTCAGTCTGTCTTTTTGCCCTTGTGAAAGCTTCACTTTCTGTTCTTTCACCTTCTGTTCTTTGGGCTTTTCAGTATTTTTGACTGAGTTCTTTACCAATTTCTGAGATTCAGCCCTCGATCTTATCTTTGATCTCATTGAGTAATCTCTTGCAATATGTCCTTTGATTTGGCAGTTATAGCATCTCCTCGTCTCAAACCACTGATTCTGGCAGTTAACAGCAATGTGTCCTTGAACACCACAAGTGTAAAACACTCTGTTATCGTACCATTCACCACTTTCACACCAAACGCTCAGATCATAACATTGTCTGGCTTTGTGGTAATCATCACTCCTCCTGAAAGCTGGATTTATCTTTGAAGCACTGTGGTCAAACCTGCACCACATATCACCAACTTTTTGTGAGTTTTGATTTTTCAATTTTTGTGGTTTTTTATCTTGATTGGATGATTGAACTGATGAGCTTTTATTCTTGTTTTGAACATTTTCTGAATTTTTTACTTTTTGTTTCTGTTCTACTTTCTTCTTCAAGGGTTTTTGCATAGAGCATTCACCCTTTTCAGTTGATTACGGAACAGTTTCTTGAAATTTTTCTTTTAATTTCAAAAATATTTTCTTTCTCTCATTTTTCTCATTTTCATCATCAGTTTTCTCATCACAATCTTCAATTTTGACTTTGTCAAAATTAGTGACATTGTCACTTATTGGAATTGAATTGATCGGTTTTAGACAGATATTTGACGAAGAATTAACAAAACCTTTCAATGTCTTTTCTAAGTCATTGACTTTATTTCTAGCACATTCTGCTTCTTTTTCAAGCTGAATGATTTTCTCAAGATGAGAATTTATTTCAATTTGTTTTTCAATGTTATTTTTGCCAAAAATAGATTTCTCATCTTCTAAAACTTTTATTTGACATTGAAAATCTTTTTCAATTTTTAATTTTTCATTTTCAAACATTTTTATTTTATTTTCAAAATCTTTTTCTTTTTCTTTCAAAATTTTGTTTTCCAATGTCAAACTCTCCACATTTTCCAAGAGTTTGACATTGTCTGCTTCAGATTTTTCACATTTTGAGCACATCCCAGACATCATTTCAGCTTCATCTTTCCTCTCAACCTTGATAGCTGAAATTTCGTCAACTTGCTTCTCTACCACTTGAACATTTTCCTCAGATTCGAATTTTTCTTCAGTAGTTGCTGCTTTATGATTCTTCTCTCCTGAATCAGACTTCAATTTTCTAATCTTTTGGAGTTCAATCTCTTGACTTTAATCTTCTCGATGAAACTGCTCAAATTAAAACCACAAAATTCAAAGCTAGTCTTCCAAGCTAACAAATACGTTCCCCACACATCACGCGGTAAAGCATTTGCCAACTTGTCAACCCACTCCACATCCATTTTGGTAATGTTCAAATTTCTCATCTCTAAATATAACTTGACATACCTTTCGATCCACTCTTTAGTTGATTCTCCCTTGATACCTGTAAAACTAGCAAACTTATTCTGTGCAATATAAAACTCAGAACCCATGTATTGGTATTGAAAGATTCACAAAGACAGATTTTCAAATGCTACGAAAATTCACACAATCTAAAATCAGTTCAATCACTTTATCAAACAACTGAATCAGATGAATATCCAATTTAGTGGCAAAAATCAGACGACAATGGATCAGGTGGGGATTCGCTCGGGCGAGTATCTGATGCTTGACAAATCACCTGAAACAAACAAACAAACGATCAGTTTTAAACGAACTGAATACGTGAAAGTGTGTGTTAATGAAATCAATCTAAGACTCGTGTCGAAGATTTGCGGACTCGTTCCAATGTTGTTCGGGTGAAATCACTGAATGAATGGGCCTGAAAATGTTAATACCCAAATCAATCCTATTGGATCGAACAAACAACTTCTCACAATATGCCCTTATCACCTTTTGACTAGTTGACCGAAAATATGTTTTGATATAACCAAAAACTTTTGCTGACAATTTTCAATAAATGATCTCATGAACTGCCAAAACTCAATTGAATAGAATTGATGTATTAATAGACTGGTGATTAGACTATTTGGCTAACACTTGTTCACGTGATTTGTAGGCTCGAGACAACCACTTCACTTAGTCAACATATTCAAATTTTAATTTTCGACAACTTTTAATACACAACACAACTCTATTGGACCTCTCAATTCTTAATTGGATACACATGCAAACCTTGAATTTATGTCCGACAATTTCAAATCACACAACACTTTGATTGGGCCGATGATTTTTGTTAATAAATGGACATTAATTCTTTTGAGTGACTGATTGGGCCGATTAAATGTTTCAATATCTCGATCACATGGAGCCTGATTACTTCAATTTACGAGACCTGGAACTTTTCAAATGAAATGATAATATCACATGCACTGATGATTCACTTAATACTTCTGATAAAGTCGACTAAATGATCAAAATGATGCAACCTGACACAATACACGTGATTTCTTTTCCCAACTTACTGACAACCTTGTTTAATGTGTCACACAAATCACATTTACACGAAATAGAACTATTTTCACGCGAAATCAGATATATCTCAAACGGTTTTCAAGCGGAATCAGATTGATTTTCAAGCGAAATCACTTATTTTCAAGCGAAATCAAGTATTTTCAAGCGACATCAAGTATTTTCAAGCGGAACCTCTTATTTCGCTTGAAATTACCACAATTTTTCAAGCGGAATCAGATAGTTCGTTCAAGCGGAATAAGGTTTTTAGTCCATTTATATCAGATTTAATCCGAATTTCGATCTGAAACTCTCAAGGGTTTGTTAAAACACTGTTTTACACACAATATCAGAAACTCAGTCCATTTTATCCGTTAAAATGTCCAGAAATCCAAGAAAGTGTAGAAAAAATCACTGATTCAAGTGTATTGGCTCATAACTGGCTCTGATACCAATTGTAGGATCGTTTTACCGACCAAGTGAGTCAATAAGAGGCAATACACACTGTTTGTAAGGCGGAATCAAACAAACAGCTTTGAATCAGTAAGAATTGAGTAGAAAACAGATTGTTGTACTTTAAACTAGCTTCTTATTCAATATGAACTTGATTACACGGCGGAATTTTGACAGCACTTCGTGACACTACCAGTAATTCCGTTTCAAATGAGAACCTTGACACCCCTATATATAAGCCACTAATTTCGCTTGAAACACAATATAACAGTTCAAGCGAAATCACAAGTTTACTTTTCAAACGAAATTATAACATCTGATTCGTGTCAACATCTTGTTTCATGTGAAGTTGCCATTTTATGATGTCAAATTGTGATGTCATCATTGTGATGTCACATGATGTCAATTTGATGACGACGTCATTCTTGTTCAGATCCGCAACGAATCCATGACTCGATATAAGACGAAGTCAACAGACATATGCACCAACAATTTCCCTTGTTTCTTCACACTTGGTCTAGAATTCTCTAAGTTGGGGTTAAATAACTTCATACCTGAGAATTTATAAGATCAAGTTCAAGCAAGGACCTTTTGTAAGCCTTCTTTCATTCTTTTATTGCTTTCTAGCTTAAAAGTCAAACAGTGTTTGACTTTTAGTTTGACCAGTCAATGGTCAACGCAAAGTTCGGTTGAACTTTGTAAAGTGATTGTAATCACGATGGTTATAATCCTTAGTGATTATACCTACTGATTACCACGTTAACTAGGCGTAGTGACGAGTCAAAGTTTCGGTCAAAATGCGTTTTAGCACGCATTTTGCAACGGGACTACTTTTAAGTATCAAAACACTTTGTTTTGATACCAAATCAGTTTTCTAAGTTAGTTAAACATGTTTTGACATGTTTAACTCGTCATTATTAGTTTAGTGCTTGTATAGGGTCGTAAGTTAAGCGGTCTAAACAACCGCTTAGATTTTCGAACCCGACCCGTTTGGTCGATCTTTAGGATCCGACCAAGCATGTTTAGTGATCATAGTTGCATAGGGAATAACCTCTGAGGTTATACCTTATGATCACCTAGGATTGGTTAGTTATTTGTTAAGTAGCTTATATGCCCATAGGAAATGACCAAAATGCCCTTTTGAAGCATAAATCCATAATGGGCATATGTGAACATATTTTTGACATGTAATCTGATTTAGTAACATATTAGGGTATAATTGGGCATGTAAGACTTGACATAGCACATAGTTAACCATCCGAACATAGTTTTACGCTAACGACACATTATAGTAGCTTATACTACCATAATGAGTCGAAATGGGTCAAAACAACTTAGGTAGACTTCCAAATCAGAATGTTAGCTCTATTAAATCATACCATATGAGTTCAAATACTCATTTGATTTATAGAACATCATTCTATCCTATCTCCCGATTTAGGATCCGATTATTAACATAGTTACCTATACTAGGTGCCTTGTTGATTCCGTGATACTTGGAGCTTAAATTGGTCTTATTCTTAAGACTAATAAGCAATCCCAAGTGAGTACATAGTTCCCCTCTTTTACCGCTTTCAAATATTTTGGGGTGATACACATGTGCATACTTGTTACTTTCATGCTTTTATTGCTTTTATGACATAAACATGCTAGTTTCACCTAGTACACATACAGTACATGCTTTCAATTATGTTTTGCTATGTATGTTTACTTAGCATGCTAGCACATTGATTTCATAAACATTTTTGCTATGTATGTTTACTTAGCATACTAGCACATTGATTTCATAAACATTTTTGCTATGTATGTTTACTTAGCATGCTAGCACATTGATTTCATAAACATTTCCATTATGTATGTTTACTTAGCATACTTAGTACATGGTTTTCACATGCTACATTGGTTATGACATTTGGTATGTTTAATCGGAACAATAATACATTCATTAACATTAGCTACGCCGCTCGGTAGTATGTAATGGTACCATAGGACTTGACAACTCTCGTTTTCGACTTCCTAGGTTTGTTTGGAAGTTGGGAATGACAGAATCCGATATACATAACTTAGATGAACCTTTAATTTGTTTAAAGGTTTGTCGCCACAGTCGCAAAGCTTGAATGTATGCGAATAAACAATACTGCATAAATGTTTGTAATCATAAAGCATTGTTTTCTGCAAAACATAACATTTGATTTAAACTTGGGTTTATTCAAAAGCATTGTTTTGTACATTTTCCTACGGGGTTGAGTAACTACTAGTTCTTCACCGTACATAACATTGATTATCACATTAACATTTTCACGTAGTTAAGTAGATACTTTCTACTTGCTATGCATTACATTTGTTTATACATGATACATTTCATACATGACATTGTACATGGTTTATACATAAACATTTTAACATTAAACAAGACATTTTGGTTGGTTATTGATAAGTGACTTATGTAACGGGGCTATGTGTTATATGATAAAAGCATGGTGGATACGCCGCTGGTACTTCCTATATATAAGTGCTTTTATTGTATTATACATTGTTGCGTTATCTAAGCCACTTGACAAAGACATGAAACATTTTTCACAAGGACACAACATTTTTATACAAAGTAAAAATTTTATACAATTTTACTTTTACTTGGTTATTCATTTAACCATGCATATTTCTTTCATATCATTTGATTTTCATATCGATTTTCACATGATTTCATAAAAGAAAACATTTTACAAGGTCCATGACTACTTTTTGTTAAACCCTTCTTTAAACTACAAGTTATGAATCTTGCATAAACAAAACCTATGTATCTCACAGCCATTTTTATGCTGACGTACCTATTTTCGCATGTGTTTCAGGTGCTGATGTATGATGATGCTTGTGCTACACTTAGGCGGACTTGGGCCTTAGTGACTTAAAAGACAATTATTATGTTATGTTTTATTTAAATTCCAAGACAATGTAAACTTTGATTCTAATATTACAAAACTTTAATTACCATGGTTGTTGAAACAATAATTCTGTCACATCACTCCCCGATGTTTCTGCCGCGGTTTGTTGTTTTAACGCGGTCGGGGTGTGACACCTACGTCATCGTATATTAGAAGAAGCCCATAAGTCTAAGTATACGATGCATCCCGGAAATGATAAAATGTACCAGGATTTAAGGAAAAATTTCTGGTGGATAGGAATGAAAAAGGATATAGTAGCCTATGTTTTTAAATGTTTAACTTATTCACAAGTTAAAGCTGAACACCTGAAACCCGCAGGACTATTGCAACAATTAGAAATTCCAGTGTGGAAATGGGAATTATTAACAATGGATTTTGTTACTAAATTACCCAAAACAAGGAAAGGTAATGATACAATCTGGGTGATTGTAGATAGGCTAACTAAGTCAGCTCATTTCCTACCAATGAAGGAAACTTTCAGTATGGAACAGCTAGCTAAATTATATGTAAATGAAATTGTTTCATTACATGGAATTCCTTTATCAATTATTTCTGATAGGGATAGTCGATTTACCTCTCATTTTTGGTCAAGTTTCCAAAAGGCAATGGGAACCAAGTTAAATCTGAGCACAGCTTATCATCCTCAAACGGACGGACAAAGCGAAAGAACAATTCAGACAATGGATGACATGCTTAGAGCTTGTGTAATTGATTTCAGAGGTAATTGGGATGATCACTTACCTTTAATAGAATTTTCATATAATAATAGTTATCACACAAGTATCAATGCTGCACCATTCGAAGCACTTTATGGACGAAAGTGTCGAACCCCAGTCTGTTCGGCAGAAATTGGGGAAAAGCAACTGTTTGGACCTGAGATAGTACAAGAAACAACCGACAAGATTATTCAAGTCAAAGAACGACTAAAAGTAGCACGTGATCGACATAAGAGCTATGCCGATAACAGACGCAAGCCATTGGAATTTCAAGTAGGAGATAAAGTATTATTGAAGGTCTCTCATTGGAAAGGAGTAGTAAGATTCATCAAAAGAGGAAAATTAAGTCCCAGGTATATTGGACCTTTTGAGATTATTAGAAGAATAGGACATGTAGCCTATCAGCTACAACTGCCAGAGAAAATGGCAGGAATACATGATGTGTTTCATATATCTAATCTCAAGAAATGCTTAGCTAATGAATCACAAATAGTACCTCTTAAGGATATAGAGGTAAATGAACAACTCAAGTTTGTAGAAAGGCCTCTACAGATTGAAGACAGGAAAGTCAAGAACCTCAAGCATAAGAGATTAGTTCTAGTCAAAGTGAAGTGGGACTCCAAAAGAGGACTTGAGTACACGTGGGAGCTTGAATCTGAAATGCAAAGGAAATATCCACACTTGTTCCAGTAGATCTCGAGGACGAGCTCTAAAACGAGGTAGGGAGGATGTAACAATCCTAAATAAACTGACACCTTCGATTATTTTTCCGACACCCTAATATATTTTAAAATATCCCAAAATGTCCCAAAATAAACCCCATACGCGAAAACGGGCCTCGAATATATTAAATAGTATTAAAAATAAATTAAAAATCTGAAACTTAAGCTGAGGCGGGCCACGTAGACCCACCCCAACCCTCACGCGGGTGGTATCAAGGTTTAAAACCTGATTTCGTTGATTTATAAGTTGAGGGGGGCCGCGTAAGCTAACCTTAACACTTACGCGGGCCGCGTGAGATCAAAAGTTGTGGCGCAGCCCGGTGATGACACGTGTCATCATTGTGTCAAGTCTAGTTGGTGATCCGGATGAGCTACGCATTGACCGAAGGTCAACGCGGGCCGCGTAGGCCCTTCCCTTATGTTACGCGGGCCGCGAGAGGGTCAAGGTCAGCAACTATATAAAGGAGCCATCGGGTTCAACCAGAAATCATTCAAAATTCATTTCTCAATCTCAAATTCTGAATATAGGCTTTATAAGCGGGCATTATACCCCCCTAATTAGCGAAGTTCTGCTCTGTTGTAAGTATTATAACCCCTGAATTCGTATTAGATACGCTGCCCGATTGATCTAGGGTTCCGTAATGGCTGTCGTGGTTCTGCCCGACGTAGTCATTGGAATGCCGTCTCGGGGAGGGTATTGCTAATGTTAAAATGGGTTATTATACTAACGCGTGTACATTTGTGTAAATTTTAGATTATCACCAGGAAACCCTTATGAAAAATCTAAGACAACAATGTGAGTAATCTCCTTTTTGTAAACAGTTTTTACAAAACCTTAACTATTTTACAATGAAATTTAGAAGTGATTGAGTCTTTGTAATTCTTCAATTACTGCCGGTATGTTGGGGTTTTGTATACAAAATGTACTACACTGTGAGTAGTAAGTCGGGATGACAATACGTTACCATTGGACAATGAGTTAGCCAATGTGTAATATGACCCACAAGTCAGGTTTGACAGTACTAAAGGAGTAATTGTGTAGATATAAACATTGTAATCGCTCTCAATACTGTTTAAATTAAATTAATGTTTCTTGATTAAACCGGGATTCACTCACCAGTATTTCCCACTGACAAATGTTTTTAAAACGTGTTTCAGGTAACACAATGTGAAAGCCAATTAGAAGCCAGCTGGACAGCACTGAAGGCTTGGAAAAGTGGCTATAAAAGTTACCTAAATAAAGAAGGTGTTTTAATTCGAATAAAATGGGATTTATCCCTGTAAATTAGTTTGTAATAAAAACTTGGGTTTCATCCCAATATGTTTATTTATATATAAATGGTGGTTTTACTCTGATAAACATTTCCTAACTACGGTCCTGATGAAAATTTCCGCTGCCAAATTAGACGACACACGATACCACCGAAACTGGCTCGCGGCCGCCCGTTCCCGGGGATCAGGGATCGGGGGTTGTGACATTTATTGTGGATGGTGACTCTGATTTAGATTGCCTTTAAGTTAAGTTAAAAGAAAAAAATGCAAAATTACTGGCGCCTGTGTTGTCACTCTTGGGGATGGTGACTCTGGTTGAGACAGCCTCTGGGTTAGGTATGCAAAGTCTAGTGCTCAAAAGAAAAAGAAAAAAAGTTTGATGTTAAATTCTTTTGATTTTGGTACAAAACGGTTAGGAAATAGTCCAGTGACTGTTCCTTTTGTTTCATGAGCTTGAGGCTAGATTAGGTGACACTGCGAATTTTAGTGTGAGACCCTAGGTAGATTGATTATATTTGAACTTAAATTGCATGATAAGGGCTTGGAACCGGGTTTTGGGTTTAAGTGGACACATATACTTGCAATCGCGGTTAACACGAGTTACAGTTTTAATAAGTAATCTAAATTTTGAACTTGAATATTATCTGATTTTGATTCCGTTTGCATAAGTCTTTTTCAGGGACGAAAAAGAGATAAGTGTGAGGATATTTGATGTATTGCAAAATACGTTAATTATCTTGTATTATTTGTTCGGTTTTTAGGTAGAGTTAGTGTCGTTTTAATTAGAATACTCGTACATTTGATTTGTTTGTGTTTCGCAGGTCTTGGTGGATGAAAGTAGCTGAAAAGAGTAGGAAAACGAACTAAAAGATGTTAAAACCGAGTATCGAGATGCGAACGAAGGATCGGAAGTTGAAAACATAAAAAATCAAGTTATTAACCTTGTAACACTCCAAAAATATAGATTTTAATTATAAATTAAAAGTCAGTAATAGCCAAGATAAAATAACTAGGAATAATTAACCTAGTTAGTCATGAATTCTAGAAATAATAAGGAAACTTAGTTAAGAAACCCTTTATAAAAACCTGAATAAGTGGAGGGACCAAAGTTGACAAAAACTGAAATGATTTTTAATTTAATAAAACAAAACACCAAAACACCAAAACACACACTCTAGTATGTGTTATGGTCATGAGAATCACAGGAGCAAAAAGGGCTCCTTCAAGCTAACCCTAAATCACTCAAAATCAACCAAATTCAAGCAAGAAATCAAGTGCAAATCGAAACCCAAGCTAAGTTTAGTGATCACTCGGGTTAGAGGATCACAAGGTATGTCGAAATTCATCTTTTGGTTACATCTTGAATTCTTGATGAACATTTAAAATCAAAAATTTAGCTTGAATGATTGATGTTTGAGTGAAATCATGATGAATCCATGTCTAGGAGCAAACCCTAGTCAATAGTTTTATGAATTAGTCATGATAATTACGAAATTGATAATCACCCACTTAGGTACTAATGGGTTTTGTAAGATGATGAAGAACACTAGAATTATGATCATCAAGTTTGTGTTATTGATTTCCATGAAGTAAGTCTAGATGTTGTTATGCAAACTAGATATATGAACTTGAGAAAGATGTTTAATCTTGGCTAAATAACTAGTCATGAACTTGATTGTAGATTTTATAAAATTATGCCCACAAGGTGTTTGTTAAAATGCCTAAACGAAAGCAAATTTGTTGAAATTTAGAGTAAAATGTGTAATCGAATTATATGGTGAATTATGCGTAATAGGATGTGATAAGGGTTCTAAACATGTCATCGGTTGAACTCTATAAGCAAGGTGATTGAATCTTCGAGCGCACAAGCTGGAGCGGACGCACGCGTGAAGGAAAAGCTTTGAAGGTACGTAACTTGTAGTTTCGTTACATTATGCATAAACATTGGTCGTAGTTATGTTAATGATGTTGCGGTGTAATATATGAGTTTGGTATGTTATTGAAGTGACGAAGCTCACTCGACAACCAAATGGGTCAAAATAATGGTTAGAATATGTTTGGCATGTCATTGAAGTGATGGTTTTCGCTCGACAACCAAATGGGTAAAAATGATGTTTTAAAATGATAGTGTTTGAAGTGACTTAAATGTCATATGATGAATTGGAATAATGAGTGCGTAAGCCGAGAAACTTACACGCCAAACTTGATTTAGAGAACCCTTGGATTTGGGTCAAAAACGTAGAAACATGAATTCGTTTGTTTTGGTTAATTGTGCATGCTTAAAATTGTAGACAATAAGCATGACAATATCGCACGCGCAAACCATGTGATGGGAGCGAAAACGCTAATATTTGACAAGCCCGGGAATGGGTAAAAAGGGACTAGATACACTTATTGCTAATAAACATGTATTATGATGATAGATGAAACGGGTCGAATAATCATAAGAAGGATTTATAAGCCGTTAGCTTATAAGTCAGACTTCGATGCGAACAAAGATGATAAACGGATCCGTAATTTAATTACGGTCGTATAGGAAAAAGAATTACGTAAATTGGATATGTAGATTGAAAGTTATGAGACTTTATAGTTGGGACTTGGTTAAAAACCATAGCTTGGAAAATATGCAGCTCAAAGTAGCAAACTTTCCATTAAATTTAGGTTGTCGCGCTATGCGACAGAGAACCAGGCAACCTGTTGCGTCACGCGACCTCGGTCATGGCCCGCGACGAAGATGGCTCAGCCTCTCGTGGCACGCGAGAGGCCCTGATGCTGGCGATTTTTGTTATTTTGTTTGTTTAACCTTGAGAACTTGTTATAACTTATTATAAAACTATCAAAAGTAACTTTTAAGTTGGTTTTGATCATAGGTGAATGTCAAGAGCTCCCGGATGAAGATCAAGTGACGAACAAGGACCGAACACATGTCATTTGAAGCTTCTGCGATAATCTTATTTTGTTTTCATCAAAAGTGAATTTTGTAAACACTTAAAACTATATTTTGCATGTTGTAAACATTGATGAATGTTGGCATGACAAAGTTTATGTAAAGTCTTATTTTTGGTATAAAATGCGTATTTTAATGTTATAATTCTGTTAAATTCAAATGGGTCTTACATACCTGTCGCGTTACGTGACAGGTTTGATGTTTCCTTCCGCGTGCCGTGACACCAGGCCAGTTGACTCGTTTGACTGTAGGACGCCATGGGCTTGATAGGTTGGACCAAGCCCACCGTGGGCTGCCAAAGTCTCTCAGCCCAATTTTTACTCGAATTTATCTTTTTTTGGGCCTTTTATCAAGTATTTATATAATGTAGGTTCATATATTAAACCCTAATCATTCATAATCGATCATATACGGCAAAGGACAGCAGAGAATGAATTTTGGAGCATCCTTGAAGCTGATTGAAGGTCTTTGAAGCATTCGGTTAGTGTTTGAAGCGTATTGAATTCGTTAAACCTTGGTTTATCGTATTTATTTCGGTTTAAACTATGATTTCTATTGTTTTCAGACTTGATTCAGTTATATTCTTGAATATTATGAGTAGCTAAACTTCTAAACTACTTAGGTTGAAATGAACTAGATGTTTGTGATGTTATTTTGACTCGGTTTTGACTATTTTATGCAGTTTACATGATTTTTCCTTGAAATTGATCTTGATATTGCATGTTAAAGTTGTTTGATTGATTATTGGTTGTTGAAATCAGTAGTTTAGGCATATAAAAATATCCCCTAGACTTAGATTTCAGTTTGAATCGGTAGTCTTAGGATTTTCGGTTTGAATCTTGACTTTAGAAATAAATCAAGTTAATCACGAATTAAAATCAACTAATTAAAACTTGCATCATTTCCTAGTGATTCGAGAGGAGAATTAAGTTTGCTAGGTTATTAGCTAGTCGTTGGTGGGTATATTGGGTGACCGATAGCTCGGATCCGTTTACTTCTTCATGTTTAGGGTTTCCTACGATTTCAATTTTCAAGGATTTATCTGCTTCACGATTTTAGCGTTTTGACACCGTAGAGGTCATAGACTTAATTCTCATGAGATTTTGTATCGATAGGTCGAGTCGGTCTATCTTAGCACTTCGCATTTTGCTCACCTTCTTACACTGTTAATCATCTCTAGCGGGAGGTTTATCGGGTGAATTAGGGTACTTAGTCAGAAACCGTGGTCAGAATAGCATTGCATAAGTCTAGGGATTCCACACCTAGGTAGTTCTTTCTCATCATATTTGATCTTAGATTCAGTTTGCTTGCTTGCGTTGTTCCGTCTGCTGTTTTGTGTTGTTTGCGTAAAATTTCCATTTATTGATTATTAAATTAATTATGTTTTTAGAGATTTACAAAATTCCCAATTAAAATTAGCTAGGTTTTCGATAGAGGTTAAGTATTGAAATTTCACCCATAGTGTCCACGGATTGACATCTGGTCTTGCCATCTATACTACACTACGACCGGTGCACTTGCCGATTGTGTGTGGTTTAGAAGCGATTCCATTTTAAAACTTGTTTCGAAATTAATATATACATTGTTCACACATCACTTTTGCCTGAAAGAATATCAAAATTCAACACTTAGAAACATTTTCAAAATTTGACACAATTTGGTGCGGATGAGACTTTGGAACGGATGTACAAATTATATAAACGTTAATTTGGAACGGATGTAACATTTTGGAACGAATGGGTTACATTTGTGCAAAAGAAACTATTTTGGTGCAAACAGGATTACTTCCGTGTGGATGTATTACATCCGTACGGACGTATCTCCTCCGTTCCAAACTATTTTGAACCAACATTTCAATCTTGATAATTCTATCATGTTTTAGACAAATTGGTGGTTCCATTATACACTGAAAGTGCCGATAAGCATTTATACATGATCAATTTTACATTTGGTCTGTTCAAACATCCTAGATCTAAGGTTTTATAAATTTTATGTCCGAATGTTCAAAATTGTCCAAATTGGTTATGTATTATGTCAAATTTACCTTTTCTATTGTAGGTGTTGTGCTAATCAACACCCCAAGATTAGATTTGAGCAGCGTTTGGACACTTAATCAACTTTTTCTCTCAATTGCTCTCTTTTGTGCGGAGGAAACTTTTTGTGCAAATGTGGTTCCTTCGTACAAATGAACTATATATAGGGCCACTATTTTACATTCGTGCAAAGGTATCACATTAGTGCGAATATAGATGCTTTACAAACGGATGACTACTTCCGTGCGAATGTATTCAATCGCATGAAATTCCTATTTTTCAAACTTTTTCAAATTTCAAACATTTTACCAGTTTTAACAACTCACTAAGTTAACCAAGTCCAAGTTAATGACCATAGTTATCTGATTTGTCTACCAAGTCCAAGTTAATGACCTTGGTTGAACACTTTATGAACATACTGGTTTTTTTGTCAATATTAAATTCAAACAAATGAACTTGTGTTTTTTTTTTTTTGAAAACATTTTCTCAACCCGCTATTCTCTACCATAGTTATCTGATTTGTCTACCAAGTCCAAGATTAGCTCTCAACCCGCTATTCTCTAGATTCTACTTCAGCAACTTTGGATTTTGAAGATCAGCATTCCATCATCGGCAGTCGAAAATAAGATAAAATAAAATCTTTTTGAGTTTTCCAAAGTTTATGCTAAAACACACTGAAAATGTTTTTGGTTTTCTGAAATGAATTAGCTATGTACAAACATATTTACATACATATTTTTCTGAGTTTGTGTAAGAGGATCATATTAGTTTTTGAGACTTATCACCAATACCGTTGATCTGATTAAACTTTAAGTCTTAAACAAGTTCACTTAGATTGTCAGTATGTTTGTCCTCTTAAACCTCTACACAAAGTTCAATTGTTTCAAGATATGGTAATTAGATGTATTAGAACTTGACTTAACAGTGTTCCCCACCTCAGAATATACTCCCGTATCAAGATTCCCTAGATTTCATCTTACAGGTGAATATACCTAATTCATATCTGTATCTGGGTTATGCGAGGTCTTGAGAGCTCAGGTTAGTACCACCGTAGAGACAAAGAAATGAAGGCTCGACTTAAAAGTGGTGTTCCATATATTGGAATCTTTTTACTGCAATTGTCAGATCTTTCGATACTTTCAGTTATGGTGCAGTTTAGGGTTTTTAAAGCATAGTATTCTACAAGTTCTAGGTCATTACTGACGCAAAAATCAGAAGAACTTATATAATACCCTAGATATCAACTAGTTCAAAAGATCTAGTATCTCAGGATCCGGCAATCTCTCAAACGAAATTTCGGTGTACTAAGACCATATATCCGAGAGATGTTAACCAATAATTAAGAAGTTTCGTTATGTTTATATATCGAAAATAATTTACTAAATGTGCGAAGTCTACTGGCACATCATCAGTGAGACTGTTTAAAAACTTTTTGACACTACATTCTTTTAGCGTGCTATGATAGTCCATTGATGTACTATCATTTCCTCTTTTTTTACACGAAAACTCAATTTTTGTCTTTTTCTATGTTTTTGTACTTTTCAAATTTTATATGTTTTTTGTATTTTTCACAACATATTTCTCCCCCTAAAATTAAAAACATATTTTTGGATTTTTGGTTTTTAAAGAAAGAACTTGAAAACAAAAACTTGATAAACCGATGATGATTACTTCAAATCGCCATCCATCTCGGCTTCACTTTCTTTGTTCCCCCCTGATGAGAAATCTGTCATCCCGTTTAATCTTAAAAGATATTGAAACTTTGTTCTATCAAATGGTTTTGTATAAAAATAAGCTTTTTGTTCATCAGTGTGGATTTTCTCTGTACGAATCAACTTTTTCTCGTAGCAATCACAGATAAAGTGATGTCGTATCTCGATATGCTTTGTTTTAGAGTGTTGAACCGGATTTTAGTTATGTTAATAGCAGCCTCGTTATCTACAAATATTGGCGTGTTAAGAAACTGCAATCCATAGTCTCTTATTTGTTGTTATATCCAAAGGATTTGCGAACAACAACTGAAAACATAAACGTATTCTGCCTCACAAGTCGAGAGAGCAACTATGGTTTGCTTCTTACACTACCACTTTACCAAAATGTGTGCCAAAGAACTGGCAAGCCGTCAGTGCGAGGGTACCACAAGCCGGTGCTTGGACAACCCTTAAGGTATCGAAGGATCCTCTTGACTATCATTAAATGAGATACTCTGGGACTCAACTGGTAACGTGTGCATCGGTATGTTGGATACATGATATCCAGTTGAGATGCTATCAAATACATCAAAGAGCCAAGCATCGAATGATAGAGAGTTTCGTCAATCTTCTCTTCGGTTGAATCTGGTCTGATGCCGTGATTCTGAGATAATGGGGTAGACATTGGAGATGCGTCAGACATCTTGAATTTCTCCAAAACATCGTTCACATGCTTTGTTTGAAGTATGAAGATCCCACCAGGTAATTAATCTACTTGAAGTCCAAGAAAGAACTTCATCTTCCCTACAGAACTCACTTCAAAATTTTTCTTCATGACTCTTTCAAACTCTTTGCACAACACATCGTTTGTTAAACCGAATATGATATTATCCACGTAGATTTGTATAATTAGGATGGGTCCATCTACTTCTAGCGTAAAGAGAGTGTTGTCTACTGTGTCTCTGATAAAATCATTGTCGAGGAGATGCTGTGAAAGTGTCTCATACTAGGCTCTCGGGGCCTGATGTAAACCGTACAATACCTTATCGAGCAAGTATACTTTGTCTTTATGAATCGGATCGACGAACCCCGGTTTTTGGCCAACGTATACCTCCCCTTCACCTTTCTGTACAAGAAGGCATACTTTACATCTAATTGATAGACTTTAAATCCTTTCCAAGATGCAAATGCCAAATAAAATTTGAATCGCTTCTAATCTGGCTACGGGAGCATGGACTTCGGTGAAATCTATTCCCTCTTGTTGACAAAAACCTTGAACAATGAGTCGAGCTTTATTGCATACAATTACACCTCTATCGTCCTTTTTGTACTTGAAGACCCATTTCATGTTTATCTTTTTGTGGTCTTCAGGCAGATCGACAAGCTTCCACACACCTAACTTTTCAAATTGTAAGAGTTCTTCCTGCATGGCATTAACCCAACTTTCTTCTGTCAGTGCTTCCTTATATGTTTTCGGTTCTACCAACGAAACAAAACATTTGAATGAGAACCTATTTTGCAATGGAGCCACTTTCAAATAAAAACAACTAAAACCCTGATTAACTTGATGATGGGTTTTAACAACACTTTGTAATTCTCCAATAACGAACTCTGGTGGATGGTATGACAGTGTTCTTGGCATAACTTCCTTGGATACGTTCACTTCTTATTGCAAATTTGTAACATTCTGTTCGACATCTTAATTAACAACAGACGTTTCATTCTCAGCACTCGTTCCTTCATTTTGATTGTCGAGTAGACTTTAAAGCTGAATTTCACCATCATTAGAAGTAGATCCATCTTCTTCGTATGTCGGTTCAGCTTCAGATTCAGAGTCGTTAGATTGATTAAAACTATGAGCCGGTTCATTCACCTCTGGTTTGACTTCGGGTTCATTTGTTCCAACAGTCTGTGATTCAGGATGTTGGGTACTCAGACCTGCATCAGCATCAAGTGTGCCAACATGTGCTTGTGTCACAACGATTGGTCTTGGAACCCGATCTTGTGAAAATGATTGTTGATGCTGGTAGAGCATTGCAAGTTCCTCCTCTGATGGTTCAGCTGGCGAGTCGAACGAATTCAAGAGACCTTCATAATCAAACAACCATCTCCCGGTTTCTGTGTCGGAGATGTTTATCTTTGACAGTCTACATGTTGAGCTTGAATTACCCGGTTGATGCGAGGAAGATAAACTCTCTTTAGCGGACTAGCATACCCCACAAAGAACCCTTCTAAAGATCTAGCCCCCCAAATTTGTCGTCCGGGTCAATAACTGTACACGGCGACCCAAATGGTTCTAACCATTTCAGATTTGGTTTTTGTTGGTTAAGCAACTCAAAACATATCTTCATATATGTCTTGACCGTAACAACTCTGTTAAGGGTGTAACACGCAGATGCCATGGCTTCACTCCAGAAACGAACTGGTTGTTTTGAATCGGCAAGCATGGTACGTGCAGTTGTCACGGCCCCCGACCCGGTTTCACCCGTTCCAGGAGCCGCGGGACAGAAAATCCCGTGGTATTTTATTTAATTGAGTTTAACAGCGGAAGTTTATCATCAGGATCTTTTTAAAGCTAAAATTTTCCTGATTATTTTATTTCACAACTCGGGATAAAACCCTGGTAATTTACAACAATATGATTTCACGGAGAAATCTTTAGGTTACAAAACATGTTTCTTTATTTTATAATGAGCCACTTTCTTAAGCTTGCAGTGCTTCACAGCACTTTTCCTGGATCACAACAGATCACCTGAAACATGTTTGAAAAAGGTTTTTTCAGCGGGAAATACTGGTGAATCATTCTATTTATTAAAACGACACATTTGTTAAAATTTACAGTATTAAGAGAGATTACAATGTTTCCTGGTATCAAACCAAATACCCACAGTATTTTGTCACTCGACCCATTGGCCCTCTTGTTGTCCAATGGTGTTTGTGACTATGGTCATATCACCCCTTGGCTGCCCCAATGGTGAAGATTATCAAGTAATGTATACAAAACCCCACATACCGGCTGTAACTTGGTGATTACATAAACTTAATCACTGTAATTATAACCTTTGAAAATAAACATGATTTTGAAAGTAATTTGATAAAAAGAGAATGACTCACATTATAGATTTAACACGGACAGAGTCTAGTCTACTGATTAGCCTTGTTAACCTATTTTAAATAACAATGCACACAAAACTAGGTTAGTAACTAATACAGCATTTACGATAACTCACGAGATCAACCCTCACAACGAATGACAAAGTGCGATACTTAAACATCCATCGAATTAACGACGAATGACAAAGCATAACCCTAATGTGGGCAGCACTTAAACATCCATTGGATAGTTTAATCGATCGGACATTGAATCGTAGCAGCGATCGAGTTATTACCCTGTTTTGCGGCAGTACTTCGTGAATTGTGTGTGTTTTGGGACTGTTTCTACTATAACTCGGAGTATAATTTGAATTTGATTGTCGAACGAACGCACAATTGCATGAAACAGACTGCTATATTTATACCTAAAATGTGTCCCCCTCGCGCCACGCGAAAGGTCTCCTTGTGCGCGTCGCGTGGCGCGAGAGACCCTAGTCTACCATAGGTTTGCTTCGTGTCCCAGTAGCTCAGCTGAGTTGGTCGCTCGATCAAATTCATAATACATGTAAAACTGTTTGGATATTACCGAATAGGGTTTAACCCCCCCCCCCCCCCCTTGAGTTTTAGGGGCCCTGATCCTGATTCCGATTATTCTGAAAATTTTAGGGTTTGTTCAGAATCACTTGGGTTTCTTAATTAGGGTTTCCTATTGGACAATTAAAGTAATAAATAGGACTCTTAATTGAGAGTTGTTACATTCTCCCTCAAATGGGGCAATTTCAATACTTGAATGATAACTATTGTTATAGGAAAATTCAATTAATGGTAGATGATCATCCCAATTTCCACCAAAATCTATCACACATGCTCGGAGCATGTCTTCTAGGGTTTGTATCGTCCTTTCACTTTGCCCGTCCATTTGGGGATGATATGCAGTGCTTAAGTTTAGTCGAGTTCCCATTGCTTTCTGGAAACTTGTCCAAAAATGAGAAGTGAAACGACTATCCCTATCTGAAACAATGGAGAGTGGAACTCCATGTAGAATACTACTTCGTCTACATACAATTTGGCTAACCTTTCCATACTAAAGGTTTCTTTCATGGGTAAAAAATGAGCTGATTTGGTTAATCGATCTACAATTACCCAAATCGCATCATTACCTTTTCTGGTTTTGGGCAACTTAGTAACAAAATCCATTGTTATGAGTTCCCATTTCCATACTGGCATTTCTAATTGTTGTAGTAGACCTGAAGGTTTCTGATGTTCTGCCTTAACTTGTGAACAAGTAAGACACTTTGAAACATATCTAGCTGTATCCTTCTTCATACCTATCCACCAGAAATTATTTCTTCAATCTTGGTACATCTTATTGTTTCTAGGGTGTATGGTATACCTAGATTTATGAGCTTCCTCTAAGATCTTATTCCTTAATTTTCCCTGCTTCGGTACCCAAATCCTTTTCTTATGGAATCTCCAAATTCCATCAGCTCCTTGTTCTAATTCTTTTATTCGTCCTTTCATTCCTTCGGCATCATCTTTGATTGTTGTTTCTTGAAAATGCTTCAGTTGTTCCATTAAATCTAACTGTAGATTTAATCTAAGAGCACGGACCCATCGTTGTTTCTCAAGATACTTACGACTTAAGGCATCTGCAACAACATTTGCCTTTCCTTCGTGATACTGAATATCACAGTTGTAGTCACTTAAGATTTCCATCCATCTCCTTTGCCTCATGTTTAACTCTTTTTGCCCAAATATATATCTTAAACTTTTATGATCTGTATAGACAGTAAACTTACTTCCATACAGATAATGTCTCCAAATTTTAAGGGCAAAAATTACAGCTCCTAATTCTAAATCATGAGTCGTATAGTTTTCTTCGTGCTTTTTCAATTGCCTTGAAGCATATGCAATTACCTTTTTGCGTTGCATAAGCACACATCCTAATCCTAGTTTTGAAGCATCACAATATACTTCAAAATCTTCAGTCCCTTCTGGTAAAGCTAGGATTGGAGCATTTGTTAATTTATGCTTCAATATTCTAAAGGCTTCTTCTTGTTTAGGTCCCCATTCAAACTTAATGGCTTTACATGTTAGCTTAGTTAATGGTACAACTATCTTGGAAAAATCCTTAATGAATCGTCAATAATATCCAGCTAAACCTATAAAACTTCTAATTTCCATTGCGGTTTGCGGAACCTTCCAATTGGTAATTGCCTCTATCTTAGCAGGATCTACATGAATACCTTCATGATTCACCATGTGTCCTAGGAATTGCACTTCTTGTAGCCAAAATTCACACTTCGAGAATTTGGCATAAAGCTTTTCTTTTCTTAACAAAGTTAAGAGTGCATGCAAGTGCTCACAATGTTCTGTCTGACTTTTGGAATAAATAAGTATATCGTCTATAAAAACAATCACAAATTTATCCAAATACGGTTTACAGATTCTATTCATCATGTCCATGAATGCTGCAGGTGCATTCGTTAATCCAAAGGGCATGACTGTAAACTCGTAATGACCATACCTAGTTCTGAAAGCAGTTTTAGGTATGTCTTCTTCTTGTACCTTTAATTGATGGTATCCGGAGCGTAAGTCGATCTTAGAAAAATATCTAGCTCCTTGAAGTTGATCGAATAAATCATCAATCCTAGGTAATGGGTATCGATTCTTAATTGTAACCTTATTCAATTCTCTATAATCAATACACATTCTCATCGAACCATCCTTCTTCTTTACAAACAACACTGGAGCTCCCCAAGGCGATGAGCTAGGTTGTATGAATCTTTTACTTAGTAATTCATCTAATTGCGTTTTCAGTTCTAACATTTCGGTAGGAGCTAACCGATAAGGTGCCTTAGCTATCGGTGTAGTTCCAGGAATTAGATGAATCCTAAATTCCACTTCCCTATCTGGTGGTAATCCTGGTAACTCTTCTGGGAATACATCTGGGTATTATGAGACTACAGGAATTTTCCTAAGTTCTTTATTCTTAGTACTAATGATTACTGAAATCATATATATTATCCCTTGTTTTCGTTCATAACTAGCAACTTTCATTACTGATATGAACTTCATGGGTTTACGTGGCTTATTTCCTGTAATTACGATTACTTCTCCGGTTGGTGCCTGGATCTCTATAGAATTCTTATCACAAATAATTCGAGCATGGTTGGCTACTAACCAATCCATTCCTAATACAACATCGAATTCAGCTAATTTCATAGGTAACAGGTTTGCAGAGAATTTATGACCTAAAAGTTCTATATTTTCTTCCCGCAAAACCCTATTTATTTTAACAGAATTCCCATCTGCGGTTTTGACTGTAAAAATCTGCCTAATGTTGGTTAAGGGTAACTTAAGATCTTGGCAAAATAAAGTATTTATAAAACTTTGGTTTGCACCAGAGTCAAATAATACTTTTGCGTATTTGTTGTGAACTAGGAACGTACCAGCTATCACATCTGGAATGAGTTTTGCTTCTTGAGTGGTCAGCTGGAATGCTCTGACATTTTTCTTAGTAGCTCCGTCGGTCGCCTTGGTTTTGTTGTCTGTTGGTTTGGCCAATTTAGGACATTCTGTTTTGAAGTGCCCATTTTCTCCACAGTTAAAACAGATTATGGTTTTCTTTTTGCAGTTTTCTTCACGATGTCCTGCAGTTTTGCAAAAGTTGCAAGTCACATTACATCTTCCATAATGTTTCCTTTTGCAATTCCTGCAGAAAGGCGGATTTGAGGATTGCCCTGTTCCTCTTTTCTTGAAGTTACTACTATTACCCACACGAAATCCTTGGGTAATTTTCTGAGCCAGTTCCTTCTTCTTGTTTTCATCCCTTGTGCGTACCAGCTCGTCAGTGAGGGTATTAGCTAATTCTACCGCATCGTCAATAGTGCGAGGTCTCGCAGCTTTAACGATATTACGGATTTCATTAATTAATCCCCAGACATAGCGAGAAATGAGTACCGGCTCTGGCGAAGCCAGCGTTGGTACCACTCTAGCATATTCGAAGAATGTCGAAGTATATCCTCGACAGTCCACATTCACCATCCGATGGTTTAGGAACTTATTTGCCATTTGATCTTTTTCATACTCGGGACAGAATTTTCTTTCCACCAAATTTTTAAATTCTTCCCAGTTCATGGCATATGCCTCGATCCTTCTTTTAGCTTGTAAAACTGTATTCCACCATTCTAACGCCACTTCTTTAAAAAGATTTGACGCATACATAACTTGATCTTCCTCAGCACACTTACTTATGGTGATCACTGCCTCAGTTTTCTCTAACCAACGCAGTGCTACAATAGCCCCTTCGTTACCTGCAAACTCAACTGGTTAACAGGCAAGGAATTCTTTGTAAGTGCAACCAGGTGTTGCAGCTTTCATTTTCTTGAAAATTGGGGCTTGCAGATCATTATTGTTATTAACATGATTACCACCTCCGTTTATACTATTACTAAAATTGTCGCCTTGGGTACGTTTACTAGGAATGATTGATTGAGGTTTAACAGGTTTCTGGACAGCAGCAACAATTGCTGGAATAGCATTGGCTATTCCTTGAGCTACGATATCCTCGATATCTTGCCTATTTAATAATTGCTCTTCCTGATTTTGCTCGGATTGATTTACTTCATTTACTGGTTCATTACCAATGTTTGCCATCTGATAATTAATTTAAATAGTTAATATATAATAAGAAACAATCCAATATAACAATTAATCGCACATACTCACGTAAACAATTATACAACCAAAATTGTAAATTTAAATTTTCATTTGTTTTATAGATTATATTATGCTTCTATATACAACCGTTTTATTGTTTATTTTACACATACTGATTTTTATTAATATTACTGTTATTATACAAACACAGACTTATAACCCATTTCTCCTTCATCAACTTGCATCTTTAATAACAATGTTCCCTCTCATCATATTTCCATGAAATTTGTCCTCCTATTTCTCGGATCCTATTCCCAACATCCATCAGCTCTTCACCAAAATGGCGAAGTTCAGCCATATTCTCATTACTCATCGGTGGATTTGGTAAAGGTTCTGGATCGAACCGAGGGAAAAACGTATAGGGACTGTTGATAAGGTTTTGGAATTGCCAATCATTAGTCCACCATTCGTCCATTCCTAAAGGTTGGGTGTGGATTATTGGTTCTGGGATTGCTGGTTCCAAGTTCATTGGAATTTGGGTTTCAATAGGATGAGTAAAAACATTTTCATTGACAGGCTTAATAGTATCACAGCTTGTCAATATAAAATCTAGTTCCTCCTGAAATGTCATTTCCTGGGTTTGTTTAGAACTTTCTCCAATTTCCATCTTGGTTTGTCTAGAACCTTTTCCAACCTCCATTTCTATTTGCTTAGAATATTCCTCAAACTGTATTCCCATCTGTCTAGAATCTTCACCTACTTCAATTTCCAATTCCTGCTGTCTAGAACTTTCCCCGGTTTCAATTCTTTTTCCTTTTTCTAAGGGATTGTTTATTTTAGGAAGTCTCTTAGCTGGCTTTCTCCTATGTACACGCCTCCCCCATACGAATCTCTTTCTTTTCTTAGGTTTTGGCTTTTCCAGAGGTGGAGCGTTGAATTCTATAGGTTGTTCCACATCAGCAAAGTACCCAGTAAACTCTTTAGAGACTTCTATGTTTACAGGGTAAAGGTTGAGATTCTCTAGGGCTCCAGATAACTCATTCATGTTGTTTAACATATATGTAAAAATAATAAATTAAAATTTTATAACAAATTTTTACAAATAACCCTTAAATATTATTGCATACCCTGTGACTAATTTAATACAAAGGAATATTGACAATTAAACATACTAGATTTTATTGTAATTTTATTTATTTACTAGATGATATTTCTGGTTTGTAAGTGATAAAATTTGCTAATACGGAGTCAGGGTATTCTAAAGATTAGCATTTACTGCTACAGTGGCTAGCATATAAAGATCCGCCCATTTTTCATCTAACTTGTCTTCCCATGGTGATTTACTGATTAATTCCTCGGTTTCCTGTTTAACTTTCTTTTCTCGGGATTTCTTTAATTTCTCCTGACTTTTTCTAATAATCAAACTTCTTTTATAAGGAGAAAGTGGTTCCTCGTATTGGGCTTTTCGAACAAATATTCCTTCTTCAGGAGTTTGGGATGAACTTCCCTTCTCATTTGATGACCTATCTAATTTAAGATAGATGTTTGAAAGCTTTTGCTTACCCATACTGTAACTAACAAATAGTCAATTAATAAAACACATAATCACATAATAGTAATCAGGAAAAATTAAGTATTTCTAAATACTTAATTATCTTAACTCAGTGTCTCTGATACCACCTTTTTCTGTCACGGCCCCCGACCCGGTTTCACCCGTTCCAGGAGCCGCGGGACAAAAAATCCCCTGGTATTTTATTTAATTGAGTTTAACAGCGGAAGTTTATCATCAGGATCTTTTTAAAGCTAAAATTTTCCCGATTATTTTATTTCACAACTCGGGATAAAACCCCGGTAATTTACAATAATATGATTTCATGGAGAAATCTTTAGGTTACAAAACATGTTTCTTTATTTTATAATGAGCCACTTTCTTAAGCTTACAGTGCTTCACAACACTTTTCCTGGATCACAACAGATAACCTGAAACATGTTTGAAAAAGGTTTTATCAGCGGGAAATACTGGTGAATCATTCTATTTATTAAAACGACACATTTGTTATAATTTACAGTATTAAGAGAGATTACAATGTTTCCTGATATCAAACCAAATACCCACAGTATTTTGTCACTCGACCCATTGGCCCTCTTGTTGTCCAATGGTGTCTGTGACTATGGTTATATCACCCCTTGGCTGCCCCAATGGTGAAGATTATCAAGTAATGTATACAAAACCCCACATACCGGCTGTAACTTGGTGATTACATAAACTTAATCACTGTAATTATAACCTTTGAAAATAAACATGATTTTGAAAGTAATTTGATAAAAAGAGAATGACTCACATTGTAGATTTAACACGGACAGAGTCTAGCCTACTGATTAGCCTTGTTAACCTATTTTAAATAACAATGCACACAAAACTAGGTTAGTAACTAATACAGCATTTACGATAACTCACGAGATCAACCCTCACAACGAATGACAAAGTGCGATACTTAAACATCCATCGAATTAACGACGAATGACAAAGCATAACCCTAATGTGGGCAGCACTTAAACATCCATTGGATAGTTTAAACGATCGGACATTGAATCGTAGCAGCGATCGAGTTATTACCCTGTTTTGCGGCAGTACTTCGTGAATTGTGTGTGTTTTGGGACTGTTTCTACTATAACTCGGAGTATAATTTGAATTTGATTGTCGAACGAACGCACAATTGCATGAAACAGACTGCTATATTTATACCTAAAATGCGTCCCCCTCGCGCCACGCGAAAGGTCTCCTTGTGCGTGTCGCGTGGCGCGAGAGACCCTAGTCTACCATAGGTTTCCTTCGTGTCCCAGTAGCTCAGCTGAGTTGGTCGCTCGATCAAATTCATAATACACGTAAAACTGTTTGGATATTACCGAATAGGGTTTACCCCCCCTTGAGTTTTAGGGGCCCTGATCCTGATTCCGATTATTCTGAAAATTTTAGGGTTTGTTCAGAATCACTTGGGTTTCTTAATTAGGGTTTCCTATTGGATAATTAAAGTAATAAATAGGACTCTTAATTGAGAGTTATTACAGCAGTCTCTATCAACGTTCTGCTCTTTCTTTCAGCTACACCGTTCTGTTGCAGATTATACGGTGCACTGAATTCATGCAGAATTCCTTTCTCGTTACAATACTATAACATCCTGTTATTCTTGAATTTTTTCCATTTTCACTTCGAATACGTCTAATCGGAAAATGGTACAGATTTTTCAATTTATTGAACAAAATCATCAGACCGTCAAATGTTTTGTCTTTACTCTCCAAGAACATCACCCAAGAGAACCTTGAATAATCATCGGTTACAACCAAGCAATACAGATCCCCTGAAATACTTCTAACGTTAGTTCAAAGAGATCCATATGATGCCTTTCTAGTGAAAGTTTTATCGTATTCAAAAGCTTTCTTGGATGCGACTTCTGTGATTGCTTTCCTTTTTTTTTTTGCAACTAATGCAATCGTCATTCAAGTGAAAGTTCTTTAGGTTTACACCGTCCACTAGCTGGTTGTGTACTAAAAAGTTCATTTTCGAAGATGAATGTGCCCCATCTTTCTATGCCACAAGATTGACTCCTTCTCCGTAGCTTTTGAGACAAAACACTGCGCTGTTTTCGTTGTTGTAGTAGCGACACCAATATCTAGAACATAAAGATCATTTTCGCGAGGAGCGCGCATTAAGATCCACTCTTCTGGTATTATGAACCCTGGCTTCAGAATCAAACATTCTTTGTCTGTGAAGTGCATCGTGAACTTCTTGTCACAAATCTGAAAGATACTAATTAGACTGTTCTCCAACTCAGCAATGTAGTTGACTTTTTCAAACGACACCATCCCGTTGGTTAATGTTCCTTCACTTACTATTCGACCTCCCTGATTACTAGCGAACCCGACATAGCCTCCTCTTATGGATTTGACATCGTATAGGACTGCTAACATCCCCGTCATGTGCTTGGATGCTCTGCTAGCCTTAATCCACTTCGATATGATGGATCTTGGAAGCCCCTGCACATTCACTCAAATAATTACTTGAAGAGTGAGACCCAAGCCTTTCCGGTCTTGGGTGGGTTTTCAATCTTGGTTTCACATACACTTTCACATTTCTATTCAACTTTCTCAACATTCACTGTTGAATCAGACTTTTTCACTTCTTCAGAGGATTCATTTTTCTTAATCACCCATGTTTGGTTTTTCAAAACTATTTTCTTAGCATAAAATTTAGAATCTTTTTGTTCAACTTTGTTAAAAGTTTCACCAGTTTTTTAGTTGAAACTTTGTTGTTTACTGGTTTCACTTCGTTTGTAGATTCATTGTTTCTTTTTAAGATTTGAGTTTGAACAAACATTGGTGATTTTTGTTTCAAATCTTCTGAAGTCTTTTTAACATCGTAGACAGGTTTAGGATTCTTTTGTGGACACTGATTAGCAATATGCCCAACTTGATTACATCTAAAGCAAGTTCTATTGTCTGTTACAACAGTAGATCCTTCAACATGTTCACGTTGTTTTTTCTGAGCAAAGAACTCTTCATTAGATTGTTTGCTAAATTGACTTTCCTTTTCACTTTCTGAGCTTGTTTCAGACACGAAAGTCATTTTCTTTGTAAACTTTGATTTTCCAAACTTGTTATAATTTTTCTTACCATATCCCGAACCGTTCCTCCCATAGTAATAATTTTTCTGTTGATAGCTAGAATAGGAACCTCTCGGTTTAGAATAGTAAGATTTTTCCTTCTAAACTTTCGAAAATCCTTGATTACTTAACAAATTATCAACTTCAGACAACTCGACCTCAACTAATTTGAAAACCTTTTTGACTTTATTCATATTCACATTCTAAATCGAAAATTCTGAATCAGAATATAGTTTGTCAGATCCACACATTTTATACATGATAACATTTAGATCATCACTCGAACTATATCCCGATTTAGGAATGTAATTTTTATGAAAACTTTCGTCACTTTCAGACTGTGAACTAGAACTCTTTGTCAAAATTCGTTTTAACGGTTTCATATTCAGTTTTATCACTGTCACTTTCTAAAACTCTTTCAACAACATCCTTTACCACTTCTGATTTAAACTCTGATTCAGATTTGGTATATGTCACATCGAGATTATCAGGCAGCTGGTCTTTCTGTTTAGTTTTCAGTTTTCAATTCAGCACCTTTTCCGCCCCATCTGGTTTCTTTTTAGAGTAACTATTCCAGATTGGAGGTGGAACTCGGTGATAACCCACACCTTGGTTATGATAACCATACACATCTTCCCTTGATTCATCTTTTCTTGTCGGTTTGGGAAGTATGTGATCCAATACATAGGATGCTGCAAAATAGCTAATCAACTTCTTATTAACCCTCTCAGTTTCTATCCTAGCGGTTTCTAGCTCTTGTTTTAATTTTGCGATCATGTCAATATGATTATTAATTTGCTTTTCTGCATGGACAACAATATTGACAATCCATGTGAATTGTTTAAACTGAGGGTTTCATCTAGACCAACGGTGCAACTGATATGTCTCGTTAAAACTAATATGATCCTCTAGCACGTTTTCTCAAAAAAACATAAACTGTAAATATTTCATTTTAGTTTGTTTATGTTTTTGCATTCAATACTAAAAATCCAAAAATATTTTCTTTCAAAATCTTCCATTGAAACCTGATAATGTTGAATGTGGGTCGGACCAACGAGACTTTTAAGAATCTGTTTGCGTGGATACGTGTGTTTGTTCTTAAACGTCAAATCTTAGAAATTTGGAGCATCATTCAAGGGGGAGACTGTAGTTTCACTTGAAGATTAATAGAGGCTAGTAACTAAATTAGTGTTTTCTCAAATATAGATAAGTAACTAAGCTAAACAAACATATTATTTATATAATTTAATAACTATTTTAACTTATTTAAACAAATAAAGGAATACAAGGCACTACACACGTAAAATCTGAGGGGCTATCATTTAGTGTCGTTAAGTATCCTTCCATAATAATACTTTTTTCAGTCCATAGTTATCTTTTACTCTAGCATTTTTGTGGGCCTACGGTGGGCCTGTGCTATCTCATCATCTATATCCCCCCTTTTTTTGGACGATGGAGGAATGTCATTAGTTTTAATCAAAAGTATTGTATTAGCCTCTATATATTAAATTTAACTGCCTATCAACTTTTCGACGAGGTTTGTATATAATGGTTTTATGCGGATACGTATATGGGTGTATATGTATAGTTTATTATTTGTTTATCTTAAATATCATCACTCTTGATCAGACGGACACAAATATGTGACATTCTTTTACTTCTGTATACAAAGCAACTTTGAACATTAAAAAAATTGTTTCAAAGATCTCGTATCGGTGTTCTAAAATGAGTAAAATCCATAAATATATCATAAAGCTTTTAAGATTTTAATGAAGATTATAATCAAATGAGAATGAGAATAAATTTACCTAAGATTTTCATATCATATTGCTTTTAACGTATAAATGGAGATTACGAAAAATGAAAAGGAAAATATCAAAGTGGTTAACTACCAATACCAGTATCAAATTGATACATTTAGTACGGTATTCGATTCTCACATCACCTCAATTTTAATATCAGTATATTGATACCAATATGATACCGTTCTCATCCTTACTTCACTTAGGGGTGTTCTCGAATATCAAATTTTCGAATTGCTTGTATTGAATTTTTTGAATAATTTTTTTTTTTGCTTGAATTCAAATTTAATTAAGCAACACCCAATTCGATTCGAATTAAAATTCCAATTCGAATCGAATTAAAATAAATTCATTTCAATTCAGATTCAGTTAAAATATGTAATAAATTCGTTTAAGTTAAGGGTTTGGTAATGGGTTATTTTAATACTTGTTTAGAGATTAATTTATATTATAGCCCAATAAAAGTTATAAATGATTATATATAAAATTTAGAGATTAATTTATATTATTGCCCAATAAAAGTTAAATAAAAGTACAAAACGTAAGGCTTTACGAACCACACACTCCAGCCGATTGCAACGTTCGTCCATAGTTGTACCTAACAACCTGCAAAGCATGCAATAGGGTGTCAACATAAAGTTGGCGAGTTCATAGTTTTTCAGTGTTGTTTCAAAAATAGGTTGTTAAATTACTTGGTTTATAAAACAAGTCATGGGGAGCTACCCCATCCTTAGCTACTAAACTGTGTGGTACCGAAACTTGACTGTTTAAGTTGTTTGTGCCCCGGGTTAATGTCTATCATCATTGACCAGTTGCCCAGGCATAAAAGTTCATGCCTGTCCTCCTCGGCACGGTGTGAGGTTTGTCAAACCTAATAGCGTTATCAACTAATACCCCGTTCGCCAGGCCCCGACGATTAATCGGTATAATGTGTGGGGACTTTCAAATAGAGTTCATTTAGTTTGCTAAAGACAGGAAATATAAATAGCATTTAACAGTACTCCAAACCAGGAATGCTAGGCAATTCCAAACCAGGGAAAGTGAGGTCCACCTCCAGTGGATAGTTTGTTTCAATTGTTTCAATCAAGGAACGCGCGTGTAGCCCCAAACCAGGGTTACCGTATGTATTTCCGAAACAAGGGAAATGAGTGTGTTGTCCCAAACCAGGGACACATGCATTTAGTAAAAAGTTGTGAACTCACTTTAGCTTAGCTCGGCAGATTAAAAGTACCCGAGTTAGAATGGTCAACCACGTCCCATTATGGTTACCAAGATTGTTAGGGTTTGTGTACTAATATTTCACGTATATTCTACATGTATCTAACAAGTTGCATGCTAGTAAAGCTATCATGTAGCACATAAATCATGTGAGGTCATACGTAGGTTCATAATATAAGATACAATTCCCAGTTACATATCAATTTATATCAAGTGTGCGGTATAAATCTGAGTGTGCGACTACACCAGAGTGTGCAGTCTGGTCTAAGTGTGCGGCCACAACATAGTGTGCGACCATGCATCATAAGGTTATGCGTTATGCATCATGTCAGTGTACAGTTTAGGAGTGCGCGGGCATGGTTGTAAAACAAGGTTTCCAAGGCCGATTACTCTCTGAGTAATCACTCCAAGGTAGGCTGTCGATGCGACTTTCTCCGACTCCGCCTAATTACTCATAATCAATCAAATGCGGTAAACCTCAGCCAGAATCGGGTCTAGCAGGTCAACTCAGGCCAAGTTTGACTTAAAAAAAAATAAAACATAATTTTTATGCCTATTAAAGAATGAATATTATTTTAACTTATTTTGTTATAATTATTATTAAAATTATGCTATTTGACATATATTTAATTTCCGAAAACTAATTTTTTTATAATTTAGCATGTCCGAGTACTCCCCGAGTACTCTCCGACTAGGCCGAGTACTCTCAACTCCCCGCTCGACCGACTATGGAGTGCCTAGCGACTTTTTCAACCATGTGTGCGGGTCATGTGTCACAACCCCCGAACCCACCCTGAGAGCGGGAGCCGTGAACCAGTTAAGTGGTACCAGTGTTTATTAAATACGCAGCGGAAAATTTTTTCATCAAGATCGTAGTTAGGAAATAATTTCAAAGTTTATAAAAACACCAACTTTTAATATTAAATAAATGGGCTAAAACCTATATTCAATTCAATTGTTTTTATAGGGATAAACCCAAATAAATAAAACTTAAATTTCTTCTTTTATTCAGGTATTTATAGCCACTTTATTTAAGCTTTCAGTGCTCCATAGCTGTCTTCTATTATCTTTACAGCAAGTTACCTGAAACGTGTTTTGAAAACATTTTATCAGTAATAAATACTGGCGAGTTCATTCCATTTTTATAAAAATATATTGTTATACTTTACAACATTAAGGGTTTTTATATTTGTTTATATTTACCAAAAACTCAATCAATATTTGTCACATGGTGGCAGTTCCGATGTGAGAGTGGTCATATCACTCATTGGCTCACTTTCGTCCAATAGTGAAGTTTATCAAGTAATTATATCTTACTATTATTCAAAGGTATCTGTCACTAGGCAATTCCCGTGACGGTAGTCATATCACTGTTGATCATTCTTTCAACTAGTGACTCTGGTCATATCACTGTTGATCATTCTCTCAACTAGTGACTCTGGTCATATCACTATTGATCATTCTTTCAACTAGTGACGCTTATCAAATAATGTATACCAAATTTCACATATCAGTAGTAATTGTTGAATACATAACCTAACTATACATGTATAGTAATAGATTACTATATAATAAATAGAATATAATGTATTATATATAAAGACATATTTCATTTGTCTATTAAAATATTATTGTAACATTATAATGTTTAATGTTGCAATATATATTTAATTACATATAATATAATTATATTATATTATAATGTTATAACATATATAATATATTATATGTGTTGATATTATATAGTATAAATTAATATATATAGTTATATTATAATATATCTTACCATAATCATATATACATTATGAGCCAAATTTTTCAATAGTGATTCTCTAATATAACTAATGATCACGTTTATTTTAATATGTTTATTAATTATATTTTCTTTAATATAACTAATATATTTTAATAATGATTAATAAAGCTCTATTTTATATACACACCATTTAGATTTATTTCAATTATATATTAAATTTATTAATAATTTAATATAGTAATGTAAAAATAATATTAGTTATAGGTTATGGCTACTTATAGGTTATGGCTACTGGGGCACAATTCTCCCGTGCTTGTGGTCATGCTACTATTGGCTAACTTTTTGGCCAATAGTAACGAGTGTCAAGTAATGTATACAAAACCCCACATACCGGCAGCTATTGTAGAATATAAAAACTTAATCACTGTAAGTATAACTTATAAACATTTAGGGTTTTGTAAAGTATTTTTAAATATAAATGTATCACAAAAAGGTGATAAAAAGAAGAATGACTCACTTTGTAACTTTAGGGTTCAACTAAAAGCCTCCTGGTATAATCTTGCGTATAACTCCTGAGCTATTTAATAAAATATATAATGCACTCGCGTTAAGCATAATAACCCAAATTCAACTTTATCAGCACGTCAAGAAACAGAACCCCTACATACTTTGTCAGTCAGAGCCTTGACATGCGTTGTTGGGTTCTAGATCAATTGGACAGGGTATCGACTCAGTGATCAGGGGTTAAAACACTTAAAATGGGGCAGGGCTTCATTATTATTATTATGGGGTGAATTATTAAAATAATAAAAAAAAATAGAAACAGAGAGATAGAGAGCGAGAGGAAGAAAAGAAAAGGAAAGGATGTGCGCCATTTGAATGCTCCCAATTTCTTTATATATACTAGTTTTGAAGTCTTGTAGAATACATAAAACTTGATTCCTTCCTCTCAAAACAAGACACGTACAATAAGCACAATTCATACACGTCCACACCATTTTTCATATGTTAGTTTAGATTATTATTATTTTAATATTATAATTAATTCAGCTGCTTCACTTATTTGGCGCTTATAATTTCTAAAATATGATGTTTTATAAAACAATGAATATGTCATTAGAACAAGAATATTTTTGTCTACATTTTGACCAAAGTTTCATTAAAAGCGGAGTAAGTTTAAAATGTAATGTATTTTTATTATTTAATTATTAAACGGATCCTATCTTCGTCTAAATATCTCATTTTTCTAATAGTCACACCCGTAATCTACCCGTTTAATAATATAAGTTTTTATATACTTTTATTTTAAGATAAAAATGAAAATGTTACATCATGGGTGTGCAGTTGGGCAGTGTGCGACATATGGATGTGCGGTCCATGTGGTGTGCAGGGTGTGAGGTGTGCCACCCGCCAGTGTGCGGTTGACCAAGTAAACCCCATTTTCCAACCATGTTTTCACAAACACAATATAATTCCTTTTTCATAGATTTTCAGTTTACTTATCACCAAAAACATCAAGATCATCAAATCAATAGAACATTCATGAATTCAAGACCATAACCTTAATCCTCACGTGTTTCATCCATGTAACATAATCAGAAATTACGAACTTTATGTTAATTCACATAACCCTAGTTTATCAATTGACATCATAATCAATGATCAAAAACAGATCTTGTCGATCATCATCACAAGAATTCCTCAAACACTATTATCATGCAACCCTTGTTAATCATCAGTATCTATACGATTCAACATATATGAAACATGATTTCTTAACAAAATCCTAGATCATGATTCTAGAAAAACCCTAGATCATAATTGTTATGATATCACCAAGTATCAATCGTCAAGTAAAGAACACAGCCATAATAACTTGATTAGATAACCAACCAATATACTTACAAACATCTAGAGTTCATGTTAAGCATAAACGTTGCCGTGTACAAGAACTACAAACCAAAAACAATAACATCCATACTAATCAAGAGAAGATGCGAGAGATAGAGTGTTAGCGAGGAGAAGAGATAGTGACGGTGGGGGATCCTTCTGCTGCCGTAAGTCTTCAAGAATGAAATAGGGTTTCTGTTTTGGTGGTGCACTGATCAGCAAGTTATGAGTATAACATAAAAAGGGTGATTGGGCTTATGGTGGTTCCCTCATGTGCACCGATTTGGGCCTGGCCCAAGACACAAAGGAGTGTGCGGTGTAGAGTGTGTCCGAGTTTACATGAGTGTGCGACTGAGGTATGGGTGTCCGAGTTTATGTAAGGAACCAAGGAATGCCCGAGTTTATATAGCAAGCCACCCAAGGAGTTCGGGTTTGCAATGGCTGGTCTGAGTTTATTTCATGGGCTGGGCCATGGACTCAAGGGAGTGTGTGTGATTTAACAAGTGGTGTGCAGCTTGGCTTAGTGGTGTGCGACTGAGGTGTACGAGCAGATTATAGTTGGGCCGCACACACACACACACCGTCTAAAGAACGTTTAATAAAAATATAGGTACAACAACTGATTATAAAATAACTAAGTTTAACACAGTAATCAGGTTCATATAATAGCACCACATACATACGAGTGCAACGTGTAGTGGAACGTGAAGAGTAACTATGTCACACCCCTTTCTAAGGCGGAAGCACGTGGGGTGATCCTAAAAGGTTCTCATTGCATACAAATGGTAAACTGATGTATTGCAAAATACATCCTTTATTCATGTATAGTTTGTATAGTTTTCAGTTATTTTTAGTTTAGTTTTAGTTAGAATGTGCGTGCTATTGATAAATTTGAGTTTTGCAGGTGTTGGTACTTAATATTGCTGGAAATTGAGCAAAAACGAGCCAAAATGCTGAATGCCAAGTCCCAGAACAAGTTAATCAAAGAGTTAGAATTATTTTGGAGATTTTGAGAGTTGAAGCTGGGAATTTCTCGCAACAGTCTGATCATTTGAAGCTGTGGCGTCGCGCCACCAAGAATCCGCACACCTGTGGCGTAGCGCCACCACTTAAATAACAATTTCTGGAAATCTTTGTGGTCGCGCTGCACCACGACATGAGCCATTACCCGTCGCGCGACGCGACGGGGTAATCTGACGGCGATAATTCGTTACGAGTTAGGGTTAGCTATAAAATCCCAAGGAAAACATCATTAAACCCGAATTACAAACGGAGAGCAATCTTGAGCGATTTTGGAGCATTCTTTGAGCACTTTCAGAGATCTTGAAGCATACGAATCAGTGGTACGAGTTCGGGACGAAGAATCAAAGGTTTTCTCGGGTTTTCCATTCCCTTGTTTTGTCGATTTCTTTCTTGAAACTTGTTATCATGACTTCTCGTTTAGACATCTTTGATTTGTTTTCGTTTATTGACATGCTCGGCTAAACTTTTAACCCACCTAGACTTGATGAATGGATTGATATGAAGATTTTACCTTTTTCGTTATTTGCATGAATGTTATGGATTAATTGTGTTTAGTAAAGAGTTTGTTTTATTGATTTGATGCATATGCGTATTTTAATTTGGTTTATTATTGTCAATTGCTTCGTATGATTCTTAGTGAAGATCTTTATCACAATATAGAGTCATGCTAGGGTTTTAGATTTTGGTGAGCGTCTATATCACGTAATAAATCTTAACTCTTTAGGGTAGAATTGGCCAATAACCCCTAGAAGTAATTGTTAGTAATTTACTAGGTTTTAGTGTTCTACTAGTCCTTATAGCTGGAAGGTGCGGGGCTATTGATAGGTCTTACCCGGCGAATTGCTTTAGACACTCCTTGGAAAAAGTCGTGCCTTAGTTGCCCCGTCGGTTTATTAGTCTATAAAGTCAAGTTAAATAATCCAAACTACCCTAGATCTATAATTAAAAGAGAGTAGGTCAACATTAGGGTACTTACAAAATAATTAGACAACTGGAAAGACATCTAATAACCGGTAGGATTAACGGCCTAGGTAGTGCCATAAGTTTCACCTCGAGAAGGGTTGAGGGGCTTAGTTGGTGTTTAATAGGTTTAGTATCATAAGATCCCGGTTCCATAAATCATGCAATTAACTTAATCGGTAATTCTTTAAAAGCAATCCAGGATTCTAGTCTAGGTGGTCTCGTTTATCATATAAGATCGTCTTTGCTTTCTTTCGTATTAGTCTAGCTTTAATTTAATATTTTAGTTTAGATAGATTTCTTTAGATTTTCCGTAACCCCCCCCCCCCAAACAATTAAACATTTTTAGTCGTGTCTGTCAGTGTTTGTCAGAGTCTAGTTTACGTGATACATAGAGTCTCGTGGTTCGGTATCCGGACTTCCTAGGGTTATACTACATTGATCGGTACACTTGCTGATTGTGTGGTTTTAGGTCGAGTCTAGAATTATAGCTTTTTCATTTCTAGCTTAGAGAGTCTAATTTAGTTGATTTTTATAGTTTGTTTAGCACACATCAAGTTTTTGGCGTCGTTGCCGGGGACTCTTGGCAATCGCGTTTATTAGCTTTGATAGATTTTATTGACATATATGTGCTACTTGTTTTGTTTTGTGTCGAGTCTTCTATTTTTATTTTATTTTGAGTATTAGTGACTAGTGTTTACTTTTCTCATATCTAGGTTTTTGCTTGTAGTGGATGCCACATCTGCGCTCGCACGGACCGCCGAAGCCGCCAGTCACCGAGTCATCGTCTCGATTGGGCCAAGGCCCACAGGTTAGTACTTCATCCTCTTCTTAATTTCCCAATTTCTATTACACTCCGTTACCCACCCCACCTCCAACCCCACCACCTTCACCAAACCATTCACCTAAAACATCACCTAAGATTTCCCCACCCGATAGTCCCACTTCTAGCAATCCAGAAAACATAGAACAAACGGCCAACCCTAGACAAACCGTCCACCAACAAGCCACCCAAAATTTCACCGGTCTTGCTTCACCCATCACCGTTCTACCCATAGTTAACAAAAACTCATGGCAGATTCCATCATATGCCATGCAAGCCATCACCAATACCATCCAGTTTCATGGTCTTGACGATGAGGACGCCCCCGCCCATATAAACTGTTTCTCGCGTATCCTACCTACTTTTAGCCTTCACGGAGCCCCTAACGATGCTACCTACCTACAGTTTTTCCCATTTTCACTAGCCGGCCGTGCGGCTACTTGGTTGGACTCTCAGCCAACCGGTACTTTTACGACATGGGCGGGCCTCCGTCAAGCTTTTCTGAACAAGTACTTTCTACCCGCGAAGGCCTCACGTCTTCGCGATCAAATTCACTCTTTCTGCATAGAGCCCGACGAGCCCTATTACCTTACTTGGGAGCGTTTCCAAAACCTTTGTGCTCGTTGCTCCCAACTTGGTCTTTCCGATTGGGCCCTATGTGAGAAATTCTATAATGGTCTCACTCAAGAGACTCGTGATCGTTTCAATACTAATGCGGGGGGTCATATGATGGGTATTCCTACTGTTGCCGAGTGTTTAGAGCGTTTCGAGGCGTTTGCCCAATCTCAATCTCAATCGCGAGCTGATCAGCGGTATCAAAGTGGTAATTCAAATACCACTACTAGTACACCCGCCCGTGGGGTGAACCATGTTACCATGGACCCTAGTTTAGCCGTTGTGTTGGAAAACGTGACTAGGGAGCTTAAGGAGATTAGGGCTAAGGTAGATAAATGTGAGTTTTGCCGAGGGGGCAGGATACGAGTGCATGTCCATTGCTAGTTGGTGAAGAGAAAGTTGATTTCGTAGGGGGAGGTTTCGGTAGAGACCAACCTAGTGGGTTTGGTAATAATAATTTTGGTTCGGGTTGGAGAAATAATAATAATTTTAATAACAATAATAATTTTCGCTCAAATGGACCTCCTGGTTTTCAAATAGCTCAAAATCCAAATAGGGGTCAAGGTTCACTCTTTAGTGGGGGTTCAAATGGGCAGTTCAACAAAGGGTTCAATGGACATGTCAAAGATGGGGGGTCAAATAATCAGGTTCAATCAAGTCAGGGTTCAAGTTATGATCTAGGGGGTAGTCTTGAGAGAATGGAGGCCATGATGAGTCAATTAATTGTTAGGGACCAAACCACCCAAAAGACCCTTAGTGAACATGATCTTATGCTTAAGAACCACCAATCCTCTTTCCAAGATCTTCAAAGGGTCGTAGGGGATATGTCTAGGAAATTAGAGGAGTGATTACCCGGTCAGTTTGCGGGTAACACCCTACCAAACCCCAATGCCCATACTAAAGCCATTACCACTCGTAGTGGCAAAACCGTAGGGAACCCGAGAGTTGAGGAGAGAGTTGAGGAGAGAGTAGTTGATGAGGAGGGATATATCATAGATGAAGAGATAGAGATGGAGGCTCCCGGCAAAGTGCAACCGAGGCTAAGCCCAGCAAGTACCGCACAGCCCGGTGAGTCTCAAGTTGAGAAGAAAGTTGAGAAAACCCCCGTAGATGTTAGACCTTCTCCCTTAATAGGCCATTCGTGAATCCCGTTTCCTTCACGTCTTAAGAACCAAAAATACTCAATGGAATACGGGCAATTTTTAGACATCTTCAAGCAATTGAAGATTAATCTTCCTTTCATCGAGGCACTTCAGTCGATGCCTAAGTATGCGAAATCCTTGAAAGACCTTCTTAGGAACAAAGATAAGTTAGGGGAGTTGTCTAATGTCCCGTTAAATGGGGGGAGTTCCGCCGTTGTTCTAAATAAGCTTCCCGAAAAGCTTACCGATCCCGGTGTTTTTACTATTCCTTGTCTATTCGGTAGTAATAGCAACACTAGAGCTTTAGCCGACTTAGGTGCTAGCATCAATTTGATGCCCTTTTCTCTCTATGAGAAGCTAGACCTAGGAGAGCTTTCACCTACCCGAATGACATTATCATTAGCCGATCGGTCCGTTAAATACCCGAGGGGGATAGTTGAGAATTTGCTTGTCAAGGTCGACAAATTTGTGTTTCCCACCGATTTCGTCATTCTCGATATGGAAGCAGATGACGAGTTCCCATTATACCTGGTCGTCCTTTCTTGCGTACCGCCAAAGCCCTCATTGACGTTTACGATGGTAAGATCACCCTTAGGGTTGGTGAGGAGAGAGTTACTTTTGAGATAGATCGTTCCATGATCCACCCGAGTGGTTCGGATGACTATAGTGGTCCTTGCCATTCCGTCTACTTCTTGAATTCGTTCATCTCATGTGTCGATCATTGTTTAGAGTATATTAGCGGTGCGGACTTAGTGGTAGGAGAGAAGGTAGAGAAGGAGTTGAAGAGGGTAGATGAAGTTGAAGTAGAGGGAATTCCTTTGATTCCCGAAGTATTAGCCGTTAGTGAAGACACCACCCAACCCCCACCCTTAGAGCTTAAAGTACTTCCATCTCATTTAGAGTATGCTTTCTTAGGGGAGGGTTCCGAGCTACCCGTTATTATCTCATTGGAGTTGGAGGAGGATGAGAAGTTGAGGTTATTAGAGGTGTTGAGGGCCAACAAAGAGGCCATTGCTTGGAGGTTGTCCGACATCAAGGGCATAAGCCCTTCTTATTGCACCCACCGGATACTCATGGAGGATGATTATAAACCGGTGGTGTAACCCCAAAGGCGGCTCAACCCCAACATGCAAGATGTTGTAAAGAAGGAGGTTCTTAAACTCCTAGATGCCGGGATGATATATCTCATTTCCGATTCTTCATGGGTTAGTCCCACTCAGGTTGTCCCTAAGAATGGAGGGATGACCGTTGTCATGAATGCAAAGAACGAGCTTATCCCTTCTCGTACGGTTACGGGGTGGCGCGTGTGCATCGACTACCGAAAGTTGAATGATGCCACCCGAAAAGACCACTTCCCATTGCCCTTCATCGATCAAATGTTGGAGCGTCTCGCCGGTCAACAATTTTATTGTTTTCTCAACGGATTTTCCGGGTACTTCCAGATCCCCATAGCACCAGAGGATCAGGATAAGACCACTTTCACATGCCCTTATGGAACCTATGCGTACCGACGCATGCCATTTGGGTTGTGCAACGCTCCAGCTACTTTTCAGCGGTGCATGGTTGCCATATTTCAGGACATGATAGAGAGTTCCATGGAGGTTTTCATGGATGATTTTTCAGTGTATGGTAGCTCGTTTGATGATTATTTGAAGAACTTAGAGAAGATGTTGAAGAGGTGCGTGGAGAGGAAGCTTATGCTAAATTGGGAGAAGTGTCACTTCATGGTGACGGAAGGTATTGTGTTAGGGCAAAAGATTTCTAGGGATTGTATAGAGGTAGATCGTGCGAAAATAGATACCATTAGTAGGTTACCTCCACCCATGAGTGTTAAGTCGATTAGGAGTTTTCTAGGGCATGCGGGCTTCTATAGGCGCTTTATTAGGGATTTCTCAAAAATTACCCGCCCCATGACCCGTTTGCTAGAGAAAGATGTTCCATTCGTATTCGACGAGGAGTGTCTTAAGGCCTTCAACTTTTTGAAGGAACAGCTTATGAGTGCACCTATTCTTATCTCGCCTGACTGGAGCCTACCATTTGAGCTCATGTGCAATGCGAGTGACTATGCCGTTGGAGCGGTAGTAGGACAAAGAAAGGATAAGCACTTCCACCCTATATACTACGCGAGCAAAACGCTAAATGATGCTCAAGAGAACTACACCACCACAGAGAAAGAACTCTTAGCAGTAGTATTTGCTTTCGATAAATTCCGCTCATACCTCGTTCTATCCAAGACTATAGTTTTCACCAATCACTCCGCGTTGCGTTTTCTTTTTCAAAAGAAAGATGCTAAACCCCGACTTATTCAGTGGATTCTATTACTTAGTGAGTTTGATATTGAGATAAGAGACAAGAGAGGGGCCAAAAATGTTGCGGCCGATCATCTATCACGTCTAGAGGACCCTAAGAGAGAAGAGATTCGTAAGGAGGAGATTGGAGACACGTTCCCTCACGAGTCTATCGAGTTTGTTGAAGCCGAAAAGGAGGGGTTGCCATGGTTTTGTGACTTAGCAAACTATCTTTCTAGTGGCAATATTGTGAGAGGAATGACCACACAACAACGTAGGAAATTCATTAGTGAGTCGAGAAAGTATGTATGGGAAGATCCTTTTCTCTTTAGGATAGGGGGAGATAGGATACTTAGACGTTGCATATCGAGAGAGGGGGGTTGGAACATAATCAAACATGTGCATGAAGGCCTCATGGGAGGACATCATGGAGCATATGCCACCGCTCAAAAGGTATTTGATTGTGGCTTTTATTGGCCTACCGTACTTCGAGATGCCGTTGAGTTCATGAAGACATATGATGCATGTCAACGAACCGGCAATATTTCCGCCAAAGATGAGATGCCTCAAAACCCCATCCAAGTATTGGAGGTTTTTGACGTTTGGGGCATCGATTTCACGGGACCCTTCCCAAACTCCAAAGGAAACCGTTACATACTTGTTGCGATTGACTATGTGTCTAAATGGGTTGAGGCTCAAGATCTTCCCACAAATGAAGTCCGAGTAGTTTTGAAATTCCTTAAAAAGCTCTTTTCCCGATTTGGTACACCAAAAGCCTTAATTAGTGACCGTGGTACTCACTTTTGCAATGCATTGATGGAAAAGTTGCTTGCATGCTACGGAGTCACTCATCGTTTATCTACCGCATACCACCCACAAACAAGTGGTCAAGTGGAGAATGCGATTCGCGGCATCAAACGAATCTTAGAGAAAACCGTTGGTAAAAATAGGAAGGATTGGTCTGACAAGCTAGACGATGCATTGTGGGCATTTAGAACCGCCTACAAGACACCTTTAGGAACCATACCATTTATGATCGTCTATGGAAAAGCTTGTCACCTTCCCGTAGAGCTAGAGCATAGAGCACTTTGGGCATTGAAAACCGTTAATCTTGACATGACCGAAGCCGCTAGGAAGCGTTTCTTTCAAATCCATGAGCTTTAGGAGCTTAGGGATGCGGCTTATGCTAGATCGTTGGGAATAAAGGAGAAAACAAAAGTTCTACATGATCGGAAGCTAAGGAAAGTCAAGGAGTTTAGCAAGGGGATAAAGTGCTTCTCTACAACTCAAGATTGAAGTTATTTGCGGGGAAATTGAAATTGAAGTGGTCGGGACCTTATATGGTTCACTATGTGTTTCCGTATGGAGCGGTGGAGATCATGGATGAGTCGGATGGCCGAAGTTGGAAGGTGAATGGCCATCGGTTGAAGCACTACATTGGAGGAGTGATAAACAAGAACGAAATGGAGGAAACTCCTCTCGAAATCCCATCCAAAGCCGCCAATTAGTGTTTTGGGATGAAATCCCAAGTGTAGAGTATGTACCGTTTGTAATTTTGTTATTTTTCGTATTCTCGTAGTTTTTCGTGTTTGTGTTTTGTGTGGTTAAGAAATTTTGCAGGAACCATACCATTGAGGAGCTGAAATTTCAAAGAAAACGACATTCCAGATAAGTCCCAACACTTAGAAAAAAATTTGGGATGTTTTGGGGAAGGTTTGGTAAGAGTTAGAAAATTTTCTAAGGCGTAAATCTCACAAATTTACGCACCTTGCTGCCCAAAAGACGTTGTCGTGTCACGCCACGGTTAAAAGACCCTCTGGTGGCGTGACGCGACCCCTAGGGTCAGATAATCAAGTTGAACCCCACTATGGCGCTACGCCACCGCATTTAGACCTTCATGTCGCGTCACGCGACGATTGATCTGACCCCTCTTACCTGAACCGAGCCGTGGTGTTATGCCACGGCTATCTTACTTGACGGTAGCGCCGCGCGACATCATAAAGAGACGAATAAAAACCCCTCTTTCATCAGACTTTCCCCAAACCAAATCAAAACCCTTATCTACCCTCCCACCGCCGAACCACCCTACAATCACCATCTCTCCTCCGATACTCCGCCATTTCCACCCATTCTTCCACCTCTTTGAATGGTTTTTCACGCTCTACAAGACCCACCACAAAAAAACCATCATTCATCCGTTGCGTGTACTCCGGTTTGGGACCAGCCTTTAACGAAAAGTTCCACTTTTTCTTGCAATTTCAAGTGATTCCGGTATGTGACTCTGCTTAACTCTCTTATATTCGTCTATTACATCGTTGATTGGGGTCCGTAGGTAGTAATTTTGAGTCAGTTTTGTTGAGTTGATGTTGAGTCAGTCTTAGTTAGCCTCAATGTCATGTTAGTAATAACATTAGTTGGGTCGAGTCAAGTGAGTCGCTGTGTCGAGTCTAGTTGTTTCGTGTCATTGATGGGGTGCGGGTGGTTGGTTTGGTTTGATTGCGAGATGAGAATTTTGAAGGGTATGTTAATATTAGGAATGATTTTCGACCCGTGTGCTTCGAGATTGATTTTAGCTGCTAGTTTGAATCTTGATGGGGGTGGTTGGTTTGGTTTGGGTTGCGCACATAATGCTATGTTTTTGCTTAACTTACCATTGCGTTTTGACATATAAATGTGGTATTTGGTTGCAAGTTATTATTGTTAGGTGCGGAAGGCTCGGTTTGGGATATTAAATGTTTTGCTTGAGGATTGATAGGTATGGTACATTGGCGATTAAAGTTTCAATCTTGCGCATTAAAACGAAATTTTTGGCAACGATAAAAACCTCCTTTTAACTAGGCGGAATTTTTCGACGCTAAATTTGTTTTAAAACTACTAAATGGCTGATGCTTTTAAGCAAGGTTGGACTTCAATGTCTTTGTTAGGCACTCATTTTAATTGCGGACAATTAAAGTGCCGAAAGGGGGTAGTGTACATTGAGTCCAGTTTAGTGTCTTTGTGTCGTGTTAGTGTCGTAGTTAGTTGTTTTTGGGTTTACTTGCACGTACAAGTGATTTAAGCTCGCCCGTACTAAATCTCCATTCGGGTGAGTTTAACTATCATTTAGCATTTGTAAAAGGTAGCTCGTTTGGTTCATAGGTAGCCGCGAATGAAATGCTATACGGCTATTCTATTTGTTTTAGAAAGAAAAAGTTTATAAAAATCAATAAAAATTTCAAAAAAAAAAATTAAAAAACTTAAAAATACCAAAAATAGTTTGTTATTACTGACTGTTTGCTTGTTTTGTCTTTAATATCTGTTTTGCAGACATGGCGAGCAGTTCAAGGAGTGGAAGGGCCCGAAAGAGGGCCACGGGCCAGACAGCACCAAGACAGGATCCGATACCACAGGAGGATCCAGTTCCACAAGAGACCCCGATCATTCAGATAGCTGCCGATGATCCTAAGTTGAGAAAGATCGAGTATCAAATGGGTTATAATTATTTTCAGATAGGAAATGTAATAGAGCCGACCACCCGATACTGAAATTCGAGCTAAGTACACCGGAATGGAATAAGTATGATAAATTGAAGAATACTGATTTGCTTCAGCATAGGGTGATAGATTGGAGTTGGTTGGAGGAGATAGGTTCGATACAGGTAGTGCGGGATCTCTTGGGTCCCAAGTTGTCTGATGCGTTGGAGTGTACACAACCGCAGTATGAGGAGTTGGTGCTTGAGTTTCATAGCACCTAGAGACACAAGGAGGGAATGTTTGATCAGGACACAACTATGTCATTCAGTTTGGGTCGACAGGTCTATGAGATGAATATGGCGAGGTTTGCCATTGTATCAGGTTTTTATACTGAGGAGGAGGTGAGGCAGTTGGGGTTTAGGACTAGTCTACGGGGTGCTTATTCGATTGTGAGGGATCATAGTGTTGGTTTAGTTGAGTTGCGGAATTTCTGGCAGATGATATCCGACCACCCATTCACAGTTACAAACCTGATCACTTCGGTTCGTAACCCGGTTTATAGGTATGTGTTGAAGATTTTGTCTACTACGCTGGTGGGTCGAAAATCAGGAGAGAACAAGGCGAGTTAGATAGAGTTGTTTGTTTTGATGTGCCATGTAGAGAATAGGGAGATGAATCTGGCTACAGTCTTAGCAGATTCTTTTAGTAGAGGTCGTCGAGGAGGTCATCGTGCCGCTTTGGCTATGGGCCCTTATATTACTCGGATTGCACAAAACTTGGGGGTGTTTGACAGGTATGTTCCCCAGTTTCTACATGAGGGGCCCAAGACGATGACGTTTGGGATTAAGGAGTTACAACAGGCAGGGATAGTGTCGTGGACGGAGCCCTATGGCTGGGAGCCGATTAGGCAGGGCCCGCAGGTGTAGCCGCCAGAGGGACATCCAACCGAGGATGTGTGACAACCCTCACTAAACCAGGTATCCGTATGACTTAATTAATAATTAATTATTGCTTAATTACTGTGCTTGCTTGAACTTGTGAATAAACTGCTACTTGCATACTGATACATGCACTTACTTGCATCATACTTTATTTGCTGTCACTCCATATTTTGCTTACAGCACCTTAGTGACAAACATGATGCACAAAAAGCACAGTAGCACTATAACGGATAACCTATTGAACATGCTGATAAAGCCAGCATCAGGCAAACACTGCCTCTAAGGCCTGTATGAGCCAGAAATATTTTGCTACACTAGTGGTGAGTGTAGGGATACAAGGGTTGTAGAACTGCGTCTCTAGGAATAAGTTTCAATGACTGGATGTGCCTAAAACGTACTCTAAGTACAAAACTCAGCACTTTACACAATAATTCAGCATTTAGCTAACTAATAAAGTGCCAATACATGAGAAAAATATTGCTAGACACTTTCCAAAGTGTCAGAAATGAGTTGTGTCACTAAAAAGAGTAATAACGACACTTTAAAAGCTTTGTTAACGCTTTAACGGATTACTATCCAACCGAACAACCGGACTATACCCGGGACATGAAAATATTGTTATTTTCACTATTGATCTTTTTCTGAGCCAGTTAGGGTCCCTGAATACCCTAGCACCCGCATTAATGCATAAAACACTACTAACCAAGTTAAGTGCTTAACTAACCTACTTAACTTAACTATAACCTAACTAATACTTGGAATCGAACTAGCTTACCCCCCCCTCCCCTTGGGCCGATCGGTCACCATGTAACTAGTCTTGTACCATTTTTGATTAATATATTAACTCTTGTCTCATATCAAGAGAACATATTACCCTTTGGACTCTAATCTCATTTTTGCCTATAAAACTACACTTAAGCACATAAGATCTTACATTCCATACAACACCACAAAACTCTCTCTCTCTTGCTCTACATAGTCACGGCCGAACCCCCCTTGGGGCATCCCATCATTTTCGAGTTCCATCTTGCAAGTTCCAACATCATACAAGTGTTAAGGGTCGCATATAAGGAGTCTTGGTGCACTCGGAGTTCAAAGGACCACTTTCTCTAGCTTTTATCCACCCGACTTACGTCTAGATTCTTCCCTAGCCTCGAGCTAGAGGTATAATGCTTAAAACTCGTACTTGAACTAATCTAAGGTGGTTAATAAGATGTATGATGATTAAAACTCGGAATCTTGCATTTTGAAGCATTAAAGTTTATTAAACTTGCAAGTATTGTTGGTTAAAAGCACATAAGTTGTGTAAAACTTGTAGTAATTAAAATTTATGGTTATTTAGGCCCGATCTATGATGTGGTAGCTCGGATCATCGTTTAACCCGGTTTGGTAAGGTCATGGATCTTAACATAAGCTTGTTTTGAATGATACAAGGGTTAAAAGGTGAAACTCTACCACACGCGAATCATGAACTTCTGTAAAAGAGTTTTACTTGTGAAATTGTGTTTAAAACTAGCAGATCTATGCATCTGCAAGTGGTATTTTCAAAGAACCACGTATCAAAGAAATCATGTATTTTAAAAGATGGATTTTACACTAACAAGCATGATTTTTATAAACCACAAGTGTGTAAACACTTGTGAAATGAAAAGATCCGACAAAATAATAGTTTTTTTTTTTGTAAAAGATGACGGGAAGTTGTAAAGATGGATTTTCTCTAAAAACGAGGTTTTTACAAGATCAAATTACCTTATATGAAGATCTACTAAATTTAAGGGGATTTACACCACAGTTTTGGGAAAACTGCAAGTTCATGTAATTTTTGGCAATTTACACATATGTTGATTAGTTGTTGTGATGAAAGTTGTTCTGATCAAATAAAGAAAATTGTTGAGTTGGTTTGTTAAAGAAAATGATACGCTTGAAAGCGTGGCCACCTCCAGTTACAAAGGAAACTCTGGCGAAATTTTTCTAAAAATCTAACACTTAGAACTATTCACACTACAAGTGTTAGAATTATTTTTGACATGTTTTCGAAATATAAATTTCGCCATGACTTTATTTACTAAATATTCGGAGGTGGGATTTTCACAAAATTTAACGTGATAAATATATATTTTCACACACTGTTTATGATTATTTTGTGAAAATACATAAATATTATTTTTAGAGTAAAAATAATATATACGAACGTTAACGAATCCAAAATAATACGAACGCTTTCACCATAAATATATAGGTTACACCGGTAATTATATTACCACTCGATTGTTAAAACGTAACTTACGCACTTACGGAAATATTTATGAACGCGTATTTTAACAACGTATTATTGGAGAAAAATTATGTGAAATGAAAATATAATATTTTTGAGAAAAATACTTATATTTTGGAATTGGAAATATATATATATATATTAAGTGAGACTTAATGATATAATTCGAACACACATGTATTAAATCCCCCATCCTTGGGAAGGAGAATAACTACCAAGTATACAGAATGTAAACACGAAATAGTTGCCTAACTATTTCCCAAAAACTTAAACCATAAAGCTAAGGCACGGCCGTCCGTCTAATAGAGTTAGCACGTGTAGGTCGTCATACAGCTGATTGATTTGGAGGCATACTTGGTAGAGACGCACCACTGTGAGTTCATGTCCCCCTTTTCTCTAACTGTTTTCAGTTTTCTTAACTACGGGGGTGAAATACATGTTACTTTGATTACAAGTACTTTATACATGGTATGGTTAGCGTAAGGAGGTTTACTACTTAGATCATGTGAGTGGGTAGGCAGAAACTGGAGGCCATTAATCCTCATTGTAGGACCGAGGGACGTAAGCGGTAGATCTATCTGGGTGTAGCGAGCCCAACTCTAGGCCCAACAGAACGGACCTCTGAGAGGCCCAACAGAACGGACCTTGGAGTGACTTTGTACCCAACGCTAAATCTGCTAGGTTTGAGTCTTCCTACTTGCACTTCACATATATCAATGGCCTTGCAAACCATTGGTGATCTCTTTTTCCTTATTTGCTACATACCAAGACTATTTTCATACTCACAAAGGTTTACTTACTCACTTACACATGAACTCGCTCAACATTATTGTTGATTTTTCAACTTACATGTATTTCAGGAAACTAAAGATCTGGCGCGGTATGTTATGTTTTCCCGCTGCATAAGGGTTCCAAGGTCATCCCAGTTTAGGAAATGTGACTCTTTCCTGGACAAGTCACAAATCTTGAACTGCGTTTATTTCATGTCGATGTTTATGTTATTCAAGACAATGTTTTATGTTATGAGGTTGTAAGTCTTTAAGACAATGTTGTGTTACTCTGGTTTTAGAACTTAATCAAATGGATGATCTTGCATGATTTTATTTCATATAGCTTTGTTATGGTTAAGCTATGGTATTAAGAAGTCACACCAAAATAACCACGCTTCCGCAAAGCCAGGGTGTGACAGGATGTGATGCTTCAGGTTGATCCTACACACTGACAGCGGCCACCACAAAGACACGAGCGACCAAACAGTACCCCCGCAGGCAGCCCCCACCCGAGCCTCTTACTTTGGAGTCGTTCTCTGGCTATGTGGAGCAGAGATTCGACAGGCTGGAGCATCTGATTCAGACGGGGCAGGATAGGCAGGAGGGGGCCCTCAGGTACATTATGACCAGGCATAGTATGGGGATCCCAGACTTCTTCCCGCCGAGGCAGTAGGGTAGCTCGGCTGGTGCTGCTGAGAGGTTTGACCCGGTTCCCCCGATTCATGTATTTGGTGAGGGCAGCTCTGGTGCAGGTGGACGAGAGGAGAGCAGCAGTGAGGAGGAGGACTAGTGTGGGGATGACATGAGGATGCAGGAGCAGCAGCTGGCTATATCTTTTGTCTGATTTTTCTTTTTATGTTGTTTTTTATCCTCATTTGTTGGTCTGTACTGATATTGATACACGTTAAACAGGTTGGATGGGCAGGTTGGGTTGGTTATTGTGGTTGGAACTGATGATATTTTGATGATATATATGTATTATGATATGTTTTGCTAGTTTGTGATGTTGATTGATAGGTTGATTGTTTAGCCGCTTTCGTTCGCGTGTCCGAGATTAGGAGTTGTTTGCTGAGCGCGTTTCGAATTGGAGAGCTTATGTGGAAACGACTGGCACTTTGACAGTCTCACATATTCAGCTAAGTCGTTTCCCTTTTAGTTGTTGTATTTATTTATTTATTTCGTTTGCAGTCGTTATTTATTTAGGTAGTTTAGAAGTTATTTCTAGTTAGTTGAGTCGTATTTTCGTTCTTGCATTAGGGACAATGCAATCTCTAAGTGTCGGGATGGGATACATGTAAATATTCGAGTCATAAATATGAAAAAACACAAAAAAAAAAATTTGGAAAATCAGAAAAAATTGAAAAATCAGAAAAAATGTCTTTTGAAATGAGAAGTTTGCAATATAAAAAGCGGAAAATGATAGAAAAGATGAATTTTTGCTCGGGTTCGAATAATAATAATAAGAGAATAAAATAAATCGAGCTTGTGTCTAGTTAGGGATGTGTGGATAGGCCCGGGTTTGGTTTTAGGTCCCTTTGAGTTAATAATACCTTAATTGTCGGTCTGCTAGTGGGTTTTCATCTAGGAAATATGGGAAATTAAAACCGCCAATAAGAGTATAAGGGACACCGTTACAAGTTAAAACCGTTATAATTTTTTATCATGAAAAAAATAGAACAAAATTATTGAGCTAGAAACTGAATGAAAGTAGCGCATTTCTATGTAGTCTGGGTTGGGGATAGTGACTTTGCAACCGGATTACCTCTAGGGTGTGTGAAATCGACCTTGCAAAGAAAAGTAAAAGTACCGAAGCTTAAATAATCCGAGTTGGGGATAGCGACTCTACAGCCGGAATGCCTCTTGGTTAGGGAAAGCAACGTCTACGCTCATTAGAAAAAAAAGCGACGAAAAAAAATGGAAAAAGAAAAAAAATTGATTCTAAATTCTCTTGGTTTTGATATAAGACGGTTAGAAATTGATCCAGTGATCGTCCCTTTAGTCCTATAAGCTTGAGGCGGGAGTAGGTGGACTGTAGATTCTAGCGTAAGGCCCTAGGTAGATTGACCGCACTTAAATTAAATTCACATGATAAGGGCTTAGGACTGGACTTGGATTTAAGTGGACAAGTATATTCGCAATCGCGGCTAACGCAAGCGTTGGTTTTAATAAAATATAAATATGTTTTGACACGAGTGACTATTTATCTCTGATTCCGTTGCATAATTCTTTTTCAAGGACGAAAAAAGAGTAAGTGTGGGGATATTTGATGTATTGCAAAATACATCCTTTATTCGTGTATAGTTTGTATAGTTTTCAGTTATTTTTAGTTTAGTTTTAGTTAGAATGTACGTACTATTGATAAATTTGAGTTTTGCAGGTCTTGGTACTTAATATTGCTTGAAATTGAGCAAAAACGAGCCAAAATGCTGAATGGCAAGTCCCAGAACAAGTTGATAAAAGAGTTAGAATTATTTTGGAGATTTTGAGAGTTGAAGCTGGGAATTTCTCGCAACAGTATGATCATTTGAAGTTGTGGCGTCGCGCCACCAAGAATCTGCACACCTGTGGCGTAGCGCCACCACTTAAATAACAATTTCTGGAAATCTTTGTGGTCACGCTGCGCCACGACATGAGCCAATACCCGTCGCGCGACGTGACGGGGTAATCTGACGGCGATAATTCGTTACGAGTTAGGGTTAGCTATAAAATCCCAAGAAAAACATCATTAAACCCGAATCAGTGAGCATTCATTGAGCACTTTCGGAGAGAAATCTTGGGTGATTTTGGAGCATTCATTGAGCACTTTCGGAGATCTTGAAGTATACGAATCAGTGGTACGAGTTCGGGACGAAGAATCAAAGATTTTCTCAGGTTTTCCATTCCCTTGTTTTGTCGATTTCTTTCTTGAAACTTGTTATCATGACTTCTCGTTTAGACATCTTTGATTTGTTTTCGTTTATTGACATGCTCGGCTAAACTTTTAAGCCACATAGACTTGATGAATGGATTGACATGAAGATTTTACCTTTTTCGTTATTTGCATGAATGTTATGGATTAATTGTGTTTACTAAAGAGTTTGTTTTATTGATTTGATGCATATGCGTACTTTAATTTGGTTTATTATTGTCAATTGCTTCGTATGATTCTTAGTGAAGATCTTTATCACAATATAGAGTCATGCTAGGGTTTTAGATTTTGGTGAGTGTCTATATCACGTAATAAATCTTAACTCTTTAGGGTGGAATTGGCCAATAACCCCTAGAAGTAATTGTTAGTAATTTACTAGGTTTTAGTGTTCTGCTAGTCCTTATAGCTGGAAGGTGTGGGGCTATTGATAGGTCTTACCCGGCGAATTGCTTTAGACAGTCCTTGGAAAAGGTCGTGCCTTAGTTGCCCCGTCGATTTATTAGTCTATCAAGTCAAGTTAAATAATCCAAACTACCCTAGATCTATAATTAGAAGAAAGTAGGTCAACATTAGGGTACTTACACAATAATTAGACAACTGGAAAGACGTCTAATAACCGGTAGGATTAACGGCCTAGGTAGTGGCATAAGTTTCACCTCGAGAAGGGTTGAGGGGCTTAGTTGGTGTTTAATAGATTTAGTATCATAAGATCCCGGTTCCATAAATCATGCAATTAACTTAATCGGTAATTCTTTAAAAGCAATCCAGGATTCTAGTCTAGGTGGTCTCGTTTATCATATAAGAATCGTCTTTGCTTTCTTTCGTATTAGTCTAGCTTTAATTTAATAGTTTAGTTTAGATAGATTTCTTTAGATTTTCCGTAACCCCCCCCCCCCTAAACAATTAAACATTTTTAGTCGTGTCTGCCAGTGTCTGTCAGAGTCTAGTTTACGTGATACATAGAGTCTCGTGGTTCGATATCCGGACTTCCTAGGGTTATACTACATTGATCGGTACACTTGCCGATTGTGTGGTTTTAGATCGAGTCTAGAATTAAAGCTTTTTAGTGTCTAGCTTAGAGAGTCTAATTTAGTTGATTTTTATAGTTTGTTTAGCACACATCATAAACATACTACATGATCATAAAACAATACTCCACAATGACATAGATAATTATTATCCAAAACAAAAGTTAAGGTTTAAGGTTACATCCCACATAAGATAATTGTTTGAAAAGTTTACAACTTCATTTCAAAAACAAGTATCAAGGTTTTGATCATTATATCACCACAGGAGGTGGAATATCACAACCAAATCCTACAAATGTGGCATTGGATCCTCGACATAAAATAACTAGAAACATAAACAACATCCTTAAGCAAGAGGGACCGCGCATACATCCATCTAGTTACCTCAAATACATGTAAGTTTTGGAAAATCGTCAACATAAGTTGGTGTGAATTCTTGCAGATTTGTGTAAAACATTTAAGTATTCGTTGTAAGAATCATGGTATGTAATTGTACTTGAAAAAGTATTACGTAAATGTAAGGAAATCAAGATCGCTAATGGTTTGCAAAACCATTAACATATGTAACGACGTAGGAAGCATCCAAACCATAGGCATTTTACTTGTCGATTCATGACTAGAGATACAAAAGCACTCTCGGTAAAAATGTGGCCAAGAGTGTGGTTGCCTGAAACCCATTAGATCTAACCTTTTGTTCCGCGGTCTAGGACTTACGTTGATTAATGGTGCTTATGACACCCTATTCGTGACATGATCTATAGTATCATTCCTTAGTTTTGTTTCTACATACCACAGTACATGTATTTTCCCCAAGTTTAGAAAACAAGAATGTCACACCCCGACCGCGTAAAACAACAAATCGCGGCGGAAACATCGGGGCGTGTTGCAACAGAATTAATGTTTCATAACCATGGATACCAAAGAGTGTTTCGTTTTATTAAACATTGAGTAATTACATCGTCTGGAAATCTAAATACACTATTTAAACATAGTCTATCATTGTTATTGAGTCACTAAGGCCTTGTCCAGTCCTATGTGAGCATGCATCTTATCAATCGATATCATCCAACAATACCTGAAACATATGTGAAAACGAGGTCAGCAAAGAAATGCTGGCGAGTACATAGGTTTTGTGAAAATAAGATTCATGACTTCTGTTTAAGAAAATGTTTAGTCATGAACCTTGTAATTTGCTTTGTCTTTGTAAATCATTTGAAAAATAATTAGTTCGGATGATAAGTATAAATAAGAGAATAATGCATGATTAAATGAATAACCATGTAAAATGAGTTTGCATAAGATAAGTTGTTTATAAATCAATGTCTTGTGAAAAGTATGTTATTTGTATAAAATGTTCTATGTCTCAAACTGAAATGATTCAAATAACGCTATGATATGTAATACCATACAAACACTTATATATAGGAAGTACCAGCGGCGTATCCACCATGCTTGTATCATATTACATACGCACCGTTACTTAATCACTTAACCAAACCAAATCCAAACAATGTAAAATGTCTATGTTTAAATCAATTGTCAAATGTATTGAATAATATGTCAAAGTATTCATGTCAAGATGTAAATCATGTCAAAATGTCTATGTCAAATATCCATGTCAAATGTCTATGTCAAAATGTCCATGTCAAATGTCTATGTCAAATATCCATGTCAAATGTCTATGTCAAATATCCATGTATGGCAAGTGAAATGTCTCAACTAAACCATATGCACAAAAACAAAGTATTGAAGTAAAACTTGGTTTAAATCAAAGTTATGTTTTGTGGGAAATACATGATCAAATGTCAATCATGTACAAATGTTTACCCAATCGTTAAACCATCTTGTTTTAATCGTTCAAATCGTTCTTGTTTTAACAAACCCTTACCAAAGGGTAAGTTAATATTTTAATTGTGAAACTACTTTATGGTCGATTCTCTAATAACATTCAAACCTTCTTGACTCGTTCCTCGTTCCAACTCGCTCTCGTTCTCGTTCTTAACAAACCCTTACCAAAGGATAAGTTAATAATTACAGATTCAGTCGCTACCCACAACCCCCACACATAACAATGGGTGCAGTAAATAACGGGATTTGTCAGATCCTATGGTACCATAACCTAATACTGGTCGGCTTGATCATTGCTAATGAATGTCATCGGTCATGTAAACTACAACCAACAAGTTCGTTCACTTTATTGAAATTGTTGTTAGTTTTTGAAATCATTGTATTCGTTCTTGAAATCATTGTATTCGTTCTTGAAATCATTGTTAGCGTTCTTGAAATAATTGTTATTGTTCTTGAAACCACATAGTAATTGTTATTGAAATCATTGATAAAGCATTTAGCACATATGAGTCACCCCAAAACAGTTTGGAAAACAGTAAAAGAGGGGAATAATGTACTCGCCTGAGAATGCTTGGAGGTCTTGAACAACAACCAAACAAAGCTTGAGGGAGCACGGAATCAGTCGGCAAGCTAAAACTATATAAATAAACCGGACTTAAATCGGGAGGTCGGATAGGATGAGGCTTGGTAAACCAAATGAGTGTTGGAACTCATATGATATGGTTTAACAAGGCCTTCATACTACATGAAACCTAACCTAAGTGCTTTCGACCCATCGCGACCCATTAAGGTAACATATGCTACTTTAACGTGTCGTGCGCGTGAAACGCGTTCGGACCGTCTAACTAGTCCTATGACAAGTGTTATATGCCTAAACATGTTACATAATCAGTTATGTGACAAAAGTTTAGGTTACATATGCTTAATTACCAATTATACATGAAAAGGGTATTCTGGTAATTTACCTAAGGCATATAAACTACCTATCATACAACTACTTAAACGATGTGACCATAAGGTATAACCTCGGAAGGTTATTCCCTACACTATGGTCACCTAATGTATTTGGTCGGATCCTAATGATCGACCAAACTGGGTCGGGTTCGAAGGTATAGGCGATTTATTAGATCGCCTACCCTACGACCCTAGACAACGTGATTACACTCACGTTGCGAAGTTCAAACGAACTTCCCATTGACCATTACTGGTCAACGCTGAAAGTCAAACAAAGTTTGACTTTCTGACTCGAAAAGCAGTAAAATAAGGAAAAGAACGAAAGAATACTTACGAAGGGTCCCCGAATGCTAATCCCAATCCAAGAACTCAGGTATGAAACAATGGTTTCAACTTAGAGCTCTCAAAATCAGAATTCTTGTAAGAAATGAGGTTGGGGTGATGGGGTATTTATAGGAATACCCGAACCGTTAAGATCGTTTGTCGAAAATCGTGCCTTAATCATGTCCGTACAAGTGTCGAAAGGTTATGGTGACTAAATTGCCACTAACCATAGGGAATCAACACTTGGCAAGGGATAAGGGAGTGGATAACAGCTGTAAACAGCTGTCGATACATCGAATCCGGTCCCGAAAATGTGAAAAATGAGTTTTCTGCATGTTTCTGCCCAGAATAGGCAGTCGCGTAGCGCGACGGTGAGGGCCTAGGCAGTCGCACTACGCCACTGACCCCCAGTTTCAGCAAACTTTCAAAATTGGCAGAAATGGTCCCTGCAGCCCGTTTAAGCGATTTTCGATGCGTTTGAACCCCGTTAACCTCATTTCAAGGCTCTAAAATGAAGTTAAAGTATAGGGAACTCAAAACATACTCAAAAATATGCCGGATGATGGTTCGTTTGGTCGTACGAACGCGATGTTCGCTTAATTACGACGGAATGCGCATAAGCGCGAAAAACGAACCAAATGACGCGACGAATGGATTTTTCTTATGGAGAACACTAAAATATAATATAGTCATGCTCACATAAATTTTTGGATGTCCGGATGTATTCAGAACGTAAGTTATGCGCGAAAATGCAAACTTGTGCACTTTTTGACACTTTTAGTCCCTGAATGACCCAAAAGTTTATTTTAGCACACCGAACCCCTCAAAGCCTATTTCTAAGCTATGTAAAGGATATTTAAGGTGTGTTTAACTTATGGTTATGTTCCGGAATGTCTATTACAGTTCAAACTGGCATACTTTCGCAGTTTGTCAAGTTTAGTCCCTATAAGCGAATTAGCTTGTTTTTGCCATACCAAAGCCTTCAAAACTTATTTCTAAGTTATGTAAAGGTTATTTAAGGTATGTTAAGCCTATGTCACTATTCCGGAGTGTTTGTTGCATTAAACGGGTTATATTTACGCATCGGTGCGCGTATAACCTTCCAGAAAGCGATTTAGAGTTTGAAATTGAACAAGAATTGATATGTGCAAATGATACACATATTTTTACAAATCCCAAGTATGAAATATAATATTTCATCGGTTCGGTATTTGTTTGATGGCCGTGAAGGCACAGGTGTTACAGTCTCCCCTACTTTAGGAAATTTCGTCCCGAAATTTATTTAGAGGAAACTTGTGAGAGCTTGGAAATATGAAGTTGAAAAGATCGAACAACATTGGTTAGGGTTCTTGAACTTCTAGTAACCTTAATAACATTATGTTTGCAATGTAAGAGGGACACTTATATACAAGTATATGAAGTGTCATTGGTGCGTCCACCGTACCTCCATTACATCGTTCTCATTTCGTTATTTTTGTCACTATCGGTTCTTACACATAATAAATCTTACTGTGATTACCGTGCACTGAATCTCACAATTATGTACGCGTCCATAATTAGACAATTCCTTGCACAGTTCACACAGTCTATTTTATAATATGTAGGGTAAAACCAAATGAACAATCCTGTGATGAGTGTGACTAGACCGCCATAGAGTCCTTTTGACTAAATCAATAAATGATCTAAATAGACTATCAAGGAGTCTGTCCAGCTACATCACTAGATGTCGTTTTTTTAACCAAATTGTGAATCAATCTTTTTGACTAGACCACTATAAGGGTCTCTTATCGAACCATGGAGTGGTACCATATAACCCAAGGGTCTTAACTACAACGTAGAAGCCCATAAAGATTAAGGTAGTACCTTTTGAATATCCTACTATGAATCCCTCATATGTAGATATGAAAGATTCTATGAGGATTTGAAAATCGTATCACACAAAAACATAGAGGAGAACACACCAACACATAACATATAATCGCATAATCGTTCAATTTGTTTAATTGTTTAATTTGTTATCGTCGGACACGGGTATTTAAAGCATACTAGGGATCAAATCCTTAATTGCGGTAATTTGGATTGATCCATATGAATACCCTGCTTGTTGACCACATGACCCAAGAACTGAACATCTTTAAGCCAAAATTTCCCCTTGGAGGATTTAGCGAAAAATTTGTTCCTTCTTTAAGGGTTCCAGTGTCAATGAAAGTGTTGATCGTTACCAGCTCGGGATATGAATAGATCAAGATGTCATTAATAACAATGACGAACTGATCCAAATAAGGCTTGCAGACTCAATTTATTAAGTCCTTGAAGATGGCTGGAGTATTTGTCAACCTAAAAGGCATGACTGTAAACTCGTAATGGCCATACTTCGTGCAGAAAACCGTTTTGGGAATATCTTCTTCGAGAATACAAAGTTGATGATACCCAAAACGCAAATCGAACTTGGAAAAGCATGAACGCTATGCAGTTGATCGGAGAAATCGTTGATTTAAGGTAGGGGGGATATCGATTCTTGATGGTAAGCTTACTAGGCTTACGTTAATCGATATACCTTCGAAAAGATCCATTTTTCTTTTTTTTTTTTCACAAGGAGAACAGGAGTTTCTCCAAGGTGAAAAGTTCGGACGGATGAATCCTTTATCAGACAACTCTTGAAGCTGTTTTGATAATTCTTGCATCTCGAACGGTGCAAGACGATAAGATACTTCAGATTTAAAAGGAACCAGTGTTTGAGGTTCTTAGGGAGATCTCAAGTGATCGTAAAAATGACAGAACCACACGATTAGTTTTGTCTTTGTGTTGACATCACAAGGTTGAATCAAACATTTATACAATTGCATTAGTTAAAAATAAAACCACAAATTTTATTTATATAACAACTGCATTGTCTTTAAATGTTACAAGATAACAACCAGAGGAAATACAAAATGCTAATCGTTCATCGCTGCATCGTTGATAGCCAGCCTCATTGATGTTAAATACTCAACCATGTGCTGGATTCGCATTGACGTTGGCATTCACATTAGGGTTTGCGTTAGCATTTGCATTCACCAGTCTTGGGCAGTTGTGGCGGAAGTGACCAATCTCTCCGCAGTTGAAACATGAACCCAGTGGGAATCTCACAGCATTCCCTTGAACCGGAGCTTGAACCTGAGCAGCCTGATTTTGTCCCAAACGACAAACCTTGGCCAAATGCCCAAGTTTACCACACGTCGTGCATTGCCAGCAAGCTTGTTGTACTGCGTGATGACCATTGCAGCGTGCGCAATAAGGTGCGGTACCGGCATATGCTTTCTTTGCAGGTGGCTGAGCTGGTTGGTTCCGCGGGTTCTGAGCAGTCTGTGCTGTAACAGCGAAATTTTGGGCACCCTTTCGCTTCTTTGATTTCTTTGACGTCTCACCTTCCTTACCTTTCTTGTTTTGGCCTTTCTTGCTATCCTCCTTGTCAGCTGACTGTTTCTTGCCCTTGTCACCCTTCCTGTGTAACTTGTTCTTCCGAATCTGCGACTCAGTCAATGTCGCTGATAACTCGATCGCCTGACGGAGTGTGGCAGGGTTACTACCAGTAAGGATGTCTTGTACTGAGTCAGGTAGGCCGTCGATGTACCTTTCGATAGCTATGTCAAGTGGGGTAACCATTGTCGGGCAAAGCAGACTCAACTCCTCAAACCTATCAGTATACGCCCTGTGCTCACCACTATCTTGCTTCAACTCATCAAATTCCTTCTCCAAAGCTCGCTGCTCATGACGAGGACAGAATTCCCTTATCATGAGAGCCCTAAGTTCAGCCCATGTCTGTGCGAGAGCAACTTCCGCACCTCGGTCTCTCATTACCCCATTCCACCATGTAAGAGCCCTCTTCTGAAACACGCTCGAGGAGAACTCGACCTTGCGATTATCCGGGCACTGCACGTGGCGAAAAGTATTCTCAATGCTTTCGAACCACTGAAGAAGCCCAGTTGCTCCTTCAGAACCACTAAACTTGAGTGGTTTAGCCTGGTTGAAATCCTTGTATTTGCATAGCACATTGTTGTTGTTGTTGGCTTGGTTCCATTGAGCAAAGAGGTTTGGGAATTGAGCAGCCATTTGCTGCGCAATGATTTCTGCCAGCTCGGCAGTCTCTATCTGGCTTTCGCGTCGAGGAGGCATTGTCTAAAAGAGGAAACATGAAAGGAAACGAGTGAGAGAATTTAGACGAAAAGAATGAGATGAAACAAATCTGATGAAAGCAAGGATAGTGGTCATTTGTTTGTTACTACAAAGCAACAAACGACCTTGGTGATTAGTCAAAGTAAATAGGTTAAAAATAATGTATCGCGAAGACATGCTCGCCTATAAGTGAACACTCATCCAAATAATTCCCAGGTAAGCACAACTGGTCTCGCGTCTGATGAGATGTATACGAAGTGCTTGCCTAGACAGAAAACCCAGAATACAGGCATTCACCCTTCCAGTTTGCACGTGTTCACATTATTTAAAATCCAAAACCTTGACGAGATTTTGAAAATTCAAAGGGGTTCAAAACCATATAACAGAGGGTTCAAAACCTTACAATAGAGGGTTCAAAACCTAGAAATTAATCATCCTAGAACAGATGATTAGTTTTCAAAGCGGTTTTGAAATTTACGTTCTTGTTGTGGTCGTCACCTAAGGATAGGTGACGGTATTGTTTTATGACTAAACGCAAGTAAACTCGCGTTAGGGTCCTAAGAAGGTTATAGACTAGGTCAAAGCATTACTAATTACTAATAACCTAATTCCCTATAACCATTGGCTCTGATACCATCTTTTCTGTCACACCCCGACCGCGTAAAACAACAAATCGCGGCGGAAACATCGGGGCGTGTTGCAACAGAATTAATGTTTCATAACCATGGATACCAAAGAGTGTTTCGTTTTATTAAACATTGAGTAATTACATCGTCTGGAAATCTAAATACACTATTTAAACATAGTCTATCATTGTTATTGAGTCACTAAGGCCTTGTCCAGTCCTATGTGAGCATGCATCTTATCAATCGATATCATCCAACAATACCTGAAACATATGTGAAAACGAGGTCAGCAAAGAAATGCTGGCGAGTACATAGGTTTTGTGAAAATAAGATTCATGACTTCTGTTTAAGAAAATGTTTAGTCATGAACCTTGTAATTTGCTTTGTCTTTGTAAATCATTTGAAAAATAATTAGTTCGGATGATAAGTATAAATAAGAGAATAATGCATGATTAAATGAATAACCATGTAAAATGAGTTTGCATAAGATAAGTTGTTTATAAATCAATGTCTTGTGAAAAGTATGTTATTTGTATAAAATGTTTTATGTCTCAAACTGAAATGATTCAAATAACGCTATGATATGTAATACCATACAAACACTTATATATAGGAAGTACCAGCGGCGTATCCACCATGCTTGTATCATATTACATATGCACCGTTACTTAATCACTTAACCAAACCAAATCCAAACAATGTAAAATGTCTATGTTTAAATCAATTGTCAAATGTATTGAATAATATGTCAAAGTATTCATGTCAAGATGTAAATCATGTCAAAATGTCTATGTCAAATATCCATGTCAAATGTCTATGTCAAAATGTCCATGTCAAATGTCTATGTCAAATATCCATGTCAAATGTCTATGTCAAATATCCATGTATGGCAAGTGAAATGTCTCAACTAAACCATATGCACAAAAACAAAGTATTGAAGTAAAACTTGGTTTAAATCAAAGTTATGTTTTGTGGGAAATACATGATCAAATGTCAATCATGTACAAATGTTTACCCAATCGTTAAACCATCTTGTTTTAATCGTTCAAATCGTTCTTGTTTTAACAAACCCTTACCAAAGGGTAAGTTAATATTTTAATTGTGAAACTACTTTATGGTCGATTCTCTAATAACATTCAAACCTTCTTGACTCGTTCCTCGTTCCAACTCGCTCTCGTTCTCGTTCTTAACAAACCCTTACCAAAGGATAAGTTAATAATTACAGATTCAGTCGCTACCCACAACCCCCACACATAACAATGGGTGCAGTAAATAACGGGATTTGTCAGATCCTATGGTACCATAACCTAATACTGGTCGGCTTGATCATTGCTAATGAATGTCATCGGTCATGTAAACTACAACCAACAAGTTCGTTCACTTTATTGAAATTGTTGTTAGTTTTTGAAATCATTGTATTCGTTCTTGAAATCATTGTATTCGTTCTTGAAATCATTGTATTCGTTCTTGAAATCATTGTTAGCGTTCTTGAAATAATTGTTATTGTTCTTGAAACCACATAGTAATTGTTATTGAAATCATTGATAAAGCATTTAGCACATATGAGTCACCCCAAAACAGTTTGGAAAACAGTAAAAGAGGGGAATAATGTACTCGCCTGAGAATGCTTGGAGGTCTTGAACAACAACCAAACAAAGCTTGAGGGAGCACGGAATCAGTCGGCAAGCTAAAACTATATAAATAAACCGGACTTAAATCGGGAGGTCGGATAGGATGAGGCTTGGTAAACCAAATGAGTGTTGGAACTCATATGATATGGTTTAACAAGGCCTTCATACTACATGAAACCTAACCTAAGTGCTTTCGACCCATCGCGACCCATTAAGGTAACATATGCTACTTTAACGTGTCGTGCGCGTGAAACGCGTTCGGACCGTCTAACTAGTCCTATGACAAGTGTTATATGCCTAAACATGTTACATAATCAGTTATGTGACAAAAGTTTAGGTTACATATGCTTAATTACCAATTATACATGAAAAGGGTATTCTGGTAATTTACCTAAGGCATATAAACTACCTATCATACAACTACTTAAACGATGTGACCATAAGGTATAACCTCGGAAGGTTATTCCCTACACTATGGTCACCTAATGTATTTGGTCGGATCCTAATGATCGACCAAACTGGGTCGGGTTCGAAGGTATAGGCGATTTATTAGATCGCCTACCCTACGACCCTAGACAACGTGGTAATCAGTGGGCATAGTCCTAAGGGACTATGACCAACGTGATTACACTCACGTTGCGAAGTTCAAACGAACTTCGCATTGACCATTACTGGTCAACGCTGAAAGTCAAACAAAGTTTGACTTTCTGACTCGAAAAGCAGTAAAATAAGGAAAAGAACGAAAGAATACTTACGAAGGGTCCCCGAATGCTAATCCCGATCCAAGAACTCAGGTATGAAACAATGGTTTCAACTTAGAGCTCTCAAAATCAGAATTCTTGTAAGAAATGAGGTTGGGGTGATGGGGTATTTATAGGAATACCCGAACCGTTAAGATCGTTTGTCGAAAATCATGCCTTAATCATGTCCGTACAAGTGTCGGAAGGTTATGGTGACTAAATTGCCACTAACCATAGGGAATCAACACTTGGCAAGGGATAAGGGAGTGGATAACAGCTGTAAACAGCTGTCGATACATCGAATCCGGTCCCGAAAATGCGAAAAATGAGTTTTCTGCATGTTTCTGCCCAGAATAGGCAGTCGCGTAGCGCGACGGTGAGGGCCTAGGCAGTCGCGCTACGCCACTGACCCCCAGTTTCAGCAAACTTTCAAAATTGGCAGAAATGGTCCCTGCAGCCCGTTTAAGCGATTTTCGATGCGTTTGAACCCCGTTAACCTCATTTCAAGGCTCTAAAATGAAGTTAAAGTATAGGGAACTCAAAACATACTCAAAAATATGCCGGATGATGGTTCGTTTGGTCGTACGAACGCGATGTTCGCTTAATTACGACGGAATGCGCATAAGCGCGAAAAACGAACCAAATGACGCGACGAATGGATTTTTCTTATGGCGAACACTAAAATATAATATAGTCATGCTCACATAAATTTTTGGATGTCCGGATGTATTCAGAACGTAAGTTATGCGCGAAAATGCAAACTTGTGCACTTTTTGACACTTTTAGTCCCTGAATGACCCAAAAGTTTATTTTAGCACACCGAACCCCTCAAAGCCTATTTCTAAGCTATGTAAAGGATATTTAAGGTGTGTTTAACTTATGGTTATGTTCTGGAATGTCTATTACAGTTCAAACTGGCATACTTTCGCAGTTTGTCAAGTTTAGTCCCTATAAGCGAATTAGCTTGTTTTTGCCATACCAAAGCCTTCAAAACTTATTTCTAAGTTATGTAAAGGTTATTTAAGGTATGTTAAGCCTATGTCACTATTCCGGAGTGTTTGTTGCATTAAACGGGTTATATTTACGCATCGGTGCGCGTATAACCTTCCAGAAAGCGATTTAGAGTTTGAAATTGAACAAGAATTGATATGTGCAAATGATACACATATTTTTACAAATCCCAAGTATGAAATATAATATTTCATCGGTTCGGTATTTGTTTGATGGCCGTGAAGGCACAGGTGTTACAAAGAAAATGTTTAAAAGTGGGGACATGAACTCACAGTTTTGCGTAACTCGCGTCGTAAACGTTCACCGGCTTTGTCGTGTAGGCGTCGCAACCTATAATTGTTCTATGTTCGTTAGTCACTAGACTTGTATCACACAAGTACAAGTCACCATCTTAATGTTTATGTATTTGTCTTTTGTATGTTCACTCTTGTGAGGGTCGTGCCCTTGTTTGTCGGGTCTCGCCCGTTCGTCGTGTCTTTGCACTTTGAATTTGTATTGTTTATTTGTAAATATGTATTTTACTTCTTCAAAATATATATTTGTTCATGTAGCCTTTGCCAACATAATAAGTGTTAAAAATAAACTATATTTTTAACTTGTCTATATATGTTACTTATATTATTTTCCAAAAATAGATATAAGTATTTTGTGAAATAATATTCTCAATATTATTTTTGTGCAAGTATACTTAGGAAAGTATAATTGTATTTTTTTTTTATGCAAATACTTCTGTATTTTACATCATTTGCCAAAAATCAATACTTTGATTTTTATTACTTTCCGGAATTATATTTCTTAAAACTAATATATTTTTAAGACTTGTGTGAAATATAAATATTTTGTCATGCTTGGAAATATATATATATATATATATTTGTTATTCACCCGATTTTGTATAATTTTTACTACTTTGTAGTTGATATATATATTTGTCCAAAAATATATATTTAAGTCTATAATTGTCCTTAAATTGTCCAAGTCCAAGAATTTGTTAAGGAGTAGATTTATGTAAATATATTCTCTTGTATTTGTCCATATACTCTTCTTGAGAGGAATTTTGTATACTTGTATACTTAAGTATCCTTATGTATTTGTATGTGTATTTTGGTATTTATACTCCTTGGAAGTATTTAGTGTATTTTTCAAGTTCCTAATACACTACTACATATAATACACATAATATACACTTAGCACAAAATTTGGTGATCACTAAATATATATATCTTTCCTAACTTGAAATTTTACACAAAAATTAGGAAACCTTGATAAATATTTTTAGGTGAATTTTTTTGAGGAATAAGTTTCACCAAAAATTATATTTTCTAAGTGTCAAAATTTTGACATAGTTTCCCTTAAAAATGGAGGTTTTCCATGTTTTTAAAACATGTGTTTATTTTTTTTTTCATCACCAAAAACAATTTCAACAATTTTCACAAGTAACATACACTAATTACTTCATGTAAAACATTATGATGAACTTGATTTTTTTTGCTAAAAATGTGTAGTCTTTTAGATCTACACTTCAAATACAATGATCTTCCAAAATCAAGTGTTCTTGAAAATTTTAAACAAACTTTTTATAAAACTTTAATTTACTAACCAAAAATCCATGAGTTTTATGGTTTCAAAGTCTTGAAAATCATGTTCTAAAATCATTCTTATGCTCATTTAAAAGATTTTTATGTTTAAAACCATGTTTCATCATGGATCTTTCAAGATCCATACTTAACATTCTTGAATCTTTCATAAACAAGCTTCTTGATGAACTTTTAACAAACTTTTCATGAATTTTAGTTTCAAAAGTTAGTTTTACATACACTTTGTGACTTCAAGAGCACAAGATCATCCTTCAAAAATCATCTTTCAAGTTCACATAAAGGTTTCACAAGTTCATCTTCAAGTTCAACCTTGGATCTTTCAAGATCCATGCTTAAACTTGTTAGATCTAAGCTTCTAACAAGCTTAACATGATAGATCTAAACATACAAACAAGATTCAACAACCACAACTTCATCACATACACCAAATAATACTAAAATCACTTGTTTTCTTCATGATTATGTTAGATCTTTACTTCTTCATCTTTTAAAGTTTAGTTTCTTATATGGTGTGACTTGTACATAACATAAACATGAACTAAAATTGTGTTTAGGAGGCTTACAACTAGCTCTATTAGCTAGGGAAGTGGCACAAGAAGGATGAAGATGAAGAATGATGATAATGAGAGGTTCATAGCTCCTCCAAATGGTCCTTCAACTCCTTGCACTTCACACCTTCTTTGATGACCTTCTTACACCTTGTAGTAACCTTGGATTGCTTGGAAAGTGTTTGAAAAATGGTGGTGAGTGGGTGTGTGGTCGGCCGAGAGCAAGGGAAGAGAGAGAGAGAAAGATGTGTGTTTGAAAGTTAGAATGATAATGAGATGAAGTCTTGAAGTTCTAGTTCCTTTTATCCTCCAACATCTTGTTACACAAAGGTTTTTATGTGTAATATCTAGCAAACATGGGGGATTATAATAATCAAAAGAAATGTGGGCCCTTGGGGCCGGTTTTCGAATGGGGAAGGGGGGGGGGGTAAAGTGCACAAATTTGGAAGTTGAGGGTTTAAATTGTAAACTAGAAGGTTTAAGTTAGTTTAAGTGTGTTTAGGTGTTTTTATGATTTCTAAGGTGTTTTGTCACCAATACTAGCTTAAATCATAAAAACAATACTTCTAGTCTAATTTTGATGTTTTAGGTAGTGTCCGGTTATTCGTTTGGTTAACGTTTTGTTAAAGTGCTAAATTGCGCAGTTTTACTAGGTATGAAGCACCTTTTGTGACAGTTTTAATTCCCGACACTTTGTAAGCTATTCTGGACACTAAAACATCAATTCTGCATAATATTTTTGTGTTAAAACGTTGTTTTTTTGGTTGTTTTCCTGCTGAATTCTGCAGAATTCAGCATTTAAAGTGAGTTTCTGGTTTTTAAGTGCATATTTTAGTTTCCGGAAAGTGTATATGTTAACCATTGTATCCACACTTGGGTTTTAATGTGTTTTTTATGTTGGACCTACTTCTAGGCCCTAAATCTATTGTCTGATTACTTTCTGCGGAAGTGCTGACACAGCGTGTCTTACCGGTGAGTTTACTAGTCTTTCTGACGCAACGCTTAATGTAATGCACAATGCAATGTTTGAAGTATAAAACATGCATGAATTCATACGTAAGGCAAGTAATCACACAATGTTGACGTTTAAGCACATAATTGCAGTTAATAAATAATAAATAGTACGGAAATTACCGGTTTTGTGCCAGTTGTCACAAACTATATGTAGTTTAAGGTTCACAAGCCTAGACAACGCTAACTTGAAAGTACAGGTTGTCACATCATCCCCAAGTTGAAAGAAATTTCGTCCCAAAGTTTAGCATGCAGTCACTGAAGTAGGTAGTGAAGTTGTGCGTTTTCACGGGGCTTCACATCATCCCCAAGTTGAAAGAAATTTCATCCCAAAATTTAGTAGCTTCGGTACGGGGTGCATTATTCTTAAACAACTAAGGATACTTGCGCATCATCCGGTCTTCCCGTTCTCAAGTAAATTCTGGACCACGTCTTGAGTTCCAACAAACTCGAACTATAGGAATCTTGCTATGCATGAGTGTTTTGATTCCCCGATCCATGATCTCAACTGGTTCCTCAACAAAACGAAGTTGATCATCAATCATGAGTTCCTTGAAAGGAATAATGAGAGTCTCATCTGATAAACACTTCTTCAGATTCAACACGTGGAAAACGTCATGCACACCATTGAGTTCTTCAGGCAAGTTCATTCTGTATGACACTATGCCAATTTTCTCAGTGATTTCGAAAAGTCTAGCATAGCGCGGATTAAGCTTGCCCCATTTACCAAAGCAGACAACACCTTTCAAAGGTAAGACCTTTTAACCAAACCTTGTCTCCAACTTGGAATTCCAAGGGTTTTCTACGTTTATCAGCATAGCTTTTCTGACGGTCGCGAGCCGTCGCCCTTTCGGTTTCTGATTTGGGCAATCTTCTCCATTGTATCGAGTACGAGTTTTGGGCTAGTGATTTGGCTATCACCAACTTCAGCCCAACAAAGAGGTGATCGGCATTTCCGTCCCTACAACACTTCGAATGGAGCAGGCTGAATGTTGGTGTGGTAATTTTTGTTGTAAGAGAATTCCACCAGAGGTAGGTGCCTTTCCCAGTCGTTGCCAAAGTCGATGACACATGCCCGTAACACGTCTTTAAGGGTTTGGATGGTGCGTTCGGTTGAATAATAAGCTGTGCTCATGTCCACACGTGAGCTGAAGGATTTGTGCATAACTTGCCACAAATCAGATGTGAAACATGGGTCATGATCAGAGATAATGGAAAGTGGCACTCCGTGCCTAGCAATTACTTCCTTCAAATAGACGCTTGCATGTCGAGAATGTTAGGATCTGAGTTTCTTAGATTGTGTTGTTTAATTAGAAATGAAAGATGGAACAGAGATTTACTGTGCAGCGGAAATGGAAATAAACTTTAACACACAATCAAGGAAGAATAGCTTTGAGCAAACATGATTTTATTTAGTCGAAAGATTGTATCTATTACAAAATTCAACAATGCATGCATGCAACTAAATTCCCCCTTAGCCTAAGCTTAGTGATTTGTTCGTACAAGATGACTTTGTGAGAATGAGCTAATAGAACAGTACATGTACTGTTCTATTTATAATACAGACGAAACCACTGAGCATCTTTGCTGACGTCACCATGAAAGTGACATCTAACCTCCTAACAAACTCTAAACACTGATACATATAAAACTGATTACATAAACACTGTTGTAGCTTTCCACTGATGTAGCCTAAGCACTGATATTGAGGATCAGTGCTTTCTTCAAAGGGTGACCAGTCTTTGAATGGGCAGTGCTTTGGTCTTCATCAGTACTTGAGTGACATCAGTAGTTAGAGCTTCAGTCTTTATTCTTCATCAGTTCTTTGGCTTCTCAGTTGTTGAGATGATCAGTACTTGGAGTTCATCAGATGATAGATAACCACTGTTAAGGGGAGAATCTAGAACAAGCACTGCTTATGATGACCAACTGTTGAGAACCAGTTTTGGCTTGCCTTATCATCTGTTCTTCTAGGCTTGACTGTATGGGCCAACAATCTCCCCCTAGAACAGATGATGCCAAAACACTTCTTTATTTTTTGTCTTTATTCTCTCATCGGCTTTTCCCTAACTTGGCCCTTGAATTGCAGCTCAAAGTTAAAGGAATCTTCACCATCCTCATCCCTACAAAGTTGAAGGTCTAAAAGATCTAGGAGATCAGCTGCATCCAGACCTAATGCATCCTCCCTTGAAATGTGTTCAACTTTTCCATTGGACTTGAGCAAAGTCAATACATGGGTCTTTTTGTCAGACTTCCACTTTAGTATTTATTAGTTCAATGGATTTCTGGGGATGGACTTTATTTGATGAGAGTTTGGAGATGGAGGCCTGCTCATGAATCTTTTGGCAATTTCTTGTAACTTTGCTGAGTCAGGATTCTCTTCAATCATCTGCTTGATTGCCACTTTCATGATGTCAGCTTCTCTCTGTGCATCTTCTTCATCAATCTGCTTTTGTCTTTTTCTTTGATTTAAGGCAATGATGGAAGTGTCAGATGATGTGAACAATGTTTTTAGAGATAGGGTCTGCTGCTGTGGCTCATCAGCCTTTTTGTTCTTGTATGCTGGTTTCTTTGGTGCTGTAGGATCTGTCTCTCTTAGTTTCTCCAGCTTCTCATAAACCATGTCTGTATACCGCCTTGACCATTTTGAAATGGTTTTTGCTGAACCATATTTAGCTGCAACCAACTCAGTTTTCTTCCTCTTATATTCCAATGTAAGTTCTGCAATGGTCTTTTTGTACTTATTCCAATCTGTTGCAGACCTTTTCATCTGAGGATCATTCTTTATTCTTTCTATTCTGTTGACTTCAGCTTTGAGAGCAATGAGTGGTCAGTCTTTAAATTGTTCAACTTTGGCAGGATAAAACTTTTCTCTCATGATCAGCTCTAAGAGATCTTTCCTCATCTTTTTTTGTAAATCAGCATTTGGAGGTAGATTAGACATCTCTTTGCTTAAGTCTCTTGCATAGTCTTCTAATTTCTTGACTTTACTAAGCCCATGCTACATTCGACTTGAGATGTTACAATCACCTTGCCCTTTACCTTCATACTTGGCTTGCAATTCAGCTTGTCTGTCTTTGAGTTTCAGATATTCTTCCATGTTTCTTGGAGGTCTGAAACCATGAAGGGATGGGAACTTTCTTTTTTTATCAGGATCATCCACAGTGTAGAATTGCCTCATTTCATCTTTTACTGCATGCAATTCCAGAGGATAGTTCATAGCCAGTGGGATCCCTCTTGAGGGTTCATGTCCTTTAAGAATTTTTGAATCAATGAGTGGGTTTGATGGTGGTGATGGTGGAGGAATAAATGGTTCAGGGTTGGTTTGAATTAAAGGTGAAGATGATATAGGAGTAGGTGTAGGGATATCATCATCATTCACTTGAAACTTTCTTTTTCTGGTATAAACCTTTTTAGGAGAAGGGGTTTTTGTTGGAGATTTGGAAATAGGAATGAGTATGGCTTGGGAAGGGAATTGGAAGGTGGTGATTGGTTGACTAACAACTGTTGAAACAACTGGTGTTTCAACCGTTGTTGTCATAACAACTGTTGAAGTGTCAACATTTGTAGTTGTTGTAGCTGTGGATGGTATTGGTGAGGATGGTCTTGTTTTAAGCTTTTTTGGTAGGCTATTTTTGTGGTGGTGGTGTTGGTTTGGTTGTATCAGTGGATGTTCTTTTGGAACCATCAGTGGTTTTGGGACCATCAGTGGTTGTTTTTGGTGATGAGGGTGATTTAGGATATGTGGCAAGTGGTGGTTTATTGTGTTTGTGGGATTTCCTTCTGTCTGAAGTGCCAAGACCCTTAGTTTTTATTTCCCAATCCTTCATTGCCTTTTGTTCCTTCTTCCACTCCCTTTCCTGGGTTTCCTTATGATTTTGAACAGTTTTTTTGTCTGCAGCCACTTCATCTGCTAGAATACTTAGGGTTTCATCAACTCCCTTTTTCTTTTCTCTGTCAGATGTTTCATCAGTGGCTGTAGAAGACTTCTTCTCAGGCTTTGTCTTTTTGGTTGGCTTTTTCCTAGGAGTAGGTCTGCCAAACTTTTTCATGTCATGTTTCTCCCCCTTTTTTTCATCATCTTGATCATCGTCATCTTTGTAGATAGATGCAGGGGCAGTGCCATTAAAGTTAACCAAGGCCTCTTTGATGGCTTTGATGTCAGCCTGAGTATCCTTGTATCTTGCATCAACCATATTTCTGAGAAGGGCCATTTGATGGTTGTGCTGAGTTTCTGCAAGTTCCATTTGAGCTATAATGATTGGCTGAACTGCATTCCATAGCTCTTGGGAATATTGTTGTGGAGTGGGTTGATTTTTGGAAGCTTGAACTAGAAACTCAATGAATGCATTCATTTTTGTAGTAATTGTTTCCATGGTAGAGAGCCTCTCCGTCAAATCTTGGTATTTTAAACCATCATCCAAGTGAATGGGATCATCTGATTTCCTACCAGTGGTAGTTGTATCACCAGTTGAACCAGGAGGAGTCTCCAATGTTTCATCCACTGATGCCCCTTTGTCTTGGTACCGAGGACCTCCTTCTGCTGTAGTACCTTGGAAATCACACCAGTGGTTAACTTGAACACACCAGTAGATACCTTGATAGCATCAGCAGTGGTTGCCTTCAAGGGAGTCTGACTTATGTAACTACTGTCCAGATGTAGATCAGTGGATCCAACACCTGTCGTAGTTGTTCCACTTGAACTACCAACAGGAATTTCATAGAATTGTAGTGGTGTAACCTCCTCATCTGTTTGTGGGATAACCAAATGAGGGGATTCAGACACAGCCATTATTGTGGTTGTACTCTCAGTAATGGGTTGGTGAGAGGGGCTGTTTTGTGTCTAAAGCTCAATGGCATCAAACAGTGTTTTGATGGATGGTGGAAGTTGTGAAGTGGGGATAGGTGTTGAAAGAGAATTAGCCCCGGGAGAAGGACTTGTAAGCATACTCTCAAGTGAGGGTAATACTTCATATTGAGGTGTCCCTGTGCATACAACATGTTCCTTTTGTGAGGAAGCAGGAGGAGTTAAGCCTTTTGGTGGAGATCTTTCTAGCTGTTGTGAGGAATTAGCAACAGTGGTTATTGGTGACATTTGTGTTGTCACTGGATTAACTTCTGGGATCTCATCTTCCAGAAGGTCCTTTTTAGAGGGTTTAGTGGGCTTTTTGGATTTCTTTTTGTTCATTTTGGGAATTTTTGGTGGGAGTTGCACAACAGTGGTTGTGCTGCTGTGGTCACCATGAATAGTGGGCTCAACATCAGAAGTCTGAGGAGCAGATGTGGACTCATCCAAAGTTTGCTCAGACTCCTCTGTTTGTGTTTTGGAAGGTTTTGACTCTGACAACCTTGTAAAAGTTTCAGCAGAAAGACTGTATATTTGAAAAGATGCACCTTGGACAAGTACTTATGCACTGTCTTTTGGTACTTTCTGCTGTAAGTAAAAGCTCAAAAACCATGGAAACAATAAGAAGGGTTTCTTCTTTTCTTTGATATTATTTACATTTTTGACTAAATCATTGAAAATTTCTTGGGAATAATTGAAATCAGTTTCTACCATTATAGCATACCCAAGTATTGTATTTTCAGAGGAATTTCATTAAAAGCTGTTGTTTTATTTGAAACACAGGTGAGCAGGGTATGAAACAGGAACTTCATGGGAGGTGGAAACTCTTGCTTTTGCATTGTAGCTTTTGTTAGTTGTCCTGCATACCCTCTTTTGATCAAATCAGTTTGATACTCATCCTTTGAGAAAGAATTTTAACCTGTTAGATCTTTCATCTCAAAAACCTCGGATATGGATTGTGGTGTGATTGAAAACTGAATTTCTCCTACTTTAGATGTAATGGCCCAAGGCTTTTTGTCTTGAACTTCAAGTTTATCATTTTTCCAGAAATCACGTAGGGTATCTGGGTAGATAGGTGCGTTGCAGGTCAACAAAGTTTTATACTTTGAGGATGAAAGAGCATCAATGATTGAATAGAAATATTTGTTTATGTTAGGAAACTTTATTTGTAAGTATTGAAGAAAATCAGATTCAGCTTGATCTATGAAGAAGATAAAGTCCTGAAGATCAAACAACAAGAAGAAAATCGGATAGGACAAACTGAAAAGAACAACATCTGATTCAAAGAAATAGAAGCTGATCAAAGAACTAAAGAAGATTATCAGAAAAGGCCATTCTGATGGATCTGATGATATTTCTGATGAAATATCATCAGTTTCTGGTGATTTTGATCATCAGACTTTCTGATGATTTGTTCACCAGAATTTCTAATGAAGTGGTTATCGGAAATTCTGATAAAATCCCACTTGTCTAAAAATCAGTTCTATCCTGCCACAATAACCGAAGCAAGTTGACATTATTGGATATCATGATGACAAATGCAACTTGATTATTGGATTCAATGAATATGTCAAGAAGCTACTTTTTGCAGGACATATACATGAATAAACAAATGTTTATTCATGTGTCCAAGCAGTCTATAAATAGAAGGCTCATCAAGCAGAGGACAATGAGTTAAGTTAGCATTCAATACATACTACAAACTCCATTGTCCTTTCACCTCCAAATTCACAAGTATTCATTTGTAATAGATAATAATCTTGCAATCACCTTGTAAACCAGTTTGTTTCAAAGTGATATAAACTTGAAAATTCTGTAGGTCTTGTTTCTTGAAAGTCTTATTTCTATTTCCACACACTATTTTCACATTTGTTGAAATCACTTGACATATTACGTGAAAAGATGTTTTTAAGTCCATAGTGGGACCAACAGTTTTTACTTGTTTTCTCAAGTGCACAAAGGTAGTTGTGTTGGTTTTTTAGAGTGAGAGCCATGGAGATTTTGAGAAATTTGTGAATGGAGGAGGAAGATGAATGAAAGATGGAAACTGCTTTTGAAGGAATTTTGAATTCGATACGGCAGTGAAAACTCTGTTTGGGGTTTTAATCAGGGTTTTATGAGAGTGGAAAAGTGAATGCTGACGTGGCAGGGGTTACAAAGATCAGACGGCTAAGAACTGTCCACGTGACAACCTCTGATGAAAGGTGGAAGACAGTTGTTTAGGAAACCACTGATGGATAATATCAGTGGTTGGCAGTAGTGAAAAATGAGAGCAGTGGCTGATTTTAACTATTAGTGGATAGACATCAATGATTGAAACACTGATGTTTGGTCAACAGTGGTCAACAAGGGTAATGAAGAAACAGAGGTTGTCTTTCAGCAGTGGATAATTTTCAGCAATCAGATGTTTGAACCAAATAGTGGATTTAACAGACTTTTAAGGATTAATGAAAATTTCATTTTTAACTATTTTTAAGGATGGATTTTTGATTTTCTGAAAACATTTTAATGCCATTTATTCATAGAAAAACAAGATTTTGCTTGTTATTTCATGTTAAGCATGCGAATCCTAGAGATCAAGCTTTCAAAGGTGGATGTGTCTAATACTTTTGTTAGCACATCTGCCAGCCGATCCTTAGTTGGAACATGATGCAGAGAAATCAAACCTTTTTCATAGCAATCTCTCACAAAGTGATGTCTGATGTCAATGTGCTTGGTGGTTGAGTGTGAAACTGGATTTTTGATAATATTTTCAGCTGCTTGACTATATAACATGAGGGGTGTCTTTAAAGCAGTTATACCAAAATCCAGTAATTGATTTCGAAGCCACAATAGTTGGGCTGTACAGCTTACAGCAGCAATGTATTCTGCCTCAGCAGTGGATGTGGAAACAGCTGCTTGCTTTTTTGCTTTGCCAAGACACTAAGCAATTGCCTAGGAATTGACACCCTCCTGAGGTGGAATTCCTTGTTGTGTTACATCCAGTAAAGTCACTGTCTGAGAAACCTAAAAGCTTGATATTTCCATCAGCTGGATACCAGATACCAAGTATGGGAGCACCTTTTATGTATTTGAATATCCTTTTAACAGCAATAAGGTTAGACTTTCTAGGGGCTGATTGGGATCTTGCACAAACACATGTTGCAAACATGATGTCTGGCCTAGATGCAGTTCGGTACAATAGAGACCCAATCATGCTTCTATGAAGAGTTTGATCAACCAAATCATCCTTCTCATCAGACATGACTATCTTGGTGGTTGCCATGGGTATATTACATGGTTTGCAATCATTCATCTCAAATTTGGTTAACAGTTCTTTTGCATACTTGCTTTGATGAATGAAAGTACCATTTTGCAGTTGCTTAACTTGGAGACCAAGAAAGCACTGGAGTTCACCCATTGCACTCATCTCAAACTCAGTTGTCATGAGTTTTCTGAACTCTTCACACATTTTACTACATGTGCTTCCAAAAATGATGTCATCCACATAAATTTAGACAATCATTAGATCTTTTCCTCTCCATTTTAAAAACAATGTTTTATCAATTTTACCTCTTGTGAAACCAATAGAGATTAGAAAAGTAGAAAGAGTTTCATACCAGGCCCTTAGTGCTTGTCTCGGGCCATACAAAGCTTTGTTTAGGTTGTAGAGATGATTTGTATTAAATGGATCCTCAAAGCCAGGAGGTTGACAAACATATACCTCTTCTTGAATCTTACCATATAGGAATGCACATTTGATATCCATTTGAAACACCTTTATGTAGTAGTTGACAGCAAAAGCCAAGAACAGTCTGATAGCCTCTAATCTTGCTACAAGGGCAAAAGTTTCATCATAATCAATGCCCTCTTCCTGTCTAAAGCCTTGAACCACAAGCCTAGCTTTATTCTTGACAACAATACCCCTTTCATCAGTTTTATTTTTGAAGACCCACTTTGTGCCAATAGGACTCACACCCTCTGGCAGTAGTACAAGTTCCCATACTTGTTGTCTTTTAAACTGTTGGAGCTCTACTTGCATAGCTTCTACCCAACTGTTGTTTTTCAGTGCCTCTTGGTACTTGACTGGTTGATGGAGTGATAGAAAGCCAGCAAAAAGACAAATGTTTTGGGATTGACTTCTGGTGAGAACCCCTTCATTGATGTTTCCAGTGATTTGATCTAGTGGATGAGACTTCAGGAAGATTAAATCTCCCTTGTATGGAACAATGGCATTAAATGGTGAAGGCTGCAGATGTGAATCATCTAAGCTAATATCTGTTGGTGACTTTGATGATCCAACATATGTTTGAAATGGAAGTAGTGGGATAGGAGGAATGGGTGTGGCACAATGTTGATTTTTATCCACTGTTGGCAGATTTTTATCAATAGTGGTTGAAGATATGGTGGCAGAGGCTGAAGGGCTACTTTCGTCAACAACTGTTGATGCAGCAGTGGTTGAGCTTTTACAACTGTTTTGAACATCTGCTGCTCTGGTGGTGGATGTGAATTTTTGTTGTCGAACTACAACTTCATATCCATAGTCTTGTGATGGAGATTGTGGTGTACCTGCAGGGTTAGTCTTGATAGACACATCTTCAAAAGTGAATTTATCTAGATCAAACAATTCAACAGGGTTTGCTGGGATTTTTAGAGATGAAAGTTCATTGAACTTAACATTCAAAGTCTCTTCCACACACCTAGTCCTTATGTTAAACACTTTGTAGGCCTTGGCAGTAGTTGAGTATCCTAGGTGATAACCACAATCTACTTTGGCTGCAAATTTTGAAATTGAATCTTTTAGGTTTAAGATAAAACAAGGGCAGCCAAAGATTTTGAAGTATGAGATCAATGATTTGATTTTGTACAGAGTTTCATAGGCAGTCTTTTGATGCCTGGGGTTGATTAAAACTCTATTCTGCACATAGCAAGCAGTGTTTATAACTTCTGCCCAAAAAGTTAAGGGTAAACCTGAATCTGCAAGCATTGTTCTGGCAGCTTCAATTAATGTTCTGTTTTTTTTTTCTTTCAGCCACCCCATTTTGTTTTGGTGTTCTTGGGATGCTGTACTGCCTTACAATCCCTTTTGACACACATAACTCATCCAACTCCTTATTCCTGAACTCTGTGCCATTGTCACTCCTAAAGACTTTTACTGGCAAGTCAAATTGCTTTTCAACCTGTTTGACAAAGTCTTGCAAAATGCCTGCAGTCTCATCTTTAGAATGTAAGAAATAAGTCTATGTAAACCTAAAAAAATCATCTACAGTTACCAAACAGTATCTTTTCTTTTTCAAGCTCATGATTTTTACTGGGCCAAACAAATCTATGTGCAGCATTTGCAAGCAGTTGGTTGTTTTGGACTCTTCAATGGACTTGTATGACCTTTTATGTTGTTTTCCTTTTAAACAGGAAACACAATGCTCAGAACAGGTGAACAATTTTTGTGGAAGACCTCTTACAAGGCCTTGTTTTGACAAAGTAGTGATTGTCTTGAGATTTGTGTGCCCCAATCTTCTGTGCCATAATTCTGTCTCTTTGTTAGAGGAAGCTGAGAACAGACAGGAATTAGTCATAGGGCTCTCTTTTGACAAATCAACTACATAAACATTGCCACTTCTTTGAGCAACAATTAGGTTTTTCCATTGGCTATTATTTCTTCAATCTTTTTAACCATTTCTGGTCCAACAATCTTGCAACTCTCCTTAGTAAAGAATGACCCATAGCCTTTGTCACTCATTTGTGAGACACTAAGGAGGTTGAATTTGATATTGTCAATGAGATTAACATTTTCAAACTTGACTTTTCCAGACTGAACTATTCCAGACCCCAAAATCTTACCTTTAGAATTTTTACCAAAAGATACATCACCCCCTCCATGAGTTTTGAATTCTTTGAGTAGGGCTCTACATCCAGTCATGTGCCTGGAGCCTCCACTATCTACATACCAAAGACTATCTAAGCATGCAGAAGATTCATGCACATCAAGTAAATAATTAGTTCAGGATGGTCTCCAAAGCCAATAAGGCTTTGGATAGGGTTACAACAGTGTCAGTGTCAAGTCCGGGAACATGGACAATGGTTAGCTCAGGGGTTTGGACAGTTTTTGAACATTGTTTCTCTAACCACTGTTGTGGGCCATTTCCTATCAGATGTTGGAACCCATAAGGATGTTTGTTCACTTTTGGTTTAGAAGGCCTTTTGTAGGCCTCATAAACATGTGGGACCCTTTGGTATGGTGGTTGACCTTTTCCTCTTTGGAATTGGTTGGCAGGTGGTGCATCTGTCACTTGAATATCTACTGGAGCAGAGTTTTTGTTCAGCTATTTTGTAACAGCTATTTGGACAGACACAAATGGTTGTTGTTTCATGAAAGGTTGTTTTGATGAACTCATGGTAGTTTTTGAAGTGTACTCTTTTCTTTTAACCTCAAAAGTTTTGAGGTACACACACTCATGAGTGAGATGATTGGTTTTTCCACAGATGGTGCAACTGTTTGTAGTATCAATTATGCTTGTTTTATTAATGTCATATGCTTTTAGATGAAAACAATCCTTTGTGGAATGATTTTTCTTTTCATAGAAATCACAAAACAGATTTTTAACTTTTTCTCTCTTCTTCCTCTTTTCAACTTCTTTTGCAACAGAGTTTTGAACCACTGTTGGGATGTCTTTAAGAGGAATAACTTTGGCCTTGGGTGCTTTCACACCCTCAATAGTGGAAAAATCCATTGGTTTGAAATTCTCAAGGATGTCACACTCATCTAACCAGGTAGGTTTGAATTGATATTTTTCAATCTCTTCAAAAGTTGATGACCCCTTTGGTCTTTCCAAAATGATTTTATTACCATTTTTATCAGTTATTTTGTTTTCTTGACCATCCTTGTTTATTGGTATTATCTAAACAGATCCAGACTCATTTACAGCAGTGTTTTCAACTTGGTCATTTTTCCTGAAACCTATGCCAAATTTTACATTGCTTTTGATCTGTTTCTCTAGCATCACTTCATAACCTTTGCAGGATTCCACCCATTTTTTCACAAGTGATTTGTGTGGATTCCAACTGTTTTTTGCAAGCATGATATTTCTCTATCATGGCTTGAAGTTGGTCCTTGGTTATGCTATGTTCATGTTTAAGACTGCAGATTTCACTTTCTTTTTCAAACAATTTGTTTTTCAGTTCTTTAATAGACTTTTCAAATTGTATTTCATCTTTTAGAATCTTGTCTCTAAGGTTTTCATTTACCTCTTTAACATTAGCAAATGCTATGCTGCATTTGTCTGAACATAGGTTTTTCAAGACCCGATGTGATACCTTAGCTGCAGCCATCATGGCATAATCACAAACATTCTCACAAGCACTATTGTTCTCCTTCTCCTCCTCTTCTTCCTTACACCATGGGTCAACAAGAGGTTCTAACGGTGGTTTGGTTTCCTTCTCCAACAGTTGTTCACCAACAACAACAGTAACCACTGCTTTAGCAATCTCATCCACTGTTTCAGCACTGGGTTCTCCTTCTTCAGTTTCCATCCCTTCAGGAATTGACTCTAATGCTACAAAACAAAATTCATCAACAGGAGCATCATTCTTAGCAAATAGAGCAAAGTTTTCATCAGATAATTCATCAGGCATGCTACTCCAATCAACTAAGCCTTGGGTAAAGAAGCTTTGCTGACTGGCCTCTGCTAGAGCAGATGTTTGTGCAGCATGTTGTGGTGCAGGCTGTTGTACTTGGACCTGAGAGACTAGGGCTTGGACATACTGAATTTGTGGGACAGTGGTTTGAACATATTGCACTGGAACAGGTCTTACAGGGTGTGCGTAATGAGCAATGTTTACATGAGCAGCAGGGGTATTTTGGTAATAGTGCATAGTGTTTTGTGTGTTTTGAGGTCTAGGGCTAGGATGTGTTATGATTGGTCCACTTTTTTGGCTTCTACGTTCTCTAGCAAAGTGTCCTAGCCTGTTACACTTGTAGCACTTTAACTTTGATTTATCCAACCCAACTTTTAAGTTCCCATGTAACCTTGGAAATTTTCTCCCTGTTCTCTTATAAAACTTGCGGGTTCTTACACTCAGCAGTGCGAATTAATGCAATATGTCCATTTCCTCCAAATCAGTGGGATCAAAATGTTGGAGATCATTGAGTTCAAAGGATAAGTTGTCATAACTCTGGTTTTCACTACTTGCTGTAAAAGCATAGTTAGCTGAGTAAGAATTAGAGTTGTTAAAAGCTCCACCAGCAGTTATGTCAATGTAATGGTCATAACTCTGATCCTTACTACTACCAGATTCCTCTTGACCCAGAAGTGCTGTGCTACCAAATGTGTAGTCATCAGCAACCTTCCCAGACTCTTGTAACTTCTTTTTCTGGTTCAACTCTCTCTCATAAGTGAGGAGTCGACCATGAAGTTGAGTCAGACGTAATTCTTAGAATCCAACAGAATTTCTGGTTACAAAAGCAATTATGTCCCAAATTTCAGGTAGTGACCTTAGAAACCTACTACTTAGAGTTGATTTTGCAAATTCAACATTAACAAGTTTCAGTTCACTAATGAGACAACTAAAACGTTCAAATTGTTGTGTTAGTGATTCTCCTTTCACATGGCAAAATGTTTCATACTGCTGATTCAAAACCTCCCTGTTATTTTCTATCACCTCTTCTGTTCCACCGAACTGCTCTTTTAAAGCATCCCACAGCTCTTTGGCACTGTTACAATGTAACAATCCAGCATAAATGTCATTTGGAAGAGCTGAGGCTACTATGCTAAAAGCCTTTGCATCTAATTCAATTTTTTTTAAAATCTTGTTCTGAGTAGTTTTCAGGGCTTTTAGGCACAAAGCCTTTGGGATCTTCAGTACTAGGCACCTGTGGAACATGTGGTCCATAGATGACTGACTTCCAGCAGCCAGTGTTTTGCTGTGCTAACACATGGCCCATCCTACTTTGCCAGATGTTGTACTCGGATCTGACAAGCATAGGTGGCTTGAATAGTGTTCCGGTGTTGTGAGGGTCGTGCGATTGTGATGCCATCTTGGTTGATTTTACAAAAGTTTTCAGAATAATCAACTTTGTATGGATTACCTTTTACTCTGTTTTTCAACTGATACGAACAATTTTGAGTATCAATAAATTTAAGCTGAACTTTTATGTCAAATTGATTGTTAGATCGAATTTGACTATCATATGCTCTGATACCAATTGTTAGGATCTGAGTTTCTTTGATTGTGTTGTTTAATTAGAAATGAAAGATGACACAGAGATTTAATGTGCAGCGGAAATGGAAATAAACTTTAACACACAATCAAGGAAGAATAGCTTTGAGCAAACATGATTTCATTTAGTCGAAAGATTGTATCTATTACAAAATTCAACAATGATTGCATGCAACTAAAATCCCCCTCAGCCTGAGCTCAGTGATTTGTTCGTACAAGATGACTTGGTGAGAATGAGCTAATAGAACAGTACATGTACTGTTCTAGTTATAGTACAGACCAAACCACTGAGCATCTTTGCTGACGTCACCATGAAAGTGGCATCTAACCTCCTAACAAACTCTAAACGCTGATACATATAAACATTGATTACATAAAAATTGATTATACATAAACACTGATTATACATAAACACTGCTGCAGCTTTCCACTGATGTAGCCTAAACACTGATGTTGAGGATCAGTGCTTTCTTCAAAGGGTGATCAGTCCTTGAATGGGCAGTGCTTTGGTCTTCGTCAGTACTTGAGAGACATCAATAGTTAGAGCTTCAGTCTTCATTCTTCATCAGTTCTTTGGCTTACCAGTTGTTGAGATGATCAGTACTTGGAGTTCATCAGATGATAGATAACCAATGTCAAGGGGAGAATCTAGAACAAGCACTGCTTATGATGACCAACTGTTGAGAACCAGTTTTGGATTTCCTTATCATCTGTTCTTCTAGGCTTGACTGCATGGGCCAACAGAGAAAACTTGTCAGATTCTTTGATCACGAGGAAGTGCACAGATTTAGTTAAGCGATCTACGATCACCCAAATGGTGTTATTTTTCTCTTTGAGATTTAGGTAAACCAATCACGAAATCCATGGAAATTTGCTCCCATTTCCACATCGGTAGATCCGGTTGTTGCAGTAACCCTTACGGAGTTTGGTATTTGATCTTGACTCTAGCACAGGTCAAGCATTTGCTAATGTACTTCGTGATGAGTGCTTTCATATTAGGCCACCAGTACAAAGCCTTAAGTTCGTGATACATCTTGTCGGAACCAGGATGTATTGAGTACCGAGTTTTGTGTGCTTCGTCCATCATGAGTTCTCATAGATTTTTGTAGAATGGAACCCATATATGTTCCATGAAGTAATGAATGCCATCAGTCTTGAGTTCGAGTTGTTTCTCCATGCTCCGCATGGACTCGGCTAGAAGGTTTTCCTCCTTCAATGCCTCAACTTGCGCGTTGTGAATTTTGCTCAGGTACGTTTGAATGAATGGTAAGCTATAACGTGCGAACACGTTTAGGTTTGGTTTCTTTTCGGCTGAGGGCGTCAGCTATAACGTTTTCCTTACCCAGATGGTATTTGATTGCGCACTCGTAGTCATTTTGAAGTTCGACCCACCGGCATTGCCGCATGTTCAACTCCTTCTGATCGAGTATGTGCTGCAAACTTTTGTGATCGGTGCAAATTGTGCAATTAGCACCGTACAAGTAGGGTCTCCATATCTTGAGTACAAAGACTACAGCTCCCAGCTCCAGGTCATGGGTAGGGTAGTCCTTTTCATGAACCTGGACTTATCGAGACGCGTAGGCAATAACTTTTCTCACGTTGCATTAACACGCAACCGAGTCCTTGAATGGACGCGGCGTAGCAGATAATAAAATCATCAATGCCTTCAGGTAGGGATAGAACAGGTGCACTACATAGCTTTTCCTTCAACTGCTGGAACGTGGATTCTTGAGCATCACCCCACTTGTAGATGATACCCCTTTGGGTTAAAGTAGTGAGAAGTTGTGCACGTGACCGAGAAAAATGGGCTTCATGAAGCCAAAAGTCGCATTTCAAGAATTTAGCATAGAGTTGTTCGTTTCGTAAGAGTTCCAAAGCAAGGCGTAAATGTTGCTCATGCTCCACCTAGCTCTTAGAGTAGGTTAGGATGTTGTCAATGAAAACAATGACAAACTTATCAAGGTAGGGTTTGTACAATCGGTTCATGAGACCCATGAAGACCGCAGGTGCATTGCTTAATCCAAACGGCATGACCAGGAACTCGTAATGGCCATATCGAGTTCTGAAGGCAGTCTTTGAGATATCTTCATCCCTAAGGTATCAATGGCTCATTGTTCCTCGAGTGACGTTCGTAGTGGGTGATTTAACCAAGCGAAGATTTGCGCTGAATAGAGTTAGATAAGAATTATAGTGTCCATGAAGCACAACCAGATAAGACATGAAGCATACCAAAGTGTAGTCATAATCAATGCGTTCAACTTGAGGCAATACATAAATGTTTCAGGATCAGTAGTAAGGGTTTATCTGATGTCGAGAGTGTAGTTGGTCATACGCAAGTGGTGTACAAATAGAAATAAAGAACGTGATTCGCCGATAAAAGTGTTACGTCGATGGTGTTGGCACAACAAGAATTAACCAGAGAAGAATGGTTTTCGTACAAGTTTGTAGTGTTAAGGTTCGCTGAAACATCTGTCAAAGTTTTTGAGCTCGTCCATGTGCAAAGGAAGGATAATTCACCTTGATCCACGAGCTTAAATGAGTTTGTGATTTATCAAGCTGGTAAGCAACCAAATTCGAAAGGGTTGATTTAAGTCGTGCGGATGAATTTGAAATAGCACGTGTGTTGTCAAGAGGTTTCAATGCAAGGATGCGAAAACATGTTCAAAATGCTATGACCGTATCTACCACACATCACCATCTTCAGGGTTCAATAAGTGATCACAAATTCTCTAAGCTAAAGCGAAATCTTATTAGAGTTTCTGCATGGAGAAGCTAGGATGTAGTTTCACCGTGATAAAGGAATGATGGATTTATCTAAGTCAATAATAGAAATTAGACATCGCTTTATACAATAAACATCGGCTGGTATAAAGGCTAGTGAAAAAACTCTCATGGAATAACGACTCTTGCAATGTAAGGGGGTAAGGTAATTGTTTGGATCATCGCGTTCGTCTGTGGGCTGACTAATCCGTATCTCCGTCCTCCAGTGTCCCTAAGACCACCGAATCATTAGAATGCATCCATTTGCTGAGTTGGGTATGCTAAAATCAAGTTGGACTAAGAATTAAACACATGACAGGGTAATGGGGGTAGCCTTACGATCGGTGGGGATTATGATATGATTGTTAGTCTCGCCATGAGAAGGTATACACCGTGTAATCTTTTCATACTCGATACAAGCAAACAAGAAATAGAGCAGTGCAGACATAACTAAAACATTCCCAGTCAAATGGTAAAACTCCAGGTCATCAATCGGATGAGGAAACAAGCCTCTCCTTCTAAGTTAGAGAAAAAGAAATGTGTGAACAAAAAGGGAGTAAATGATGTCGTCAGTCCTCCTCAACTTTGTTAGATGCTTCGTGCTTCGCTTTTAACTCTTGGATTTGTGCTCGAACATGTTGCAGACTATCTCGCATTCTGAGCACCAATGTCTGTAGTTTCCTCATGTAGGTGACCAAGTTGTTGTGCTGTTGTGCCATAACAGCTTGTCTCTCTAATAACACGTGATTTAGGGAAGACTTTCCTTCGATGTTTCGCTCTCGTGGCCTCTTCCTAGGACCCGTAGTAGGCTCCTCACAAGTAGGTATCTCAAGTAAACGCTTCTCATTTCGGTTTATTCTAGCCTAAGGGTAAGATCGGGAAACTCGTGATCGAGGCTTAGGAATGACTGGATCCTTGCCCTTAGCATGTTGTGGTTTCGAATTAGATTTAGGAGAATTCATTCTTACCTAAGGCATATTATATTTACATATTTTGTTCGCACATAAGTCATGGTGTTGTGAATAAATAAAGCACGTGTAGGTATCAAGTAATACAATTACCATGTATGTATCTAAGTTGTAAAATCATCACAATCAACACGATTAGTGATCGATGTTTAACAGTCCAAAACTCAGTTTAAGTTAGCAGTGGAAAATATAAAGTAAACACATCATAAACTTGAAACCACAAGTTAAATAAAAGTACAAAACATAAGGTTTTACGAACCACACACTCCAGCCGATTGAAACGTCCGTCCATAGTTGTACCTAACAACCTGCAAAGCATGCAGTAGGGTGTCAACATAAAGTTGGCAAGTTCACAGTTTTTCTACATGTATCTAACAAGTTGCATGCCAGTAAAGCTATCACGTAGCACATAAATCATGTGAGGTCATACGTAGGTTCATAATATAAGATACAATTCCTAGTTACATATCAATTCATATCAAGTGTGTGGTATAAATCTGAGTGTGCGACTACACCAGAGTGTTTGGTCTGGTCAAAGTGTGCAGCCATACTTGAGTGTGCGGATACAACCTAGTGTGCGACCATGCATCATAAGGTTGTACATTGTGCATCATGCGAGTGTACTGTTTAGGAGAGTGTGGGTCATGGGTGTGCGGTTGGATAGTGTGTGACATATGGATGTGCGGTCCATGCGGTGTGTGGGGTGTCAGGTGTGCCACCAACCAATGTGCGGTTGACCAAGTAAACCCCATTTTACAACCATGTTTTCACAAACACAATATAATTCCTTTTTCATAGCTTTTCAGTTTACTTATCACCAAAAACATCAAGATCATCAAATCAACAGAACATTCATGAATTCAAGACCATAACCTTAATCCTTTTGTTAATTTATGTAACCTTAGTTTATCAATTGACATCATAATCAATCATCAAAAACAGATCTAGTCGATCATCATCACAAGAATTCCTCAAACACTATTATCATGCAACCCTTGTTAATCATCAGTATCTATACGATTCAACATATACGACACATGATTTCTTAACTAAATCCTAGATCATGATTCTAGCAAAACCCTAGATCATAATTGTTATCATATCACCAAGTATCAATCGTCAAGTAAAGAACACAACCATAATAATTTGATTAGATAACCGACCAACATACATATAAACATCTAGAGTTCATGTTAAGCATAAAACACAGCCGTGTACAAGAACTACAAAAAAAAAAACAATAACATCCATACTAACCGAGAGAAGATACAAGAGATCGAGTGTTAATGAGGAGAAGAGATAGTGACAGTGGGGGATCCTTCTGCTGCCGTAAGTCTTCAAGAAAGAAATAGGGTTTCTGTTTTAGTGGTGCACTGATTAGCATGTTATGCGTATAACATAAAAAAGGTTATTGGTCTTATGGTGGTTCCCTCATGTACACCAATTTGTGTGTGGCCCAAGACACAAAGGAGTGTGCGGTGTAGAGTGTGTCCGGGTTTACATGAGTATGCGACTGAGGTATGGGTGCCCGAGTTTATGTAAGGAACCAAGGAGTGCCCGAGTTTATCTAACAAGCCATGCAGGGGGTTCGGGTTTGCAATGGTTGGTCTGAGTTTATTTAATGGGTTAGGCCGTGGACTCAAGGGAGTGTGTGTGATTTAACAAGTGGTGTGCAGTTTAGCTTAGTGGTGTGCGGCTGAGGTGTACGAGCGGATTATAGTCGGGCCGCACACACACATACACCGTCTAAAGAACGTTTAATAAAAATATAGGTATAACAACCGATTATAAAATAACTTAGTTTAACATAGTAATTAGGTTCATATAATAGCACCACATACATACGAGTGCAACGTATAGTGGAACATGAAGAGTAACTATACGTAGTTTAAGGTTCACAAGATTAGACAACACTAACCTCGAAAGTACTAGTTGTCATATTCCGAACCCCCCTATTTCTACTACTTCTAACAATTGTATAATATAATTGGCTGGTTATTATCATATAGTACACAACTAGGTTAGAGACTCGTGTACAACACCGTTAACCACCTAACTGTGACACCCTACCCGATAAGGATGCTTTATAACACAGTTGATACAGAAGGTGCTTATCTTATTGATAGTAACGTATTGTACAAATGTTGAAAACTCAAATTACAACATCTAGTCAAACTAAGTCTAGCCTAATGTAACAACACTTCCACTAGATCACACCGATCCGAGATATACATATCTACCAGACTATCACAAGTCTGGGACTATGAGCAACGATCATGTCTCATCACCTGTTACACATGCTTAAAAAGACAAGTCAGTTGTTGCTGGTGAGTTCATGAATATACACGAGTTATAAACCACATTATTTCACCATGACTTTGTACCCGCCCATATCATCATAACCCAACGTCAACACGTGACACATCGTCATACAGTTAATGCCCTCTACACCACAGGTGTAAACCAGACAAATCCTAGCGCAGCGGCACGTATAAGGGACCACAAATATGGTGTGTATGAGTGCACAGGTTATGTACATGTGTACAACAGTCATGCCATATTATTACAGTCTGGGACAAGAATGTTAACATTTGGAAAGCATTCGAAGTGTGTGTATGCGAAAGTGAGAATGTGTCCTATATCACTTGATCAACCTTTTCTTAATAACAATAATTTATCCCCAAAATATTTGGCTTAGTCCCAAGTTCTTTTTTACAGGTTCTTGAAGCTCTAAAGGTTTGCAAATAAGGATCCTGAATCCTTAAACCTTAACTAATTTCATTGGTCTGTTTATACTATGGTAACTCTCAAGGATATAGGATCCTAACTTGGATTCTCTGGTATGTTTTATCCTTAGTTTTATTTATTTCATTGACTACACATCTACACCTAAGACCTTTCAATTAAGGATATATGATCCATAATCATATATATAATCATATTTTCTCTAAATTTGTTATGAAAGAGAATTGGCACATTTTTAACAACCAAAAATTCTCTAAGTTTTTTGTAAAATAAAACTGATGATATTCATAAACAACATATTTGGATGTGGATACACAAATGTATCAGAACAAAACTTTGAATACAAAAGTACAACACCAAGTATAGTTAAAAGGTTATAATTTTTATTAAAACCCTAATTAAAGGTTACCAAAGTGATTAACCTGAGTTTCCACCAGCAAAACATGGCCCGTCCACTCGGGTTGATGCAGGGTGTCCATACTAATTGTTCGTAAGAGTGCAGGAAAATAAAGGCGAGAAGTGTAAAGGCTTAATCCTCCATGAAAAAGAAGTACCCATCCACCTTTTCCACCCCCATTGTTTTAAGGATCAGTGATCCTTACCCTAAGAGACTATTGTTCAAAGATTATACAGACCATATTGTTCGAATAAAAACATCACCAAACAAAAACCACAAATCCTAAAAAAGTGGGCTCAGGCCTCATCTATATTATCCTTCATTGCCCACTTCTGCAGCATCACCTTCAGCTGCACCAGCACCTCCTTCACCACCATCCTTCACATCCTTCACCCTGCTTGGACCAGCCTCCAGAGCCTTCACCTGTTCCACCTCAGTATCACCGCCCAACTCCAGGAGAGTCTGCCTCCAGCTAGCAACGTCCCAGGCAGACCGGTCAAACTCAGGATCCATAGCCTCTTGGGCTATCTTGATCCTTGCTTGAAGGATAGCACGGGCGGCACAAACCTTAGCATCCTCTGTTGCATTCATTTGTGCTTCATGAATCCCCGAGCTCAGCATACATCAGCTGCTCATCCAGACCCTTCTTCTCCTTCTCCAGCTGTGCAACCTTCTTATCTGTCACAAGCCCTGACCCCACCCGGGAGCGAGAGCCGCGAACACGAGCCGGTGGTATCGGTGTTTATTAATTTGGCAGCGCAAATGAGACATAAGGACCGTAGTTAGGAAATAAATTTCAAAGTTTCAAAACACCAAACTTTTATATTAAACAAATGGGGATAAAAACCCATATTTTATTTATAATATCTTTATAGGGATAAACCCTAGTTGCTGAAAACATAATTTATTCATTTATTTAGGTAACTTTATAGCCACCTTCTTTAAGCATTCAGTGCCCCATAGCTGGCTTCTACTAGCTTTCACATCAAGTTACCTAAAACGCGTTTTAAAAGTATTTTATCAGCAAGAAATACTGGCGAGTACATTCCATTTTATAAAATGACACATTGTTATATTTTACAGCATCAAGAGTTTTTACAATTGTTTATATCTACCAATTTCTCAACCCAATATTGCTACTGGGGCACCATTTTCCCCCGTGCTTGCGGTCATGCTAATATTGGCTAACCTGTTGTCCAATATTAACGAGTGCCAATTAATGTATACAAAACCCCACATACCGATGATAATTGTAGAATTACAAAAACTTAATCACTGTAAATATAACTGATAAATATTTAGGGTTTTGTAAAGTATTTTAAATAATGACTCACAAACTGTGAGAAAATGAGAATGACTCACATTATAAACTTATGTATTTCTATTAGCTTCCTGGAAATATTTTTTGCTAAGTTTCTTGAGTTCCTATTAAAAACATACAATGCACGTGTGTCAGTATAATAACCTAAATTCAACTTATCAATACGTCATGAGACAGAACCCTAACTTAGTTTACAAAGCATAGCCCTAAACGGGCAGCGCTTTGGCATCAGTTTCTGGGTTCCTGATCAATCGGACAGGGTATCAACTTAGTGATCGGGGGTTAAATACTTACAACGGGGTAGAGCTTCGGGATTTAGGTGGTATTTTGGCTATAATTTTCGGACTTATATGTTAAGAGAGAAAGAAGTTGTGTGAACGAATTGAAATGCAGACTGAACGTCCAATTTATACAAGTTTCGGGGGTCTCTCGCGCCCCGCGACCCCCTCCCCTTGTTTCTTTCGCACCCCACGAGGGCACCCTAGCTACAGCTAGGGTTGCCTCGTTGACAACTAGGTCAGCCACATGCCCTGACACGTGGCACAAGGAGAAGTCGGCTGGTACAGGGGTGTCGCGCTCCGTGACTGGCCCCCTACTATCCTGTCCCGGCCCGCGAGCCACTCAAAATAAATATTTTATTTGTTTTTTAATTAAATTAAGGATATACGTGTTCGGTTTCTCATTTACGAAGCGTTTTAGGGCGTTTTCGAGGGTTGTTATATCCTCCCCAACTTGTTTTAAATCTCGTCCTCGAGATTCACTGGAATAGGTGTGGATACTTTCTTCGCATCTCAGATTCTAGCTCCCATATGTATTCTGATCCTCTCCTTGAATCCCATTTCCAAATTGGCATTTCCAATTGCTACAATAATCCTGAAGGTGTCTGATGTTCAGCTTTAACTTGTCAGCAGGTTAAACATTTAGCAACATAATTTGCTATATCCTTTTTCATTCCTATCCTCCAGAAATTCTTTCTTAAGTCTTGATACATCTTATCACTTCCAGGATGTATCGTATAATTAGATTTATGAGCTTCTTCTAAAATTTGATTGCGTAGGTTCCCTTGGATAGGTATCCAAATCTTTTTCTTATGGAATCTCCAAATTCCATTTGTTCCTTTTTCTAATCATTCCTTTTAACCCTTCAGCATCGTCCTTGATTGCTATTTCATGTATCTTTTTCACTTGTTCATTTAAATCTATCTGCAGGTTTAATCTGAGAGCACGTATCCTTTTTGGCTTCTCATGGTACTTTCAACTTAAAGCATCAGCTACTACGTCAGTCTTTCCTGCATGATATCTGATATCACAGTCATAATCACTAAGGATTTCCATCCAACGTCTTTGCCTCATGTTTAATTCCTTTTGTCTGAAGACATACCTCAAACTCATATGGTCTGTAAAGACAATGAACTTACTACCGTAGAGATAGTGTCTCCAAATATTAAGGGCAAAAATTATTGCTCCTAACTCTAGATCATGTGTTGTATAATTCTCTTCATGCTTCTTAAGTTGTCTAGAGGCATAAGAAATTACTTTTTGACATTGCATCAACACACATCCAAATCCTAACTTGGAGGCATCACAATATACTACAAAGTCTTCAGTTCCTTCTGGCAAAGCGAGTATTGGTGTGTTGATTAATCTTTGCTTTAAAATCTTGAATGCTTCCTCTTGTTTTGGTCCCCATTCAAACTTAATTGACTTGCAAGTTAGTTTGGTTAATGGAATGGCTATTCTAGAAAAATCTTGAATAAAACGTCTATAATATCCAGCCAGTCCAAGAAAACTTCTTACTTCTGTTGGTGATTCAGGGACTTTCCATTTGGTAATCGCCTTGATCTTTGTGGGATCCACATGAATTCCTTCATGATTAACCACGTGTCCAAGAAATTGCACTTCTTGCAACCATAATTTACATTTTGAGATTTTAGCTTAAAGCTTTTCCTTTCTCAACAATGTCAGAAGTATATACAAATGCCCTACATGTTCTTCCTTACTTTTAGAGTAAATTAGAATATCATCTATAAAGATAATTATGAATTTATCCAAGTATGGTTTACATATCATTTTCATCATGTCCATAAATGCGGCTGGGGCATTGGTTAAACCAAATGGCATGACTGTAGATTCATAATGATCGTACCTTGTTCTGAAAGCAGTTTTAGGAATGTCCTCTTCATGTACTTTCTATTAATGATATCCTGGGCGTAAGTCAATCTTAGAAAAGAATCGAGCTCCTTGAAGTTGATTGAATAGATCATTGATTCTCGGTATGGGTACCGATTTTTAATCATAACCTTATTCAATTCTCGGTATTCTATGCACATACGCATTGATCCATCTTTCTTCTTGACAAATAACACAGGTGCACCTCATGGCGATGAACTAGGTTGAATGAAACCTTTATCTAGCAATTCGTCTAACTGTTTCTTCAATTCCTGCATTTCCGTTGGTGCTAGTCGATAAGGTGCTTTGGCAATCGGTGTCGTTCCTGGTATCAGGTGAATTCTAAATTCAACCCACAGTATCTGGCAGTAATCCAGGTAACTCTTCTGGAAAAACATCTGAGAATTTAGATACGAAGAGGATATCTTTTGATTCTTTTCCTTTAGTGTTAATGATTACTGAAATCATATACACCATTCCTCATTTCCGTGCGTAACTTGCAGCTTTCATGACAGCGATGAATTTTGTTGATCTGGTCGGCTTGTCTCCCTTAATTGTGATATGTTCATCAGTTGGCTTACGCACTTCTACAGAATTTTGATCACATAAAATACTTGCACGATTGGCTACCAACCAATCCATTCCTAATACGACATCGAATCCGGCTAGATTCATTGGTAAGAGGTTAGCGGTAAAGTTATGGTTTAAAATTTATATCTTTGCTTCCTGAACGATTTCGTTTATTTTGATAGAATTTCCATTTGCCGTCTCTACCAGACAGTGTTGGTGAAGTGTAGTTAATGGTTGATTGAGAAGATTGCAGAAAGAAGTATTTATAAAACTTTGGTTTGCACCAAAGTCAAATAATACTTTAGCATAAACAAAATTAACTAGAAACGTACCGGCACTCACATCCGGAATCATCTTAGCTTCTTCGGATGTTAGAATGAATGCTCTGGCATTCTTCTTGGGTCCTTCTGTTGCCTTTGCTTTGTTGTCTACCGCTAGAGCTAGTTTCGGACAGTTCGGCTTGATATGACCAGCTTCTCCACAGTTGTAGCATACTCGGGAGTTAGCTTTCGTTCTACATTCTTCTTCCTTATGCCCGGGTTTCTTGCAGAAATTACAATATCTTGCGCATTTTCCCGAATGTTTCATCCTACATATCTTACAGAAAGGTGCATAAGATGAACCTGTTCCTTTCCCACGTAATTTATGAGTAATTTTCTGAGCTAGATTCTTTTTCTGATTTTCCTCTAGCGTGCGTACCAATTCATCTGTCAGAGTGTTAGCAAGTTCCACTGCTTCTTCTATTGTTTGTGGTCTGGCGGCTTTAACTATATTTCTGATCTCATCGATTAATTCCCAGATATAACGGGAGATTAATACTGGCTCCGGTGAGGCTAGAGTTGGGACTATCCTAGCATACTCAAAGAATGTGGTAGTATATTCCCTGCAATCTACACCAATCATTCTATGATTTAGGAATCTATTGGCAATCTGTTCCTTTTCATGAGGAGGACAGAATTTCCTATCAACTATTTCCTTAAAGTTGTTCCATTCCATGTTATAAACCCTGTCACTTCCTCTTGACTGGAGAATGGTATTCCACCATTCTAATGCTACATTCTTAAAGAGATTAGAGGCATACATGATCTTATCTTCATCTGCACATTTACTTTTTTTTAAGACTACCTCTGTCTTTTCTATCCAGCGCAAGGCTGAAATGGCTCCTTCATTGCCTGAGAATTCTATCGGTTTACAGGATAAGAATTCTTTATAAGAACAACCATATGGGATGGTCCTTCTTCTTTTTGGAATCGAAGCCAGGATAAATAGTCCGTGATTTCCATTCACGCTGTGACTTGGCTCGATGGGCGTACATTTACTGCCTTTTATGGAATTATTATTTTCTACCTTTTTATTAATAGTATCGATAATAAATGGCATAGCATCTATGATTCCTTGAGCTACTATGTGTTCTATAGCACTTTTATCTAGTTGGTTTCCGTTATCATTGTTATTCTGGATTTCCTGATTTACTTCGTTTGACATCTGAATTTGTAACCATTATCAGGTATTAATATCATAGAATAAATTAAACAAACAAACACTCAAGCATATTGAACCAAAATCGTCGAGCATTGCGACATTTACTCTTTTTTCTTATATATGCATCTATTACAAACTTTCACTGAAATTAAAATGTTAGTAATTAAACATCGATATATATAGTATGGGTAAGGTTCATTTGAGAACCACCCTTATTGCGAGAACCGCGAGAACCAATGTGAACACAAAAAAAAAACCTAAAAAAATCCAAAAAACCCACAAATATTTTTTTTTATTTTTTTCCAATAAAAATCGCTATATTTTGTTACAAAAAAACGTTTTTTTTCGAGTAACAGTTATGGATGCACATGTGCATATGTATCATTTCTTGGACAAATTCCATAATATATTACCAGTAGTAGAAAAATGCATTGTTATTTATACTACCATATGTAATACACTACTTTTTACATTTCCAATATTAGAAATGCACATGTGCATCTATATATATCAACATGAAATAAGGTGCTTTGGTACAAAAAGTTTGTGATTTTAAATGATGAAGTAAGCCCATATACATGTGTTTTTTTTATTATTGACGAAATATAGCGATTTTTCCAAAAAAAAATAGTAAAACAAAAAATTTGGGTGTTTTTTAGATTTTTTTAGGTATTTTTTTGGTTGTGTTCACATTGGTTCTCGCGGTTCTCGCAATAAAGGGTGGTTCCCAACGGATCATTCTCCTAGTATATATATATATATATATTTGGTTTGTTTTTTTCAATTAAAAGAAAATACGTATATATATATATATATATATAATATATTAAGCGGTGGTTTCCTAAAAACGCATCTCCCTCTCGTCGTACTTCCAGACAAGATTTTCCCCAATACGGCGGATCCTATTTCCCTCATGAATCAAATCTTCGCCATAGTGGCGCAATTCTGCTACATTTTTGTGGCTCATTGGTGGCATCTGGGCTGGTATGGGTTCAGGGTAATCTGGTTCTGGTTATCCGTAAGGCATGTATATGTAGGGATCATTCATTAATTCCTGGAATGTCCAATCATTGGTCTCCCAATATTCTAAGGGATTTTCTGCTGGTAACCTGGGTATCTCGTTTAGATTAAAGGATGGGATTAGAAGTGGGTTTTCCTGGTTGTGTTCTAGGTTCATGGGTTGGTCAGGGTATAATGGTAGTAATTGTGGTTCTGGGGTTGCTACAAGATTAAGATCAGGTGCATTTCCTTCATTTCTAAACATATCCAGATTTGCTAGTCTTCTATCTAATTCCTCCCGTAAAGGTCTAGTGACTGGAGTCTGGGCAGTTCCCTCAGCTATGGTTCTTGCGGCTAGTTGTTGTTTTTGAATTTGTCTTATTCTTTTTCTCCTTTCCCTCTTCATTTTACTAAACCATCCCCTCTTCTTAGGTGGGAATGCTTCCTCAAACTTGGCTATAAAAATAAAGGTATCTTTAGATTCTGCTACATATCCTGAGGCTAACTCGGATGGTCCTTCATCCATGGGAGAATGGGACAGGTGACGATAAGCGTCGGAGGTATTCTGATCACTCATACTGCGAACCCAAAAAAATTATCAAAATACATAAAATCATAATATACATATCTACACAGAATAACACATAAGTTATGGATATTTCCTAACACAAGTGTTTAAAATTTAGGTATTTAAAAGAACACCTAAATGGCTAAACCAGCGGGCTCTGATACCACCTTCTGTCATAACCCCCAATCCCACCCCGGGAGCGGGAGCCACGAGCACGAGCCGGTGATATCGGTGTTTATTAATTTGGCAGCGGAAATGAGACATCAGGACCGTAGTTAGGAAATAAATTTCAAAGTTTTAAAACACCAAACTTTTGTATTAAACAAATGGGATAAAAACCCATATTTCATTTATAATATCTTTATAGGGATAAACCATAGTTGCTGAAAACATAATTTATTCATTTATTTAGGTAACTTTATAGCCATTTTCTTTAAGCCTTCAGTGCTCCATAGCTGGCTTCTACTAGATTTCACATCAAGTTACCTGAAACGCATTTTAAAAGTATTTTATAAGCAAGAAATACTGGTGAGTACATTCCATTTTATAAAATGACACATTGTTATATTTTACAGCATCAAGAGTTTTTACATTTGTTTATATCTACCAATTTCTCAACACAGTATTGCTACTGGGGCACCATTTTCCCCCGTGCTTGCGGTCATGCTAATATTGGCTAACCCGTTGTCCAATATTAACGAGTGTCAAGTAATGTATACAAAACCCACATACCGATGATTAATTATAGAATTACAAAAACTTAGTCACTGTAAATATAACTGATAAACATTTAGGGTTTTGTAAAGCATTTTAAATAATGACTCACAAACTGTGAGAAAAAGAGAATGACTCACATTGTAAACTTATGTATTTTTGTTAGCTTCCTGGAAATATTTTCTGCTAAGTTTCTTGAGTTTCTATTAAAACATACAATGCACGTGTGTTAGTATAATAACCCAAATTCAACTTATCAATACGTCACGAGACAGAACCCCAACTTAGTTTACAAAGCATATTCCTAAACGGGCAGCGCTTTGGCATCAGTTTCTGGGCTCCAGATCAATCGGACAGAGTATCGACTAAGTGATTGGGGGTTAAAATACTTACAACGGGGCAGAGCTTCGTGATTTAGGGGGTATTTTGGCTATAATTTTCGGACTTATATGTTAAGAGAGAAAAAAGTTATGTGAACGAATTGAAATGCAGACTGCACGTCTAGTTTATACAAGTTTCGGGGGTCTCTCGCACCCCGCGACCCCCTCCCCTTATTTCTTTCGAACCCCGCGAAGGCACCCTAGCTACGTCTAGGGATGCCTCGTTGACAACTAGGTCATCCACATGCCCCGACACGTGGCACAAGGAGAAGTCGGCTAGTACTGGGGTGTCGCGCCCCGCGACCGGCCCCCTGCAATCCTGTCACGGCCCGCGAGCCACTCAAAATAAATATTTTATTTGTTTTTTAATTAAATTAAGGTTATACGTGTTCGGTTTCTCGTTTACGGAGCGTTGTAGGGTGTTTTTGAGGATTGTTATATTATCCTTGGCAGCGATGATGGAACGAAGATCAACCAGCTTTTCCTCGGCATGTGAAAGGCTTTTATCCTGAAGGGTTTTGAGTCGGACAAACTTCTGCATGTTACAAGAGGGGAAAGTCAGGATCAGTGATCCTTCGCAACAGTCAAAGAATAACTATGAGGATCAAGGATCCTCACTTTAGTAACAAATTCGTGGAATTATCACTCGATCTGGAAGCTGTCCTCTTCAGGCTCTGAAGGCTTCTTCCTCTTGGATACTGCCTTGGCACGGGTGGTCATAGTCTTGGGCTCTGGTTGACTTTGGCCTTTGGCCAGCTCTTTCTTAATGGAATGGGGGGAGATCATACTGTCGATGTCAACCAGATCAAACTTAGAGGCTGACTTGCTTGTGGACCTCGGAGCACCTACTCAATCAACAAAAAGATAAGTATCCTTAATCCTTAACTCTATTTCAATACATAAACATTTTTTAAATGAACACTCACTTGACAATGTGAAAGAAGTAGATGTGGTTTTTGCTAAATCTTTTGCTTTTATCTTGAAAGTTCTGATGGTTGAATCCAAAGCCCAAAATGCAGCGATTCTTTCTTCAGTGCCCAGTAGTCAGCAAGAGAAGCAAAAATTTTCTCTGCATACAAATAGAGAAAACAAGATCAGTTAGCAACAAAAAATAACTCGCTACAGTCTTAACCTAAGGATCCTATATCCTACCCTTTAAGATCCACTTTTTTGGGAGACTATCCCCTAAAGGAATAGAATCCCTCCTCACAATGAAGAACTGGTACTTCCATGAGGTGTTGTTTTTGGTGGTCATAAGGATTGGGAATGGCTAATGAGGCTTGGCTTTGAACAGGAACCGATGGGATCTATGATACACAAGGGTGTACAGGTGTGAGAGTTCAGAAAGGTTGAAGTCCGGTCCTTCATCGCTAATGATCTGTTCTAAAGTATACAATACCCTCCATAACATGGGCATTGCCTAACTGTAGCACAAGCCAGTTAGGGTGAAGAACCGTTGGGTGAATTTAGGGAATGGATATGGGTAACCTATCTGGAAAGGTATGGCAGGAAAGCACACCCAAACGGGTGAGACAGAATCACTTTTGGTTGATGAATCGAAAGGACGTAAAATCATTCCCGGAGGGAAACAGATGTATTACCGATCAATCTCTAGATCGGCGAATCTGCATAACTCGGTGGAAGGATTCTTCGATAAGTTTTGGCTCTGTGGCGAATCATTGAGATCCTGACCTTTGTTTGAAGAGGATCGAGTAACCATCTTGGCCATGGATTGATTGAAGAAGAAGAAAAATACAGAAGATAGAGGGATGGAAGAGGAGAGAATACATGATAAAGCTTCCTAAACGGGTTTTAAATTGGCAACTCTTGATCTTAAATGGTTTTTCAAACTCTATGTAGTCCCTATTTATCGCAATGATGGTTGCAGGTTATCGCATCAGTGGCATCATCAGTCTGTAACGGCTAGTTCATGGTGTAACGGCTAGTTCAATTATAACGGAAATATGGCAGATAAAATTAGTCTAATATCAGCCATTTTTTGGGGGCAATTGATAGGGGTTAATTTTTAATACTTTGGATCACATATCCTTAGATCTGGCCTGGATCACCGATATTTAACAGATGGTGCGGGAAGTCTGAGGATCAAGGATCCTTATTATTATTCATATTTACTAACAATTGTATCTTATGTTTTAAACTTGTATTCGCAGGAGTTTAACGAATTGGACTTGGTCTATGCTGTAATATTGCATAATATGCTCTCAATTGGCGTGTGCTTGGACTAGTGTAGCTGTTATGGAGAACATATGGATACTTGCACATATTTCGGATTGTTTGTTAACTTGTTATTTCTATTTTTAAGGGGGGATAATAAGGCTCATTAAAAAATAGAGAACATAACATTTTCATACACATTACAGCAGGCTTTCACAGAACACACAACACTCACTATCTCCCTCGCAAACTACAAACACTAGTTACCATTGTATTGAGCTCATTATCTTCCGAAGTTGTACTTGAATCACTACTTACTTTTCTATACATTTGGTGATCGGTAGTTTCCATCACCCAAGGTTTTTTGTGCCGGAGATCTATCAAGGATCAAGGTCTTTTTCCTCGTCCATCACCCAAGGTTTTTTGTGCCGGAGATCTATCAAGGATCAAGGTCTTTTTCCTCGTACAAATATCGGTGTTTATTGTCATATTTACTTTATACTTTGATCACACTATTGTTCATACACATTAGCACTCTACCTCACAATAAAAATTTGGTTACATTATCCTTAAACTGATTTTTGACCAAAACAATATTGTCCACATACAATTGTGCTAATTTGTTGGAACTAAAAGTTTCTTTAATTGGCAAAAAATGAGCTGACTTAGTCAGTCTGTCTACTATTACCCAGATCATGTCATTGCCACGTTTAGTCATTGGTAACTTGGTAATCAAGTCCATTGTTACCATCTCCCATTTCCAATAACGTAATTTAAAGCATTATCAAATTTCGAATATACAATACCATCCCAATAATATCGCTACCAGTATTGGGATTCATATTTTCTCTTTCGATTGCTATACCAGTGTCAGTATTATACCGGTATTGTAATTCATCGAACTAATACCAACTGAAAGGCCATCGCATCTTCCTCTATATTGCGATATAAATTTCATTGAAAACAAACTTGTATTCAGAATAGAGTATTTTTTTTGCATCATAAGTTATATGAGTGACGATGTCGTACCAATGACGATCCGAATTGATTCCAAATGAACAACATTGACATTATCAAAACCAATACCGATATTGTTTTTTTTTTCTTTTTTCAATTTATATTGCGAGTGCGTTACTGTGGCGAATCGAACTAAAACCAAACAAGTTCCTGCCACATAGCGTGGCCAAACAGATTCCGCTGAGCAATGTTGAAAACGAAGTTGTATTTAAAATATATAATTTGTTTGTATCGTAGGCTATAACGAGTGTTGCTAACATACCAGTGTCGTGACGAAGCAAATTGATTCCGAACGAATTACAACAATTGTTATCAATATTAGTTATTATGGTTTTTGATCATTGAAAACCATGTGTCAATATCCTTTTGGGCATCTCATGACTCTAATTTTTTGGTTGTCTTCTTCGATTGTTATATAGAGTGTTGTATTGAACTAATATCATAATGAATGTAATGAATTGAAGCGACACTCTCAATACAACTTGTAGGGAATTTTACTAGTTAATAGTTAAAATCAATCCCATGAATAGTATGTTGAATCAAGTTGTCTTAATAATACTTCATTTATCATCAGTTTGATTTTTCTCTAATATTTTGTATTAACTAAATTTTCTTTTTAAATAAAAATGCCCAGTTATGTTTCTTTTTTTTTTGTCAATATTCCAAATTTTATTGAAAATGGAATTATTTGAAAATAAAAAAAATCTTGGTTTCGTAACCGGTACAATACCAAACCAAACCAATACTGACCGAATGACATCGGTACCACTACCCGTATCCATTTTTATCATTGTAGGTATCGATAACATATCATTTAATTTGATTTTTATTCAATAACTTGTGTTCGTTAAGTTTTTAAGAAAATCTAAACACACAATTATTATTAATTGTTATTATTATTTTGAGTATCATGACATAAATATTACTAATAATAGAGTTGTATTCATTGTAATTTTTTAGTATCGTAAACTTAACCAAGTACCGATACCGTGTTACATCAAACTAATATCGAGTGAAAACATCGTTCCTGGTATTTATGTTTATGCTTCCACTTGTGATACAATTCGGGTGGGGTTGCATACGGTACGATAACATGTTGGATTGTAGCTTTAATTTGCATTTTTTTAATAAAAAATAGATGGCATACTATAGTATACGGTAATATGTTATATTACAAATTGTATTTATACAAAATCTCGAACGCATCGAGCGAACCAACCTCTGGTCTAAAACAAAACGTAAAAAAAGGTCACTTGTACGATCAATGGAATACAATTGTTTAGCACATGCTAAAAAGATAATGGTTTCATAAATAACGCGACCTACCCATCATTGTCACATTTATTAAGTAATAAATACCACACAGAAGAGTTCCACAAGAATAACTAAATAATAAATTCCACACAGAAGAGTTCCACAAGAATAATACCTTGAGCGTTGTGACATTTCAACTCATTTCTATTTCCTCATAACTAAAACTAGTGAAAATGTGAAATCGGAAATACGTATTATCAAGTTTAAAAAGATTTTATATACAATAGTTTAATCATACAAAAGTTTTATTATATAACCAAAGTTGAAGTCTTAATATGCTAAAAGAATATCAACAATGTTTTTAACGTCGATCAAAACCTTAAAATAAATATTAATTAATATCGGTACTAATGTGGTTCTGTTTGGTTCGGTTCATTACAACACTGTACTTGGTATATCAAAAATATTATATCCGGTATAGTTTACAAGACAAAACAATATTTTATTTTGAATACAATTGAATTTTCAATAAAATTTTAATTAAAATCTTGAAAAATAAAATAAAGAGTTAATAGCAACTTGAGTCCATTTTGGAATGATGAGCCTAACCTTTTTTTTTTTTTTTTTTTTTTGCATTTCGAGTCTCCGTTGTCATTTTCTTGCACTTTGAGTCTGTTTGTCTAATTGTAATTAATTAATCGTTTGAAATCTTGTGAAAAGACCAATTTGCCCATATATATTATGTTCTAGCAATATGAGTCCTGCATATTCAATCTAAATTCCCTCCAAATCCATTCAATCAAATTTCCCACCATATCCAATGGTACTCGACAGAATCGCTACTAGAGAAGCTCTCCATTTGCGTCACATTCGGCTCCCTTCTACGTCCTGCGTTTTTTGTAGCAATGAAACGGAAACGGTAAACCATCTATTGGTAACCTGTGATACGGCTCAGGAGGTCTTGACTGTGATTTTCCAGTGGATGAAATTACCTCTCCCAAGATATACTTTGAGTATTGTGCAGCTTCTAGAAGTCATTCATTCGCACAGATGTCAAAAGAAGGTAAAAAGGTCGATATACGCGGTTGTGGCGGCAACGTGTTGGTGTATATGGCTGATGAGGAACGACTTTATTTTCAAACAAAAGCACCCATCGATGCAGAAACTGGTGACAGACATCAAAGCTATCTCGTATACTTGGATCAAGAATCGGGCAGGCCTTTCCGACTTAGAGTGGAATAATTGGTTATCTTTTAATCTCTAATGTGTTGTTGTGTACTCTTGTAATTTGTTTGGGTTGCTTTGTACTGTTTGTTTGAGCACCTTGCTTGAGCTTTGCTTATAAAATTCCGCCAGTTCTCAAAAAAAAATATCCAATGGTGGCAATCAACACATTCAAATACATCAATCTAATTCAAATTCAAGAGACACAACACATTTAAATGCATCAACCTGGTTCAAATTAAAAACATTACTTACATGCAATCTACATTCACCAATCATGCACACAACTGACAAGCAAACTACATTTGTCAATCAAACTGCACGATTACAAACAAACTACATTTATCAATTAAACTGCATCATTCAAAACCAAGATACACCTTATAAGCAAATTGCATTACTAAATTCATTAATTTGTCTTCATTCATCTAACACTACATTCATCAGTCATGCACAATTGAAATTTTCCTTCATTAATCCAACACCGCATTCATCAATCATGCTCAATTGTCCAACTTACAAGCAGTGACGGAACCAGAACTTCTTTGTCAGGGGGTCATCATAAGATTCTCTTTTCTACCGGCTACAACTAGAGAGTCTAAAACATGTTTTTCCTAGAAAAATATCAGATTGTACATATAAAAATCTTTCAAATATCTATGTCCGGGGGGTTAGCGGACCCTCTTGACCCCCCTTTGGTTCCGCCCCTGCTTACAAGCAAACTGTCCAAATGCAACTGCATTCATCAAACTGTTATAAGAGCACTACACAAATACATTACTCTCAAATTGTCCAACTTAAAAGAAAAGTGATTCAACACCCAATTTGTCCACCTTACAATCTGTCTTCAATGTGAGTCAATCTGTCCAACTTACAAGCAAAATGTCCAAGCAAACTTACAACCAAAACATACAACTTATATACACAAATGCAAAATGTCAAACTAATAGTCAAGTATAAAATGCAAACTGTAAGTTATCAAACCAATAGTCAATTGGTTCGTTCAGATGCAAACAATCAACTATAAAACATATAACCAACTCATATATATATATGTATATACAGATATACATAATCCATTAAATGTCTTTAATATGTATTACAAGCAAACTACCAACTGTCAAACGAAAACTATAAGTTGTCAAACTAATAGTCAAATGATTCAGGACACGACTTAGAACCAAACACTTACAATGCAAATTGTCTTCTTTGATAAAGCATTAAATCCATTAACTTATAGATTATATTCATATGGCCCAGGCACGATATACATCATTACAAAAAATTCGGGTCCAATACATAATGAAAAGACAAGACTACCCTTATTCTAACGATGTTAACTAATGGGGTAAATGGAATATTCCTCAACAATTTGACCCAAGGACTGAGGGTGTAAGAAAATGATAACCACGAGGATTCATAACGCAAAAAGGGGGCTCATCATGCGATAATGTGTTAACCATAGGACTAAGTTGTTATTAACTCTAAAATAAATTAAACACAATTATGTACTTAGTATTTCTTAAGTTAACGAACGTGTGTGTGGGTACATATTAATAGAATGGCGTTGTTATAAAAAATGGTTTTAGATAACTAAAAAATATTTAATTGGCATATAAACCCAGCGTTACGCATGAAATGTAAGCCATAGGTGTTTGGAAATCCTCGAAATAAATCGAATTGTGAAAGTCGAAGTAAGTCGACTAACTTGGTTGGTTTAAGATGTTTTGGTTTTCACATAAGACGATTATGTCAATTTAAAACCTATAGCTGGTCGTGTAAACCCAATTGACTGTTTAGCCTTTATAATGCCTACATTTCTTTTCCATTTTGGAGTGTGTATGTGTATATATATGTACTAGAATGTTGTCCGCGCGCGATGCGACGGGGAACACAACACTTAAAGACTAAGCCGAGGCTCGAAATGTAAAATCGAGATGGATTCTTAAACTCAAGTTCAACTCAATTAAAAATCAAGTTGGCTAGCTCGATTTTTTAACTTATTTTATCCTAAGTGCCAAACATATTACTTGTTCTTGCCAAATGACTAATAATAAAACTTCGTCAAAAGACTAAGTGTGTACACAATTTATTATCTTTTGCAAAGGGTTACCTTGCCTTTATAGAGTAGGTGATCCCTCCACTTTTGTTTCTTTATCGATGTGGGACAAAAGAGCAATTGAATCGATGAATTCTTTGAAAAGCAACGGACTCTTTTATAGCCATTTATTTCATCCAAACTTTTTCTCTTATCCAATGTGGAATGAGAAATTGCGAAAATTGTAAGACATTTAAGGATTTGAATGCTTTAAGGAATTGCTATTTGTGTTTTGATACTTGTAACTATGGATGAGCTCGATACCAACCGGTATTGATATCAAAAACCCCTAAAAATGCGTATTGGTGCCGACACCGAAATTACACGGTCAGACACCGGTATTTGAAAGTAAAAACCAGTAAACACGATACCAAACCAGTACCATACTGATACCGAAAACGCCAAAATTCGGTACCGAAAATATTTCAATTCAGAAAATTCGGTACATGTACCATTTGCTCATCACTACTTGTAACTATAACTCTTAAAATTTTATAAAATTATTTTTTGTTGTCCTTTTATTTGCATTACAATATAGTATAAATATAGATTATTACAAACCATCTTTATCATTTTAATTTTAATGTTATTACAATCTAATGACTTATTACATTACAATATAGTATAAATATAGATTATTAGAAACCATCTTTATCATTTTAATTTTACTGTTATTACAATCTAATGACATTGAAAACAATAAATTATCGGTTGACCATTAAACCACTAAACCTGTAAATAAATAAAAAATCATAGATATCATAGAAAAAAAATATCAAACTAAACCGTTCCGGGTATATTTTAATTTTATATCATTTACCTAGGGGTCTCAACAGGAAAGACTAGTGGGCATAAGGAGTCCTGGTGGTGGAATGAAGACGTGCACACCAAAATAAAGAATAAGCAACAGAGTTTTAGAGACCTTTTGAGGTGCACAGAGGAGGAGGAGCGGCTGAGGGTAAGGGAGATATACAGGAAGGCTAAAAGTGAAGCGAAAAAGGCGGTGACCGAGGCAAAAAACACAGCTTATAAACAAATGTATGAGCGTCTGGAAATGAAAGAGGGGGAGCATGATATGTTCAAGATTTCCAAAGCTAGGGAGCGAAGGAGACAAGATTTAGGAGTTGTAAAGTTTATCAAAGGAGACGATGGGCGTGTTTTAGTCAAGGCACAAGACATTAAGTTGAGATGGCAAACCTACTTCCATAATCTTTTCAACCACGGTAGGGCATACCAACATGATAGCAGCAATCCCAGGATTCAAAGGCGACAACAGAACAATTGTTACTGCAGGAGGATCACTCATGACGAGGTGAGGATGGCACTTAGGAAGATGGGAAGAGGCAAGGCAGTGGGTTTGGATAACATACCGATTGAGGTGTGGAAGTGTTTGGGGGAAGAAGGAGTCCGATGGTTAACACTTTTGTTCAATTGTATTTTCAAGACTGGAAAAATGCCAGATCAGTGGAGGAGTAGCGTCGTGGTGCCTTTATACAAGAATAAAGGAGACGCTCAATGTTGTGGAAACTATAGAGGAATCAAACTGCTAAGTCACACTATGAAGCTCTGGGAGAGGGTAATCGAAACTAGAATTAGAAGAGAAACTCAGGTTTCAGAAAACCAATTTGGATTCATGAAAGGGAGGTCAACTACAGAGGTGATACATATTCTAAGGAGGCTGATGGAAAAGTATAGAGCGAAGAAGCAAGATTTACATATGGTGTTTATCGACCTGGAAAAGGCATATGACACTGTCCCACGCCAACTGATTTGGGATAGTTTGAAGGATCGAGGGATACCGGGGAAGTATATAGACGTAATTAAGGATACGTATGATAGAACGACAACTAGTGTCCGCGCGCCTGTAGGAGATACAAACTTCTTTCCTGTGGAGGTAGGACTCCACCAGGGGTCAGCGTTGAGCCCTTTTCTTTTTGCGGTTGTCTTGGATGAGTTGTCCAAGCTGATTCAGGAGACAGTTCCGTGGTGCATGCTTTTTGCAGACGATATTGTGTTGATTGCAGAGACTAAACGGTGCCTGAACGAGAGGGTAGAGGAGTGGCGAGTAGCTTTAGAGGGCAAGGGCCTAAGGATTAGTCGATCTAAGACTGAGTATCTACACTGTGATTTCAGCGGTGTAGCCGTTGACGATGACACCCAAATTACCATTGAGGACCAATTGGTCCCGCAGGTAACTAGATTTAAGTATCTGGGGTCGTTTGTACAAAGAGATGGTGACATAGATAGTGATGTAACCCATCGCATACAGGCTGGCTGGTGTAGATGGAGGGCAGCCAGTGGGGTATTATGCGATAGGAGGTTCCCAACTAAACTAAAAGGGAAATTTTACAGGGTAGCAGTTAGGCCAGCTATGCTTTATGGAACAGACTGTTGGGCTATCAAGAAGACACAAGCGCGCAGGATGGAGGTAGCAGAGATGAGGATGCTGAGGTGGATGTGTGGACACACGAGGTTAGATCGGATTAGAAATGTGGTTTTTAAGGAAAGATTAGGAGTAACTTGTATATCGGAGAAGATTAAGGAGGGGAGATTGAGATGGTTTGGGCATGTGAAGCGGAGGGAAACGACGGCACCAGTTAGAGTAGTGGAAACTCTTACTGTGGAGGGGAGGAGAGGAAGAGGCAGACCCAAACTGACATGGGATGAGCAGATCAGGCATGATTTACTAGAGTTGCATCTTTCTGAGGACATGGTCCAAGATAGGACTTCGTGGAGGCGTAGGATTAGGGTTAAGGAACCCTAGAGGACATGGCAGTAAGCTCTTAGGTGTATTTCAGGGACGTAGGTTTTTCTTATTCTTTAAGTGACTTTTCCGGTGATTACCTTCTTGTGTTTATGCATAAATGATGTGGTAGGCTATTTTACATGATTTACAATATATTGTGCCACTCTGTTCACTTTCTTGGTATGGGCGACTTCTTATTTCTATATTCTTTCTATACTCTTTGACTTGGTGTGTTTGTTTGCTATTCGTTTTTCGAGTCGAGGGTCTCTCTGGAAGCAGCCTCTCTATCCCTATGGATAGAGGCAAGGTCTGTCTACATCCCACCCTCCCCAGACCCTATAACTAGCTTTGCTATTTGTGGGATTTACTGGGTATGGTTGTTGTTGTTGTTGTTGTATATCATTTACCTACTACAACTGAACCTATCCATGGAGATTATAATGTTATAGAAATAAATGAGCAATCAAACTAACTTGTTATATACATTTTTTTTCTAATTTTGAAAAAAAGATAAATAAAAAACAATATCAATTTCATTTTCATATATATTTTTACTAATTAGCTGCTCATGACTCAACAATATAAATACGTTAGCCAAAAGCCCAATTGTACTTTTGTGACCAAGTGGCCCATAAATAAATCGTTGTATATAAAAAATCCAAAGTATCAATTATTTGGGAGTGAATGAAACACTCTAGATCTTACATGTTCTATAGAGAGATTTGCAATTTGCTAGAAGACATACATCATGTAATGTGCTTATATTGCAGGTTTGGTGTTATGTTTTGATACATTGTAGCTTCTTTCTTTCTTTTTCAATAAAGTGGTTTATTTAAATGACATATATCATGTGATCCTTAAAACATTAACAAAGACTAGCATTTACCAAATCCAATGTATATATGATGATGATGATGACGACGATGACGATGACGATGAGAGGCAAAGCAAGGTGGCCGAGAATAAGTCGTTTAATACGGCTGACATGTCATCGTCGTGGCTAGAGATGGATGGGACGTCATCAAGCGATCATAATGTTGGTGGCACCACCATTAACTTCAATGAAGAAGCTACCGAAGTCCACAATGACATTTCTTTCCTTCAGCAGAGTTAGTTGAAGGTGCTTTTATTACCTAGTCCGTGTGAAAAACTTTATTTAATTTCATCGGATGAATTTCAAGATTCCAATAAGAGGCATCCTGATCCTGTCATAAAACATCAAAACTGGTCGGGTTGTGAGCCAATGAGACAAAACATACAATTCACAACCATCAATACTAAATATGGCAAAATGGTCTCGAGCAAACGATCAAAATAGGTTGTGTGTTACATGGTCTTGTATTTTTTTATACATATCATAGGTGTATTTGATATTGGAGAGAAATATTACATATCCATATAATTACACGTATAAAAAAGTTGCCCATCATGATTTTACATAACATGTACCCTTGATCCACTTCGCTCATGCGTGTTACCAAGTCGTTTGTTCGAACATGCACCACCGGCTTAGTGAACTCTACACAATTAACTCCCTTACCTCTTTCAGTTGTGAGAACTTGAGAACTACTTGAAAAAAAAGTTTTTTTTATTTAAATTCACCAAAAAATTTTTAAATCATCTAACTTTTTCAAAAAAATAAAAAAGATATCGTATACGAAAATTTACATTAGTGTAACAATAATTTGCATAAGTGTAACCCGCCAAAAAGGGTGACGACATATGTTTTGTAATTTTTTTTTGAAGGATCAAAAACCTCTTTTTTAAGTTACATGATTCTTAAAAAATTAGCATTTAGAAAAACCTTATTTTTCAAGATGTTTTTAAGTTCTCCCAACTCAGGGAAGTTCTTCATTAGAACATGTGTATATCTTTAATTTTTAATACGTAACATAGTTTTAAGAAAATTTATTATAATATTAATAACTAGTATAATAAAATATTAAAATGAAACTGATGACACTCACAAATAAGCAAATATTAATAAAGTAAGATTTTTAGAATTCTAAATATAAGCACTAATTAAGTTTAACAAGATGTTACCCTGTCACGATGCAGTAGGAATTGTGACCGATAATGTTAATCTATTAAATAGATAGAGTACGTTTGCATGTGTGACCAGAAAACACAAGTGAAAACATCATATTAGTCGACACAAACTTACAATCAACGATTGTATAAACTAATATAACTAAACATATTCCTTTTTATTCACATTAGTCGACACAATATAACGCGCATGTAGCGCGTTATTTCAAGTTGCAGTTGAGCTTGTTTCTCGCGTATCTTCAACATACGATCGGTTAGTTCAGCGAGTTTTTCATTTATCTTACGGTCCGAGTCAATTACTTGTTGTAGAATCTGTTCAAGTTGTTCAAAAAAATGTGCCTCCTCGTTCTAGTTAGTCATTTTTTACCTATAAATTAATGTATAACTTGAAAGTCGTTTTCATTTTTCAAAAAAACAAAGGAAAAAAAATAAGGTTAACTAATTTTGTACTACTAATAGAAGGCTCGTTCAAATCACTTTAGAGCGTTACGCTTCTTTGACGTTACCAAATTGTCATCGCCAATGGAAAAAAGTAAAGTAAATATAAACTTAAAAATAAACAAACATGGAAAAAAATAAGAATTAAACGCAAATACTAAAGCCTTTAACGTGTGTGCAATGTGTATCGATTAGGCTCAGAAAGTTTAGTTTTTACTGGTTGCTTATAAAAAGCCATCACAGTTTACTAAGACACTATCTTTGGCATCACAACCTGTTTACGCAAAATGCGGCAACAGAATAATTACCAACTTCAAAACCCATGCATTCATATACTATCAATTAGCAACATTTGAAATGCATGTAAATATATTAAGGCTCATACACGGCACGACTGAAATAAAAATTGCCTTGCCATATGACGTGTACCATCATAGCTTAGAAACCCAATCAATACTCCCATTCTAAGTTGAATACAAAGTCAAATTCCTAGAAACCTTAGTCCCCAAACAACATGGCCATACGACAAACACATCACAGTAAGCCCAACACACAACCAAAATAAACCATGCGTCAACATTTAGCCAATGAGACAACTGTAGCTTCAAACTACAGCCACTCACCAAGCAAAACAACATTCAAATACCAAAGTAACTTACAACCAAATCAGCCAAAGATATAACCGACGACTGCATAAACAAACAATAAAGCATAATGTAGATACAAAGAATGCACACATGTTGCTAATTGATAGTATACAAAAGCACACAAACAATTCGAACATGGACACCATTGGCGTAGCTTAGTGGGGGAGGTAGGGGGCGGTCGACCCCCCGAACTTTTCGCTCAGTAGTGGAGAGTATGTAGTTTTTGTATAGAAATTTTGGGTATATACATTTTTTACCCCTCGGTTTTATAGAAATTTTTGGGTATATACGTTTTCGACCCCCCGGTCAGAATCTCAAGCTTCGCCATTGATGGACACCAAGGCTGGAACAAAAAATCAGCTGCAAAATCCATCAACTCTGACAAATAAATCAAGTGAATCAGACCAGAACAAACCTTAGAAGACATGCTTACGTGATAATAGTCTCGGATGAACAAACATGTATCACCTTCATCGACATCAAGTATGGGATAAACACACTACCTAAACCCCCCATCAAGACCAACTCAAAAACTAAGTCAATCGAACCAAGACAGACCTTAAATGCACACCCAACAAAGCGTAAACAAACCAACAAAGGCTCGTTAGGTAAAAGAAACCCACTTAAAAACACCCATCAGAATAATAAAGAGCATAAAAACACACCTGCATCTACATCAAAACACACAACCGAAGAAAAGATCTAAAAAACAAAGCACAAATAAACTAACGAAGCCGTTTGGAGAAACCATCAGCCCCAAAAACCCCAAACATCGCAAACCCCAAAAACCACACAACCCCATTAATCCATTCGGTCAAAGTAACCGAAGTAAAACGTGCTCAACAAACCAACCAACGCATACATGTAACAAAACGACCATGAAAAACTACGGTGGTGGTGGCGGAGAGGTGGTGGGGCTGCGATGGTCGGAAGTAAGGATGAGCATTTGGTACCGGGTACCGGTATCGAACCGTACCGGTATATTCGATACCGGTACCGGTTTCCATTTTCCCCGTTTTTCGGTACCAGTACCGGTACGGTACCAATACTTGTACCACTTTTTCTCGTTTTTCGGTACTACCGGTACCGAACGGGTACCGTGCTCATCCCTAGTCAGAAGCGGCAGAGAGTAACAGACGGAAGAGAGAGAAGGAGAGGTTTCTAAATGAAGCCACTCACCAAACAAAACAACTTTAATTACCAAAGTAACTTGCAACCAAATCGGCCAAAGATACAACCAACAACTGCATAAAAAAAACAACAAAATGGTGTACAATACATGTTGCTAACTTATAGTATATAAATATCTAGTGATAAAATCTAGAAAAGGTCTTGATACAAATCAATTAACTAACAATATAATAAACACCTAGTCCAACTTGAATAAATATTATAAAAAATAACATGACTTGTAAAATTATAATTGAGTTACGGGTTGTTTGGCAACTTCTGAATGGATAAGTGCTGAACCAGTATGAGGTCTAGGTCTGAACCATTAAGATGCTAAACCAATAAGAGGTCTGAACCATTAAGATGCTAAACCAATAAGAGGTCTGAACTATTAAGAGCTAGTATAATGCTTAACCATTAAGAGCCAGTATAATGTTTAACCATTTAGAGGCAAATGTCTGATCAATCTAGATAAGGATCTTAACCATTCAGACTCAGTATAATGTTTAACCATTCAAAGACAAATGTCTTAACCATTGAGACATTTGCTCGCAAAACAAACAGTCTAAAACATTAAGTGATGAACTAGTAAAAGATTTGAACCATTAAAAGCTGAAACAAACATCCCCTTAGACTTTTAGCATAAGTTAATTAGTTAATTGAAAGATTGTTTGTATGACTCGACCCAACTCGGTAAAACAAAACTTTCTAAAAAACATAGTGACATCGGTAACAAAAAATCATGAATTACTATTGTCAACTAGCTAGACTATATTAAAATACGTAAAACGTCAAAATTAGGATGGCAAAAGAAACCAAATCACAGTGAATTTGGTAGAAGTAATGGGGTGTTTACCTATTTGGGGTAAGGGATTAATATTAAAAAAAACACGGGTATAGAATTAGTTTTAAATAATTCATAGGTATGTGACGAGTATGATATTAGTGATACCCAAACATAGATACATATTTACCCAAACCATACCATAAACATTTTCTCTTTAGCGTTGTGTAATAAAGAAATCTTCTAATCTAATGGCCATTTGGTTTTTATATTTATAATTTACTTGGGTAACAAAATCTATCTACTATAATAAAAGAAACCTACTTTTGGACACGTGTCATTCATTGAAGGCATCCTCAAATATAGACTTATCTTATATTTATACTAAATAAATAATAAATTAATATTAAATCTTATCATACTTTAATAAAATATTATCCTCAAATCTAAATTGTTACTTTAATATATTTTTAAAACCAACATCTCTCTTTCCTACTTATCTTATGTTAAATATATAAATAATAAATTGATATTAAATGTTATCCTAATTTATTAAAAATATAACTTTTTTTATTATTTGGTATACAAAAGTATATTTATTCAACTTGTTTAAAATGCAGGGTTTTTAAAAAATTAACTTTTATTATTTACTATACAAAGTTACATTTATATAACCCGTGTAATACACGAAGTTTTTAAATATATAATTTTTTTTTATCATTTGCTATGTAAAATTAGATTTATTCAACACGTGTAATACACGAGGTTTTTAAGGATTTAATTTTTTTATTATTTGGTAGACTTTTCAACCCGACTATACACGGGATTTTAAAGATACGTCGTTTTTAGTATTTAATATACAAAACTACATTTGTTTAATCTGTGTAATACACATGGTTTTTAAAGATATAACTCTTTTTTAGATCTATTCAACACGGGTAATATACGGGGTTTTTAAGGATGTAATTTTTTTATCATTTGTTAGATTTATTCAACCCGATTATACATGAGTTTTTTAAAGATGCGACGTTTTTAGTATTTAGTATACAAAATTACGTTTATTTAATCTGTGTAATACACATGGTTTTTAAAGATATAACTTTTTATTATTATTTGATATATAAAATTACATTTATTTAAACCATACAATATGCGAGTTTCATAGAGATATAACTTTTTTATTATTTTATATAAAGTTACATTTATTCAACCCGTGTAATACACGGGGTTCTAACCTAGTTATATAATAATTAAAATAGTATGGAATCTACTTAAGGATCCTAACGTTTGATTTTTAACAAACTAACCAACAAAGCCTATACGTATTGAGTAATTAGGTATCTCACGGGTATGAAGACCGGGTATATGAGAATATTACAATCAAATACGAGACTAAGGGGGTGCTTGGCCTAGCTTTTTTATCTAAGCTTATAGCTTTTTTAGCTTATTTTTACAAAATAAGCACTAATGGGTGTTTGGTTTAGCTTTTTAAGCTTATGCTTATTAGCTTATATAAGCTAATTTTAAGAAGCTTGTGGGAAGATGGTTTTTTTAGCTTATTTGAATAAGCTTATTTGAAGAAGATGGTTTTTTACTCATTTGCCCTCAAATGCAGTGGCGGATTCAGGAATTTTTCCATGGGGGTGCAGAACATTTTTAAAAATTTTAGACCCCTAGTTATATAAGTAAAAAAATCGGTTCGTATCAGGTCGGGTCGGGTCAGGTAAAACAAACGAACATCAAACTAAATTTATATAATAATAAAAAACATGTCAAACCTTGTTACAAACATAATTAAAACGTCGACGCCCTGCGGGTTTTCATTTTTTGAAATATATTCAAAACATCATCTAAAGCTAATTTCTTAAGTAATTTTTTCTCTATTTAATTTTCAACTATTCAAGCCCTAGAAATCATAACGTAAGTTGTAATCACCCTAAAAATATATAAGCAACATAATCACCCTAAAAATCATATAAACAACCATAAACAACGTCAAAACACACAAAATTTCAAACCTATTTAACAACTTTATTACCTTTTTTTCTCCTATAATATCAACCAAAATCATCAAAATAACAAAGAAACTTACCCGTGTTCGGATTCTGGTTAGATTTGTCGTCGAACGACGGTGGTATGGTGGCTGATTACGGTGGTCGCCGACTGTTGAACTGTTGTCGCTGGGTGATGTTATTCGTTGGCAGTGCAGGGACACAAGAGAGAGAGCGAGAGAGAATTTCTAAAGGTTTTGGGCTTTAATTATTTTATTATAGTTTGAAATATTGTTAGGTTTGGTTAATGGGCTAAGACTTAGTGGGCTAGCTAGTTAGGAATTATAAGTTGGTAAAGGTATGAGTATTTGGGTTTAGTTAGTTAGGTATTAAAAGTTATATAATTTAGGTAGTATTTTTTTTAAAATAAGAGTTTACTAAAAAAATTAAAATATAAATTGATAACACTTTTTACCTAAGGGGTGCGGACGAAAAATTTCAAGGGGTGTGGTCGAAAAATTCCAAGGGGTGCGGTCGAAAAATTCCAAGGGGTGCGGTCGAAAAATTCAAGGGGTGCGGACGAAAAATTCCAAGGGGTGCGGACGGGATTTTCGACGGAACTTAGCACTAAATATTTTTTCCCCGGGGGTGCGCCCGCCCACCTTGAGCTGACCTTGGGTCCGCCCCTGCTCAAATGGTGGATTAACTCATTTGAATCTGATACACACAATGCTAACACAAACACTTAAAAAGAGCTTATCAACTTGTAGAATATAAGCTAATCCAAACACTTAAAAAGAGCTTATCAAATGAAAGAAAATAAGCATAAGCTACTTTAAAATATAAGCATAAGCCAAAAAAATAAAAGCCAGTACAAACACCCCCTAAAATTCCCAGTATCCACGCGTTCCAAGGCCGGCTAATTACCATCCGTATGGGTTGAGTTTTTTTTTATTTATTTTTTTATTTTTTTTTTGTTATTTACAAGCCATATGGTTCGAGCCATTCAAGACGTATGATATGATAACCACTCAAAATCATTTTTTTCTCTTGACCACCCACTCCTCATATATATATAACCAATGAATTTCCGGTTCAAGCAACAATCTATAGTTAATTATTATTTTCACAATTTATTTGTTTTTCATTTCTCCATACCCACCTCCTTTTCGCAAGGAAGCTGATGGGTACGGAGGTGTTGCACCCACAAGATTGCTTCATTAAGGTTGCTCCTGTGATCGTTAGAAAAAACGGTCACACGTATTGTACAACCACAAACATGGGTTCAGCATCCGCAAGCGAACCCGATTTGAAGCCGAATTGCGAAAACGGTGATGATTCGTATGCGGGATCGGCTTTCTTTCATTCTCCATCACCGAGGTCTCTACCTCTCCCTTCATTCTTCAAGAAACAAGACTCAATGGCTATGGTGGATGACGACGCTTTTGATGATTCCGCGACTAAACATCTATGCCGCTTGCTTCGACTTGGGTGAATGAATCTTGTTCAAGGAATTGGATTGGTGAAGGGTGTGAGTGATGATATATGTATGTGTATGTAGATAACGGGGGATACAAGTAGTGTTGATGTAAAGAGTTAGATTATATGAATGTTGGATAATCAATGTTTTTTATTTTAATATTTTTATTATATGTTTTGTGTAATCCTTTTAATAACAAGTTTGTATTTTCTTGATTATATCAAATTCGGTAATTAGTACTAGCATGGTGACGGTAAGAATTTATGACCACGGAAATATCATTGATAAAACTTAGTTTATGCTGACAGGTGGTTTTAAGGGTGGAGGGCATCGTTCCGTTTTTCCTAGTTTTTCCCGTGTGACACATCAACGTCACATCAGTTTTTTTCCAATTTTTCTCAGATTGCGCGGTGTCGTCCCAGTTTTCCCCAAATCTAAACTATTTTAATTTATTTAAAACTTTAAAACCATTTATATATCTAATTTAATTGTTTTATATATAAATTAAAATAAAAGATATACAAACCAAAAAAATAGTTTAACAAACTCTAAGGTTTATTAAAAATAAAAATCAAGTTATAAGGGGTAAAAATATAATAAATCAAGTTAAAAGGGGTAAAAATATAATAAATCAAGTTATAAAGGGGGAAAATATAATAAATAAGGGATAAAAATATATTAAATCAAATTCATACACACAAAAAAAAAAAAAAAAATACACACTCATCATCTTATTCTTCATACCTTCAAACACACACACATGTGGTGAGAGGTCCTCGTTTCCCGGTGAAAAATCTTCCCCAAAACCTAGGGGGGATGTTCCCACCCGGGGCCGGAGCTCCCCCTCCCAACCTAAGAGGTTAAAGTATGGTATCGTTGGTAGGGGTGTTCAAAAAACTCGTGGCTCGCAGCTCGCTCGAAACTCGTTCGAAAAAAGCTCGAAGAAAGCTTGGCTCGAAATTGGCTCGGTTGTAAACGAGCCAGCTCGGCTCGGCTCGATTTGTAAACAAGCCGAGCTCGAGCTTGGCCTGGCTCGGCTCGTGAGCTGGCTCGATAAAGTTTACATCCTTCATTTTTTGTCCCACATCGCTTAGAAAACAAAAAGTAAGGGAGTATCTCCCCTATAAAAGTAGGTAAAGACAATGGAGAAAGTGAATTAACTATTTATACTTGCATATTTAGCCACATGGTTAAATTAAATGGCAATTATGGCCCTTAGGCTATGAAGAAATTCAATTTTAAGGGCTTTTTAATTAATAAGTTTTGAGGTTCTTTGTTAGTTCGAGCTAGATCGAACCGAGCCGAGCTAACTCGAATTCTAATCGAGCCGAGCTCGAGCCTCAAATCTCAGCTCGATTTGAAATTCGAGCTCGAGCCGAGCCAGCTCGAATCGAGTTCGAGCCGAGCTCGAGCTGGGTCTAGCTCGGCTCGACTCGGCTCGTTTACAACCCTAATCGTTGGTTACAACATTAGAAAATTTGCAACTTAAAATATATGGAACTTAATACAAGGTCTTTTGTTTGAAAAATAAATCCGTGGAGTAAATTGTCATTTTAGTCTATGAGGTTTGACCAAAAATGCCATTTTAGTCAAAATAGTTTTTTTTTCTCCTCTGGGTCCCTGACTTTTACAGTTTATTTTCATTTTCATCCAACCCTCTAACTCTGTTAAAAAACCAACCTTAACTAAGGGGTATTTTTATCACTTTATATAGTTTTTAATTTTTCCTTTTCTCCAAATTCAAAAACCCTTTAATTTAAATGCATAAAACAAAATACTAATAAATCTAATATATACACAGAGTGTCACTCGTCCCCCTCGCCGTCTCTCTCTCAACACCACAACCCTCCCGCCACCACCACGATAACCACAAACAACACGCCACCAGCTTTCTGCATCGCCAACCACCATTGTATATATTTTGAAAAAGTCAGATATGAAAGTCTCATGAAAAAATTTGGACTAAAGTGATATATTTCACCAAACCCTAGGGACGAAAATAGTAGCTTACTCGATGAAATAATGAAAAATAAATAATATACACGAAATAACCAGTTTACCCCTCATTTAAATGTCTTTCTAACGATGGTTAAAACTTTGGAAGAAACTGACATGTCTTAAAAATGTCAGGTACGAAAATTGTAAAAAAAATAATTTAGACTAAAGTGGCATATTTCGGTAGCAGTTTACTCTATTTTTTTAATATATGAAAACTATTTGTAAAATATTTGTGTTATAACTGTAGCTTCTTTAAATACAAAATTTTAAAGTTACTTTTAAAACTATTACTATAAATAGAAATAGAAACATACTTTTTTTCTTTTAAAAACATTCTCAAGTTTAACATAGTCATAAACACATAGTTACATATAGGGCTGCAAACAAATCAAACGAAAATGAACAAGACCTTGTTCGTGTTCGTTTGTTAAGAGATACATGTGATTGTGTCTATAAACTATTTATGAACATTTACTGAACGAGACTTTGTGTTCGTGTTCGTTTGTTAAGGAAATAAACTTGTTTGTGTTCGTCTGTGTTTGTTTGTTAATTTTAGGCAAGGAACCAAAACAAACGTTAATAAACACAAATGAGCACAAACTAATTTTCATGAACAAAAATGGAAACAAACAAGCGTTCGTTAACAAAATATATAATACATTGACAATTATCAAATATTTAATTTTGGAATTTTGAAGTATTTAAATAAAATATAAAAACTAAAAACACTAATGAACAATCGAACACAACCAAACACGTTACCGAACGTTCACGAACATAAGTGAACGAACGCGGTCTCTGTTCGTGTTTGTTCATTTAACTAAACGAACGAATTTTTTTGTTCGTGTTCGTTTGTTTAATAAACGAACGAACACAAACAAACTTCCCGTCAAACGGTTCGCCAAACGTTTTGTTTGTTTGCTGCCCTAGTTACATAACTATTGGGCAACATATTTAAAATGTAAAAACAATGTATCACTTTTCTGGCCCAAAAAGATAGCTGGGCCAGATCAAAGTCCAAATCTTGAAATGGGTATTCTGGCCAATTGATCAAGGTTTCATTTCATAGGAATCAAGAACCAGCAGAAACAAGAAAAACCTGCGCAGTAGCAAGAGAAAAAAAAAAGAGGGTTTTAGAAAGATGCAGCGATTAATATCTCCATCACTCATCAGGCGTTCGTTGCAGAGGCAATCCCACCATTGTTACACCACTGTTGCTGCTCAAACTCAACAAGATACTTCCTTTCAAAATCCCCATTTTCAAGAAGAGGTATCTTTCTTGATTGGTTTATTAATTTACCCTTTTATGTTTTGATATATTATGGTTTTTAAGTTGACTTTGGTTGGTGTGATGAAATAGGTTTTAGTGGAAGGAAGAGCTTTTTCTAGAGCTGCTATACTTAATAGACCAGCTAAACTCAATGCTGTTACTACTTCTATGGTTTGTTTTTAATCTTTTCTGCCTTTTTTTTAATCTTTTTTTGGGAAGTGTTGATAATGGGTGTAGGAGAGTGCAACTTGTTGGGTTTGAAAAGAGATCCAATTTGGAATCGGGTCAGTCGAAACCATAGTTGTCAATAGGGAGCGTAGCGATCGCTACGGTAGCGTATAGGTCTAGGCTTGCTATTAGGGTTGTAGCGAAAGATAGCGATAATAGCAACAATGTATTTGTTTTTTTTTTTAAATATAAATAGCAATTTAATATAGCTATAAAATAGCTGGATTTAGGTTTTTGTTAAATATGAATGTGAAATAGCATATATACTGGGGTATTTTGATATAATATACATATAAATTTTTTTAATTTTTTTTCTAGTGTATCGCTATTCGCTATGTAGCATATAAGTATCTTATCGCTATCTGTCGCTATTCGCCATGATCAACTATGGTCGAAGCAAACAACAATGATGTCCAGGCTCCTGTTTCATACGGGCCATATGAGAAGACGAAAATGGTCATATTGAAATTGGTCATATGAGAGCAAAACTATAAGACCCGTATGATGTATTTGATTGACAGCAAATGACTGATGTAACCACTCACAAAGTCATACGGCCTGTTTGAGATGGCAAAAATGGTCATATGGGTCGTATGAAGGCGAAAGACTTGTATGATGCATTTTTGACAGACACCGCATGACCGTTGTGATCATTGGCAAAGTCACACGGCCCGTGTGACCATTTTCGCTCAGTCATATGACCCGTGTGGTGTGGTGCATTGACACAAAAGTGACTGACATGACCACTGACGGTCATACGGCACGTATGACCATTTTCGACCTGTTATACGGCCCTGATAATGTCACTTGGTGTTTCTATAGCAGGACCCTTGAAATCTCATATGCGTTCTTGTATGACATAATTTTGCAAACTGAGTAATATGTGAATGATGTTTTTGAAATGTCATATGTAGGCCGGTAGGTTACAAAGACTATACGAGTCATGGGAGGATAACTCACAGATTGGATTTGTAACAATGAAGGTATTTTATGGTTATCTGAAGAGTTTTGTTTTCTTTAGAAGTCTTCTTGCTCACTAAATGTTGTTTGGATTTATTGAAGGGTAATGGTAGGGCATTTTGTTCTGGTGCAGATATGGTAACCATCTATCGTTTGCTTCAAGAAGGTGAGCGCTCTTTTTATCTTGTTTTCATTACGTGTTTATCTCTATATGTGTGTTTATATGCGGACATAAAGCAGCAATCGTATGTGGATACTATGTGTGTATATAGATATAGAAATCTATAGTATGTGTGTGTATGCTTGTGTATTCACAGTTCTCGGAAGTAATACCAAATCTTGTCAAATTCTAAAACACGTGTAAACTTTCTGATTTACCATTCTTCTTGTTTAAGTAGTGTGCGGTTTTAGGGTATCTTAAATGGGACTAATAAAGCTATTGTTTTATTATTATTATTAATTTGCTGTTTAATATATGTACAGGGAATGATGCAGCATGCAAAGAATTTTTCAGGACATTATATCAATTTATATACCTTATAGGAACTTATTTGAAGCCAAATGTGAGTATCCAACTTTCTTCTATTATAAAACATTTAAAGTTGTTATATATAGATTAACGTACGCCTTCACAGTTCACACTACATGTGAGGTATGCTGATTGACCATTGACCATTTAACAGTTGACTATATTGGATGGTATTACGATGGGTGGTGGCGCTGGCATTGCAGTTCCTGGAATGTTCCGCATTGCAACTGACAAGACTGTATGTGCATTATCTTATTTTTTGTTAGTATTAAATTGAACTGTTTTTGCTTACTTAACCTTAAACTCGTTAACTTACAACATTTTTTCATAATATACTTTAAAGTCTCCAAATTGGTACTATTGTGAACATTGTTTTATTATAATCAATTAATCATATAAAAATTTTCAAGCTGCAAGTTTTGGTCTTTTTTTAAATTGAACACAATGCACACGCGTTACTGGAGAATTGTATTTAATGTATTTTTTGTCATTTAGCTATTTTTATATGTTTAAATTAACCACCCGTCATGAATTGCAGGTTTTTGCAACTCCAGAAGTTCAAATGGGCTTCCATCCAGATGCAGGGGCTTCGTTTTATCTTTCTCGTCTTCCTGGTTATTTAGGTGAATTTCTTTAATTTTTATTCAAGATATTCCTTGAAAATTCGATAAGTATCCGTCATTTGTTATAATATATTAAATAAAAGAAATAGTTGAATTTTGGGTCAACTGGTTAACATCCACTAAAAGTTTACTCAATTGTTTTCCATATTTCGTATTTTATTTTATTTGTAAAATAAAAATATAAAAACAATTGAATTTTGGTTGACTATTTATTATGTCTCCATCTCTGTTATTGTTATTGTTATTGCAGGTGAATTCTTGGCGTTGACCGGAGAAAGACTAAATGGTCCTGAACTGGTTGCGTGTGGTCTTGCTACACACTTTTCACTAAATGCAGTATGTACCTTGTGCTTCCCTTTTACGTACAGTGCCTGTTATTTTTTCTGTTAGCAGCCATGATGTCGTCATGATGATATATTGATCTCTACAGAAACTTGCGTGGATTGAAGAACGCCTTGGTCAACTAATGACGGACGACCCTTCTGTCATATCGGAGTCTCTTGCTCAATATGGTGATCTTGTTTATGTAGATAAAAACAGCCTTCTTCACAAGTAATTATTTATGTCACTCTTCATCTCATTACGGGTGGTAAAATGGGCAGGTCGGGCAGTTCAAAATGTTTCATGTCAACTCATCATTTTTTTTTTAATTTTATTTCAGGATTGACAGAATAGACAAATATTTTTGCCATGACACTGTTGAGGAAATAGTGGATGCTTTGGTAAGTTTCTACCTCCTTTTTATTTTTATCTTGCATGGTTATGGTTATGATTAGGTATTAATATTATCTACCGATAACCTGTTCTGTTAATTTGTTAAACTAGTTTTTAACTACAAATGCGTAGTTTTAACTTGTGCCGTTATTGGGCAGAAAGCAGGAGAATCACATGATGAGTTGTGTTCAACTGCTCTAAAGAAACTAAAGGCAGCCTCTCCTTTGAGCTTAAAAATCACTTTGCAATCTGTGAGTGCATTTTTTCACGTTTTATGTATGCGCGTGTATATATATGTATATGTGTATGTATTTCCAAATCAAGCCATGCAATTTAAGGTGGTGAAATGCAGATAAGGGAAGGTAGATTCCAACCTCTTGATCAGTGTTTGGCCCGTGAATATCGGACATCGTTGCATTGCATATCCAAACAAGTTTCTGGAGACTTTTGTGAGGTAGGACCTGATCCTACAAGATATCATTTCTTAATAAAGCACTTGTACGTATTACATAATGCATTTTTATTTATTTAATTAACTTTTTTTTTGATACATTGTCGTAGGGTGTTCGTGCAAGACTAGTTGATAAGGATTTTGCCCCAAAGGTACGGACACCTTTGCGTTTTTTTAACGCTTCTTGGTAGTGGTGGTAGTTTCGACCCATTTACTTATGATATGGGTCAATTCAGGTTATGTTTGGTCTGTATAATGGGTCAAACAAGTGAAGTAAAATATATAAGGTAAAAGGGAACATATCAAACAATTCGAAAGTCACCCAAATTGTATTTTTAGGGCAAACTACTAGAATGTGTAACTTCACCCGTTATCAACCCGCCCGTTTTACCACTTTTGAATATGACTATGAGATCAGAGGTGTTTCAAGAAAAATGTAAGAATGTTTATGTTCTTTTCTTGAATTTGGCAGTGGGATACTCCAAGTTTGGAAGCAGTAACCAGAGACATGGTTGACTTGTATTTTGCGCCGCTTCCTATTTCCGAGCCCGAACTCAACTTACCAACCGCTCTAAGAGAACCTTTCATGTGAACGTCGTGGCGTAGGTCCCGTTCATTCTTCTTTTGCCTTTGCAGTACACCTTCCATAAAAAAGTTCAACAAGTTTTTTGTAGGCAAAATATAATTGTCATCATTACTACTGATAAATTTTGATCTGGCAGCTTTTTGAGCAGTATAGACATGTAATTTGGTTAAAGTTGTGATTGATAGTGCCAATGTATGTTTAGACATTTAGTTTTTATCAAATGCAAGTGAAATCAGGTTCTATTATGGTTGCCAATTGTGTGTTGGGTTGGCTGGTTGAATCGTGAAATACAAACACGACCAATTTATTTGTTCGTATCAAAGACATCCGGTAATACTTAAAAGTCATAGAATAACGTGGATAAGACTCGTTTAACTCACTAGTCTATACGAGTCAAAGCGGGGTAGGCTAACTAAGAACGTACATGCCTCGTGAAAAGAAAATGATCCTTATTGGTTAGTATTACACAAAAGAAGTCAATCCTAGATACTAATCCAAGTTCTTTGCATAAAGTTATTTTTTTTCCAGCTGAAAAATGGGGTCTGGTTAATTGTACAATTAAAGTAATGATGGGGGTGATGCCATGTATAATTATATAAGGTTAAACTAGTCGACCTTAACATGATTCCTTTATTAGACCGATCGCTTAAATATGATTACCTAAAATTTTATTATAATTGCTTCGTGTATGTATTGTTGTAAAGCTGAGGACGGTTAATCATGCATCATGTGGTGGCGTTGATAGCTGAAAGACAAAAGGGTACATGCACTAATCGGTCTGTCCTGATTGCTGAGTGTTATGTGCCTTATGTCCAAGGCTTGATGCAAAACAACTATCGAGCCGGGGGTCTCAATGGAAGCAGCCTCTCTATTCCTACGGGGTAGAGGTAAGGCTGTCTACATCTTACCCTCCTCAGACCCTACCTTTGCTTTGCTATTTGTGGGATTTACTGAGTATGATGATGATGATGATGATGATGTATGTATTGTTGTATTCCATTAGTCAATTTACTTATCGACTATTGTTGATTTTATCTATATGTATGTTATACCACCACGCCTCATTCAATCGCTGATTTCAATAGTAAGTACCTCAAAGCCAGTCACCCAGTCAAGCCTAAAAGAATAGCAAATCAAATTCTTTCTGGTGCTACTGGAATGAGTCAAATCGGCGTTTGTTTGAGTCGGTTCCCTACTTTTTAGTGTTTCCCATTGTACCCTCTCCTTGCCGAATAAACTGTCATTATATAAGACCATGTGTAATCTAGTTAAACACCATTGGCCAGTTATTGGAGGGTGCCAATTAAGTCCATCGCCAAAGGAATAACGAGCATCAAGGGAGCAAGGAATGGCATCCACTACACACAAGCCAATCACATCTTTTTTATTTTATTTTTAGTTAAACTACTACACTAGTTATTGTCTTTGCCTACATGGCAGTGACGTGGTAGTAGTTATTGTACTTTTTAGTTATTCCACTACAGAAACTCATAGATGCGCAAATGCCTCCACAAATCAAGCTTCTACTTTGACATTTGGATGTAACAGCTTATATAAGTTATTGTTCAAATAACAACTGTACTTGTTGCAAAGGTATACAAGAATTATAACATATGTAAGATGACAACATTAAGCAGCACTTAAGCAGTTCTCCCAGGTACCATATTTGGAGCTGAAGGTACCACCACCTCTTTGCTGAGCGTACTCCGACATAACAGCCGCAGCACAAGCATCCCAAGTCCTTGCAATGTCTTTAAGTGACATAGGTTGTGAAAGACTTCTCAGAGAAATACTAAATCTTGATTTGGTTTTCGTTGATATATCCTCAAACTCCTTGCTGTAATATAGGCAAAGCAAGCATGTCAAAAGACTAAAATACCCTTTACTATTGTAGCAAAAGTAATATCATGAATGACGTTAAAAGGTCAAACAAACATGACTCCTCACCTGACTTCGGCCGGAAACTTATCCAAGAGTATCGGGGAACAACTTGGGTAATTTGCAGGAACAAGCAACCTTAATGGTTGTATAGGCGACTGCACATCAAATGAAATAATATATATAAGCCAGGGGAACATGAGAAGGGTATAACATATGTATGATGAATTTACGCACCATTTGGGCGGAAGCATACCGTGACTTCAAGTTTGGACCAAGAGCTACAGCGCTGAAGGAGCATGTAATCACGGTTCCATCTCCACCGTCTGAAACTGAAGAGGCTGCAGCCGGATCAACATCCTCCTCACTAATAGATACCACAGTATCAATGAGCCCCCGGTTTATCTCCTTTATTTCTTCCAACAGGGCATGATTAGACTGTAACACAAGACACAAGGACAAAAAAAACTTAATTTCAAGCTTCCATTTATCATATAGAAAATTGAAGGAAAGGAAAATGTATAAATACAACAGTCAAGTATCATTGTATCACAACAGCATGACATGCAGGTTTCGTTTATGCCGTATCTGACTGAAGACCGTCTGGATGACAAAAACGCCCTTAAAATTTAAAGGATACTTATACCACTAGTGAGGTATCAACATCTTATAGGTCAAAATTGCTTGTAATTTTTAATTATTTCGAAGTTAAGAAATACAATAATTACAACACTTGTTTGTCACATACTTCCAAAAGAGACAAAACAACTATTTCAAATCAGGGGCATTTTTGTCATATTAATATTTCCCCGTAAGCTTTTATCCCAAAACATAGTACCTCGATCCGGGGCCTTTTGTTGGAAGAAGATGCAGTCGAATCCAGTTCAGAAGTCTCAGAATGCTTAAAATTATCATTTACACTGCCAGCAGATGATGCGACATTTAACGGCATTGCACTTGTAAACCGTTTCATTTTCCGCGTGCCATTTGCTCCATCTTGAGTGACAAAATTTCTTGCCTGAAGACGACATTTTGTCATGGCAACCAAATCCTCACCAACTGCAGCTCTCGACCCGTTACCAGGTGCGGACCCCGCAATCCTATCAATCATACTCACAACGGAGCCAATGTCTCCAACTGAAGCACTCAATGCTTTTGGTGACATTGATTTTACCTATAAAGAAATGAATTAAAATATGTTAGTCCGAGAGTTTTACATTATGAAAGAAGTATCTTAAACACACCCCTAAGAATCTAGGTGGCAATTTCAACTCATTTGGATTATGTTTCAGCTTAAACGGGTCAAACAAGAAATTATAGCTTAAAGGGGAAATACGTACATACTACGTTTTAAATCTTTTAATTAAAAGGTATATCTGATTATTATTGTAATAATACTATTCTTCTAATCATAAGTAACTCGTTAATTGTTTATAAAGGGTGAACGTCACTTAATATAACAAAGTTTCATAATCGTTTCATTTAGGTCACTAAAGTTTAATATTGTTCCACTATCAACCTTTTCATAAATGGGTAGATTGATTGAGTGACATAAATCACAATTATGTAACTTAGTTACAATTTAGTATTTTATTTTTAGATTTTTACCGGAAACCAGCTATACTTCAAGTTAAACTTGAAAAAAGAAGTCACTATAAAGTAATAATTATATTATATGTACTATAAATATGCTATTTTGTCACATCAACCAACTTTGGCCCCTCAACTTTGGCATTAACCAACTTTGGCCTTTCAACTTTAGTAATGACATGTTCAGCCCCTCAACTTTGGTAATGACATGTTTAGCCCCTTAACTAAAACTTTAGCCCCTCAACTTTATAATGACATGTTTAGCCCCTTAACTACATCAAACAACTTTAGCCCCTTAACTAAAACAACTTTAGTCCCTCAACTTTAATTATGACATGTTTAGCCCCTCAACTTTACTAATGAGTAATGACAATGTTAAGCCCCTTATCTAAAACATCAAACAACTTTAACTACCGCGATTTGTTTATTTTTATCTACGTTTCGAACCCGCTGGAGAGCGCGGGTGGTAACCCACTAGTTTTCATAAATATGTCATGTAGATCACTCAGGTAAACCAGGCATGAAAAATTTTACAAAACAATGGAACAATACAAACCTTGAGTGACCTAAATGAAATAGTGATAAACTTGGTTACGATTGGGTGATATCTTGCCATTTATATAACATTTAGAAATTGGACTAGAAATCGTTCACAACCCATTTGTTCTGTATGAAAAATTAACCCGTTTAACCCAGGGATTGTTTTAAGTCATTAACCAGTGCCAACCTGCCCAACTTACCACATCTACTAGGGTGTATATTATCATATGAGCATGTGCAATTTCTAAACTAACCGCTTTGAGTAGGCGCTCTAGAGGCTGTTCTGCAACAGGTTTTCCAGATCCAATTGATGCAACGGCACCATGGTTTCCATCTGGACTAGTGAACTCTGCAAGTAAAGGGGATGCAGATATTCCGGGTGTACCAATAGCAAGAGATTGAGTAGGTAAGACTGCTGAAGACGGTTGTTGATGTCCAATATTCCCGACGTTGGATAATGACGGAACACCATTTATTAACTCCCCTGGGATAGGAGATGCAGAGGAGGTTGAAGGAGAAGGTACAGTAAATGGTGAGCTGGCAGATTTGAGCATGTTTGACTGGTCAATCTGAGGAGATGCATGCTGTGACATCTGTGGAGAAGCGGACGAGAGGAGTTGAGGTGAAAACGGAGCACCTGGTTTCAACTGTTGGTGATAAGCAGAACGTTGGGCATGATGCTGCTGAAATGCACCTGCTTTCACGTTTATCTGCTGTCTAAGTTTTACGTCACTGCCATCGTTCATCTGATGAAGCTGAGATAACTGGTTTCCTTGCATCTGTCCGTTTGGTTGCTGCTGCTTTGCTTGTTGGTGAAACTGCTGTTGTTGCTGCTGTTGCATGAATTGCTGTTTCTGCAGAAACTGTTGCTGCATTTGGCGCTGTTGAAACTGCTTCAGTTGCTGGCTTTGAAGCAGTTGTTCTTGTTTAATATGCTGATGCTGAAGCATATTTGTGTTAGCCTGTAGTGACATTGGGTTTATGTTTACTTGTTGGGGCCCACTAGAGATCGGCTGTAAAGAGTTCATACTGCTATTTTGACCCGGGTCAAGATTTGAACTGGGCTGTATGGGGTTCATCATGTTCTGTTGAACATTCGAACCGCCTGACAGAGAAGGAACATTACTTTGCTGCAGATTTCCCATATTATTTGGTTGCATTGCTGCCATAGAACCACCCTGTAGATTCATCTGAGTTTCTTGTGATTGAACTTGTGTCAATTGAGAATGTGTTTGTTGTGATTGCTGCATAGATTGCATGTGTGCTGGCGGAAGTGCTTGTGCTTGCTGCTGTGGGCCCACAGGTTTCCGCCTATTTGAGTTGATGACCTGAATAATCTGCTTCTCATAAGTACCCAGCTTGTCTTTATAATTAGGCAATATGCTATTCTTAGGGATTTGTAAGAATTGCATGTAACGCTCCAACATATTTTTAAACACTTTCAGCTTCTCAAGTTGCTCGTTTTTTGGTTGCTGAGGAAGAGAATCGTACTGCACAGAAAAAAGTTCATTAAACTAAGATACAGAAGTTTGCCTTTGGCAGCATGCTTTTGTAAGTTAACATGTTATCTTGAAATGATTATAAGTGTTTTTTAATCTAAAAAGGGATTTTGAATTTTGATAAGAACCACTAACTTACCTGCTGCAATTTGCCAATAATTTTCTGGTGCATGTCATTCAAATCTAATAGATACAGCTCCTTCATAGCTTTAATCTGCAATAAGAAGAAAAAGTCATTAAAAATGTTTAAGAAATACATGATTCACATTTAGTTGCTTATCTATAATATCAATGCTATTCAAAATAGAACAATATTAACTGGAAAAACCTTGTATAAAAAAGAGAACGACAACACTAAAACGATAACAAGCAAAAACTACGTCTATGCTCTTGACATTTGATTAACAATTTAAAATTGGTAACAACTTTTTTGCTCAGATACTTGATAATTGAAACCAATGCGAAATAAGCAAAAGTTAAAAACTAAACTTCGTTAAAACAATAATGATGATTTTGTTCAGTTAAAGAAATGTAATACACAGCACCTTTTGATACACTTCCTCTTGCCAATCTCCACCATTTGAATTGCCTGTCTGAGCTGTCGAATCTAGTGATGCTACAAAAGAGTTAGAAGCTGCATGTGTTAGTTCATTATTAAATATAAAATAATAATATTAAAAAATAAACAAACATAATAAGTTAATAACCCTACTTGATGATGCCTCTGGCATAGCTCTCTGTTGCTGAAATAGCTGTTTCTGCTGATCAATCACATTTTGCTGCTGAAAAACACCTGAAGTTGGAAGCCTTTGTTGCATATCACGTTGCAGCAGATTTGGCTGTTGTTGCATACCCACCTGCTGCTGCTGAGACTGCATATGTGGCATCACCGGCTGCTGTAACTGTGTTAGTGGTTGTTGAACTTGTGTCGGCAACAAAGTTGCTGAATTCTGATGATTCTGCTGCTGCATTGGCATACTAGATTGTAGCATTTGTTGCACTGAATGTTGATTGGTCTGCATGTTGGAGTTACCAGATTGTTGTTGTTGCATGCTAGAAAGATTGTTATGTTGACCAATTAACTGTTGTTGTGGCTGCTGTACACTCGAAAGCTTATTTTGCTGACCCATCAACCTCTGCTGTTGCTGCATGTCAGAGTAGTTATTCTGTTGCCCTATGAGCTGGTTTTGTTGCATGTTTGTAGCATTTGCCTGTTGCCCCATTGGATTCTGCTGTGTTGGTTGTACTTGTTGCTGCCGTTGTCTTAAAACCGATTGCTGATGATTCATTAAAGGTTGTGACGACTGTGGTACACCAGGCTGTTGATTTTGTACAACTGAAGAGAGAGAAGATGTCGGCACCATTGCCGGTTGCATAACAGATTGTTGATGACCTGGCTGTAACAGATTCTGTTGCGGAATGTGCGATTGCATTTGTGATTGCAAAGGCTGCTGGAGTGTCTGCTTTGCCATTTGATGCAACTTCTGCTGATAAAGATAATTTTGCGTTTGTTGTTGCTGCTGCTGTTGCTGTTGCTGTTGCTGTTGGGGAGCAAGTTGTTGTCGTCCTTGTATCTGCTGCCGTTGATTTGCAAAATTACCGGGACCCATTGTATTCCCGACAGCATTTTGTTGAACACCAGAGATGTTTTGTATGTTCTGCAAGTTCGCATTCTGACCAGCAACGTTTCCCATGGTGGATTGCTGTAAACCGCTGCCAGGTGGCAATGCAGATTGCATTCCAGCTGAAACAATATTACTATGCATGCTCTGAGACATCATTTGTTGTCCTGATTGAATATTATTAGATGGTGCGGAAATAGGAAGTTGCTGTCCTTGCTGCATCACTTGAGAACCTATGCATTTGGAAATAAACTTATTCCTAACAAAATCATATTTGTAAATCTTGTGGCATAACAATGAATGATAGCGTGTTATGAAGTACCTAGATCTGATGGGTTTACACTATTAGCGGCAGAGCTTGACTGCATGGCGTCTGGCATGGAATTCTGTGATCTATTTTCCATGGTCAACATCTTCAAAGATATCTTTCGCAGATAATCAGACTGCAAACCAGAAAATTATGATTTTTAGGCCCCACAATACCTTAGGGTATGGAGAAAAAAATGACATCAGTTATACAAATACTATTAATTAGCAACATTTTTATGCATGATAAAGTTATACCTAAAGCTTTGGGGGATTTTGAAAAAAAAAAGGATTTTTTACTTTTAGCCCAAAATCTTTTCATCTTTTGCAATTTTAACGACACAAAATTTGTTTTTTTTTAATTTAACCCAAAATTTTTCATTTATTTGCAATTTAACCTCACAACTTTTTTACTTTCAACTTTGATCCCCTGTACTTTTCATCTTTCGCACATTTTCCTTTCGTTCTAAACTTTGCGAGTTAACACGGCGCAACGTGCGTGTGTGGTTCAACGTTTTTATGTTTCGCCCAAAATTTTGCGAGTTAACACGGCGCAACGTGCATGTGTGGTTCAACATATTTACGTCTATTTTTTCCTATTTGACAGGTTCGTCACAACGTGCGGGTCCTAGATCGACTCAGTGTTGGTGGTCGATAGTGGTGGTATGACATTAGTGCTATTTGGCACGGTTTTACGCCCCTGCCGCAATGCGGGGGGAGTTTAATTCTAGTTTGTCCTATTTTTGAAGAACTTGGCTCGTTCATAGATGAAAGCTCTTGCCAAATCTTCATTCCACAGAAGCAAAAAAATAAATAAAAACTAATCACAATACACGCATATATATATATATATATATATATATATATATATATATATATTATACACACACACATAGCATAAAGAAGACGACAAACCTGGCTTGTGGCCGCGGTATAAATCTTCTCTTCAAACCTCACAGCTATTTTCTTAAGTTCCTGTAGTCCCTCATTCCCAGAGAATGGAAGATGCCTCTTCAAGGTATCCATTCTACACATGATCAACTTGTGTCAGCCAAAATGATGTATATATTAGCAATACATTCAGGTTGTACACGTCTTTTTACAAATTAAAAGAATGCAGAGAAACAGCCACATCAAGCAATTGACATTCAAGGAGGTCAGCAATCAGCATAATAAAATTCTTGTAAGTATAAGAATATAGTAAGTACACACATCTTGTTCACAATCCTTTGTCGTGAATCTGCTTGCAGCTGAGCCCTCCAATCACCAGATTCCATGGAGGGGTCAACAACACCGCTACTTGCACCTTGAGTAGGCCTCCAATTATTCGAATCCATCTTCTATTCAATGATCGATTGCAATCCTAATACGACAGCCAAAAAAATTAACATTAAGAAATAATTTAGTAAAGATGAATGTTCCTTCTTTGCACGAGTACAATTTACTGATACACAGTGTTAACACATGCAGTCAATCAGTCGTTCCATTACTAGAAGGCATTGAAACCTATTAGTGTAGCTTATTTACTTGCATAAAACTATTAATTATTAAATTGAAAAATCAGTACAATGAAGATACAAAGGGACTAGGGTGCACAAATTGGTCAAAATTTGCGTTTGAGCAAGCAAATGCAAAATAAGTTGTGTTTAAAACATATTAGTCATCATAATAGACAAGTGAACATACACTTAACCTTAGCAGACAAAAATACATGGATGTTTGATGTTTCAAATGTACTAACTAATGCCTGACTATTTGGCCTATCATATGAAGCATGAACCTGTTTAAGTTTAAGGAACGCCAAAAAAAAAGTTGTATAAATGCCATGTTACAGTCACAGCATATGACTTATTTGTGTACATAGAAACTGCTCGAAGAAAAGAGTTACAATTTTGATTTGAGATGTACAAAAAGTAAGTATCCAGATAGCAGCCACTCACTTTATCATCTTCAGTTCAAGTTTCAAGTATTCCAATGCTTCCAAGTTCCAACACCAGAAAAAAGATATGAAACACAAATACTTGGACATCTTAACCATATAGCAACACAAAATGCAATATTCTAATTCAGGCTTTCGAAGTAATTAAGGTTACGATGAGGTTTTTTTCTCTCATCTCCTACCAATCTAATTCATGTATACTGGTCCCACCTTCTCTAACTATAATCTTCTTTATCATGAGTTTCATGAATATTCTCCTTCCTATATTTTTATTTTGAATTTTAATAACCATAACCTTAAAGGGCTATGATTAAGAGGTAGTTTTTCATTACAACTATAAGATGGTTGATTGTAACAAATGCTTTCATCCAATCACACTCATCCTCGTCTTAACTCTGAAGCAACTATCATCCCGTAAATCAATCCAGTGGCTGGGAGTCACACTCTTAACAATACTTTTTTACAGCTGTGGTTATCGTACTTTTGTACTTGTTAACTTTCTTATTGTTTCAAAGCAGCCTCTCTATCTCTATCCTTATAGAAGTAAGGTTTTGCCACAATTTTACTACATAAATGATCAAACACATCATGTATCTATGCCTGTGTAAGCCACAAATAAGTACTTTCCAAATATATCAAACACAAAAGCCAGGTAACAAATCCACTTCCAATTCAAGTTGCAACCCAAGCTTTGAACTTCGAAATCGATATTCATGATAACTAATGTAGATAAACATTCCATACAAAACTAGTAACCTAAAATCAAATCAGCATCAATTTAACATAAATATCAACTCAACTTTTCAATCAACAATAACACGATTTAACAGATTAACACAGTTATAAACTTATAATCGTGCATAAAAGTGATCAACAAAAGCCTACATACGACACAGATGTCTAATTCTCGGAGCTAGGGTTTCGGTAATCGTTATTCTCCGTTTCTATCTGAAATTAAAACTACAAGCATTTAAAAGTAAACGATCGAGTGTATGGAATTCAACCGGATTGTGTGTGTGATCGGATGCTCGGAGTTAAGTAGAGTTACCGGAGATCGGGGATATGAACGGTGATCGGAAATTTGACGAGACGGCGATCGGAATCGGTTGGAAGACAGAAATTGGGATTTTGAGATTACTTAACAATGCATACAAACGAAGCACTATATATAATTATTATAGTCATTGGTCAACCTAACAAATCTAAATTTTTAATAGAGTAAACTACAATTTTACCCCATGGGGTTTAGCTCAATTGGCACTCTGACCCCCTCTAACAAAATAATTGCAATTTTATCCCCCAACGTTGGTGTTATGTCGCACATTTACCCCCTGGTGTCAAATTCCATAGTTATCTTTAAACGGTCAAAGGGGGTCAAAGGGCAAAAATGTAATTTTACCTTAATAGTTACCTTATATATACTATTACCCATGTACCTTAATATTATACTACAATCTTACCCCCTAAGCTTGTCGACCACACTTCCCCTACACCTTTCTTCCTTATTAACGGCGACCACACCACCAGAGTAACTTCATGTCCGTCCACCGGAGAGAATGAGCCAATCAGAGGAGATATTGCTTCCACCTCCACCACTGGCGATCCCCCTGTCCACCGGCGATCCACCTGTCCACCACCGATCCTCCCTGTTCTCGCACTTGTCAAGTAAAATCGAACAAGTATTGTGATTGTGGTTAATGAACAAGTAATCTCAGGTTACAACACAAGTAATGTCAGGTTAAAAAACAGGGGTTATTGAACATGGATCTTTCTGTGTTTGCAGTGGACATGAGGATTCGTGTTTCACTAGGATCGATTGTGGTGTCCTTGGTTGTCAAAATGCGAGGCCGCCCTTTCCTGCACTTCCAGTTTCCCCCTCAGCAGGAAATGGTTGCGTAGTTGAACTGTAATATATTAGGATGTTTTGTGTAATATGTAGGTTAAGTTAAGTTAAACATGCATTTTGTGTATATATCATGATCCTTGGTTATGACAATGCAGTATGCAACAATGTAGTAGGACTAATGATCCTTATTTAACTATGCTTACTGTTGAATCCCTATTGCATGGTATGCTTGTTTTTGAATGTGTATTGTTGTTTTACTGTTGAATGTCCATTGGAATGAATGTCTATTGTGTGTTAGTTATATATAGAAGAGTTACGCATAAGTCAAGGTTGTGATTAGCATAAGTCAAAGCTGTGATTAGCTAAGTACTGTATGCAGATGTGCCTATAAAGTGCCTCAGCAGATTGATGTGCCTATAATGTGCCTCAGCAGGTATGTTTGGACAGATGCAGCCAAACAGCTGCATACAGGGGTTATAAGGGGTTATAAGGGTCTGTTATTAGTTTGTTAATTAGTTGTTAGGGGTTATAAGTGTCATTTTTGTAATAAGTTTGTTAATCAGTTGTTAGGGCAGTTGTTTGCTAATCAGCAGGTATGTGCAGGGGTTATAAGTGTCATTTTTGTAATAAGTTTGTTAATCAGTTGTTAGGGCAGTTGTTTGCTGTTATTAGTTGCTGCTAATCAGTATATAAGGAGAGATTAGGCAGTTGTTTGTTGTCAACAACCTGTTTAAAATGATTTTGTTTCATAACCTGTTTCAACAGATTGTAAAATTACATAATTGTAATACAAGGGACTGATAGGTGGTTATAAATGATCAGCAGGTATGAAACTGATTGTTAGCATAAGGAATTAGTTTAGGGGTATAATTGTAATAGTCATAACAGCCCCAAGCTAACACCAACAGCAATAAGAGAAGGGATTGATAGGTGTGTTTAAACTGATTTTGATCATGCATACAGGTATGTGTTTAATCAGATTTTGAGTGTGCAGCCAAATGGCCATCCGATCGGATTGCCCTCCGATCGCACCATTACACCGCCTCTTCTCTCCTCTCACCTATAAATAGCACCTGTCACATCACTGTTCATGTGATGTGACAGCTCACGTTCGACCAGCACACTCTTGGCCTATTTTCTCTCGATTTCTCGCGATTCTTGTAAGTTTCCTTCTCAAATCTTGTACTTCTATCATCTACACACACTTTCCCATCAATTTCACCGTTGAATCTTAACTTTTCACCATGAAATCAGCTGATTTGGGTTGTTCTAAGATGATGTCATCATGGGTTCTCATGAACTTCAAAGTGTGACCTCATTCCACCAAGAATAACTCAGATCTAAGAGATTTCAACATGTTTAAAACTGATTTCGTTTTAATCTAAACATTTTCCAATTGATTTCCACTTTTCTTCCATGATATTAACTTTCTACTCAAAACCGATAGAATCGGAGCTCATTCAGGCCTTCCACTCATTCTCTAGTGAAGTGTCGGTCTGAGAACTGATTCCTATCGACGAGATAACCGACTTAGCGGGTTGAACATGAACAACTGTCAAGAACAATTAATTGATCGAACGGGGTGATTACCATCCGATCGGATGACTTGGACTTGGTGGAGTTTTCGTTGTTTAACACGTTGTCATACCGTCTCGGTCAAACCGTAAACTTTTCAGACTTAACAAAATTTTACAAGTTTCAAAACGATCAGGTCGCTGAACGGATTATCGTCCGATCGGATTGCCATCCGATCGAACGACGATCTGATCAGATGACTTGTGGTCTCCAACACTTAAACATTTTGCTAAACTTCAAAGAATTATCAGTTTCCAACGAATAGTCATCCGATCGAATGACTGTTCTACTAGGAGACTTAGATCTTTGAACTGTCTCGCTTGAACGAATCGCCATCCGAGCGAACGACCATCCGACCGGACGACCTGAAAGGTAAGGATACTTCTCTTTTATTAAAATGCTACAACGAAAACTTCAAAGTCATATCATACACAAACACATCCATTCCAAACGGATTACCCTCCGACCGAATGGCCATCCATTTGGAAGGTCATCCGATCGGATGACCCTTCGTCATTCAGTTCACGCGACACCGTTTAACGCACTGTTCATCGCTTATGTTATCGTTCTGTAATCAGGATAACTTTCCAGCGCTCCCTTCAATCCAATCCAAGACTGTGTTTACTCATTAAACACGATCTGTGAGTATACTCGAACCCTTTTGCTTTACGCACTTTTGGGTGTTACATACGTTACTTATTCAATCACAATCGACACACAACACAAACACTTTTATACACTGACCGATATCGCATGTTATACGTGTTACTCGATGAATGCTTGTATGTTATGTTTACACAGTGATTGTTGTCTGACACGTTAGCAACGATAGTACTATAGTTTGAACTCAGCACCTGTCGTGGACAGGGGTTGTTAAGGGTTTTACTTCACGTGTCACAGTGGTGATATGTGTTGTGCATTCTACAACTCGCAGTCATATCTGTGCATATTTCATTGTCGATAACCTGCTAGCTTCACTTTTCAACATGTTACATGCTGGTTATGCGTAAACCGATTTCGCTATCTATTATACTATTAAACTTGTATGCTCACCTTTACACTATGTGTATTGACCTCTATTTTAACGTATGTGACAGGTGTTTAGGATGCTGTGCTTGCTAGCTTTTGTGGAATCAAGTTAGGAAGATTCTAGAAACAAACAATTCAATTATGAGTTGTCGGAACAGCATTTTATTGGTCTTTGAGAACTATTTGTCTGTAATAACTATGTTTACTTGATATGTTACGGTATGGGACGTAATGTTTAAATATTTGGTAATTATTAGTTGTTATGGAATCTCTTGGGCAATCTGTTTCGCTCAGTGCATCACCCCGATGTTTCCGCCATCGGTTGGGGTGTGACAGCTTGTTGTCCGTCTACCTTCTGTTTTGATGTAACTTGGCAAGTTTTTTGGTAAAATCCGTAATACATAATTACAAATGAAATGGATAAACGTACAAGCAAAAACAAGTATTAATCAAGTGTATTGACTATGAATTGAAAGTAAAAAAAGTTGTGAGGTTAAATTGCATATAATGAAAAGTTTTGGGTTAAGTAAAAAAAACTAACAAATTTTGTGGGGTTAAAATTGCAAAAGATGAAAAGCTTTGGGTTTAAAGTAAAAAAGTCAACTTAAAAAAAACATATAAGAAGTGGCTTGGAGAACACCTTTTGGATTTTTTATAATTTGAAAGGCGACTAGTGCTCTTTGAGGAGAAGGGCTTGGGCTTGGGCTTGGGCTTGTTGTCGAACGAGATGGGTTTTTTCCTTCTTAGTAACGGTCTTACTCTATAAAATGACTTTTTGATTAAATAAGCTATTAAGGTTAGGAATCGACGAAGTGGTTCTGAAAGTGAATCAAATCTGGGCTGTTCGGGGGAGTTGTGCAAGACGGAGCTGCTGCCCTAGTCAAAAGTTGAAGCAGTTAGCAAGGAGTTCTTTCCCAAAGAAGCATTTAACCATTCTCTGATCTATGTCATATTAATCGATTCACCGACATTAGCCTCCGAATACATGATCCATAGTAAAGAAGTAGACATGGTACGAATGGGATTGAGAAGGAGCTCTTCCCTTTTTGGGGTGCATGGGGAGATACCGTCTGTGATCCATGGATCTCTGATCGGGAAACCGTATCCAAGCTCCGTGGCTAGTCTGCGCTCTTTGGACTTTTCAAACTTAGCGAACTGAAACATCTGAGTAGCTAAAGGAAGGGAAATCAACCGAGACCCCATTAGTAGCGGCGAACGAGAGCAGATTGGGGCTTTGAAGAAAAACAAAGATGAAGCTTCGTTCCTCAGCAAAGTGTTCATCAGCAAGTTACGGCTTGAAAGCTTACCTTCTTCTCTTATGGAGAAAGGGCTTTCTTTATTGATGAAGACGTTGAGTAAGGGGGGCGGAGCTTGAAGAGCGAAGCGAGCTGCGCTAGCCTATTACGTTTTTCAGCAGCAAGCTACAAATGAAGGACCCAAAGGACTTCGATTCGTGCATATCGAAATAAATGCTCAACCCGGAAAATCACTTTTCGATACAGGGGCAAGCAACAACTTCATCACCCTAGAAGAGGCTACGAGACTTGGTCTACCGATCACATTTCGAAAAGGATGGATCAAAGGAGCCAATAGAAATCCCGAGCCAATACAGGGGCACTCATGGAACGCCAAGACGAGTACCGAGACGTGGTCAGGAAGGCTAGACTTCACCGTAGTACCCTTAGACAACTACGACATCATCCTTGGGATGGATTTCCTCCGTCAAACCAAAGCCGTCATAGTACCGTTTACAAACACCAGTACCTGGTCAAAAAGAAACATGTATACACTGCCGATCTAGAGACCAAACTGGTGCGAAAAGGAGAGACCGTATCCGCTTTACAACTCACAAAAAGAAACCGAGGGAAGCCAAGAATCGCAACGAGGGCATTGCGAATTTAGGTGGGGGAGAATGTCACGTCCCGCTTAAAAATTAGATCTTTTCATCGCGATTCCAGAACCTTCCGGGCTATTCAAGGCACACTAGGGGTTGCTGGAACATTCCGGAGAATGCTACACAAATTTGGCCTCAAAGACCATGCTACAAAGTTGTGGCACTCTCTAGAATGGGCTGGAAATTCAGCACCAAAAGTCCCAGCCAAGAACCATCTAGAAAAGACTTGAAAGCATATGAATGGACCAAGATATTTCCAAGGAAGGTGCTAAGAAATGTTGGTTTTAAGGGCTGCCAAAGAAGTCTCTAGATCAACCCTTAATCACCACAAAGCTGGATATTTGCATGGAAATCTCTAGAATTTAGCAACTAGATATTATGTATGGAATTATCTAGATTAGGAACCATCTAGACATAAGGCACTAGTATAAATAGGCACAAGTGACCTCATTTGTAATCACCCAACTTGTTGTAATCACTCTCACTTGTAATACTTGTCCAAATAATATAAACACCATCCTTCTTGTAGTATTACACTACAAAACTTGTTCTTGTGTTTACTGAAACAAAGACTTCCGCTGCGATACATAACCAAACCCAACTACAAGGCTTAACTTAGGAGCATTCTAAGTGCCGCACGAGAGTTCGAGAATCATTCCGTGATAGTAAGCCCATAACCTTTTATATATATCTCATATAAAAATATATGTATTTTATATTTGTACAAGCTTAGTAAAATATGATAATTTTCAACTAATTTTTTTTTCAAAAATAATGACCAAAGTTATATTGAATAAAACTTATAGAGAATAAATTCAATATACTCCTGATGAGAAGAATTAAAAATGACAAATAAAATGAAATTTTAATTAAACTCACATCAATATCCACCATTCATAATCCTAAAAGAGATGCATGTTTATTATTATTTTACTTTATTTTTTTAATAAAAAGAAGGTGGGAATTAAGTTTAACTTCTTTTCCACTCAACAATTTAATCTATGTAAGCCTATATATGAGTTCTGGAAGGAAAGAATCAAAGTGAGTTTGAAAGGAATGTTTAGATGTGTGATTGAATGATTTATACCTTTCCTGTAACCATGCATATTCTTTTTCATTGCTATATATTGGGGCATAGTGTGTTATTATTGGTATTCAAGTTGCTTGTTGATCATCTTATAATCAAATTAATTTAATGGGTAGTATCATTGGTACGTGTTAATTATCTAGTTGTATTCAAAAACAAAATTATGATGTGTGTCTCTCTCTCTCTATGTATATATATGCACACATATACACACAGATCTATCAAGATGATTTTTAAAAGAATTCAAAATTGTATGAGCTGTATTTTTCTTGTCGTATGGGTGTTCGATTTGAACCCTTGAAACTGTCAGAACTGGTCATACTGTAAGTTGGACTTATTATACCCGATCATAAGATTAGTATACATTTTCTTTTTAACAAGTAATTTATATTACATATAATTCATCATGTATATTGGTTGAATTGACAGAAAATTAGGCAAAGTGATCAAATTGGGAGTTGGCAAAACACATATCCCTCAATCAATTAGGCTAATTTATATATCCTCAAATTTCAACTGATTTCTGCTGTTTATTAAATATCAAATTTCTACTATACATCTTCATAATCAAGCATACTTTCTCCTCTTCTTTTAAGAAACTTGTATGACAATATCCACTTTAATAGGAATGTAGATATATCTAACCCTTTTCGATATAGGAATAAGTAGTGTTCCATAGTAATTGGTATCGAGCACTAACCTAGAATGATCTGAATTTTTTTTTGGATCTTTGGATGTTGAATTCATGAACTTTGTTGCATGGTAACATAAAATTGGAATAGTGACTTATTGTAACATAAAGATTTCATGGATGTAGTTGCTAAGGCTCAGCTGCTTGATCACTTTAGTCATGAGCATTCGCTCAGCCTTGTGTATCAGTCGAATCACAAAAAGCATAGATTGGTGGGATTTTGCACCATTCGCTAGTGTGTTGCCAAATTATAGAGGCTACAAAACAAAAGGTGAATAAATGATCCCCGTTTTCACTACACGAAATTGCAAAAATAACATGAATCCGAGCCCACTTGTAGATTACTTTTTGTTACATTATCAAAATACCTGGAAGACGATTGGGCATTATTTTCCATCCAAAAATAATCAGTTTCACTAAAACCCAATTGTTCCAAACAATGTGTTCCTGCTGTTGTGATCGGCGACCGATACAAGGAGCTTCTTCACTGATGCAACCGAAAGGAAACCTGTATTGCATACCCATCTACATACTTCAACTGAATTAGTAGATCTTCGGGTGGGGAAGACGATATCTGATGTACCGGATCTCAAAATCCAATGCCTTTCCATTCTTAAACAATGATGACATCAGAAGGCTACTATGAGAATCACAATCTCCTTTAATAATATGAGTGTCAAATAAAAAAAATCATTTAGGATGCATGAAATTCAAAAGAGTCAACATAAAACTTAATAATATCAATGTCAAATGAACGAATCATTTAGGATGCATGAAATTCAATAGAGACAACATAACACAAAAAATAAAAGGTTACATATAAAATTGAAAGTGCCTATAAATTTTTATACGCCATCACTGATGTCTTCGAATTAAGTAGTTTGAAACATCACATGGAAAAACAGATAAATGAGGTTTGAAAATTCAATTCAAATAGCAATAATTTAAAAACAGAAAATAAAAAAGAAGTGTGTATCGATCTAATATTGACAATATAAACCTTCTGGGGTAGCCCAGTTGGCCAGCCTCACCCATAGTGGCGGACCCAGGATTTTTTTCCACTGGGGTCCCTTTTTCGGGTCGGTCACCATTCGGGTCGGGTCGAGAGACGGTCCGACAACATAATTTTAATAATACGGACTTTTTAAGTTGAATTATATATTTTTATCAACTCGAATCAAATCAAGCCGAACTCAAATCGACTTTTAAATTCAGTTAACTTGTTAATTCGAATTAAGTTTAAAAAATATAAAATTCAAATAAACTGAATCGATTAACTCAAGTAACTTGATATTGGATTCTTTTAATACATTTAAACAAACTTGTAAATTTTAATATTACCTTTGATTATATTAGTTTTGATCTGATGAACAAAATAAATGTATGTGAAGTAAAAAAAAAAAGCTATATTGAGAATTGAACCCATGACCTTTTAGTTACAAGTCAACAAATTTACCACCACAACAACCTTCACCTTGTTACAATGGGTTCCATCTAATTTTTCTTATGGGGTCCGTAAAAAATTTAACATACCGTCTCTACTAACTTTCTGAAAAACATTGGGGTCCGGGGACCCCGATCCACATAGTGTGGGTCCGCCCACCCATGCCTCTACTTGAGGTCACCGGTTCGATTCCTGGCAATGCCCTTATGGGGTGTTGGGGCTCTTCACCGTGGGTAATCACCGCCAGGCAGCTATGGGGCTAAGCTAGCTTGCGGAGTTGCAATACTCCGGCGGATGGGAGGTCCGTGCAACTAACCCCCCCTAATATTGACAATATATAACGAAAAAATACACCCTCTATTAGTTTACCAAGTTCAATAAAAAAGAGCAGTATGGTCACGAGTATCTAATTGTTGATTAGTATTACATTATGTATTCAATATAATGTAATATGTTACATAGCTAAAGTTACACCTGGAAAAATAATCTCAAGTTTCAAACTTTGGGTCTCTATGGACATTTATTGTCATATATATTGCATTATTTTGTGAAACAAGCAACTTTTTTAAGGGTGTTTATGGGCTGGAAAAAAACAAAAGAGAACCATTATTTAGTGGGTTGTGTTTTTTAGCTTCTCTTTCACTTTATTTAGGAATTTTAAGGTTAAAAGAGTGTGCTTAAATTCATGGAGCACATCAGCGATAAAAGGTTCATGTGATTCAGAATGCAATCGCTACCAAATCAAGTAACACTCTCAATTCAAGGATTAGGAGTACTTTTTGCATTATCTAATTAGATCATTTTACTCTATACTGCGCGGTAGAGGAAAATACTTTACATATGATGCTAGAGCTCAAGATACCCTTTTTTATCCAATGCGGCTCCTGGTAAACTGACCCGTTTACACGGTTATGCTCTCAAACAGATCAAATATATTTTGACCCATTTCCCAACCTGCCCGACCTACCCATTTTTTCACCTCACCTTTCTTTGTTTGTACGGACCGGAAGTATCTGTTATTCAATTTATTTTACTTTACCAATGTTTTTTAACTATATATCAAACAGTTACAAAACAATTTGTTTAGATTAAAATAACCAATAAGATAGTTGTAGATAAATTAGAGATGCAAGGAAATCTATTACATGCATACATAGGCTGTTTTAAAAAAAAAAACATGAATACATACAGGGCCTGTCCTAGAATTTTGGGGGCCCAAAGCGAATTAAAAATTCGAGGCCCTTTTTAATTTTTTTAGGCTCGTAATTTCGGTTTGTATTTGACATGAAATATATTAGGAAGAAACTTATAAAGCACTCAACCATTATATAAACTAGATGATTTCCCTAATCGAATAATGTTGGGATCTGATACATAAATCAAATCTAAGTTGGTCAAAAAAGTTTAACCTAACAAATAACAACTTACATTATGTGTGAAAGGAATTAAAAATGCTACTTATTTTAAGTATATTATTGTTATATAAGTTAGAAACGATTTTTTTTTAAATAAAATTTTACATGGACGTATCATGTTAAAAATTGTATGGACAAAATATTTTAGCGTATTAAATTAAGAGAGGTGATTAAAAAAGATGCGTTTATAACCATTTATTAAAAGAGTGACTAAGGTGATTAATAATTTTGAAAATGGGTAGCAGTTGGGATTCAAACCCAGCCCTCTACAAAAACCAAATCTTGTTCTTAGCACCAAACTACACTTGTTTTAATGTTAACAAATATCACCGTAAATATAATATATTTTTTATAAATAAAGATTTATTTTTTAATTTCGGAGGGCTTATTTTTTCGAAGGCCCCAAGCCGTCGCCTAGCTTAATTACACTAATGGGCCAGCCCTGCATACATACATGGGTCCCACATATTCTTTTTACAGAAAATACAAATAAAAAAACAAAACTAGTATAAATGGATAACAGAGTTGTGTGTGGGTCAAGTCTGATACCGTACGGGGCCCGATAGAACATCGTCGGCAGATCTTGGCTGGGGAATACCGTCTTTGACGGGGTTCAGTGACAATGGGTCACTCATAAGAAAGTCACCGTTCAAAAAAAAAAAAGTGTATTCAAAAGCAACAAACTTTGGTGTTGATGAAGTTTCCTTTTTAAAGTATAGAGAATTACTTCACATTGAGCCAAAGTAATAATGCATAGCGTAATATAAAAGAGAAAGATGCTAAAATACATATTTTTTGTGTTAAATAATTTAATTTACAGTGGAGGTGGCAAAACAGTTTATTGAGTTATACATATAGTTAATGTCGTATAATAAAAGTATATTATGACTACATTAACTTAAGACAACGAATTTTATACGTTAAATATTCACTTTGTCAACCCGCTTACTTATAAAGGGGTCGAAACTACCACCTATAAATTTATAAAGACATTAGATAGACTAGTTACCTGATACGTCGTCTTGTTGGTACCTATCAACCGCCAATAGTACCTACAAAGCACCACATTACAAAACACAACATTACTCTATAAAATTATTAACAAAACAAATCTCCACATCTGCAATCCCATTAAGTGATGATCTGTGGATGCGTCACTGATCACCATTACGACTTAATTCTCGAGTCTGTGACAGCACCACTAGACTGCTGATCATTTTGAAGTTTCCAAATTTAACGGTTTTCGAGTCTTGACTGATGAAACACCATGTGTTCTAGATTACTATTGACTAACATTTCTTGAGTCAACTTTAGTATCATGATTAAGTCGGACACAGTATCTTTTCTAGCAGTGGCTGGTTTCTTTTTTCGACCACAAATCTCGCGAACAACTCGTTTTATCACGATGCATCTAGGGACGAGATCAGTATCATACTGGTACCATACCAGTACCGGAAAAGTGGATACCAATTACCGTACCGAATTTCTCAGTTCAGTAACGGTACGGTACCGGTATTTCGGTATTTTACCGCATTGGTACCGCTTTGGTGTGTTCCATTGGTTTACCTAAAAAAATATCTTGTAAATCCATCCATCCGTTATTAATTGAATTGACGTAATATATAGTGGGAAAACTAGACAAATGTATGTAGTAAAAACTAAAAAAATCAAAAGGAAAACATACATGGGTTCGACTTTTAACATCCAAATTCCAACATGTCTAAAAAAAGCATCATAATTCATAAGTGCAACAACTTAAACAACTAAAATGAGAGCAAAGAAACTAAGAAAGCACTATTTAAATACCTTAAATTTAATGAAGATGTCTTTGAATTCTTGATTGATCGTACTATCAGTATAGAATGATTGATAAAAGATTTTAGGTTTAGGTTATATTATATATTAGTTCAAGATTTTAAAGAATGCATAAACCTCTTTCTAATCCATCATAATATAGGGATATTATCACTAATATTGAATTAATTATATTTATTTAATAGTATTTTTGGTATCTTTTTTCTAATAATATTGTTGGAATGTCGATACAACTAAACTTTTTTTTATAAGGGTACTATTGTTCATAACTCTTTTAATTTAATAATAGTATATTTGGAATATATTTTTCTAATAATACTGGGAGACTATGATTTATGTTGAATTTATATTTGTCAAAATACCTCTTAGCATTCATTATTGAAATTCGGTATGAATACCGTATTTTACCGAAAAATACCGGTACCGATACCGTTATTTACTGATACCAAAATTCAAAAAATTTATTACCGATATCGGTACCGTTTACAATTTGTTTAGATTAAAACAACCAACAAGATAATTGTAGATAAATTAGAGATGCAAGGAAACCTACTACATGCATACATACATGGGTCCCACATATTCTTTACTCTCTTACAGAAAATACAAATAAAAAAAAAACAAAACTAGTAATGGATAACACAGTTGTGTGCGGGTCAAGTGTATTCAAAAGCAACAAACTTTGGTGTTGATCAAGTTTCCTTTTTAAGGTATAGAGAATTACTTCACACCGAGACAAAGTAATAATGCGTAGCATAATATAAAAGAGAATGATGCTAAAAGGCATATTTTTTGTGCTAAATAATATAGTTTACAATTGAGGTGGCAAAACAGTTTATTGAGTTGTACGTATAGTTAATGTTCAATAAAAGTATATTATGACTACATTAACTTAAGACAATGATTTACAAAATTTCATACGTTAAATATTCACTTTGTCAACCCGCGGGGTCGAAACTACCATCTATAAATTTACAAAGACCATAGACTAATTACCTGCAATCCCATTAAGTGATGATCTGTGGATTCGCCACTGATCATCATTACGACTTAATTCTCGAGTCTGTGACATGTTGGTGACAACACCACTAGACTGCTGATCATTTGGAAGTTTCCAGATTCAACGGTTTTCGAGTCTTGACTGAAGAAACACCATGTGATCTAGATGACTATTGACTAACATTTCTTGAGTCAACCTTTCTAGCAGTGGTTGGTTTCTTTTTTGGACCACAAATCTCACGAAAAACTCGTTTCATCACGATGCATCCATGTAATTGCTGTTCGCCAGTTCGGTCTCTCACCCATAAACCAATAATATATATCTCATATATCAATATAGGTATTTTTTGTACAAACTTAGTAAAATAATCATAATTTTCATGTAATACTTTCCAAAAATAATGACCAAAGTTATACCGAATAAAACTAATAGAGAAAATAAATTCAATATGCTCCTCATCATGAACGATTAGAAATGACAAATAAATTAAAACTTCGATTAAACTCACATCAATACCTGTCGACGAGGCCCATTCGGATTGGGGGCACCTCGTCTTGGGCTCTTCTCCGTTGGGCTTCTCAATAGGCCCAAAGCTTGTTTTTTACTCATAAGAATGAACGCAAGAAAGAGCGGGAAGCAGGATGTCTTGTCCAATGCAAGGAACATTAAATGCCTACATATGTGAGATGATCATCGCCGGAGAAGGTATGAGAAACATAGCAACCCTCATTTAATGCTCGGGACATCATGCCGGTAGGAATCAGACACATGTCTGAGTCTTCCAAAGGCATCACAATACCGTTGGATGATGTTGAAGCCCTCGTCGGAGAGATAAGCCCTCTCGATTATATAAGGCCAGTACGAGATCGTCCCAAGTAAGCATTCAATAAAAAATTACATTGATTACACTCACATTTCACACTCCACATTTAATCTGGACATTTTTCGGATCACATTAAAGGCCCTTTGCCTAGAATTCACACCAAGGGATATTCCGGTGACTGCAAACTCGTCGAATAAACTCCATCTTCTCCGGCAAGCTTTCTTATTCTCATGCCGGAGCTTGGTCACGGATTCCCCCCTCGGGGTCCTCCGTGGCGAGGCTAATGGTGTTTTGTTTTGTAGGTTGACAAAGGAGATCTGTTACAATGTTGACGAGCCCCGTTGACTTCATACAGGAAATCAAGGACTCGACATTGGCCCCATCCTTGGGACCTCTGTTCATAGAGTAGTTCCATCAAGAACCTATACGTTGTAAGGGGTTTCCTCTCTAAGAGACGACATGGCTACCCGACCACCTCCTAACTCCCAAGTTACAAAGGTTTTTCAGGCTACCGACGAGACGGTAACCGTCGAAGACATCACCAATGAGTTTGAGACCGACGGTGAGACTGGGCCATCGATAAAGAAGAATGCTATCACACCGGATTTCGTGTCTAAGCACAAGGACCAATGGGGTTTTCTACGGGGCGTCGCCTACGGCCCATGTGGGCGTCGGCGACGACCCCCCTAACCTTGGGTTTCTGTTTTTCCCATTTCTTGCTTCCAGTTGACCCGTTTTCCATCCCGATGCTCCGTATAGCTCTCGAATAGCTCCTTAAACTCCATTAGACCTATAAAACAGAATACTAATCAAAAGTAGGTTATTCGAAACTAAAAGTTATGTAAAAACATCAACTTAAACGTAATAAAGCACCAGTTTTTGATCACGTATCACCTACCCATTTTGCCACCTCCCCTTTCTTTATTTGTACTGACCGGAAGTATTTGTTATTCAATTTATTTTACTTTACAAATGTTTTTTTAGCTATATATTAAACAATTACAAAACAATTTGTTTAGATTAAAATAACCAATAAGATAGTTGTAGATAAATTAGAGATGCAAGAAAAGCCATAACGCATACATACACATGGGTCCCACATATTCTTTACAGAAAATATAAATACAAAAACAACACTAGTATAAATGGATAACACATTGTGTGCGGGTCAAGTGTATTCAAAAGCAAAAAACTTTGGTGTTGATCAAGTTTCTTTTTTAAAGTATAGAGAATTACTTCAAACCGAGACAAAGTAATAATGCATGATAGCATAACATAACATAAAAGAGAAAGATGCTAAAATGCATATTTTTTGTGTTAAATAATTTAGTTTACAATTGAGGTGGCAAAACAATTTATTGTAGTTAATGTCGTACAATAAAAGTATATTATGACTACATTAACTTAAGACAATGATTTACAAAATTTCATACGTTAAATATTCACTTTGTCAACCCGCTAACTTATAAAGGGGTCAAAACTACCACCTATGAATTTACAAAGACCATAGACTAATTACCTGCTACGTCGTCTTGTTGGTACCTATCAACCGCCAATAGTACCTACAAAGCACCACATTACAAAACACAACATTACTATATAAAATTATTAATAAAACAAATCTCCACATCTGCAATCCCATTATCTGTGGATGCGTCACTGATACATACTATGATCACCATTACGACTTAATTCTCGAGTCTGTGACAACATCACTAGACTTCTGATCATTTTGAAGTTTCAAAATTCAATGGTTTTCGAGTCTTGACTGATGAAACACCATGTGTTCTAGATGACTATTGAGTAACATTTCTTGACTCAACTTTACTATCATGATTAAGTCGGACACAGTATCTTTTCTAGCAGTGGTTGGTTTCTTTTTTGGACCACAAATCTCGTGAACAACTCGTTTCATCACGATGCATCTAGGGACGAGATCGGTATCATACCGATATCGTACCAGTACCGCCGGAAGTATTTGTTATTCAATTTATTTTACTTTACCAATGTTTTATTTAACTATACAGTTAATTGCCCGGATGGTCCCTATGGTTTCACGTTTTTCACGTATAGTCCCCACCTTTTGAAAATAGCAGGTATACTCCCTATGGTTTTTTATTTTGTTACTCGGATAGTCCCCTGAGTAGATGTCAGTTAGTTTGGAAATATCAGGTATGCTCCCTATGGTTTGTCATTCTGTTACTCGGATAGTCCCCTGAGTAATTGTCAGGGGACTATCCGAGTAACAAAATGACAAACCATAGAGAGCATACTGCTATTTCCGAAAGGTGGGGACTAAACGTGAAAAAACGTAAAACCACAAGGACCATCCGGGCAATTAACTCTTAACTATATATTAAACAGTTACAAAACAATTTGTTTAGATTAAAATAACCAATAAGATAGTTGTAGATAAATTAGAGATGCAAGGAAAGCTATCACATGCATATACATACATGGGTCCCACATATTATTTACAGAAAATACAAATAAAAAACAAAACTACTATAAATGGATCCGGGTCAAGTGTATTCAAAAGCAACAAACTTTGGTGTTGATCAAGTTTCCTTTGTAAAGTATAGAGAATTACTTCACACAGACAGTAATAATGCATAGCATAATATAAAAGAGAAAGATGCTAAAATGCATATTTTTTATGTTAAATATTTTAGTTTACAGGTGGCAAAACAGTTTATTGAGTTGTACGTATAGTTAATGTCGTACAATAAAAATATATTATGACTACATTAAGTTAAGACAATCAATCAATCATAACTAGTAAAATCTCACAAATAGCAAAGCTATTGGTAGGGTCTGGGGAGGGTGGGATGTAGGCACACCTTACCTCTACCGTTAGGGATAGAGAGACTGCTTCCGGTGAGACCCTCGGCTCCAAAACACACAGGAGAGAAATAAATAGAACATGAGGTGTGTTTGTATATGAAGCTACCAATATAACATGAGAGGTGAAAGAGTGCATGGTAAACAAAAGAGTTAAATGCCATTTTAGTCCTTGTGGTTTGGGCCATTTTGCCAGTTTAGTCCAAAGGTTTCATTTTTAACCTGTGGGTCCAAAAAGGTTTCACAGTTGCCATTTTAGTCCACTGGGTTAACATCATTTTTTCTGTTAACGAGAAGGCCAATTCGGTCATTATATGGTTGAATTGTCCTTTTAGTTAACAGAATTACATACAAAATGACCGAATTGGCCTTCCCGTTAACATAAAAAATGGATGAAGTTAACCTAGTGGACTAAAATGGCAACTGTGAAACCTTTTTGGACCCACAGGTTAAAAATGAAACCTTTGGACTAAACTGGCAAAATGGCCCAAACCACAGGGACTAAAATGACATTTAACTCTAAACAAAATATAACAACACAAACAACCTATACAAATAGATACATATCTACGACCATACACTACACCTAAGAACACAATTGTACCCTCTCCTAGAAATCCTTAAACCTTAATCCTACGTCTCCACGAGCTCCTATCATGGACCATGTTCTCAGACATGTGCAATCTTTCCAAATCCTGCCTAATCCGCTCATCCCAAGTAATTTTGGGTCTGCCTCTACTCCTCCCCTCCACCTCGAGAGTTTCAACCACTCTAACTGGCTCTATCGTATGCCTACTCTTCACATGCCCAAACCATCTCAATCTTCCCTTCTTTATCTTATCTGATATATTAGCTACTTCTAAGATCTCCCTAAAAACTTCATTTCTTATTCGGTCTAACCTTGTGTGCCCACACATCCATCTTAGCATTCTTATCTCTGTCACCTCCATCTTGCGTGCTTGTACTTTCTTAATGGCCCAATAGTCGGTTCCGTATAACATAGAAGGTCTAATTGCAACCCTATAAAATTTCCCTTTCAATTTTGTTGGGAACCTCCTATCACACAATACTCCAGTGGCAGCTCTCCACCTACACCATCCAACCTGGATGAGGTGGGCAGCGTCACTATCTATCTCCCCATCCCTCTGAACAAACGATCTTAGATACTTGAACTTAGTCGCCTGCGGAACCACTTGACCGTCAATGGTGATCTGAATGTCCTCATCGTTGTCTACTAATGATTTACAAAATTCCATATGTTAAATATACACTTTGTCAACCAGCTAACTTATAAAGGGGTCGAAACTACCACCTATAAATTTACAAAGACCATAGACTAATTACCTGCTACGGCGTCTTGTTGGTACCTATCAACCGCCAATAGTACCTACAAAGCACCACATTACAAAACACAACATTACTCTATAAAATTATTAATAAAACAAATCTCCACATCTGCAATCCCATTAAGTGATGATATGTGGATGCGTCACTGATACATACTATGATCACTATTACGACTTAATTCTCGAGTCTGTGGCATGTTGGTGACAACACCACTAGACTGCTGATCATTTTGAAGTTTCCAAATTCAACGGTTTTCGAGCCTTGACTGATGAAACACCATGTGTTCTAGATGACTATTGACTAACATTTCTTGAGTCAACTTTAGTATCACGATTAAGTCGGACACAGTATCTTTTCTAGCAGTGGCTGGTTTCTTTTTTGGACCACAAATCTCGCGAACAACTCATTTCATCACAATGCACCTAGGGACGAGATCGGTATCATACCGGTACCGTAGAGTACCGATACCGAAAATACCGGTACCGAAATTGAGGAAAAGTACATACCGAAATTACCGTACCGAAGTTCTCAGTTCAGAAACGGTACGGTACTGGTATCGGTACCGGTATCTCGGTATTTTACCGCATTGGTACCGCTTTGGTGTGTTCCATTGGTTTACCTAAAAAAATATCATGTAAATCCATCCATCCGTTATTAACTAACTTGGCGTAATATATAGTGGGAAAACTAGACAAATGTATGTAGTAAAAACTAAAAAATCAAAAGGAAAACATACATGGGTTCGACTTTTAACATCCAAATTCCGACATGTCTAAGAAAACATCATAATTCATAACTGCAACAACTAAAACAACTAAATCGGGAACAAAGAAACTAAGAAAGCAGTATTTGAATACCTTAAATGTAATGAAGATGTCTTTGAATTCTTGATTGATCGTATTATCACTATAGAATGATTGATAAAAGATTATAGGTTTAGGTTATATTATATATTAGTTCAAGATTTTAAAGGAATGCATAAACCTCTTTCTAATCCATCATAATATATCTGGGAGATTATCACTAATATTGAATTAATTATATTTATTTAACAGTAATTTGGATTTTTTTTTTCTAATAATATTGTTGGAATGTTGATACAACTAAACTTTTTTTTTTATAAGGGTACTATTATTCATAACTCTTTTAATTTAATAGTAGTATATTTGGAATATATTTTTCTAATAATATTGGGAGATTATGATTTATGTTGAATTTATATTTGCCAAAATCCCACTTAGCATTCCTTATTGAAATTCGGTATGAATATCGTTTTTTACCGAAAAATACCGGTACCGATACCCTTATTTACCGATACCGAAATTCAAAAAATCTATTATTGATACCGGTACCGTTTACACCGGTACCGATATTTCGGTAAAAATCTCATCCCTAGCTAGATGCATCCATGTAAGTGTTGTTTGCCAGTTCGGTCTCTCACCCATAAACTGTGGTAGACCCAGGATTTTTTTTCCTAGAGGTACGGAATATTTTTTTAACATTTAGGCCCCAAGCTATATAAAATAATTCAGTTCATAACGGTTAGGGTCATGTAAAATAAAAGAACATCAAACTAAAACTTATATAATCATAAAAAACATGTCAAATGTCATTACAAACATATTTAAAATTGTGCCATACGGGTTTTCACTTTTTGAAATATATTTAAAACATCATTTAGAGATACTTTCCTAAGAGTATCCACATCAACGAATTCGGAAAATGATTCAATCTCTTTCCTCTTAAGAAATCCATCATAACTTCCCTACTCACGGTTCCTAACTACCTGATCAAATATAAAACAACCAAATCACTTAAAACAACACTTAACACTTAAAGTCTTAAACAATCTTCAACCATACTCGTTTGCCACAAATCTTGCGAACAACTTGTTTCATCACGATGCATCCGTGTAACTGCTGTTCGCCAGTTCGATCTCTCACCCATAAACCAATAATATATATCTCATATATAAATATAGGTATTTTTTGTACAAATAGTAAAATAATCATAATTTTCATCTAATACTTTCCAAAATAATGACCAAAGTTATACCGAATAAAACTAGTAGAGAAAATAAATTCAATATGCTACTCATGATGACAAATAAATTAAAACTTCGATTAAACTCACATCAATACCCATCATTCATAGTCATAAAAGAGATGCTTGTTAATTATTATTGTACATTTTTTTTAATTAAAAAGAAGGTGAGAATCAACTTTATTTCCTTTGCACTCAACGAATTCAAAAAAAAAAAAAAAAAAAAAAACCTATACAAGCCTGCCTATATATGAGTTGTGGAAGAGAAGAATCCAACAAGTGATTTTGAAAGGGATGTTAGGATTTGTTATTGAATGATTAAAACCTTTCGTGTAACCATACAAATTCTTTTTCATTCCTTTATATTGGCGCATTAGTGTGTTATTTTGGTATTCAACTTGCTTGCTGATCCATCTCATCTCATAATCAAATCAATTTGATGGGTAGTACAACTGGTACGTCTTTCATTCTTTCATATTATATATGTTTTTTTTATGCTCATTTGAGAAATCACATCTATGATGAGAAAGTATCCTTATATCATGTTGTATTCAAAAATAAAATTATGATATATATATCTCTCTCTAGACACACATAAACACACACAGAGAGACCTATCAAAATGATTCTTAGAAGAATTCAAAATTGTACGAGTTAGTATATTTCTTGTCGTATGATTTGGGGTGTTCATGGTTTGGTTTGAAAGTGTGAAATTGTCCAAATTGGTCATTGGTTTGGTTTCACGGTTGGAGTTTTATATTTGTGTAAATTGTTGTTTTGGTCCCTATGGTTTATACTAAATTGCTATATATTACAAAAATGAAAAGTCTTGCAAAAAAAAAAAAAAAAAAAAAAACTCATGTTTCTTATCCTTGCGATTTTAGTCCACCTGACTAACATTCATCTACTAGTGCCATTAAGTGATGGGCAAAATTGTCATTTAATATCTTATATTAAAGAAATTTTAAATTTCCCCTTTTAATCTATAGGAGCCAAAACTGTAATTTACTCGTCTTATTACTCTTCATGTATAATTAGAAAAGGTAGTAACTTGAGATATTTATAAATTATGAGATGTAAAAATATTATATAAGTTTTAACAATATATTTAGGTAAGAATGAAATATTAAATTGTGTTACAAAACTAAAATCACTATGCTATAAATTAAAGTGTGTAGCATAACTGAAACGAATGGGTTATAAAACACAATTGTTAAAAAAAACACTAAAATTATATTGTTCAATGTTTTTAAGCCACTCAAAGTTCAAAAAATACAGACGTGCGATCAAATTATTATTATTATTATTATTATTATTATTATTATTATTATTATTATTATTATTATTATCTTCTTTCAAAATATGCATATAACATATCAGATATTAATCTAGCATATATTCAAAGATATGATAAAATAGAACCGCTTGAGTGAAACACAAACTACAAAGATTTAATTACTTGAATATTGAATTCAGAAAATTGGTAGCCTTATGAAGTAAAGTTATATTTCTCTTTTTTAATCCCTATACGTATGAGTAGATATATAACTTTACTTCATGAGTTCATGAGGCTATCTATTTTCTGGATTCAATAATTAATTAATCAAATCTCTGTCGTTTTTGTTTCATTCAAGTGGTTCTATTTTATCATATCTTTGAATATATGCTAGATTAATATCCGATATGTTATGCGAGAACCGCCTTTATTGCGATAACCGTCAGAACCAATGTAAACACAACAAAATAAACTCATTAAACTACCAAAAACCTAAAAAAACCTAACCCCCCTCCCCCTAAGCTAAACGCTAAAAAACATTTTTTTAAATTTTTTTCAACGCTTTTCCTAATAAAAATGAGTAGAAACTATTCTAATAAAAAATCATTTAAAAATATTTTAGCTTTTTTTTAAACGTTTTTTAAACATTTTTTATATTTATATTTTTAGTTTTTGATTTTTTTTATTAAGATTACTTCTACATGTATTTATAAGAAAAAGCGCCCAAAAAAAATTGTTTTTTAAAGTGTTCACCGGTTCCCCACTTTTTTAGTGTTCTCCAATGAACTCTCCCCTATATATATATATATATATATATATATATATATATATATATAGGGAGGGGCTCATGCGAGAACTCCATTTATTGTGAGAACCATGAGAACCAATGTGAACACAACCTAAAATAGCTAAAAAAACCTAAACCCCCCCCCCCCCCCCCCAAGCTAAATTCTAAAAACTAAAACCTCCAAAAAACCTAACCCCCACCCCCCACCCAAGCTAAAATGCTAAAAACTAAACCCCCAAAAAACCTAAAAAAATCTAAATTTTTTTTTTTGATTTTTTTAATATTTTTTAGGTTAAAATCGCTACTTTTCGACTCCAAAAAAAAATAAAAAAAATTAAAAAAAAATTTTTGGAGTCGAAAAGTAGCGATTTTAACCTAAAAAATATTTAAAAAATCAAAAAAAAAAATTTTGTGTGATTTTTAGGCATTTTTGGTTGTGTTCACATTGGTTCTCGCGGTTCTCGCAATAAGAGGTGGTTCTCGCATGATCTTCTCCATATATATATATATATATATATATATATGGTAAGGATCCGTTAGGAACCACCATTTATTGCGAGAACTATGAGAACAATGTGAACTCATCCAAAACTACTTAAAAAACAATTTTTTTTAATTTTTGATAAAAATCGCAACATATTATTTATAAACTTTTTTTTGTAAATAGTCGCGATTTACCTGTTAAAAAATAATGTTTTTAGCATTTAGTTTAGGTTTTTTTAGGGGGGGGGGGGGGGGGGGAGGGGTGTTTCGTTTTTTGGATTGTGGTGGGGCGGGGGTGGATGTTTAGGTCTTTGGGTGGTAGTGGGGTGGGTTTAATTTGGTTATGTTCACATTGATTCTTGTGGTTCTCGCGATAAATATGGTTCTCGCATGAACCCTATCATATATATATGACAAAGATCTGTTATGAACCACCCTTTATTGCGAGAACCGCGAGAACCAATGTGAACACAACCAAAAATACCTAAAAAACACACAATTTTTTTTTTAAATATTTTTTATAAAAAAAATCGCTACTTTTAGTAGCAAAAAAAAAAAAATTTTTTTTGCTACTAAAAGTAGCAATTTTAACTTAAAAAATATTAAAAAAAATTGTGTGTTTTTTTGATTTTTTAATGATTTTTTTAGGTTTTTTGGGGGTTTATTTTTTAGCATTTTAGCTTTGGGGGGGGGGGGGGGTTTAGGTTTTTTTTTGGGTGGGGGGTGGGGGTTTAGGTTTTTTTTTTTTTTTTTTGGGTAGGTTTTTTTAGCTATTTTAGGTTGTGTTCACATTGGTTCTCGCAATAAAGGTGGTTCTCGCATGAACCTTACCCTCTATATATATTCTCAACAATTGATTCCCGATGTTAATTAAAAATCAAATTTCTATTTTTCATCTTCTTGTTAAGCATAGTCTCTCCTCTTATGGTAAGAAACTTTTATGACAATTTCCAGTTTAGAAAGAATGTAGATAGATAGCTAACCTATCGATCTAGGAAGGAGTAGGCAGTGTTCATTTGTGATTGGTATTGAGCACTAACATGGAATGATATGAACCATGTTTGAATCTTTGGATGTTAAATTCATGAACATGGTATCATAATAAAACTGAAACAATGACTTACTGTAACATAAAGATTTCATTGTGTAGTTGATCACTTTAGTCACGAGCACTCGCTCAGCCTTGTGCATCTGCAGCCGCCGAATCACAAAAATGAAAGTTCCGAAGATGAAGATGAAGAGAAAGAAGATTTTGTTGAGGAACTCTGTCATGGTGGCCAATGCGGCCTATGTAAAGAACGAATCTGGTCATTTCATTTGTGTTACTACTCCTGCAAGTCTTGTGACTACTCATTGCACACATTTTGCGCACAACTACCTAAGACCAAACAAAATTGCCCATCACATCCCGGTCACACTCTTACATATCGTGTTATTGATTTTGATGATTCTGATGCCTATTTTCTTATAAGGTGCGTTGTTTGCAAACATAAGTGTCGCAATATCGGTTTATATGGTTGTGACGACTGTGGCTACTGCATTGACGTAATTTGTGATACAATGTCGGAGCAGAAGATAAAGCACCCTAGTCACCCTCACCAACTGGAACGAATGTTCGGGCACATAGCATCAGTTTGTGTAGCTTGTGGTCATAAACATGAAGGGGTCTTCTTTCACTGTACCACTTGTCTTAAGTTTCGGATTAACCTTGACTGTGCTTTGCTGCCCACTAAGTTAATAATACAAACTAGTACCAATGGGATTTTCAATCATTCACATCCACTTACCCTAGCCTATTCATTTCCATTGGACAAAATGAGAGCAAATTTTGTTCCTGTTTGTAGAGTTTGTAATCAGAGGTTCCATTTTAGTTTATGGAATTACAAATGCGATAAATGTCTCTATTACGTGCATGTTGATTGTGCAACTTCAAAAAGGGAGCCATTATCTACAAGTGAGCAACCTCCTTTTTTTTCTTTCTTAATATTGTCAATTTATCTAAAGATTATATATCTTAGTCTAATTTCAACTATATATCATTCATCAGGCCTTATAAATTATAAAGAAGATGAACATGTGAATCTCCTACAGTGTCCATTCCAAGATGAAGGTGACAACCTTTTGAGGCGCTATATGTCTAATCAAAAGGAGGTTATTGGTAAACAACACGATGGTGAAATTCTCAACTATTCCGGTCATCAACACCCACTCATCCTTTTCGACAAACAAACATCAGTTGGTAGAGAAATGGTTTCTCTACACGACCCCATGAAAAAAGTTCAACTATTATGTGATGGATGTGTGAGACCGATCATGACAGTTCCGTTTTACACGTGTTGCCAATATGCTGATGAGCAATGTTGTTTTGTTCTTCATGAATGGTGTGCCAAACTACCCTCTCAAATACAAGACTATTTCGGCCATCCTGATCATCCTCTTGTACTCATCACAAACATCCCTCATAAGTTCTTTGGTGTGTTCAGATGTAAAGTTTGCGAGTTAAGATCCAATGGTTTTGCGTATGGATGCGCAAAATGCGAATATTATGTTGACATCAATTGTGCATTCATACCAGAAGAAATCACACATGACGCTCATCCTAATCATCTCCTATCGAAAGTAAAACCTTCCGAAATCTGGAAGGATTGCAAAGCATGTGACTATTCGATGCACGTGAGGTGGGGATTCAAATGTACCTCTTGTGATTTCTACATTCATGTGTGGTGTGCCTTGTTATTGCCAAGAGTGATTAAGCACAAACTGGATAAACATCCTTTGAACCTACGATACGAACCAGCGGAGAACCATACTGGAGAGTACTTTTGTGAAATATGTGAGGATAAATTTAACCCTTGGCAGTGGTTCTATCATTGCACCACATGTGCCCAGTCCATGCATACTAGATGTGTGCCAGTTATACTTCAATATGAGCAAGCTACGAATGAAAATAATGTCAGAGGCATCTATGAGTTCCTCAACGTCAAATTTGGAGGAACGCTTGAGATCAAAGATCACCCACACCGTTTGAGCTTTGTTCAAGGGGTGGAGAGTGATGGCAATTGCAGTAACTGCCCTTATTATAATAAACGATTGCAGCATGAAATGATCTTCAAGTGCATGGAGTGTGAGTTTGCATTACATTATAAGTGTGCTTCTTCATTTGCATGTTAATTTATTTCTTTGGCTTATACTTTGGTACAGCCATACACTGTTGTAACCTTTTTATGTGTGTCCAGTCATTTCTTTTTGCTAGTTTGGTTTCCATCTTTTATAAATTAAACTTATCCATTTGTTTAAAAACACTATCCTCTCCATCTGTCTCAATCGATTTGGTTAGTTTCCATCCATCATAATCTTATTGCTTGTTTTATCTTTATGGATGATTTAATTTGTTAACATATTTCCTTGGATGAACAATTTGCATTTCCTACCTATGATCAAGATCTCAAATTCCAAATATGTGTTGCACTCTACGTGTTCGATTAAATGTCTCAAAAGACTGTTCATATGTGAACAAACCTTGCTTCACATGTTCAGTGGCTTTTTGTTATTAGATTAAGAATAACGTGTACATTAATGGGTTTTTATTGCGAAAGTTTTTAGTATTTTGTATTCAATTTAATGGAATATGTTATGTAGCTAAAATTACAACGGGCAAAATAAACTCAAGTATCAAACTTTGGGTCGTTGTGATATCTTGGGTTAGTTTGGGCAACAAACAACTTTCAAATGGGTCTTTATGGACTGGAGAAAAAGAGAATCATTATTTGTGGGAATTTTGATAATGGCTTTGCTTATGAGCTTTTAGCAGTGTGATTCAGCCAAAAAGGGTTCTTGTGATTCAGCCGAAAAGGGTTCTCCCGATGCAGCTTTCAAGTTCAGGTTCTTGATTGTCCAAATTGAAAATCCAAATCGCAGTTCTTTTTGATAGTATAAGTTTGACTGTTTGGGTTTGATAGCAAGTTTTACAATGAATTTGTATTTTGTAATAATTTGTTATTATATTGTGATAAGTTTAGTCATTTATATTTTTTTCAGAATGACTCAAACTTGTTCTTGCCTAAAGCCCTGAACCTATCCTGGCCTTCCACACCGCTGACCCAACCCACCCATTTGGCCAGTCATAGCTAAGTTTTGAATTCGTCGCTCAGATTATACGTTTTGAGTTCGTAGCTCAGATTACACGTTCGGATTTAGGTTATTGATAACGGGCAAAGTCACAATTTTTTTTAAAAAAATGATGCAAATGAGAACAGTTAAACGGGTCAAAAATCACGTAATATGTATACATGCTTTTTACGTCCTAAATCTTGTTATTTAATAGAACAATAAAAGGTGTTTCCAATAGTGCTTCTTTCGCCAGGGGCGTAGCTTTCAAGGGGCCGCGGTTGGGGGGGGGACCCGACCCCCGAACTTTTCGCTCAGTAGTGTTATGTATGTACGTTTCGTATAGAATTTTTTAGGTATATACCTTTTCGACCCCCCGGTTTTATAATTTTTTTTTTACTCACATAGAATTTTTAGGTCCGGTGACTTCCGACTCCCTAGTGGAAATTTTCAAGCTTCGCCACTGTCATTCGCTACCTCTAGTTTTTGCGTTATTTTGAATGTCGATATATATAATGAGTTGCAGGGGAGACCTGCTGCTGCTAGATTTATCGGTCTCCCTGTTGTCTTTTCTACCATATTTTTAGTAATCATTTTACTCTATATCGGGATATACTTTACATATGCTACTAGAGCTTGTGATGCCTTTGTTTTTTTTTTTTTTCAGTGTAGCTTCCGGTAAACTGGTCCATTTACTAAGGTTATGTTCTCAAACAGGTCAAATATGTTTGATCTCACATATATTCAATGGTTATAGACTTATAGTCTTATAGATCAACTCGAGATCCTCTCCAACTGTCTCAACTGATTTGATTAGTTATCCAATTTGTCTATGACAGATCAAGATATAAAGTTCCAATTATGTGTTGCACTCCACGTGTTTGATTAAATGTCTCAAAGAGTGTTCAGATGTAAACAGACATTGGTTCACATTTTCAGTACGGTTTTTGTTATTACTTTCTTTAATGGGTGTGTATCATCTATTCTTGTGAGTTCTCTATTTGGTTTGAATAGTTAAGAATTCCATATTTTTTATTGAGAAATTTTATAGTATTTTGTATATAGCTAAAGTTACAACTGGAAACATTAACTCAAGTATCAAACTTTGGGTTTGGGTCTTTATGGACATTTGTTGTGATATATTTGGTTAGTTTGGGCAACAAGCAACCTTTTAATGGGTCCTTAGACTAAAGGGTATGGAGAGGATGGGCTCGGATGGGTTGAGCCGCCACGTAGGCGCCACGTAGGAGTGGTTTGGATGGGATGAACCTAGAGGGATGGAGGATGAGGCCCCACAACAATAAAAAAATATAAAATTTTAGAGAGAGATAGAGAGAGAGGAGAGACAAAGATAGAGAGAGAGAAGAAAGGAGGCTCGACTGAATCGGCGTGGGGGAGACGAATGAGCCGAGCCGGGGCTAAGGGGGGCGGTGTGGGGGCTCGGCGCCGGAGCTAGCCGGGGCTAGCCGACCCCCATACCCATTAGTCTTATGGGCTAAAAAAAGAAAATCATTATTTAGATAGGTTTTGTAGCTTCTCTTTCACTTTATTTCTTGATCATGGGAATTTTGTGGTTGAAAGAGTGTGTTTGAATTAATCAAGCACACTGTGCTCTGTTAATTTGCTTGTCTTTGGCCAAGACTTTTTGCTAATAATGAGCTTTTTGCGGTGTGATTCACCCGAAAAGGGTCATGCGACTCAAACTGCAACGGCTACCAAATCTAGTAACACACGCGAAGATGCTCTCTTTTAACATTTTCAATTTGTGTGGACCAAAAGTTGAACAAGCAGTTGGTGAAAGGAATTCTGATGCAGCTTTTTACTTAGTTCAGGTTTGTGAATGTTTAAATTAAAATCCTAATTGTGGTAGTTCTTTATTGATATTACAAGTTTGACTAAATGGGTTCTAATAGCAAATTTTAGAAAGATTTTGTAACAATTTGTTATTATTGTGATAAGTTTGGTCATTTATACCTTTTTCTAGAATAACCCAAACCTATTTTTGGTCACACACTGTTTTTACCCGATCCAAATTGAACCCTTTTTAAGTGACCTGTTCTGACCTAAACCCATCTTTGCCTTTCGCCCCGCCCGAGCTGACCCGCCCATTTTGCTAGGCTGAGCTAAAATTTGAATTTGTGGCTTAGATACACGTTTAGTCATGGCCTATAATTTGAGTTGTATTTAACTGATAATGGGTCAAACTTGTGAACTTTTAAACAATGCTACAGATGAAAACAGTCAAATAGCTTAAATGGGTCAACATGTATACATGTTTTTCTACATATGCTTTTGCAGCATCTAATTTGATAGAGAAAGTAGTCATTTATAGTATGTAGAAATATACTTTACATATGCCGCTAGAGCTCATATAGTGTTTTTAGTGTAATTTAGGGTGAAAAGGTAATCAAAGGTATAAAAAATATTATTTAATTGAAAAGAAGAGAGAACATATAGTGTTTTTAGTGTAATTTAGGGTGAAAATATGGTGGGATGGATGTGAATGCTTAACCTCCTCAATTTCGGAGAGAGAGAGAGAGAGAGAGTTAAACCTCCCTGAACTGCCAATATTACAGTTTTTTTTTTCTGGTTTAAATGGTCAGAATCAAAAGTTATACGGCTGAGATTGCACCAAAAGTTGGTTGCAGCATACGCTGTCTATAATATATATAATTGGTCATGGGCTCAACTGGTTGTGATTGTGTTTTAACGTGACTTTTTGGTAGTCAACTCTTTATGGTCATACATTATCAATTAACATATGAGAGTATTTTGCTTTCTGAAGCAAGTAATACACTGAATTGTATATATGTTTGAAATTGTCTAAATCCTTGAATTTTGTCAAAGGATTATTTTAGTGGCTTAACTTTTTGTTTCAATGAGGTTTGCTAAATCTAGTGCTTTGTTTGTTTGTTTGTTTGTCCGAGTTGGTAAATGCTAGGAATGGATTTTATACATAATGATGACACATGCTGTTTTGGGATAGCATTTATACTTACCGAGTTAATACGGACATAACTAAAATTATGAACGAGTCCATTTTGGACAAATGTTGGATTATTTCGAACTCTCTGGTAAAGATAGCGTAAGTCCATGGGAATTTTGTGATTCAAAGAGTGTGTTTGAATAAATCAAGCACACTGTGGTCTATGGCTAAGAGGTTTTGTGACTCTGGTTGAAATGGCTACCAAATAAAGTACAAATTTATTTGTTTGTTGTTATCTTAAATTGAACAAGAACGTGGCGAAAGGGCCTCTGCTTCCCAAGGAGCAGGGTGCATGGTAGGTCAGCCCCATTTTTACCTGAACCAATATTAGCCCATTTCCCAGGATTTTCTAAAACTATGAATTTGTTTGGATATATGTTTCATAGTCATTGCTTGTTATTTGTTTGTTTGATTATTACTTTTGGTTATTATGATTTTTAGATTAATGGGTTAAGTTATTCTACAAAAACTCCTAATTGTAAGAAGTGTAAGAAGGCTTTATAGAGTGACAAGTGTCCAATAACCTATAACCTAAACCCACCACGCCACCACCCAAAACCTAAACCCCCCCCCCTCTGGCAAAAAAAAAAACTATACCTCACCAAAAAATCCCCCAAAATATGTGTTACACTCCAAGTGTTTGATTAAATCTCTCAAAGACTGTTCAGATGTGAACAAACATTGGTTCTCTTCTTGTGAGTGCTTTGTTTGGTGTGAATTGTTAAAATTTTATAGTATTTTGTATTCTGTTTAATGGATCTTTATGATCTGAAAAGAAAAAGAATCATTATTTAGTGAGTTTGAATTCTCATTCACTTTATTTCTTGATCATGGGAATTTTGAGGTTCAAAGAGTGTGTTTGAATCAATGGAGTATACTGTGCTCTCTTAATTCAGCGGAAATTGAATTGTTTGTTGTTTGTTAACATGGATTGAACAAGCAGTTTGCAAAGGGCTGTTTGGGTTGCAGTAGTTCATTTTTGATAGTTTAAGATTGACTGTTTGGGTTCTAATAGCAAATTTTAAAAAGGTTCTGTAGCAATTTGTGATTATATTGTGATAAGTTTGGTCATTTATACCTTTTTTCTAGAATTACCCGAACTATCCACATTGATCCTTTTTAAGCGACCAGTTTTGACCTGACCTCAACCCATCTTGGCTTGTCGCCCCGCCCATTCCGCCTCGCCTGTTTTGATTGGCGAGAGCTAAATTTGAATTTGTGGCTTAGATATACCTTTCATCATTGCGTATAATTTGTTTCTTTCAATACTTTTAGTTGTTATGCTTTTTGGATTTATGTTACCGATATTGATTATAATGACAATTTGAGACTTTTGAGTTGTGTTTAATTGATAATGATCAAATATTAGTATATACCTTTTGGTGATATTTGTCATCAAGTTCAACTCATTCCAATTTTTAGCTTAAGTAGATGGAGTTTTAAGCATTCGGCCACAAAACGAAAACCTGCTCAAAAGCAAGACATAGTGTCGATCTGCAACTCGCATCATTTACCGCTTACTCTCCGCATCAATGGTAATGGATCGGGTGATTGGGCTGATAAAGATATTTAACAAGATTCATGCTACTATCATCTTACATATTGATGTTGCATCATTTGACTGTTGCTTTTCACCGAACGAAAGGTAATATTATTTTCTTTTGCAATTTGTATAACCATTTCAGGTTATGATCTTTCCTTACCATACCAACCACTTTTTTTCATTCCCACACAATGGTTCATTTCATTCCGCCTCTCAATTCGGCATACCAAACACTACATAAGGTTGTGAGTTTATCGAGTTATACAATTAGGCTATTCACGTGCGAATTAAGCATTTGGCTCCTATGATCTTAATTTTTTAAATTTCCTTATCAAAAACTTCAAAAAAGTGGTGTACACCACTATTGAGCGTCCCCCATTGACCAATCTCACGACCAACATGAAGGAGGTAAAGCACGTGTCCCAAAGTAAATCGGGCCGCAATAGATTCTCACCTCCCACCGACTTTAGGTTTTGTCAGGGGCAGATATTTGTGGGTTCTCAGGTACCCAGTGCACTTGGAAAAATGGAAAAAATTAGTGAGAACCTTATAGAATTTAGAAAAATTAGTGAGAATTAAAGAGAATTTACCAAAAGAAACCATTAGAATAAAATCTTGGATCCGCCACTGGGTTTAGTTAGTTCGATCTGTTCGGTTTGAGCACATTTTGATAATAACTTCTTTTTATACATTTCTGAACATTAAAGGGAAGATGATAGAGACCCGTAAGTGGGTTAAACTCAGAATTTAGAGATAGAAACAGAGACTCTTTTTGTAACAATTTTTCTTCTATTTCATTCCATAAACAAAGTGGCCTTTTATAGCCTTACATACTTAAAAACTGAAACATGAAATGCATACGTGAATAACTGAAAGGAAACATGGGTGATAATGGAAACTACCAACAATGCATGTTACGTGGGAAAGTGTAAACGTGAATATGCATGCAACTAATAGGAAAACGTGGGTTTGCTGGAGTTAGGGTGGTTGACCCGTATCAATTCTCCCCTCCTCAAAAACGGGCTTGTCCTCAAGACCGAGCCAAGGTGGAGCGGCTTCCGATTGCATGAGAAGGAATTTAGGGGGTTGACAACGGTGACCCGGCTGATAACGTTCATCACAGTTGAAACAAAGTCCTTCGGCACGGCGGGTTTGCATTTCCGCGGGGGTTAAGCGCTTGAGGGGCAGTGGGGTGGCTGTAGTAGATGAAGTTGGCAACACGTTGTGTACCGGTAAGACGGTTGTTGGAGGAGAACCTAATACGCCGCTGTGAGATTTGTCATCAGTGAAAGAAGCGCCATGTTTGAGTTTTTCTTCGACCCGTTTGGATAAGCCGTAAGCTTGGTTCAAAGTCGTTGGTTTTAGGATGGCTAACTCGGACTGGATTTCCGGTTTCAACCCGGAGAGGTAACAGTTGAGTAAAGCCTCATTAGGTAAGCCTACAATACGATTGCAAAGCTTCTCAAATTCGGCTTGGTAAGCGGTTACGGTTGTGGTTTGTGTGAGTTTGAATAGTGTGGCTTGGTGGTTGTCATAGTCGGATGGGCCGAAACGGAGTTCTAAGGCTCGTGTGAACTCGTTGCATGTTCCGAGCAAATGGTTACTGGCGAGGTATTTGTACCAACTAAGGGCTTCACCCGTGAAGTGAAACACCGAAAGTTGTAACTTGTCGTTGTCGGGTATACGGTAGTAGCTGAAATAATTTTCAGCTTGGAACACCCAATCCAAAGGATTGGAGCCATCGAAATTGGGTAACATGATTTTGGGTGGTCGAGAAGTGTTAAACGGTTGTTGAGGTGGTGGTGGAGTTGGCGGCGGCGGCGGCGGTGGTGGCGGTGGCGGGGGCGGCGATGGTGAACCGGAACCCATAGATGACGATGCGGCATAATTGTCGCTAAGCTTGGTAACTGCTGTGACCAGATGAGCAGTCATCTCGAGTTGTTTGTTCATGTTGGCGGCGAGAGTTTCGAATGTGGTACGTGTTTGGGTATTTCCGGCAGCCGTTGAAGTCATGAGTTGTTCAAACCGATCAAGCACGGCTTGCACATTCTCATCTAGCGGTGGTGTTTCTTTGCGAGGAGGCATGGAGTAATCGGGTGATGAAAGCACCAATTGATAGAGACCCGTAAGTGGGTTAAACTCAGAATTTAGAGATAGAAACAGAGACTCTTTTTGTAACAATTTTTCTTCTATTTCATTCCATAAACAAAGTGGCCTTTTATAGCCTTACATACTTAAAAACTGAAACATGAAATGCATACGTGAATAACTGAAAGGAAACATGGGTGATAATGGAAACTACCAACAATGCATGTTACGTGGGAAAGTGTAAACGTGAATATGCATGCAACTAATAGGAAAACGTGGGTTTGCTGGAGTTAGGGTGGTTGACCCGTATCAGAAGATTAGTTATCCAGTTTGTCTGATAGGAACTTGATAGAAATTGCATACTTAATAGCATATTGTAATTGTGAAGGGGGGGGGGGGGGGGGTTAGTGTAATTACTATTTCTATACATAAGGCATTAGTCATTATAGAAAGGGAAGGAGAGAAATTAGTAAATTGTTAGGCTCATGCTTATGGCATTGAGAAGGGCATAGCCCTGGCCACTTCTGTGGTTATTATTTGTATTGTCTTCTTCTTCAATCAAACCATTTAGTTTCAGATTTGCTTTCATCATCTCTAAAAATATTCAGTATCTATCATTGTCTATGGTGTTAATGCTGCCATTGCCATCAGTTTCTTACATTAACTCAAAACCGGAAGAAACATGTTCTTCCATTCATCAGCATCTTATGATCACTAGTTTTACTTTTTTGGATGATTTTAATCTATTAAAATTTTTAGTTGGATTAAATGTTTGCATTTGCTTCCTATGATCATTTAGGATCTAAGGTTCCAAATATTTGTTGCACTCTAACTGCTTAAAGAGTGTTCAAATGATTGGTTCACATTTTTAGTGGGTTTTGTTAATAGATGAAGAATTATTGTGTACATTAAGCTAGATTTATGGACTTATAATTGATTTAATGGGTGTAGATTATCTATTTTTTGTGGATGCTCAATAGTTAAGAATTTCATATTTTTTATTGAGAAATTTTATAGCAGTTGTATTCAGTTTAATAGAATATGTTACATTAAGGGTGTGTATGGGCCGGTTTGGTTTGGTTTTTACCATTAATCATAGCCATAATCGCGAGCTTCGGTTACAATTAATCAGATTCGATTTTAGTTTATATCGGTTAATTAACCAAGCAAGGTTTAAAATAAATAGGGGTGTGCATCGTTTGGACTTAGCTTAAGCCTTTTTTATAAGAAAACAAAAACTTCATTTTTTGGTTAAACTACTGATGTGAGATCTCTTTTAGTCAGATAATTCTCAACCAAAAAAAATTACTTAAGCCTCCTATGTTGGACGGTGGAACTTTCTAGTGTTGTACGGAAGATTTATATCACAAAAATTAAAAGGCATCTACAAAAATATCATTTTGTTCCTAACATACTTTTATCTTAGTAAAAAAAAACCCTCTATATGGTTACCGTAAAACATAAATCCATTATATTGACTTAAGTCTTAACATTACAACTTCGATTCAGTTCGGTTATATTGGTTTAACCACAACTTCATAACCCGTTACCATAACCGAATGATAAGTTAAACAAAGCTTCATAACCATTGGTTATATCGATTCAGTTATATCAGTTATGGTTTGGTTATCGATTATCGATTCAGTTAATTTTCTCACCATACCATTTTCTTAATTAACATGAGATTATAGATGTATCCAACCTCTAATTTATCTTTCAATTGAAATTATATATTCTGAAATGGAATACAATTCACCATCACTGGGATTTAAACATCAGCTTGGTCAACATTCAACAAGATATATAATCATGAACTAGAGCTATTTTTTATTGGAAAGATTCATGAAGCAGGTGTCAAAACACTGTTCTAAATACATATAAAACCATAGTTTCTCAATCCATAGGAACTATTTGAGCCTTGTTCATGTTCCAAGCATTTAGACTCAACATAGTAACACTCTTTGTGCCATTATTGAATACATAGAGCTTGGCGTGTTCATGAATCGCTAGCTTTGGATATACTCTAGCGGTGATACAAGCAAGTCCTTCTCCACCAAAACTTTCGACAATCGAATGATCTACCTACAAATTCGTAAAAGAAAATATTATGCCACAATACAAACATCTACAACGTCAATATAGAAGTAGTAGTTACGAAATAATGTATCATTAATAATGTTTCAAGAGCACGTCACTCTTATAAAACAACACCGAGGCCTAACTGGTGATCCTCTGTGTCGTGTTGTGTTATGTTGTGAGTCAGGATGTTTTGATTTATATCCACATATACATGTGTGCATTTGTAAGTCCATATATGTGTCCATGATTATGTGCTTGCATGCGTGTGTGTACATACATGTATAAGTAGGTTGTATGCATTTAACTTCCTAATTTGAGGTACTTTAAGCATTTAATTTTTAGTAAACTATGTGACAGATAACAAGTATTCTTTTGGGGTTTGTGGAGGATATAACACTAATCAGATTACCAAGCTTCTTAGTGAGATCTTATCATGAAGAGGGTCCAAATCAAGGAAAGCTCCATATGTGCTTTGTCCACTCCTTGTGCAATTGAGGACCTGAATTTATAACATAAGTTAATAAAGATTTTGACATTCCAAAATATGTATAACGGTGTCAGCAAGCTGATTTGTACTAACGTCAATGTATAAGTTTATGTGTTTTAGTTATCTATGTCAACCATATATAAGTAAAAATGTTAACCTGCTTTGATCACTGCACATGAGCACTTGAAATTTGTTAGGACCTTTAAATACTCGAAAGTAAACCGCAGTTTGTTCTGTCAAGTTCTTTGAAGCGAAAACTAGCATGCCGAATGGCCCATAACTCCCACTCGTAGAAACATTCTGTTGTTCACAAAGATGTTGCGGATCAGACAAATCTGAATTTATCAGCTCTGCATCACTCGGATTAGATAGACTAAACACCACTTCTATATCTGCCTGAAAGACAAGTTCCATTAGTCAATATGTAATAAAACATAATAGCAACATGCAAGTAAGTGTTATGTTGTAGCTATACAAATATATGTTAAAACGAGTCAGTTTCGCACACCTGTGAACCACTTATGCCTGGTACTTCATGGAGGGATCCACCCTTCAGTTCTCTACTCTCCATATTCACTTGTTTTGCTCTTAGCTTCTTGATTTCCTCCACTGGCCACTGTACTAACTGTTTTCGAGTATCGCTAAGCCAAATGCTCCTTGGAAACGACTGAAACAAACTAAACAAGTGTTATAACTGGCACTGGACACATGTCCATATATTTCTATGGGGTGTGCCTAAACGTAGCCTCCCCATGTGAGAGGGAATATGTTTTTAATGGTGGGCCCCTCCCCCAAGTTTGTGAGAGGGGTACTTTTAGCAGCACCCTTTCTGGATTTGACCATTTGACCAAATCGAAAAAACAAAGTACCTGAAGGCCAGACCACCCTTTCTTGAAGGCATCCGAGGGACTATCACCTTCATTAACCCATGCCCATAACACCCTTCTTTTTTTCGCACCATCATAGAATGACTTTGATGCATAAAACCTCCCATAATCATATTGAAGTTGTGTGTTGCTAACGCTAAAATCACTGGTAGCAAGGAGAAACTGATCGGTTTGCGGATCATACATCCCGATGACATAATACTCATGACTATTGAAGCTTACTTTGAGCACATGCATTGTGTTATTCCCTTGAAAAGATGTATCAATACCATCTTTGCCAATATTACTAACTGGATAGAAGTCAGGACATTCCCACATATTTGTTTCTTTCGAAAATTGTAAAGGTTTATCCGACCTGGTCCAGTTAAAACCGTCTGTACTGTAATACAAAAGCGCGGTTGCCTGACCCTTGATGATCTCACTTCCAATCAAAATCCTCCATTTTCCATCTGGACCCTTCCAAGCCGTTGAAGGGTCACGGAACTGGGACGTGTTGATGTCATTGACAGGGGTCAGAACAGGGTTACCTGACCATTTGATCCAGTCTTTTAGAAGGGGGTCAGAGCGGTTTTTGGGGAGGGCCAGGTTTTGAACCTGGGCGCCATCTACGTCTTGAGCGGTATAGAGAATTATCGGTTTTGAACCGTGTAGGATTGTGCTTGAACCAGTGAAGCAGCCGCCAATGTCGTAGGGTTCTTTTGGACTGAGAGCAGGTTCAAGAATAAACCAGTTCACAAGATCATGTGAAATGGAATGACCCCATGAAATGTTGCCCCATAGTGGACCCCCAGGATTGTACTGGTAGAACAGATGGTATACTCCATTGAAATACATTGGACCTTCAATATGTGTGAATAATAACATAAAAATTGTCAGAAAATGTATAGTGAAAAACAAGTTTATTTAGTGAAAGTAAGACTTACCATTAGGATCTATGAGTTCATCAGCAGCCAGTACAGATAACATGTGAATAGAAATTTATTAGTACATGAAAAACAATCACAAAAGATATCGACTATTAACAATTAATAAATTTTTAACGAAAGTAGGATTTAAAAAAAATAAAATAAATAAATAAAAGATATTGATTCAGCAAGAGTTCATCCAGTTGTGTAAATTTAAAGAAAACATATACCATTCATCCAGTTTTTGAGAGGCTGAAAGTGAAAAGCAGTTCTGTAAGGCTGCAAATCTTCTGATGCATGAACTCCAACACCATTAACAACCAAAAGGATGCAAAAAGAAAGAACCCAGCCAGCCATCTCCTTTACCATCAATGGTCACCATACAGAATTAGAACACTTCTATGTGTCCTATATATAGGCTAAAGATAAAAAGAAGGGAAAATTACGAAAATGTCGGTTGACCAAACATGTTTTCAAATTTGTCACCCTCCTGCGTTCTTGGAGGGACACATTATGCACGGGATGCGTCCTTCAAGCACGGGATGCGTCCTTAGAGCAAAACCTAATAAAAAAATGGACACGTGACCATGGGATGCGTCCTTTAAGCACGGGATGCGTCCTTCAAGTTTCTGAAGCGTCCAGCGAGGTTTCCGGCGAGTTGCAGGTTTCCGACGAGTTTAAACTAAATACTTAAATCTGAATTACCAACTATTTAACGTTATCTTTATTTACAACTACTCCAGCATAGGTCGGTTTCTAAACTAATAATAATAGAAAATAGTAAGCAACTAATAATAAATAAAATAATAATAATAGAAATTAGAAAGCAAAGTTGGAATAAACAAAGTAAGGTACCTGCCACTCTTTGAGACCTTGAGCACTGTCGGTATTTGATTTCTTGACGGCGACGGCAAGGCCAACACCGGCCTTCAACGGCGCGTATGTTTCACGGTTCACCCATCCTTTGAAAACCCTCCCAAAACCGCCTTCTCCGAGCATGGTGTCCGGCCGGAAGTTCTTCGTGGCGCTTCGGAGCTCAGAATACGTGAAAACGGGATCATGGCTTCTTTCTTTTTTTCATCAGTCGCCGGAAACCTCGCCGGACGCTTCAGAAACTTGAAGGACGCATCCCGTGTTTTAAGGACGCATCCCGTGCTTGAAGGACGCATCCCATGGCCGTCTGTCCATTTTTTATTGAGTTTTGCTCGAAGGACGCATCTCGTGTTTGAAGGACGCATCCCGTGCTTGAAGGATGCATCCCGCGCATAATGTGCCCCTCCAAGGACGTGACAAATTTGAAAACATGTTTGGTCAACCGACATTTTCGTAATTTTCCCTAAAAAGAAAACCCACTTGTGGCGAGAAAACCCGGAAAACTTAAAGCTCCAGATTTTCTTTTTTTTTTGAAAAAAATTACACATGTATAAAGGTTTTCCTCAGATACTAACCCTATGTGTCATATATATATATAGGGTAAGGTTCATGCGAGAACCACCCTTATTGCGAGAACCGCGAGAACCAATGTGAACACAAAATAAAATCTAAAAAAAATCAAAAAAACACTCAAAAATTTTTTTTTTTAATATTTTTTAATAAAAAATCGCTATATTTCGTTACCATAAAAAAAAAAAAAAAAAAAAAAAAACTTTTTTTTTCGAGTGACAGTTATCCATGCACATGTGCATATGTATCATTACTTCAACAAATTCGGTAATACGTTATCAGGAATAGACAATTGCACTTTAATTTACAATACCATTAGTAATACACTACTTTTTACATTACCAATATTCAAAATGCACATGTGCATAATTAGGTATAACCATGATATAACGTGTTTTGGTACAAAAAGTTTGTGATTTTGAATGGAGAAGTAGGCCCATATACATGTTTTTTGGTTAGTTATATCTAGTGGTTGATGGTTTGGTTATAGTTGTCAATTTTTTATCTAATATGTTGATTGGATGGTATAAATGGTGTTTACATACATGTAATAAAGTGAAAATATTGTTAATGGTATTGTATTATGGATGGTAGGAGTTAATGGTATTGTATTATGGATGGTAGGAGGTAATGGTATTGTATTATGGATGGTAGGTGGTAATGGTAGTGTATTATGGATGGTATGATAGATGAAAGGGAAAGTGTATTCAAAGTGGTGTATCAAAACACCTTATTTCATGTTGATACATATAAATGCACATGTGCATTTCTAATATTGGCAATGTAAAAAGTAGTGTATTACATATGGTAGTGTAAATGAAAGTGCAATTGTCTAATATATGTAATGAATTACGGAATTTGTCAAAGAAATGACAAAAATGCACATGTGCATGCTTGTGTATTATGGATGGAATGATAGATGAAAGAGAAAGTAGTGTACCAAAACACCTTATTTCCTGTTGATACATATAGATGCACATGTGCATTTCTAACATTGTTAACGTAAAAAGTAGTGTATTACACGTGGTAGTGTAAATGAAAGTGCAATTGACTATTATTTGTAATGAATTACGGAATTTGACAAAGAAACCATACATATGCACATGTGCATGGATAACTGTTACTCGAACTTTTTTTTTTTTTTTTTTTTGAAATTTTTTTTTAGTTTTTTTTATTAACAAAATATTGCGATTTTTTCAAAAAAAATAGAAAAAAAATAAAAAAAAAAAATTTTGGGCGCTTTTTAGATTTTTTTAGGAATTACTGTTTGTGTTCACACTGGTTCTCGCGGTTCTCGCAATAAAGGGTGGTTCCTAACGGATCTTTGTCCTATATATATATATGAGAAGGATTCGTTAGGAACCACCCTTTATTGCGAGAACCAATGTGAACACGATGAAAAATACCTAAAAATAACTCAAAAACACAAAAAAAAAATGTATATATTTCTTATAAAAAAATAGCTACTTTTAGTAGCCAAAATTTTTTTTTCTACTAAAAGTAGCAATTTTAATGTAAAAAATATATATTTTTTTAAATTGTGTGTTTTTTATATTTTTTTAGTTTTTTGGAGGTTTAGTTTCTCGTAATAAAGGTGGTTCTTGCATGAACTATACCCTATATATATATATATATATGGTTAGGGTAAAATGAAAATTTATACGAGTTGTGAGAACTTGGAGAACTCGGCCTTACGAAAGGTGTTTTTTTTAAATTACCAAAATCCTAAAAAAAATAACTTTTCCAAAAATAAAAAATAACTAGTTTTTTTTTCATTTACGGCAGCAGTAAATGCTATAAAAAGTGATGTCATGCTTATGTCATCAATTTTTTTACAGCTGCTATAAGGGGCCGAAAAACACCACTTCGATTTTTTATTTAATTTTTCTTATTTTTTATGACAGTCTTTCTAAACATTTTAATATAGGGATGTGAAAAAAAATGGAGGCAAAACTCGCACGGGAAAGCCGAGTTCTCTAAGTTCTCAAAACTCGGAGTGGTTTTTTTTTTATCTTTATCCTACACACATATATATATAAGGAGGGTTATCTTGAGAACGTTAAATATTGCGAGAACCGTAAGAATAAATGAAAAAACCAATCAAAATCAATTTTTTTAATACAAACTTCATTGTAGTTAAAATACAACGTTAGAAAAAGAATTTACTCTTTTAATGATTCATTTTTCCTCTAAAAATCACTCTTAATAAATGTTTTACACATGTGTTAATACAACAAATTTACACATTTGTAAGTTTTCATTATTTCCGAATACATGTATATTTAAATGTGTAAATTTGATTTCTAATAGTGTATTCATGATAAGTGCAGAAAGAAATTTTGAATTTGAAAATGTTTTTGACCAGGTTTTTGTGGTTCTTTCTTCTTACGGTTCTCTCAATATTTAGCGTTCTCATTTAAACACACCATATATATATATATATATATGAGAGGGATAGATGCTAAAAAGCTTGAAAAACAACTAGTAGGTGTCACGTGTCATGAGGGGTGGGGTAAACGAGTCCATAAAAAAAAAATATAATTCTAGGCACAACGACACATAATTCTAATGCAACGTTAGAAAAATATTGTACCCACCGGTTCAACATGCTATTAAAAGAAGTTTTGTAATAACTATAACAATAATCTATTTCTCTATCAAAATAATAATAATAATAATAATAATAATAATAATAATCTATTCAATCTAAAAATATACGTTTGTATGGTTATATTTAAAAAATAGAGACGAACCAAAAATTTATTTACGTTTACAAATTTGTTGGAAAAAAAAAGATAACAGTGGATCACTATTCATCTTTTACCCCTTCTTGACATTATTCATTCATTTATAAAAAAAAAAAAAAAAGTGGCAAACCATATAAAACCAAAAGAATGAAGTAGAAAGGCAGATAGGTGAATCACCTACCTACCACTAAAAATCAATTAACATTGGAGCTGTGAAGAGTAGAAGTTAAAGGTCTGTTTTTTTAATAAAGTGACATGGGAACCACCAGACCATGCACCTCATCATATGGTTGGGTGTCGTAGAGGCTCCGCGCCTTTCAAGTATTTGGGAATTCCGCTTGGGGCGAACATGAACAGAATCTCTAGTTGTGACCCGGTTGTGTCCTTATTTCAGAATAGGTTGGCCTCGTGGAAGTCGAAAACTTTGTCTATTGGCGGTCGGGTGGTACTCATTAAAGCAGTTCTTGAAAGTATCCCTGTATATTATTTTTCGATCTTCAAAGTGCCAGGTAAAGTGGTCAAGAAGTTGGAATCTTTGATGAGGAATTTTCTTTGGGGGGTTCGGATGAGGTCAAAAAAACACATTGGGTGGCTTGGGATAACGTGTCTCTTCCAAAAAAAAACGGAGGTCTCGATATTTGGAAGCTTAAGTTAGTTAACAAGGCACTTCTCTCTAAGTGGCTGTGGAGGTTTAGGACGGAAGAGGAGGGTCTTTGGAGAAGAGCGATCATGGCTTGCCACGGAAATAGTAGAAGGTGGGGTTTTATTCCAACCAAAGCAAATTTAACGGGAGTTTGGAAGAACATTGCAAGTTCGGTCACTAATTTTTTAGTTAACGGCAATAGAATTCATAGTTTTATAAAGGGCGTCTTGGGTAATGGTTCGAGCATCCGGTTTTGGATCGATATCTGGTTTGGGGAGACCCCGTTTATGTACAAATGGCCTTCTCTTTTTGCTGCGAATGTGTAGAAAGATTGTCGTATTTGTGATAGGATCTCGATGGTGAACGGTCACGTTTCTTTTCTTTGGGAGTGGTCGGTTCAGCCGACCGGTTCTGTGGCTACGGTTGAGTTGGTGGAAGCAGTGAGCCTCCTCTCTTCTGTCTCGGTTTCGGCTGCAAAGGATAGCTGGGTGTGGTCGCTGGAGACTTCGGGGAAATTCTCTACTCATTCGGTTAAGAAATTGGCTCTGAAAGATCTCCGTGTAGTCGGTGCTGCTTCGTTCCGTAAGTGTGCTTGGGTGCCCGCAAAGTGTAATATTTTTATATTTGTGCGCTTTTTTGTGGGGAAGTTGCTGAATCGGTTGACCACTTGTTTACCGCTTGTTAGAAGGTTATTAGGCTATGGAATTGTTTGTGCGATTGGGCGAAGATTCGTTTCATTTTTGCTTTCTCCTTCGGCGATCTACAGGAATATCACAAGGTTCTACCAGGAAATAAGAAGTATAAAGAGGTTATTCGGGGGCTCATCTTTGTTGCTTGTTGGTGTATTTGGAAGGCGAGGAACGAAATGATTTTCTCGAACGGGAGAGGGGATGTCGAAGACATGTTTAGGGAAGTTAGGTCCCTCGGTTTCTTTTGGTTAAAAAATAGGTCTTCTAACTGTAATCTTGTTTGGAGTGATTGGTGTAATAGTCCGGTGTATATGATGTAAGTTTTGGGTTGGTTCCGTGCTCTTTTTGGGCCGGGCCGGTTGTTTATAATATTACCTTTAAAAAAAAATCAACCTACCACTATTGACTCACCTCTTAGGCCACTGTTCATTCCCTTCAAATATTAATATTAATTAATTAATAATTAATAATTAGTAATTAATATATTAATAGAGACGAACCAACAGTGTAGTCCACATGACCACCCTCTCATTTTAGTGATTGATTATTAATTACCCTATTCAATGGTCCAAAATTCTTTTTAACATTTCTTATGTTTTTAGGGGACCAGATTACACGCACTATAGGGGAATTCAATGTAGAATCACAAATAATACATAACCAATATGAACATCGCTCTCATTATTGAAAATTAAATTAATAACTGTAAAATCTAATTAATTTTCCTACTTTTTCCCATTTTTTATTGTTAGAAGTTTCATACGCATATGCATGTCTATGTAATAGTAAATCTAAGATATTTATGATATATTATATAAATTTGGGGTAAGATCAAATAAAAAGTTCATTTTGTCTAAGTAAGATGTGAAGGAATCCTAACCATTCAATTTTGAAATCAATGGTTAAGATAAAAATGTAGGAAAAAAGAGGAGTATAAGGGTATCTTGTGAAAATCCTATTTGACATTCTCTCTCCACATGCAAAGCACATGCATATTCAACCCCTATTTTTTAAACGTTCATAACTTTTTATACAACATTATTTTTTTATAAAAATTTAACCATAAAATCGAGTGTTTTTTATCTTTAATTTGTCTACCATGTTGCTATATAAAATATGACGACTAAAAAACCCACAAAAATGTGTCGTATTTCTATGTTGTATAGCATTTTTTGCTGGATTTTTGTATTTTATTTTTGTGCTAATTTTTTTTCTTAATTTTTTGTGCTGGATTTTCTGTACTATATTTCTTGTGCTATATTTTTTTGTACTGGATTTTTTGTGTTATATTTTGTTGTACTGAATTTTTTGTGTTAGATTTTTTATGCTGTGTTTTCTGTTGTATTTTTTGAAAACAAAAGGGATGTCACGTGTCATTTTCACACTCCTATTTATAAGGACCAAAATATTTTCGTACCAAAATGTCTTTCATTCCTTCCTACTTATAAGGAGTGTCACACGTCATCATCACAATTCTTCCTAATCTATTTAGATAAAATTCACTTTTTAGTGGATCCTTCCTCGTATAAATTTATCGCATGTATCTATTCAAGAAGTTTTACACAACCATAATGAATTATATATATATATATATATATATATATATATATATATTGTTGACGAAAGACAATAAATAGTAACTTTATTTTTATAATAATATATAGCTTTTTATTATTTTTTTATTTAATATATTATAATAGTTTATTATTTTATTTACCTTTAATAACATACTTTTATTTTTTTTTCCTTTTTTAAAACCATATATTTCCTTTACCATTTTCTTTAATAATTCTTTTCCTTTTTTTGAACATATATAAATTTATTGATTAATTTGATACTTCTTTAATAATTTACGTTTATAACTTTTTTCTAAAAACTTAAGCACGTAGTTGTGTTTGATTTTTTCCCTAACATTCCGTTATAAGTTTTGTTAAAAATGTAGTTGTACTCAAAATAAAGTATTCATTTGGTATCATAAAACGATTCGCTGATAAACTAAACCGCTCTAATGGTTTGGCTTTCTAAGCAACATGCTTTATTTTCAAATCACGTTTATTTTACATTATCATTTGCTCGTTTTCGTCGCAACGCGCGACGTAAAAAAAAACTAGTAATAGTTATAACAAACTCTTAGATAAATATGCAAACTAATAAATAAATGTTGCATCACACTTGTTGTATTATTTATCGTACTTGAATATATTTATCTTTTGACTCACGATGTATATGTATAAATACTATTATATGTATGTGTGTGTCATGAAATCTAAAGAAGAAAAGACGAAATTCGATTTCTCCAAAATGGACAAGTATCATCTACAATGATTGCACTTGGAAGAAGGAATCTGTCACTTGTCGAATACGCGTTTGATGTCAAACCCCATTATTTGTTTCATGCGTGCAGGTCGGCAGGACCCATTAATTTAGTGGCATTTTAGTGGGATTAACTTGACGTCTTAGACTAATGGGTATGGGGTCGGCTAGCCCCGGCTCGGTCCGGCGCCGAGCCCCCACACCACCCCCCTAGGCTCGGCTGCGGCCCAAACGTCCCACACCAGCCGTTTGAGTTGTGGCCCCACCTCAATTATTATATTTCCTTTTTTCAATTTAAATACCCCCTCTCTCATCCTTTTTCAATTTAAATACACTCTCTCTCATCCTTTTTCAATTTAAACACCTAGAAAATTATAAAATAATGAGGTGGGGTAGCCTCGGCTCCATCCCTCTCAAATATGAAGGAGGCCCATCCCCCACGAGCCGCCTACGTGTCGCCTACGTGGCGGCTCATCCCCTCCAAGCCCATCCTCTCCATACCCTTTAGTCTTGTGATATATTCTAGAGTTTGAGTCTTTAATTTTTTAAAGTTCAACCTGCAGTTTATTGTGAAGGAGTGAAATTTGTAGACCCTTTAAGAGGGGGAAAAAATTAATAATGATCACATAATAAATTAGTTAAATCAAAGATATAATGTTATTTAATAATAATATCAGGATATATATTGCAATTGCAATATATATATATATATATATATATATATATAGGGTTAGGTTCAATTGTGAACACTTCCTAATTGATGAACAAAAACGAACAAATCCTGACCATAGATCTTCTTAATTAATACACAAGGGTAGGATCGTCTTTTAACATTTGTAGGTTTATATATAATATTCTTTTTAATTATTTTCTGGCAGTTATCAGATCATAACCACCCACTCTTCAATATGTCGATCAAATTCAAATTTATTCAATCAACAAAAAAAATTGCGTCCAGGCTCCATACCTTCCAGTTCGTTCTGCAGATCATCAACCATCATTCACTTCGTTCTTCAGATCATCAACAAGCATTTGCCCAGCGAATTTGTTCAACCGAAGATTTACTAATTATGACACATACGAACGATCAACATGTTGTTTATGCGAATTTGTTAATGCATCAGAACTCTGAAGGAACAGGACAACAACATCAAGGTATATTCTTAAAACAATTGTGTATACAAGTTTGTATCCAGTATCGCTGTAACAATTGTGTATATGATAAAGTTTGAACAAGTACACAACAAATCTGTTTATTTGTCCCAGCAATCTCAGACATAGCTTTTGGATTAACAGGATTTCGAATACATAGCTGTGTTATGTTGTGTTGTGTTTAGCCTTTATGATTATTAAGATGTATAATTTGTGACAAATACGAACCGTCATCCTGATGTGGCAACCAATTCGTTAATTCCTCAGAGCACTGAACTAGCACCAGATCATCTTCAAGGTATAACTTTGAAACAATTGTTTATACAATTCAGTGTCCAGTGTTGTTGTAAGTTTAATAGATAGCTGTATTATGGTTTGTTTTGTTTTGAAAACAAATAAGATTTGTAAGTGAAGAATAGTTTACGTAAAGCTTATCATCATTCGTTTTTTTTTTCTATACATTCTGTTGGTTGATGTTTTAGATTACATGTTTTTTTAGTTTGTTTGCATATGTGTTTAACAGATACAAGTGAAGTATTTAACTTTTTTAAGTTTTATCCTATATCCATGCTTTTTTTATTGACAATATTCACGTGGCCTATATTGACTTGCGATATATGCTAAAGGTTACATTAACATGTAGTCCAGTAGGTTATAATGGTATACTTGAAGATGTGTATTTGGAGCCCAGTAGGATAGCATTTTTTAGAGGTGTACATGTGTATGTGTTGTTTGTATTACCAACAATACACACATTTTGCAGATGCACTTTGAAAATGATTCTTCAAAACGAGATACATTAGCTACGAAATCAGCAATGTATACGTTTTTTGACGTCCCAGGTTCAAGTTTAAAAAAAAATTAGCATCTGCCGGTCTAGCCGGTTTTGAATGAAACTAAAGCCTGTTTCACCGATTTTATGACGGAATATGCCTGTTAAGTTTATGCTCCACTTGGCGCCTAACAAACCCATTGAAAAAGTCAAAACAACCCAGAAAGAACCAACCAACAGCAGTCCATAAGCCGGGGTGACCAATAGGTGACCCGCCCAAAAAAAAATCCGACAAACACATAGTTCACTAACTGTATTGGGACGAAGCCCAACATCATACGATAACCTGAAGTCTTGATCGAACAATGTATAGCTTCTGTATATGAGATTTACAAGCATAGTTGACAGTTTGATCATTAAACATTGCATTTTTCCAATAAACAGATGCAATATTTTTATTTGTTTGTCCCATAAATATGATGCTGGATGGTATTGAACAAATGCTTGAGCTCAAAACACCCTTTACTAGAGTTGAAGCTTTCACTTAGATTTAGGTTCGGGTAGTGACCCGATACGTAACGGAAACCAAGTGTAACATGGACCAGAACCGACCCTTTTATGTTGGGTATTATTTCGGGTAATAATATACACGATGTTCGGTTATCGGGCCGGTTCGGTTCGTCACCGGGTCGGGTGGGATATTGATAAAACACTCATCGCTACAAGCAACAAGCTTTAAAAAAACTGAGACCCAATTGAAATTATATGAATACAAATTAATGTGCAATTCGATACTTCATGACAATTAACAAACCATATATATTTTCATCGATTATTAGTTCAGTAGGTAATCTCCTAAAGTACTGGCTCTCTGTAAATTAACCTCCGGTTTTTCTTCCATACTCTCCCCTACGAAACAAATATAAGAGTCATACACTTAACAATAACAGTCAACCAAAAAAAAAAACCAACTTTCAGTCTAGTGTATATTATTATTACTTGTTTCAAAATCATCGTCAGACTCCATATTGGTACACTGGGCATTGTCAACCTTACGGACGACTCCCTTCTTCATCTTGTGAGCTGTACATAACGGAAGTCAGTTAGATGATGCACATGGCATAGAACACACGTACAACTTTTTTTACTAGCTAACACTATAAATAACATAACAACAAAGACCCCAATTATTTTACTTTCATCATCATCAGAGCATATAACTGGGTCTTCTGGCCTGTTTATAAATCTTGATTTCCATTTACCAGCTATCCGTTCGCTTTTTCGCCCTACATATTTAAATTAACACCCAGATTTAACAAAATACCTTCTCGTTTAACGATGCAATTTAATGTTTACAAATAAATCCACTTACTATTCCTCATTTTGATCTTTATACATCACCTAAAACAAACCATTAAAACAGTGAACTCAAAAAGTAATAGAAACAAATAGGTTTAGACATTTAATTCATGAGAACTAAGTACACAACACTATGACAACTAAAAAGAATGTATCACATTACCAAGATATATGTACTTTTCAGTCTGCTCGATAGTTAAACATATGTGTATTTCCATCCCATCCACATGTGTATTAGCATAACAGTTAAGCCACCAGTTTACACAATTTTGAACAACCTTAAGTTGAAATCCATTTTTTCACACCAATTAAATCGATAGATCGTACAGTTCGTGTAAACCGAAGTCAAAATTTGTGTATCTCGCCACCAACACGTATCCTATGTACACAACAGTCTCCAAAATGTGTATACACATGTGTATTCACACCACTTACACATGTGTATTCATACCACTTACACATGTGTATCCTATGTACAGAACATCAGCTCAACACATTTTTTTTGTACAAAACAACGCTATTGAACTTCAAGATTCGACTAAACTGATACAAATACATAAAACATGAGTTTGTTACAATATGTATTCAGACCAAATACACAAATACCTGTTTCTATATAGACAACAAAATATACCCAAATTTTAAACAATGAATGTAGTACGCAATCCCCCAAAATACCCAGTTGAATAATGGATATAGACTCAATCAACATACACAAATCGGAACAGATAAACAACATATCTTAATGGTATATGATAAAGTTTGAACAAGTACACAAATAATCGGTTTACCTGTCCCAACAAACTAAGCCCTAGCTTTTGGATTAAAAGGATTCAGAGACATTAGTGCAGAATCATTCATAATCATTTGACAGAAAACTTCAATCGGCCACATCATATGAACAAATAACAACAATATACTACAAACTCGGTAGAACAACACTACTAATCGTCTGACTACACAGACCAAATTAAACCCTAGATTAAGAGATGTGAAGATTCATGTGTATAAAGACAGGCCATTCACAGTCATTTAATGAGTAATACACTATGTAACGATACCTTGTTTTACTGATTCTTATTGATGTTAATCTTTTTGCAGAATATTCCTTTGAGAGAGAGAGAGGATGGAGATGATTCTTCTCTCTGTGTTGATAGAGGTTATTGATTGACGTTGAGGTGGTTTTGTTAGATGAAGCTACACAAAACCTATAACTGAATTACCTATTATTACGGGTTTTAAATTTCTACGTTCAATCATGACGTTTTTACGCGGGCTTCAATGTATTTCAGAGACTAAAAATTACAAAAAAGCCCTTGTACGGTTATTTTAAATGAATTTAGTCTTGTAATTACATTTATTAATTATTTAAATCCTAAAATCAAGATCTCATCATCCAACGACCAGGATTTGTTCGTTTTAGTTCACAATCTTAACATTGTTCACCCTTGATCCCTACCCTATATATATATATATATAGGGTAAGGTTCATGCGAGAACCACCCTTATTGCGAGAACCGCGAGAACCAATGTGAACACAAAAATAAATCTAAAAAAAATCAAAAAAAACACTCAAAAAAAATTAATATTTTTTAACAAAAATCGCTATATTTAGTTACCAAAAAAAAAAACTTTTTTTTCGAGTAACAGTTATCCATGCACATGTGCATATGTATCATTACTTCAACAAATTCCGTAATATTGGTAATGGTATTGTATTATGGATGGTAGGAGGTAATGGTAGTGTATTATGGATGGTATGATATATGAAAAGGAAAGTGTATTCAAAGTAGTGTACCAAAACACCTTATTTCATGTTGATACATATAGATGCACATGTGCATTTCTAATATTGGTAATGTAGAAAGTAGTGTATTACATATGGTAGTGTAATTGAAAATGCAATTGTCTAATATTTGTAATGAGTTACGAAATTTGTCAAAGAAATGATACATATGCACATGTGCATGTTTGTGTATTATGGATGGAATGATAGATGAAAGAGAAAGTGTATTCAAAGTAGTGTACCAAAACACCTTATTTCATGTTGATACATATAGATGCACATGTGCATTTCTAATATTGTTAACGTAAAAAGTAGTGTATTACACGTGGTAGTGTAAATGAAAATGCAATTGACTAATATTTGTAATGAATTACGGAATATGACAAAGAAATGATACATATGCACATGTGCATGGATAACTGTTACTCGAAATTTTTTTATTTTTATTATTATTTTTTTATTAACAAAATATAGCGATTTTTCCAAAAAAAATAAAAAAAAATTTGGGTATTTTTTAGATTTTTTTTTAGGAATTACTGTTTGTGTTCACAGTGGTTCTTGCGGTTCTCGCAATAAAGGATGGTTCCTAACGGATCCTTCTCATATATATATATATATATAGGGTCAGATTTAGAGAAAACAGTAGAAAGTGTGAGAACGGTGAGAACGCTTATGGATCGTCCGATTAAAACAATCTATGGACTAGATTGCGCGGTGGCGTTTTCGTAAATAACACGAATTCTATTAAGTGGACGCGCTTCATTAAGGGTAAAAATGTCTTTTACATTTCTCTACCAAAATGCCAAAATAATGAATAAAACACCATTACGGGTCAAAACACATCCCTATATAAACAAAACATCTCAGACATAAAAACACCCCCCCCCCCGAACCTGAAACGCCATATTTTCTACTATATACCATTCATCTTACAAACGCCAAAAACCCCAAAACTTCAAACACACCTACTCAAAAACGCCATATTTTACTATATATCAATCATCTTAGAAAACGCCGAAACACTCAAACATCAAAAATTCCAAAAAAATCGACGTTTCCTTCAGATACACTATTTCCTCAGTAAAACGCCAAAAATGGCAAACATCGTTTCTTGTGACTCAATAACATTTTGCTGCATGAGATGGACAAATCATAAACAAAAAGATGCTGGTGTCAGACTTATGTCATTTTTTGTGTTTTATTATTGATAAATATTATAATGGCATGAAGAGACGAATGACACTGATGAGTGATTTGAAGATACATATTCAAACAAAAAAGTCACGTCATTTTGTCTTTCCAAACGGCCACAAAAACACAACCATGACAAAGTCAAACCGCCAGTGAACATATTTCGAAGAAAAAAGAGACTGATGAAAGTGAAGATGTGGAAGATGAATTGTTTCTATTTTTATTTTTTTAATTTTATTTTTTTGTTGTTTTTTATGTATTTTTCAGGTAAGAAAAATAAAATACATTATATCAATAAACGCCAAAGAGTCATAATGATTGTGAAACGTCATAATGTAGTAAAACGCCAGAAACTCCCAAACTATAATAAAAGTAATTTGGAGATTGATTTATATGGGGTTCTAGAGTGAACACTAATGTATTTGCGAACTGAGTGAACAAATCTTGGCCATTGATTTACACACGTGGATGGCTAGGATTTCATCATCAAATCGTAAAATACACTAGTGTATTTCATCATCAAATCCTGGCCATTGATCTACACACATGTATGGCCAAGATTAGTTCGCTTAGTTCGCAAACTACACTAGTGTTCACTCTTGAACCTAATCATATATATATATATATAGTGTGAGGTTCATTGGGGAACACTAAAAAAGTGAGAAACCGACACAAACGAACTCCGATTGGACTCATTCTAGCGGTGTTGGAACTGGCTCGTCGAACCCTAACTAGGATCTCTTAACCCTAAATCATAACCCCTAAACCCTAAATGTATTAGGGTTTGGCTTTTAGGGTTTAGCTTTAGGGTTTAGCTTTAGGTTTAGCTTTTAGGGTTTAGCTTTTAAGGTTTATAGTTTAGATTTTACGGTTTAGCTTAGGTTTTAGCCTTATTTTTTAGCTTTAGGGTTTAGAGTTTAGGAGTTAGGATTTAGGGTTTAGGGTTAAGAGATCTTAGTTAGGGTTCGACGAGCCGGTTCCAACGCCCGCTGGAATGAGTCCAATCGGAGTTCGTTTGAGTCGGTTCCCCACTTTTTTAGTGTTCCCCAATGAACCTTCCTCTCTCTCTCTCTCTATATATATATATATATATATATGGAGAAGATCATGCGAGAACCACCTCTTATTGCGAGAATCGCGAGAACCAATGTGAACACAACCAAAAATGCCTAAAAATAGCTAAAAATCACACAAATTTTTTTATTTGAATTTTTAATATTTTTTATAAAAAAAATCGCTACTTTTCGAAGCAAAAAAAAAAAAAATTTAAAAAAAAAAATTTTTTTGGCTTCGAAAAGTTGCGATTTTTTTATAAAAAATATTAAAAAAATTAAAAAAAAATTTTAGATTTTTTTTTTGATTTTTTTAGATTTTTTGGGGGTTTAGTTTTTAGCATTTTAGCTTGGGGGGGGGGGGTTTAGGTTTTTGGGGGGTGGGGGAGGGGGGTTTAGGTTTTTTTTGGGGGGGGGGGGGTAGGTTTTTTTAGGTTTTAGTGTTTAGCATTTAGCTTGGGGGGGGGGGGTTAGGGTTTTTTTAGCTATTTTAGGTTGTGTTCACATTGGTTCTCGCGGTTCACACAATAAAGGTGGTTCTCGCATGAGCCCCTCCCTATATATATATATATATATATATATAGGGTAAGGATAGTGTAAAAAGGGCCTAAAGTGTGAGAAGTGTATTATAACACTATATATAATACTATATAACACCATATAAACACCGTATAACAATATGTAACACCATATAATACCATATAACACTATGTAACACTATATATCATTATATAACAAATATAACACTATACATCTATCATAGACATGCTATCAGACAACCTATAGTGTTATATTTGTTATATAATGATATATAGTGTTACAAAGTGTTATATGGTATTATATGGTGTTACATATTGTTATACGGTGTTTATATGGTGTTATATAGTATTATATATAGTGTTATAATACACTTCTCACACTTCTCACACTTTGAGCACTTTTTACAGGATCCTCTACCTATATATATATATATATATATATATATATATGGGACTGCTAGAATGAGAACCACCTCGAGTTGTAAGAACCGCGAGAACCACACCATCCGGGGCGAGGTGGACCAAATTTTTTTTACAACTAGATGTGTGTGCTACAAACACATATGTAAAAAAAAAAAAAATTTAAAAATGCCGTGTGGGTAGTTTTTTACACCACAAGTTTGGTGTAAAAAAAAAAATTAAAAACACCAAACTTGTGGTGTAAAAAACTACCCACACGGCATTTTTTTAAATTTTTTTTTTTACGAATGTGTTTATAACACACACATCTAGTTGTAAAAAAAATTTTTGGTCCACCTCGCCCCGGATGGTGTGGTTCTCGCGGTTCTTACAACTCGAGGTGGTTCTCATTCTAGCGCTCCCCTATATATATATATATATATATATATATATGGTCAAGATTTAGGGAAAACGGTGAAAAGTGTGAGAACAGTGAGAACGGTTATGGATCGTCATATCAAAACAATCCGTGGACTAGATTGCGTCATGGCGTTTTCGTAAATAATATCAAATTTATTATGTAGACGCGCTTCATTAAGGGTAAAATGGTCTTTTGACTTCTCTACCCAAAACGCCAAACTCATGAATAAAACCCCATAAAATTCCCGCCTTAAAATACAAAGCACACATCATTCCTAATCTAAACGTCATTAAATATAAAACGCCAAACTTTGTATATAAACGAGTTCAAAAACAACGTTTCTTTGAACTTAATTAAACACACCAAACCCAAAATGTCATATTTTCATATATACCATTCATCTTAGAAACGCCAAAAAACCCAAAAATCAAAGATTCCAAAAACAACGTTTCTTTGAACTTCAGTTTTGTTGTCGGTAATGTTTCGCTCAATGTGATGGACAAAATCCTTAAGTGAGGATATTGTCCATCTCATTGAGTTTATCCTCAACTTCCATCCAATTTATAAACGGCAAAACATACAAAAACCACAAAATTGCAAAACGTCATTTCTTGGAGATTTAGTCTTGTTCTCAATAAAGTTTAGCTGAATGGGGTGGACAACATTTTTAGACAGCTTTCTTAACTGAGGATTAACAATGTTGTCCATCTCATACAGTAAAACATTATTGAGTTTAGCATGACCAAAATTAGAGGTTTAAGGTACTTTTATTTAGTGGCGTTGTTTTTCTCAGTAAAACGCCAAAAATGGCAAACATCGTTTCTTGTATATTCAATATTGTTCTACGCGAAGTTTCGCAGAATGCATTGTTAGCTGAGGGGTGTAACTAAATAACATTTTGCTGCATGAGATGGACAAATCTTCAAGAAAAAGATGCTGATGTCAGACTTATGTCATTTTCTGTGCTTTCTTCTTGATGAATATTTGAATGGCATGAAGAGACGGATGACACTGATGAGTGGGTTGAAGATACAGATGAAGATAAAGATTAACTTCAAACAAAAAACTCACATCATTTTGTGCTTCCAAACGGCCATAAAAAGCTACTTCAACAACAAAAAAACAAAATGAATCATACCAAAATCAAACCGCCAGTGAAGATGTTTCAAAGAAGAAAGAGACTGGTGACAGTGAAGATTTGGAAGATGAATTGTTTCTATTTTTTTATTTTTCTTTTTCAGTTGTTTGTTATGTATTTTTCAGCTAAGAACAAATACATTATTTCTCAATATATATATATATATATATATATATATATTAAACGTCACATAGACAAATGCCTGTGAAACACCATCATGCCATAAAACGCCCAAAACTCCCAAACTATAATAAAATTACTTTGGAAAAGTATTATTAAAAACTCAAAAAAAGTATAAAACAAGGTACAAGAGAATAGAACAAAGTGTCATCTTTATCTAAACCACATTAAAAATACAAAACGCCAAAATCTCGAAAAGTTAACTACAAACAGTAAACTGAAATGATAAACAGATGAAGTTGAACAAACTGTAACTACAAAACAGTAAACTGAAGCGACGAGAACTTTATTAATAACATTTATTATATTAAAAGCCACTATATATGAAATTGATTTTGTTTTTATCTTTTCAAAACGCCATAATTACCTGTTGGATTGGTTTATCTTTTCAAAACGACATAATTACCTGTCACTTTATAGACTGCATCCTACATGGGCCGGAAAAAAAGTCAATATAAAAATAGAACATGTAAACACAACTTAAATACTCTACACGTTATCTAAAAACGCCACAAAAACAATATTTATGTGACACAAAAAGGGTTAATTCAACGATACAGATCTAAAAAAAAGACCAGTAAAACGTCAGGTAGTTATTGAATCTAACTAAACGCCAAAACAATCTTAGACGCCAAAATGAATCAGTATTGTGACACATGCATTGGGAAAAAGAAGATTAAAAAGACAAAAAAGCCCCTCGAACCCTGATTAATCCCGCGCCATGTGTTCCATCAGGATGCGTTCTCACCGTTCTCACACTTTAGGGCGTTTTCTCCTGATCCCTTATATATATGTGTGTGTGTGTGTGTAACATCCCGAAAATACAAATTCTTAAATTTGCAATTAAGTTGCAAATAAATTAGTAAAATAATCTAATTAGTAATGACACTAACCTAGTTAGTTTATCACTTATGAGTAGTTAAAGACATAGAAATAAAATAAAAGAAACTAGAGGGACCAAAAGTGTCAAACTTGAAACTAGTTTTAATGAACATTTTTATTAAAACACAAACTCAAAAAAAATCAGTACGGGGATCGACCAGAAGCAAGGGGGGGCGACCAAGCTTCTCAAAACCCTAACAATCACTAATCTCATAAATTGAAGGTGCAAATCTGGTCCAAAACGAAATCCGAGCTTAGATTTGTGATCCTCGTCGCAAGAGGGTTATAAGGTATGTAAAATTTGATGAGAATTCTCTACTTGAAATTCTCATGAATTTAGGAAATCTGAAATTTGATGATGCATGTTTGTTACTTGGGTAGAATAGGAATGATAAAGTGTCTAGGAGTAAATCCTAGACAACAATATGTGAAATCATGCCTAAATTCTGAAAATTTCATAAACACAATGAAGGTGATTCATGGGTTTTGTGAGAAAATGATAAACACTAGGATGATAGTGGTTGTTCTAGTAATATTTGACATATGTGAAGTGATTTCAGAATTTTAGAGGATAAAGTTCATGTAAGGTAGTTGATTCATGAAGAATTAAGGCTATATGGCAAGTTATGAACTTGATAATATATAGTGTAAATTTCTTCCGTTAAAGTGTTCGCATAAATGCCTCAAAGAAGGCTTAAATCTGAAAATTTAAGTTAAACCGCATGATTGTGATGTTTAGGCAAAATATGCGAACTATGAATTGAAAAAAGTTCTAAACGTGTCTTGGTTGAACTCAATAGGAAAGGATACCGGAGCTCCAAGCGGACAAGCCGGTGGTGACTTGCGTTTGAAGGGCGTGCACTAAAGGTATGTAACTTGATTCGTTACATTGGGTAAAATTTGATGATTTGCATGAGTATAGTGAATTGTAGAATAAAAGTTGTCTTAATTGGAAGCGATAATGTTCGCTATATTGATTACTAAGACCAGGAGTGGTTACAACTTGTTGGTAGTCATCACAATGGAGGATTCCGTAGATGAGCCAAACGGATCGAACAATTGATTAATGCGTGGCGAATGCTTCGTGATATAGTAAATTGGTCTTTTGTTATTGTTGATAAACGACATATTAGAATATGAGAAATTGATATGTTAGTTTGTAAGAATGAGAAATCTGAAAGTTGGTTTGGGCTTATAATTAAAACAGTCAAAACTTAAACTTACAGTGACTACCGTAAGTTACGGTATCCATCGTAACTTACGGTAGAGATCAGAAGTCTTACGGTGGATCACTACAGATTTACGCTAGACCAGATTAATCAAGTGACTACCGTAACTTACGGTAGATACCGTAAGTTACGGTAGAGTCTGGAAATTTTTGTAAAATTTTGCATAATATAGCTAATCGAATCCGTTTTGTTCGTAGTTTCGATTATGTAATATTTCTAAGAACTCTAATACTAGTGTTTATGTAAACATTTCAGTTTCTAGGTCTTGCAAGAATACGAATGGGGGTCAAGCAAGTTTTTATGAAGAACCGAACACAACTTTTGAAGCTTCCGTGATTTCATAACCTTGTTAAACAATGTTTCTATTTCTTTTGAATGTAAACAATTTGCTAGTCAGGTCTTGAATATTTTAACTAGTCATTTGTTGATTAGTTTTGATTACTTGGAACTTTGTTTGGGTAACTATGTTTTAATTTAGACACCTTTTATATAAATCATATGAAATTTTATTAAATTCAAGAAATAATAAGATGGGTGTTACAAGTTGGTTTCAGAGCTTAAGGTTGTCAACAAAGTGTTCGGTTCAAGCTTGATCGATCGTCCGGTAAGAATTAATTTATTATTTTAGTAGATCCTACCTTATGTAAGAAATGAGATACGAATTAATGTGCATGGGAAGGGTGTGTTAACACACTCAAACCCGGAAAGTGCACAAAATATGAACGGTAAAAGCAAGTTACGCACTTGGTTAAACCGAAGCAAATAAAGCTATGTTGTAAATGAAATGTTTAATGTTTAATGTAAACATTTCAGTTTTAAGATGTCGAAAGGAAACGATAATGATCCGGTGCCGACAAGCACCGAACAAATGAAAGAGATAATTGCCGAAGAAGTAGGGAAGGCAATTGAAGGTAGTCTATCCGGGTTTATAGCAAAATTCAAAAAACGGTGTTGTCACTTGTCGAAGAACGAGTCAAAAGGTTGGAAGATAGTGTCAACCTTATGAAAGATAAATCGGGAGAACGTAAGGGATGTTTGTACAAAGAGTTTATGGCGTGTAAACCGCCAATCTACAACGGGGAGGTTGACCCGATAATATGCCAGAGATGGTTAAGTGATGTTGAAGGAGTGTTTGAAAGGACCCATTGTGACGAAAGCGACTTTGTTGCTTACGGAACGGGTCAGTTGAGAGGGCAAGCCAAAGATTGGTGGGACAATAAAAAGAATGAAATTGGGGTCGAAGCGGCAAGGGCAATGACATGGAAGGAGTTTAAGACACCATTTCTTAAACATCATAGTCCCAAGGCGGTCATTAATAAAGTCAAAGAAGAGTTCATGCAACTCAGGCACAAGGGTGAGACCATAGATAAGATAACGGCGACGTTTATGGATAAGATGAAGTTTTGTAGTGAATTGGTGACGAATGAAGAACAGAAAATATACTACTACTATAACATGTTGAGCGCTGAATATAGGGAGTTTATGACTCCTTCAAAATACGAGACCCTTACCGAAATCATAAACGTTGCTCGGGAACGGGAAATCGAGTTGAAGAAACAAGTTGAAAAGGGTGAGCGAAGGGCACAGGATGTGAATCCAAGTCCTACAAAGAAAGCTCGAACTGGAGAATCGGGAAAGAAGGTGGATGCTAAAGGCGGGTCACCAAGTTGCAAGGTGTGTGGAAAAGGGCACAAGGGTGAGTGCCGCTTCAAAGATAAGCCGTGTCCGGTATGTGGGAAGACGGGGCACACTGCATCGCTATATCGCGGAAAAGTTTCCGTTTGCTATAAATGTTATCAGCCCGGCCACAAAAAGTCTGAATTCCCTGAATTGGTTGGAAAGAGAGACACAAAAGAATCTCCAACGGAGGCTCCAAAGGCGAAGGCTAGATCCTTCCAACTTACAGCTGTTGAAGCAAAGACAGAACCCGATGTGGTCTCAGGTATATTCACAATTAACTCAATTCCTGCACGTGTACTATTTGATACGGGTGCGAATAAATCTTTCATTTCACATGGATTTATTCGACATCCTTCATTTGTATTGACGAAATTATCTGTGCCCTTAGAAGTTGAAATAGGGGACAACAAAAGTTTTATAGTTTGTGACATTTGTCGAGGCTGCAAATTAAGCATCGATGATGAAGAATACTTGATAGACCTAATCCCGATGTCAATGGGGGAGTTTCAAGTAGTCGTTGGGATGGATTGGCTATCTCAGCACCACGCAAAGGTCTACTGTTTTCGTAAGGAGATAAAGCTAACATCTCCGAGCGGAAAACAAGTTACTATTTATGGCGAAAAAGGAGGTAACCCCATAATATGCTCGATGTTGAAAGCACACAAGCTTATGAAGCAAGGATGCAAGGCATTTATGATATAAGCGAATGAGCCCGAGAAGGAATCACTGAAGGTTGAAGATGTACCGGTAGTACGGGATTACAAAGATGTGTTTCCGGAAGATTTACCGGGGTTACCGCCAGAACAGGAAGTAGAGTTCGGAATCGAATTGATTCCAGGTGCAAAACCTGTAGCTAAAGCACCGTACCGACTCGCACCGTCGGAATTACAAGAGTTGATGTCCCAGATTAAAGACCTGCTTGACAAAGGATTCATAAGGCCGAGTGTGTCTCCTTGGGGCGCACCGGTACTGTTCGTGAAAAAGAAAGACGGAAGCATGCGCATGTGTATCGATTACCGGGAGTTAAACAAACTCACGGTAAAGAACCGATACCCGCTTCCGAGGATAGATGATCTATTTGACCAATTACAAGGTGCGAACTGGTTTTCAAAGATTGACCTTAGATCGGGGTATCACCAACTAAAGGTCAAGGAGGAAGATGTGCCGAAGACGGCTTTCCGAACGCGATATGGACATTACGAGTTCCTCGTGATGTCATTTGGACTAACAAATGCACCCGCGGCTTTCATGGACCTCATGAACCGGGTTTGTAAGCCAATGCTAGATAAATCGGTCATCGTGTTCATCGATGATATTTTGGTGTATTCGAAAGTGAAGCTGAGCATGCACATCACTTACAAGAGGTGTTAGAGACACTTAGACGAGAAAGGTTGTATGCGAAATTTTCTAAGTGCGCCTTTTGGTTACGAGAGGTGCAATTTCTCGGCCACATTATAAGTGCCGATGGAGTGTTGGTAGATCCGTCAAAGATCGAGGCAGTGTCGAAATGGAATCCCCTGAAGAACCCTTCGGAAATTAGAAGCATCTTAGGGCTTGCGGGATACTATAGGAGATTCATTCAAAATTTCTCCAAGATTGCGTCGCCACTAACAAAGTTAACCCAGAAGGAGGAAAAGTTCATTTGGGGTGTTGAACAAGAAAGGGCGTTTCAAACGCTAAAAGAGAAATTAACTCAAGCTCCGGTATTAACATTGCCGGACGGAGTCGAGGACTTGGTAGTTTATTCGGACGCCTCACTTTTGGGGCTTGGATGTGTTTTGATGCAACGGGGCAAAGTCATAGCTTATGCCTCGAGGCAATGGAAAATACATGAAAATAAATATCCAACGCATGATCTCGAATTAGCTGCGGTGGTGTTTGCGTTAAAAATATGGAGGCACTATGCAACGGGGCAAAGTCATAGCTTATGCCTCGAGGCAATGGAAAATACATGAAAATAAATATCCAACGCATGATCTCGAATTAGCTACGGTGGTGTTTGCGTTAAAAATATGGAGGCACTATTTGTATGGGGTAAAGTGCACCATATTCACAAATCACAAGAGCCTAAAATACTTCTTCGATCAGAAGGAGTTAAACATGTGACAGAGGCGATGGTCAGAAACGGTGAAGGATTTCGACTGTGAAATACACTACCATCCTGGAAAAGCAAATGTGGTGGCGGATGCTCTGAGCAGAAAAGCGGACTATGTCGCAATACGAGTAAGATCGATGCAGCTCGTGGTGACATCGGGTATACTTGAACGTATCCGAGGAGCGCAAGTAGAAGCACTGAAAGAGGAGAACTGGAAGAAGGAAAGAATAATCGGCCAGTTAAAAGATTTGTCGGATGGAAAGAACGGGTTGAAGACTCGATCCGGAAGAATATGGGTTCCAAATACTTGTGGGGTGAAAATGCTTCTACTCGATGAAGCTCATAAGTCCCGTTATTCCATCCATCCGGGAGCGACCAAAATGTATAACGACTTAAAACAAAACTATTGGTGGTCCGGAATGAAAAGAGATGTTGTGAAATACGTGGAAAAATGCTTGACACGTCTACAAGTCAAGGTGGAGGACCAAAAACCATACGGTAAACTCCAACCGTTAGAAATTCTGGTTTGGAAATGGGAACATATTACGATGGACCTATTAACCAAGCTACCAAAGACGAACCGCGACTTCGATGCTATATGGGTAGTGGTGGATAGATTGACGAAAAGTGCTCACTTCATTCCGATTCGTGAGACTTATACGTCAGAAAAGATGTCAGAAGTTTACACTAATGAGATAATAGCTCGTCACGGAGTACCGGTATCCATCGTATCGGATAGAGATACCCGGTTTACTTCAAAATTTTGGCGAGATTTTCAAGAACAAATGGGAACAAAACTCTTCATTAGCACCGCTTACCATCCTCAGACGGATGGGCAGAGTGAAAGAACAATACAAACGCTAGAGGATATGTTGCGGGCGTGTATCATCGACTTTGGTGGAAGCTGGGATGTTTATCTACCCTTAGCCGAATTTTCGTATAACAATAGTTATCATTCAAGTATCGGCATGGCACCTTACGAGATGCTATACGGTAGGAAATGCAGAACCCCGGTGTGTTGGGGTGAAGTGGGTCTGCGGGAACTGGCAAATAAGGACATAGTTCAGGCCACTAATGAGAAAATTGAAGTGGTGCGAGCCCATTTGAAAGCAGCCCAGGATAGGCAAAAGTCTTATGCCGACAAAAGACGAAGACCGATAGAATTTCGGGTAGGCGACATGGTTATGTTAAAGGTTTCCCCATGGAAGGGAGTGATTAGATTCAGAAAAAGGGGGAACTAAGCCCGAGGTTTATCGGGCCATTTAAAATCATCGAACGGGTTGGCAAGGTGGCTTATCGCCTCGAACTACCGGAAGAGTTGAGTGGAATACATGGCACATTTCATGTGTCGCAATTGCGGAAATGTCTAGCGGAGGAAACATCTTACATCCATTACGACGATATCGAAGTGGATGATAGCTTGAATTATATGGTAAGACCATTGGAGATTTTAGATCGAAAGATTAAGCACTTGCGAAACAAACAAATCGATCAAGTTAAGATCAAGTAGGAGCATAGGAAAAGTTCGGACACTACGTGGGAGTCCGAAGAGGAGATGCGACGTCTCTACCCTACATTATTTGGTACGTGCTCTGGTTTCGGGACGAAACCCTTTTAAGGGGGGTGGACTTGTAACATCCCGAAAATACAAATTCTTAAATTTGCAATTAAGTTGCAAATAAATTAGTAAAATAATCTAATTAGTAATGACACTAACCTAGTTAGTTTATCACTTATGAGTAGTAAAAGACGTAGAAATAAAATAAAAGAAACTAGAGGGACCAAAAGTGTCAAACCTGAAACTAGTTTTAATGAACATTTTTATTAAAACACAAACTCAAAAAAATTCAGTACGGGGATCGACCAGAAGCAAGGGGGGGGGGGGGCGACCAAGCTTCTCAAAACCCTAACAATCACTAATCTCATAAATTGAAGGTGCAAATCTGGTCCAAAACAAAATCCGAGCTTAGATTTGTGATCCTCATCGCAAGAGGGTTATAAGGTATGTAAAATTTGATGAGAATTCTCTACTTGAAATTCTCATGAATTTAGGAAATCTGAAATTTGATGATGCATGTTTGTTACTTGGGTAGAATAGGAATGATAAAGTGTCTAGGAGTAAAAACTAGACAACAATATGTGAAATCATGCTTAAATTCTGAAAATTTCATAAACACAATGAAGGTGATTCATGGGTTTTGTGAGAAAATGATAAACACTAGGATGATAGTGGTTGTTCTAGTAATATTTGACATATGCGAAGTGATTTCAGAATTTTACAGGATAAAGTTCATGTAAGGTAGTTGATTGATGAAGAATTAAGGCTATATGACAAGTTTTGAACTTGATAATATATAGTGTAAATTTCTTCCCTTAAAGTGTTTGCATAAATGCCTCAAAGAAGGCTTAAATCTAAAAATTTAAGTTAAACCGCATGATTGTGATGTTTAGGCAAAATATGCGAACTATGAATTGAAAAAGTTCTAAACGTGTCTTGGTTGAACTCAATAGGAAGGGATACCGGAGCTCCAAGCGGACAAGCCGGTGGCGACTTGCGTTTGAAGGGCGTGCACTAAAGGTATGTAACTTGATTCGTTACATTGGGTAAAATTTGATGATTTGCATAAGTATAGTGAATTGTAGAATAAAAGTTGTCTTAATTGGAAGCGATAATGTTCGCTATATTGATTACTAAGACTAGGAGTGGTTACAACTTGTTGGTAGTCATCACAATGGAGGATTCCGTAGATAAGCCAAACGGGTCGAACAATTGATTAATGCGTGGCGAATGCTTCGTGATATAGTAAATTGGTCTTTTGTTATTGTTGATAAACGACATATTAGAATATGAGAAATTGATATGTTAGTTTGTAAGAATGAGAAATCTGAAAGTTGGTTTGGGCTTATAATTAAAACAGTCAAAACTAAAACTTACAGTGACTACCGTAAGTTACGGTATCCACCGTAACTTACGGTAGAGATCAGAAGTCTTACGATGGATCACTACTGATTTACGGTAGACAAGATTAATCAAGTGACTACCGTAACTTACGGTAGATACCATAAGTTACGGTAGAGTCTGGAAATTTTTGTAAAATTTTGCATAATATAGCTAATCGAATCCGTTTTGTTCGTAGTTTCGATTATGTAATATTTCTAAGAACTCTAATACTAGTGTTTATGTAAACATTTCAGTTTCTAGGTATTGCAAGAATACGAATGGCAGTCAAGCAAGTTTTTTTGAAGAACCGAACACAACTTTTGAAGCTTCCGCGATTTCATAACCTTGTTAAACAATGTTTCTATTTCTTTTGAATGTAAACAATTTGCTAGTCAGGTCTTGAATATTTTAACTAGTCGTTTGCTTATTAGTTTTGATTACTTGGAACTTTGTTTGGGTAACTATGTTTTAATTTAGACACCTTTTATATAAATCATATGAAATTTTATTAAATTCAAGAAATAATAAGATGGGTGTTACAAGTTGGTTTCAGAGCTTAAGGTTGTCAACAAAGTGTTCGGTTCAAGCTTGATCGATCGTCCGGTAAGAATTAATTTATTATTTTAGTAGATCCTACCGTATGTAAGAAATGAGATACGAATTAATGTGCATGGGAAGGGTGTGTTAACACACTCAAACCTGGAAAGTGCACAAAATATGAACGGTAAAACCAAGTTACACACTTGGCTAAACCGAAGCAAATAAAGCTATGTTGTAAATGAAATGTTTAATGTTTAATGTAAACATTTCAGTTTCAAGATGTCGAAAGGAAACGATAATGATCCGGTGCCGACAAGCACCGAACAAATGAAAGAGATAATTTCCGAAGAAGTAGGGAAGGCAATTGAAGGTAGTCTATCCGGGTTTATAGACAAAATTCAAAACACGGTGTTGTCACTTGTCAAAGAACGAGTCAAAAGGTTGGAAGATAGTGTCAACCTTATGAAAGATAAATCGGGAGAACGTAAGGGATGTTCGTACAAAGAGTTTATGGCGTGTAAACCGCCAATCTACAACGGGGAGGTTGACCCGATAATATGCCAGAGATGGTTAAGTGATGTTGAAGGAGTGTTTGAAAGGACCCATTGTGACGAAAGCGACTTTGTTGCTTACGGAAAGTGTCAGTTGAGAGGGCAAGCCAAAGATTGGTGGGACAATAAAAAGAATGAAATTGGGGCCGAAGCGGCAAGGGCAATGACATGGGAGGAGTTTAAGATATCATTTCTTAAACATCATAGTCCCAAGGCGGTCATTAATAAAATCAAAGAAGAGTTCATGCAACTCAGGCACAAGGGTGAGACCATAGATAAGATAACGGCGACGTTTATGGATAAGATGAAGTTTTGTAGTGAATTGGTGACGAATGAAGAACAGAAAATATACTACTACTATAACATGTTGATCGTTGAATATAGGGAGTTTATGACTCCTTCAAAATACGAGACCCTTACCGAAATCATAAACGTTGCTCGGGAACGGGAAATCGAGTTGAAGAAACAAGTTGAAAAGGGTGAGCGAAGGGCACAGGATGTGAATCCAAGTCCTACAAAGAAAGCTCGAACTGGAGAATCGGGAAAGAAGGTGGATGCTAAAGGCTGGTCACCAAGTTGCAAGGTGTGTGGAAAAGGGCACAAGGGTGAGTGCCGCTTCAAAGATAAGCCGTGTCCGGTATGTGGGAAGACGGGGCACACTGCATCGCTATGTCGCGGAAAAGTTTCCGTTTGCTATAAATGTTATCAGCCCGGCCACAAAAAGTCCGAATACCCTGAATTGGTTGGAAAGAGAGACACAAAAGAATCTCCAACGGAGGCTCCAAAGGCGAAGGCTAGATCCTTCCAACTTACAGTTGTTGAAGCAAAGACAGAACCCGATGTAGTCTCAGGTATATTCACAATTAACTCAATTCCTGCACGTGTACTATTTGATACGGGTGCGAATAAATCTTTCATTTCACATGGATTTATTCGACATCCTTCATTTGTATTGACGAAATTATCTGTGCCCTTAGAAGTTGAAATAGGGGACAACAAAAGTTTTATAGTTTGTGACATTTTTCGAGGCTGCAAATTAAGCATCGATGATGAAGAATACTTGATAGAACTAATCCCGATGTCAATGGGGGAGTTTCAAGTAGTTGTTGGGATGGATTGGCTATCTCAGCACCACGCAAAGGTCGTCTGTTTTCGTAAGGAGATAAAGCTAACATCTCCGAGCGGAAAACAAGTCACTATTTATGGCGAAAAAGGAGGTAACCCCATAATATGCTCGATGTTGAAAGCACACAAGCTTATGAAGCAAGGATGCAAGGCATTTATGATATAAGCGAATGAGCCCGAGAAGGAATCACTGAAGGTTGAAGATGTACCGGCAGTACGGGATTACGAATATGTGTTTCCGGAAGATTTACCGGGGTTACCGGCCGAACGGGAAGTAGAGTTCGGAATCGAATTGATTCCAGGCCCAAAACCTGTAGCTAAAGCACCGTACCGACTCGCACCGTCGGAATTACAAGAGTTGATGTTCCAGATTAAAGACCTGCTTGACAAAGGATTCATAAGGCCGAGTGTGTCTCCTTGGGGTGCACCGGTACTGTTCGTGAAAAAGAAAGACGGAAGCATGCGCATGTGTATCGATTACCGGGAGTTAAACAAACTCACGGTAAAGAACCGATACCCGCTTCCGAGGATAGATGATCTATTTGACCAATTACAAGGTGCGAACTGGTTTTCAAAGATTGACCTTAGATCGGGGTATCACCAACTAAAGGTCAAGGAGGAAGATGTGCTGAAGACGACTTTCCGAACGCGATATGGACATTACGAGTTCCTCGTGATGTCATTTGGACTAACAAATGCACCAGCGGCTTTCATGGACCTCATGAACCGGGTTTGCAAGCCAATGCTAGATAAATCGGTCATCGTGTTCATCGATGATATTTTGGTGTATTCGAAAAGTGAAGCTGAGCATGCACATCACTTACAAGAGGTGTTAGAGACACTTAGACGAGAAAGGTTGTATGCGAAATTTTCTAAATGCGCCTTTTGGTTACGAGAGGTGCAATTTCTCGGCCACATTATAAGTGCCGATGGAGTGTTGGTAGATCCGTCAAAGATCGAGGCAGTGTCAAAATGGAATCCCCCGAAGAACACTTCGGAAATTAGAAGCTTCTTAGGGCTTGGGGATACAATAGGAGATTCATTCAAGATTTCTCCAAGATTGCGTCGCCACTAACAAAGTTAACCCGGAAGGAGGTAAATTTCATTTGGGGTGTTGAACAAGAAAGGGCGTTTCAAACGCTAAAAGAGAAATTAACTCAAGCTCCGGTATTAACGTTGCCGGACGGAGTCGAGGACTTGGTAGTTTATTCGGACGCCTCACTTTTGGGGCTTGGATGTGTTTTGATGCAACGGGGCAATGTCATAGCTTATGCCTCGAGGCAATTGAAAATACATGAAAATAAATATCCAGCGCATGATCTCGAATTAGCTGCGGTGGTGTGTGCGTTAAAAATATGGAGGCACTATTTGTATGGGGTAAAGTGCACCATATTCACCGATCACAAGAGCCTAAAATACTTCTTCGATCAGAAGGAGTTAAACCTGCGACAGAGGCGATGGTTAGAAACGGTGAAGGATTTCGACTGTGAAGTACACTACCATCCTGGAAAAGCAAATGTGGTGGCGGATGCTCTGAGCAGAAAAGCGGACTATGTCCCAATACGAGTAAGATCGATGCAGCTCGTGGTGACCTCGGGTATACTTGAACGTATCCGAGGAGCGCAAGTAGAAGCAGTGAAAGAGGAGAACTGGAAGAAGGAAAGAATAATCGGCCAGTTAAAAGATTTGTCGGATGGAAAGAACGGGTTGAAGACTCGATCTGGAAGAATATGGATTCCAAATACTTGTGGGGTGAAAATGCTTCTACTCGATGAAGCTCATAAGTCCCGTTATTCCATCCATCCGGGAGCGACCAAAATGTATAACGACTTAAAACAAAACTATTGGTGGTCCAGAATGAAAAGAGATGTTGTGAAATACGTGGAAAAATGCTTGACACGTCTACAAGTCAAGGTGGAGGACCAAAAACCATACGGTAAACTCCAACCGTTAGAAATTCTGGTTTGGAAATGGGAACATATTACGATGGACCTATTAACCAAGCTACCAAAGACGAACCGCGACTTCGATGCTATATGGGTAGTGGTGGATAGATTGACGAAAAGTGCTCACTTCATTCCGATTCGTGAGACTTATACGTCAGAAAAGATGTCAGAAGTTTACACTAATGAGATAATAGCTCGTCACGGAGTACCGGTATCCATCGTATCGGATAGAGATACCCGGTTTACTTCAAAATTTTGGCGAGATTTTCAAGAACAAATGGGAACAAAACTCTTCATTAGCACCGCTTACCATCCTCAGACGGATGGGCAGAGTGAAAGAACAATACAAACGCTAGAGGATATGTTGCGGGCGTGTATCATCGACTTTGGTGGAAGCTGGGATGTTTATCTACCCTTAGCCGAATTTTCGTATAACAATAGTTATCATTCAAGTATCGGCATGGCACCTTACGAGATGCTATACGGTAGGAAATGCAGAACCCCGGTGTGTTGGGGTGAAGTGGGTCTGCGGGAACTGGCAAATAAGGACATAGTTCAGGCCACTAATGAGAAAATTGAAGTGGTGCGAGCCCATTTGAAAGTAGCCCAGGATAGGCAAAAGTCTTATGCCGATAAAAGACGAAGACCGATAGAATTTCGGGTAGGCGACATGGTTATGTTAAAGGTTTCCCCATGGAAGGGAGTGATTAGATTCAGAAAAATGGGGAAACTAAGCCCGAGGTTTATCGGGCCATTTAAAATCATCGAACGGGTTGGCAAGGTGGCTTATCGCCTCGAACTACCGGAAAAGTTGAGTGGAATACATGGCACATTCTTGTGTCGCAATTGCGGAAATGTCTAGCGGAGGAAACATCTTACATCCATTACGACGATATCGAAGTGGATGATAGCTTGAATTAAATGGTAAGACCATTGGAGATTTTAGATCGAAAGATTAAGCACTTGCGAAACAAACAAATCGATTAAGTTAAGATCAAGTAGGAGCATAGGAAAGGTTCGGACACTACGTGGGAGTCCGAAGAGGAGATGCGACGTCTCTACCCTACATTATTTGGTACGTGCTCTGGTTTCAGGGACGAAACCCTTTTAAGGGGGGTGGACTTGTAACATCCCGAAAATACAAATTCTTAAATTTGCAATTAAGTTGCAAATAAATTAGTAAAATAATCTAATTAGTAATGACACTAACCTAGTTAGTTTATCACTTATGAGTAGTTAAAGACATAGAAATAAAATAAAAGAAACTAGAGGGACCAAAAGTGTCAAACTTGAAACTAGTTTTAATGAACTTTTTTATTAAAACACAAACTCAAAAAAATTCAGTACGGGGATCGACCAGAAGCAAGGGGGGGGGGTGACCAAGCTTCTCGAAACCCTAACAATCACTAATCTCATAAATTGAAGGTGCAAATCTGGTCCAAAACAAAATCCGAGCTTAGATTTGTGATCCTCATCGCAAGAGGGTTATAAGGTATGTAAAATTTGATGAGAATTCTCTACTTGAAATTCTCATGAATTTAGGAAATCTGAAATTTGATGATGCATGTTTGTTACTTGGGTAGAATATGAATGATAAAGTGTCTAGGAGTAAAACCTAGACAACAATATGTGAAATCATGCCTAAATTCTGGAAATTTCATAAACACAATGAAGGTGATTCATGGGTTTTGTGAGAAAATGATAAACACTAGGATGATAGTGGTTGTTCTAGTAATATTTGACATATGTGAAGTGATTTCAAAATTTTAGAGGATAAAGTTCATGTAAGGTAGTTGATTGATGAAGAATTAAGGCTATATGACAAGTTATGAACTTGATAATATATAGTGTAAATTTCTTCCCTTAAAGTGTTCGCATAAATGCCTCAAAGAAGGCTTAAATATGAAAATTTTAGTTAAATCGCATGATTGTGATGTTTAGGCAAAATATGCGAACTATGAATTGAAAAGAGTTCTAAACGTGTCTTGGTTGAACTCAATAGGAAAGGATACCGGAGCTCCAAGCGGACAAGCCGATGGCGACTTGCATTTGAAGGGCGTGCACTAAAGGTATGTAACTTGATTCGTTACATTGGGTAAAATTTGATGATTTGCATAAGTATAGTGAATTGTAGAATAAAAGTTGTCTTAATTGGAAGCGATAATGTTCGCTATATTGATTACTAAGACCAGGTGTGGTTACAACTTGTTGGTAGTCATCATAATGGAGGATTCCGTAGATGAGCCAAACGGGTCGAACAATTGATTAATACGTGGCGAATGCTTCGTGATATAGTAAACTGGTCTTTTGTTATTGTTGATAAACGACATATTAGAATATGAGAAATTGATATGTTAGTTTGTAAGAATGAGAAATCTGAAAGTTGCTTTGGGCTTATAATTAAAACAGTCAAAACTTAAACTTACAGTGACTACCGTAAGTTACGGTATCCACCGTAACTTACGGTAGAGATCAAAAGTCTTACGGTGGATCACTACTGATTTACGGTAGACAAGATTAATCAAGTGACTACCGTAACTTACGGTAGATACCGTAAGTTACGGTAGAGTCAGGAAATTTTTGTAAAATTTTGCATAATATAGCTAATCGAATCCATTTTGTTCGTAGTTTCGATTATGTAATATTTCTAAGAACTCTAATATTAGTGTTTATGTAAACATTTCAGTTTCTAGGTATTGCAAGAATACGAATGGCGGTCAAGCAAGTTTTTTTGAAGAACCGAACACAACTTTTGAAGCTTCCGCGATTTCATAACCTTGATAAACAACGTTTCTATTTATTTTGAATGTAAACAATTTGCTAGTCAGGTCTTGAATATTTTAACTAGTCATTTGTTGATTAGTTTTGATTACTTGGAACTTTGTTTGGGTAACTATGTTTTAATTTAGACACCTTTTATATAAATCGTATAAAATTTTATTAAATTCAAGAAATAATAAGATGGACGTTACAGTGTGTGTTTGTGTGTGTGGTTAGGTTAACGTACAATGGCTCTCATCATATAATATGTATGCGATCATCACAGCCTTCCGATCTGGTGCGAATTCAATTTTGAACATGCGATTTGTGCTGAAAAACCAACATGCGATTTCCAACATGCTTAATTATAACATGCGATTTCACAATATCGTATGAACGTACGATAAGCTCTAATTGTACGGTACACTTACACTATATATATAAGGTAGTGTTCATGCGAGAACCAACTTTATTGCGAGAACCAATATGAACACAAAAAATAAACCCACTACACCACCAAAAACCTAACCCCCCACCCAGGGATTTTAATAAAAAAAATATTAAAAAAAAAATTGTGTATTTTTTAGATTTTTTGAGGTATTTTTGGTTGTGTTTACGTTGGTTCTCGCGGTTCTCGCAATAAATGGTGGTTTATAACGGATCCTTCTCCTATATATATATATATATATATATATATATATATATAGTGAAAGTGTAAAATACAATATTGCTTAACGTATGAACGTACGATGTGAGATTACATAAGTTGTAAAATTCAAAACCATAATCACACATGTTATACTTAGGTAATAAAGCATGTTATAATTATGTAATCAAGCATGTTATGGTTTTCAACATGCTTGATTATGTCTTTTCAACATGCGTGATTATGGTTTTCAACATGTGTGATTATGGTTTTGAGTTTTTTAACGTACGTAATTTCACAGCGTACGCTCGTACGTTAAGGAATATTGTACGTTAACCGGACTATATATACACACACACACACACACTAAAAAATATATGCAGATTGACATGTAGCTCACGAATGCACAAATATGTAGCTTTCGAACTACATATATGTATATGTATATAGGGGAGCGCTAAAATGAAAACCACATCCAGTTGTAAGAACCGTGAGAACCACTCTAAACCAATTAGATTATGCCAACATAAAAGGTATATTGGTCATTTACCCCAAATGTCAAATCCTTCCTCTCTCCCCTGTCTTTCTTTTAAAGTTGCAGACTATCTCTTTCTTTTAAAACAGCTTCTCTCATCATCTCTCTCTCTTGAAATTTCACCACCATCTCTCCATTTTTTGTTCGAAATTTCCTGCTTAAAGGATAAAAACCTAAATCAAAACTCAAGTTTTCACCACCATCTCTCCATTTTTTTGTTCGAAATTTCACCACCAACCACCACACCCATCTCCCTTGTCTCTCTGCCAGCGACCACCGCACGTTAAACAAAGATGATGATGACGACGACTGAACCCACCCCTGTTTCTCTCTCTCTCTCACTCGTTCACCCCTGTTTCTCTCTCTCTCTCTCTCACACCCCTGTTTCTCTCTCACACACACTCGTTCACCACCATGAAACCCTTCGTTTTTGTATGTTTGGGGTTTTAATCTGATGTGGTGTGTTCTTGAATCAGATTTCAGAAGAAGAGAAAAAGAAACGTTGTAGAGAGGGAGAGAGTCCGAGGAGAGAGAAAGAGGACGGTGGTGGTGGCGATGCAGCTCTGGCAGAGCTCCGATTTCTTGAATCTGATGGTTTTTTGAACGGCTAAGGTAATGGGGGTGGCCGGTGGGATGCAGAGAAGGTAGCGACGGTCAGTGGTGTGTTCTTGAATCCGATGGTTTTTTGGTATGTTTGGGGTTTTGATATGATGGTGGTGTGTTCTTGAATCTGATGGTGGTGTGTTCTTGAATCTGCTGGTTTTTGAAGCTGATGGTTTTTTTAATCTGATGATGTGGTGTGTTCTTGAATATGATGTGTTCTTTTTTTATTTTTGTTTTTTATTTGTATTTTGAATCTATGGGTTTTGATTTCTGTTTTCGATTGGGGCGGCGTTGATGCAGAAAAAAAACGTAGCTTTTGATGACTATGGCGCGGCAAGGACGGGGAGGGTAGGTTTTTTAACCTGCAACCCCACTTTTGTAGCCATTTTGATTATCGGAAAATCTGAACCAAGCCCCGTTTTTTTAGATATATATTGTTTTGATGTTGTGGGTTTGGTATTTTTTTCTCCAATCGATGATGATAACAATCTATCTGAGACACCTCCCGAGTTTGTGATTTTGGGTGGTGTTCGTTTTGCGTAAAAAAGTTTTTGTAAAAAAAAAAAAGTTAAACCGTAAATTTTTTAACGTAAAAACGTAAAAAGTTTAACATAAAACGTAAAACATAAAACATAAAAACGTACAAAGTTTAACGTAAAATGTAAAAAGTTCAACGTAAAACGTAAAAACGTAAAAAGTTCAAAAAATCTGTTAAAAAATTTGAATTTAAAAAGCTTTTAATAAAAAAAAATTGTTTAAAAAATAAAAACTAATATTATAATACAAAAAGAGTAATAAAAAATAATAAAGACAAAAAGATAAAAAAGAGTAAATTTACCAAACTACCCTTTTGCATTAAAATATTAAAAACATAATAAGACAAAAAGTATTTAATATTAATTTTAACGACTTTAAATCTCATCCATCTATCTTGAAGATCTAATGGCTAGAAAGTGGTTCTCATGGTTCATACAACTGGAGGTGGTTTTCATTTAAGCGTTCCCCTATGTGTGTGTGTATATATATATATATATATATATGTGTGTGTGTGTATGTGTTGGAGGGGATGGATCATGAGAAAACTATTTTAAATGAGAAAACCAAAAAAATAACTAAAAAGCCTAAAAAACATACCAATTTGTTTTTACAAATTTTTATTAAAAATCCCTATTTTTTATATATAAAAAAATTTCAAAAAAAAAAACGTGTACTGCACATGTGCAATAACAGGGAAAAGTCTAAACCACCTAACCAACTCCCTACCAACACCCCTCAAAAACCTAAATTCACCCTCCCACCAAAAGCCTAACCCCCCACCCCCACCCCCTCTCTCCAAAAAAAAAAAAAAAACTAAAACTAAACCCTATACATACACCCGGAAAAAACCTAACCCCCCCACCCGCACCCCCTTCCCCCGACACCAAAAAACCTAATCCTAATCCTAAGCCTAAAAGTTAAACTGAACTCAAAAGCTAATTTTAAGCATGTAATGCACATGCGTAATACACATATAATGCACATGTTCAGTAGAAGTTTTTTTTTTTTTGAATTTTTTTTATATATAAAAATAGCAATTTTTAATAAAAAAATTCTAAAAAAATTGGTATGCTTTTTAAGCTTTTTAGTTAGTATGCCTTCCCCCGACACCAAAAAACCTAATCCTAATCCTAAGCCTAAAAGTTAAACTGAACTCAAAAGCTAATTTTAAGCATGTAATGCACATGCGTAATACACATATAATGCACATGTTCAGTAGAAGTTTTTTTTTTGAAATTTTTTTTATATATAAAAATAGCAATTTTTAATAAAAAAAAATTCTAAAAAAATTGGTATGCTTTTTAAGCTTTTTAGTTAGTATTTTAGTTTTCTTATTTATATGTAGTTTTCTCATGATCATCTCCATATATATATATATATATATATATATATATATATATATAGGGAGCCGCTAAAATAGAAACCATCCCCAGTTGTAAGAACCACGAGAACCACTCTCAACCAATCAGAATAAAGGGTAATTTGGTCATTTCCTTCAAATGTCCAATCTCTCTCTCCCTTTTCATTAAAGTCACCTGACTTTTTTAATATCTCTCTCCTCTCTCATCTCTCATCCTCCATTTTAAATAAGCATATCTTCACCACCATTCTCTCGTCTCTTTTTCTCAAAAAATCCTCACCACAACCCTGTTCTGTGGTAGAATCCAGACATGTGAATTTCTAAAGCCTCAACAACCCTAGAAACAATGCCATAACCATATCAACAACCTCCTCACCTCTCGACACGTCCACGTGTACAAACCTAGCAAGCCCTTGTCAGAGGCTATAGCCGTGTCAACGGCATGATCGGATGAGCCAAGGCATAAGACGATCTGCCACGGGCGAAGGCGGCGCAAGGCGGCGCTGGGCGGCGCGTGGGAGCAAGTGGAGGAGAACGGCAGCAGCGGACTCGATTTTGGCCTCAGAGAGTAGGCTTAGAGGCACGTGCTCAACACGTGCGACGCCGGTGAGGTATTCGTGTTCGATGCTTGTGTCTTCAATGCAGTTGAGAGTGATTACTAATGGAAGTGATGGATTGCTCCGGTAGGACATTGTTGTCGGCGATCTGGTCTCCAGATCTCGTTTTGCCGTTGATGGCATCATTGATTTCTTCTACTTGTGAAGTGAATAGCGTATAAAATCATGAAAACAAATATATTGAGACGGTTTCGAATTTACTGATACTGGTATTGACGTTGTTCGATTAGAATTGATTTGGTTTGGTTTGTCATAGTATCGGCACTTGTATAGCTTATTCTAAAGAAAATCTATTTTGAATACAAATTTAAAGTTAGCAAACATAGTAATAGAGAAAATCAACTTAAATAACGAATACCAGTCTCGGCTTCGATTATAACGATACTAGTATTGATTGATGTTGTTCGGCCATAATCAGTTCAGCTGGTCATTTATAGCTTACGATGCAAAAATATATATATTCTAAACACAAAACGTAAATTTTTTAACGTAAAACGTAAATTTTTAACGTAAAACGTAAAAAGTTTAACGTAAAACGTAAAAAGTTTAACGTAAAACGTAAAAAGTTTAACATAAAACGTAAAACGTAAAAAGTTTAACGTAAAACGTAAAAAGTTTAATGTAAAACGTAAAGAGTTTAAAAAATCTGTTAAAAGAATCTGAATTTAAATACTTTTAAAAAAATAATTTTGTTTAAAAAATAAAAACTAATTTAATAATACAAAAAAAGTAATAAAAAATATTAAAAACAAAAAAGAGTATTTTTACTAAACTGCCCTTTTGCATTAAAATATTAAGGATATAACAAGACAAAAAAATACTTAATATTATTTTTAACTACTTTTAATCTTGTCCATCCATCTTGAAGATCTAATGGTTGTAAAGTGGTTCTCTTGGTTCTTACAACTGGAGGTGGTTTTCATTTTAGCGATCCCCTATAACATATAAAAGTAACTACTTTCTAGCCACTAGATCAACAAGATAGATGGATGAGATTAAAAGTAACTAAAATTAATATTAAATACATTTTATCTTATTATATCTTTAATATTTTTAATCCAAAAGGGTAGTTTAGTAAAATTACTCTGTTTTGTCTTTTTGTCTTTATTATTTTTTATTACTTTTTTGTTTTATTATATTACTTTTTATTTTTTAAACAAATTTTTTTATTAAAAGCATTTTTAAATTCAAAATATTTTAATAAAACAATGTTTTTGCACGCCGGTTTTTCCACGCTTTTTTTACGCCCGGCTTTTTCACGCATCGTTTTTTAACGTGTCGTTTTTGCACGCCGTTTTTTACGCTCGGCTTTTTCAAGCGTCGTTTTTTTAACGCGCCATTTTTTACGTCCCGTTTTAACACGGCGTTTTTACGTCCCTTTTTTTCGCGGCGTTTTTATGCCCCGCATTCACGCCCCTTGTTTAGGCGCCGTTTTCTCACACGGTTTTTTTACGTATTACAATTTACGTAGAAAAAGTTTTACGTTTTACGTTAAACTTTTTACGTTAAACTTTTTTACGTTAAAGTTTCTACATTTACGTTAAACTTTTTACGTTTTACGTTAAACTTTTTAGATTTTACGTTTTTACGTTTTTACGTTTTACGTTTTATGTTAAACTATTTACGTTAAAAAGTTTACGGTTTACATTAAAAAGTTTACGATTTTAACTTTTTTTTACAAAACCTTTTTTACCCAAAACGAACGCACCCAGAAATCGCAACTCGGTAGGTGTCTCAGATAGATTGTTATCATCATCGACTGGGGAAAAAAATAAAAAAGCAACAATCAAAAATCAAAACAATTAGTGGATTCTTGAAGAAAACGGGGTTTGGCTCAGATTTTCCGATAATCAGAAGCTGCAAAGTGGGGTTGCACGTTCAAAAACCTACCCTCCACCATCCTTGCCGCGCCATCGTCATCAAAATATTCGTTTTTTTTTCATCATCACCGCCACAAATCCAAAACCACACTTCAATCTACCAATATCAAAAACACAAATCAATCCAAAAAGATCAAAAAACACCGGCACCACGGGGCACCATCGGAACCACCGGGCACCATCGGCACCACCGGGCACCATCGGCACCACTTGCAATCGGTCACTTGTAAAACAATCGACATCGAAACCTGTAAACAGTCGACAAAAATGAACTGTTGCCACCAGAATAGTATAGTCCTACACTTTATGTTATCACCGATAACAAAAATACTTACAACCCAATAAGGCATGTTATGAACAGTCTCACTAACAGCAACCCAGACGACACCATACCCAAAGAAAGAAGCAAGAACACCCACCAAAAGAACAACCCAAAAGTGGGTATTTATTAGAAGCAATACCTGGTAAAATACCCAAATCAAAGGAAAACCCAACAAACAATATCAAACAAACATGCTGTCAGATCAAACCCACCATCAACCACCACTGCCGCCACACCACCAAACCCACCGTCGCCGGCACCAACACATCGCCGGAATCTGCCGTCGCTACCAGTCTCTCTCTCTCTCTTCGTGTTCCACCGCCACTGAAGAATTGAACCACCGACATCACTCGCCGTCACCACAGTTCGTGGCCAGCCGATTACTGCAGAGACGGAGGGGGTGTTTGACTGGTGGTTGTCGTCGGAAAGAGGGGAACCGAGGGGTGTGGGTGGGTTGCAGGTAAGTATCGCCGGTTCCCTTTCTCTCTCATCAAAGATTAATATGGTGGTGGAGACAAATGAGGATGAAGACAGTGGGTGAGATTTAAAATGAAGAGAGAGAGTGTGAGATTTAAATGAAGAGAGAGGGTGAGATTTGACATTTGGGGGAAATGAGCAAACTACCCCTTTTCTGATTGGCTGAGAGTGGTTCTCGCGGTTCTTACAACTGGGGATGGTTTCTACTTTAGCGGCTCCATATATATATATATATATATATATATATATATATATATATATATATATATATATATATATATATATATAACTACCCCTTTTTCTGATTGGTTGAGAGTGGTTCTTGCGAACTGGGGATGGTTTCTATTTTGCGGCTCCCCATATATATATATATATATATATATATATATATATATATATATATATATGGGGCAAGTTTCATGCGAGAACCACCTTTATTACGAGAACCGCGAGAACCAATGTGAACACAACCAAAAACATATAAAAAAAACCTAACTCCCCCCCCCAAAAAAAAACCTAAACCCCCCACCCCCCAAAAAATACCTAACCCCCCTCCCCCCCCCCCCCCCCGCCCAATCTAAATGCTAAAAACTAAAATCCCCCCAAAAAACCTAAAAAAACTAACCCCCCCACCCACCCCCACCCCCACCCCAAGCTAAAATGCTAAAAACTAAACCCCCAAAAAACCTTAAAAAAATCAAAAAGAATCTAAAAAGTCAAAAAAACACACAAAAATTTTTTTTTTTCAATATTTTTTACATTAAAATCGCTACTTTTAGTAGCCAAAATTTATTTTTTTAATTTAAAAAAATAATTTTTTTTGGCTACTAAAAGTAGCGATTTTTTTATAAAAAAATATTAAAAAAAAATTGTGTGTTTTTTTAGCTATTTTTAGGTACTTTTGGTTATGTTCACATTGGTTCTCAAAGTTCTCGCAATAAATGGTGGTTCCTAACGGATCCTTCTCATATATATATATATATATATAAATATATATATATGTATATATAAATATATATATATGTATATATACATATATATGTATATGTATATATATGTATATATATAGTTGGGATCCTGCGGAAAGTGTGTTTTTCCTAGAAAGTCTAGGAAGCGATCTGGGCCATCCAATGGGTGTGTTTAATGGTTGAGATCATCTTGTTGGCATTTTGGTAATATGTGTTTCTTAAAAATAGGATTATTTAATTAATCAGGGGTAGATATGTCATTTAGCTTATTTTAAATATGGAAATAACTGTCATTCCATAAATTGCGATTTTTCTCTCTCTCTCCCCCTTTCTCTCGTCTCTCTCTCTTCCTTCTATCCTTCATGAAGAAACACAACATCAAGAAAATACATCGTGACAAATGTCACCCATCGTAACAGCGTGAATGGTAAAACACAGCGTCAAGAAATCCTCCAGCAATACCAACGTGAATGCTAAAACACAACGGTATTAAACTGCTGGCTGTTAAAACACAATGTCAAGAAATCCTCCAGCATTACCAGCATGGATGGTAAAACACAGCGTCAAGAAATCCTCCAGCATTACCAACATGAATGCTAAAAAACATAACTGTATTAATCTGCTTGCTGTTAAAACACAATGTCAAGAAATCCTCCAGCATTACCAGCATGGATTGTAAAACACAGCGTCAAGAAATCCTCCAACATTACTAACATGAATGCTAAAACACAACTGTATTAATCTGCTTGCTGTTAAAACACAATGTCAAGAAATCCTCCAGCATTACCAGCATGGATGGTAAAACACAGCGTCAAAAAATCCTCCAGCATTACCAAAATGAAATGCTAAAACACAACTGTATTAATCTGCTTGCTGTTAAAACACAACGTCAAGAAATCCTTCAGCGTTACCAGCATGAATGCTTGCTGTTAAAACACAACTTATTAATCTGCTTGCTGTTAAAACACAATGCCAAGAAATCCTCCAGCATTACCAGCATGGATGGTAAAACACAACGTCAAGAAATCCCCCAGCATTACCAAAATGAAATGCTAAAACACAACTGTATTAATCTGCTTGCTGTTAAAACACAATGTTAAGAAATCCTTCAGCGTTACCAGCATGAATGCTTGCTGTTAAAACACATCGTCAAGAAATCCTCCAGCATTACCAGCATGAATGCTAAAACACAACGGTACTAATCTGCTTGCTGTTAAAACACAACGTCAAGAACATTCTGGTGGTTTCCAGACATAACTAAAAATCGATACAGACCAGATAATAGTAAAGAGAAAAAAAAGTGTATTTACCATCTCCGCAATCAAGAATTGCGTTTGAAGCCATAACTATCTCTCACGTAAAATATGATTTACGAAGAAAGTTGATCAAGATTGTGAAAGGAATGAATGAGAATTTGATTGATATTTACGTCCTGTAGTAATTCACAAATCATGGAGAATCAGTTACCATAAAATCGTGTATAGTTAGTTAATGAGATATAGATTCCAAAATTAAAATAAAATGTCAAATTACACAATTGCCCTTTTATTTAAAATCCCTCAATGTCATATGTCACGTTCTGATTGCTTCCTAGACTTTCTAGGAAAATAAGGCTTTCGAGCCAACTCCCACTATATATATATATATATATATAGGGTCAGGATCTAGAGAAAACGGTGGAAAATGTGAGAACGGTGAGAACGCTTATGAATCGTCCGATCAAAACAATCTATGGACTAGATTGGCGCGGTGGTGTTTTCGTAAATAACATCAATTTTATTACGTGGACGCGCTTCATTAAGGGTAAAAAAGTCTTTTGACTTCTCCACACAAAACGCCATCTCATGAAATAAAACGCCAAACATATAAAACACACCATTCTAAATAAAAACGCCATTAGAAATAAAACGCCAAACTTAATTATAATAAAATCCAGCCTAAAAAAACCGCCAAAAAATCCTATATATACAACATCTCAGACCTTCAATTAAAAACACACACAAAACCCCAAACGCCATATTTAATATATACCATTCGCCTTAGAAACGCCAAAAAACCCAAACATCAAACATCTTCTAACCCAAAACGTTTATTTGAAATTCAGTTTGGTTGTCTTTAAGATTTCACCCAACGTAATGGACAAAAAATCCTTAAGTGAGGATATTGAACATTTCATTGAGTAAAAATCTTATTGACTTTATCCTCAACTTCCATCCAATTTATAACGCCAAAACATACAAAAACATTATTGAGATTTGTTGTCAATAAAGTTTAGCTGTATGGGGTGTACAACATTGTCAGTTATCTTTCTTAACCGAGGATTAACAATGTTGTTCATCTCATACAGCAAAACGTTATTGATTTTAGCATGATCAAATTTTTATGTTTAAGGTGCTTTTATTTAGTGGCATTCTTTTTATCGGTAAAACGCCAAAATAAAAAAATCAAACATCGTTCATTGGAAAATTCCAGATTGTTGGCTGAAAGGGTGTAAACTCAATAACATTTTGCTGCATGAGATGGACAATTCTTCAAGAAAAAGATGCTGATGTCAGACTTTGTGCTTCCAACGGCGACAAGAAAACTACTTGAAAAAAAAAACAAAATGAATCATACGAAAGTCGAAACAGCCAGTTAAGATGATTCAAAAAAGAAGAAAGAGACTGGTGATAGTGAAGATTTGGAAGATCAATAGTTTATATATTCTCTTTTTTTCATTTTCTTTTTCAGTTGATTGTTATATAATAAAAACGCCATATATAATAAAAACGCCAGACAGCCAAATGCTTGTTAAAACGCTATCATGCCGTAAAACGCCCCAAAAACTCCCAAACTATAATAGAATTACTTTGGAAAAATATTATAACAAACCCAAAAAATAAAAAAAAAATAAAAACCAAACTTGAAAATGTAACTAGAAACAGTAACTACAAAACAGTGAAAATGAAGAGACGGAAAATTTATCATATTAGAATCTAAAACACCAAACTTGAAAGACGGGACGTGTTACAGTCTTCAGAAACAATAATTACAAACAGTAACTGAAACGACGACTAGTTTATTAAAATAATGCACCGCCTAACCTATGCCGCCTAAAGAAATCCTATAAAATAATAACTCTCAGCAACTTCCATTTAATCAAAAAAAAAAAAAAAAACCAAACGCCAAAATGCTATTAAACACCACTCACTGTAAAACGCCAAAAAATTAAAAAAATCAAAGATGGGTAATATGCTTTCTTGGATATTCAGTAGTGTTCTTCGTGAAGTTTAACTGAATGGATTGTTAGCTAAGGAGAGAAACTCAGAAAGATTTTGCTGTATGAGATGAACAAATCTTCAAGAAAAAAGATATTGATAACAATCAAATGTCATTTTGTGTTCTTTGTTCTGGAATAAAGCTTGGATGAGGAGAAGAGATCAATGACACTGAAGAGTGGGATGATTATAAAGATGAAGATTAAGATGAAGAAAAAGCGAAAAACCCACCCACACGTCATAGATCTATCTCCCCAAACATCAACAAAAAGCCACTTCAACAGACGAGCAGGCAAAATAATCAAACCGATGGGTTTGTTAAGTTTTACATAAAACGCCATATATTTGGTTACAGTTCTTGTACTATTAAAGAAGAGAGAGACTGATGACAGTGAAGATTGTGAAAAGAGATCCAATTAGGATTTTTAATTTATTTTCTTCGCTTCTATTTTTTATCCCTGTGGTTGTAATATAATTTTACAATTGAAAAACGCCAAGATAACACAAATGCCAAAATGTATATAAAAAATAATAGAACAATGGGCCATCTTGTTTAAAACGCCTTGAAAAAACGCCATTCAGATAGATTTTCTGACCCCCTTGGGGTTACAATGGCATACGATTTGAAAAACGCCATAAACGCCAAAATCTTAATACAATGAAACCATTAAACGCCATTAATTATTGAATTTGGTCAACGCCAAAAATCTTAAACCCCAAAAATAAAACAATATTGTGAAAAGCGGAACTGGAAAAGGAGAAGATAAAAGGACAAAAAAGCCCCTCCGCCCTTCTCTATGCCACGTGACACGTGTTAGGCCAGGATGCGTTCTCACACTTTTGAGCATTTTCTCCTGATCCCGTTTATATATATATATATATATATATATATATATGGTGAGGTTTTAAAGTGAACACTAGTGTATTTGTGAATTAAGTGAACAAATAATGACCATTGATTTAAATCATCAAATCCTAAAAGACACTAGTGTATTTTCATCATCAAATCTTGATCAAATCCTGGCCATTGATTTATACGTGTGTACTGATAATCAAGGGGTAGGAGTAGTTCACACAATTCACTATCAAGGGGGTTGTTCACAAATGAACCTAGCCCTATATATATATATATATAGGATTAGGTTCAAACGTGAACAAATTTCCAAGAGTGAACCGCGTGAACTGATCTGAACCATTGATTCCATATGCATTTAACAAGGGTAAGATTGTAACTTTATATAAATATTGAATTTAAATTATTGTCTTATTAATTTCAAAATCCTAATATATTTAAATCATCATCAGTTACCAACATTTTCGACATCTACAAAACAATTACTTATTTTAAATATGTTAGGATAATCTTAACTTATTTTAATATTGTCATTGTTTTTGGTCATAGTAGCAAGATTCGAATTATAGTTTTAGTCTTTTTTTGGTTGAACTAGAGTTTTCAGTCATCTTTTTTGTCACACCCTGGCTTTGCGGAAGCGTGGTTAATTTGGTGTGACTTCTTAATACCATAGCTTAATCATAACAAAGCTATATGATAATAAAACCATGCAAGATCATCCATAGATTTAAGTCTTAAAACCGAAGTAACATAACATTGTCTAGGGACTACAACACCATAACATAAAACATTGTTTTGAAAGACATAAACATCAACATGAAATAAAACGCAGTTTAAGATTTGTGACTCGTCCAGGAAAAAGTCACATTTCCTAAACCGGGATGACCTCGGAACCCATATGCAGCGGGAAGACACAACATACCGCGCCAGATCTTTAATTCCCTGAAATACATGTAAGTTGAAAAATCAACAATAATGTTGAGCGAGTTCATGTGTAAGTGAGTAAATAAACCTTTGTATGTATAAAAACCCTGGTATGTAGCAAATAAGGAAAAAGAGATCACCAATGGTTTGCAAGGCCATTGATATGTGTGAAGTGCAAGTAGGAAGACTCAAACCTAGCAGATTTATGCGTTGGGTACAAAGTCACCCCGAGGTCCGTTCTGTTTGGGCCTGGGGCTGGGCTCGCTACACCCAGATAGATCTACCGCTCCTGCCCCTCGGTCCTACCCTGAGGATTAATGGCCTCAAGTTTCTGCCTACCCACTCACATGATCTAAGTAGTAACCCTCCTTACGCTAACCATACCATGTAAGAATTATTCGTAATCATAGTAACATGTATTTCACCCCCGCAGTTTAGAAAACTGAAAACAGTTAGAGAAAAGGGGGACATGAACTCACAGTGGTGCGTCTCTACCAAGTATATCTCCTGATCAAGCAGCTGTGCGACGACCTACACGTACTAAGTCTATTAGACGGACGGCCGTGCCTTAGCTTAAGGTTTAAGTTTTTGGGAAATAGTTAGACAACTATTTTGTGTTTATATTTTTGTAAATACTTGGTAATTATTCTCCTTCACAAGGATGGGGGATTTAATACATGCGTGCTCGTAAAATTCGAAATACATTATTAAGTCTCACTTAATATATTTTATTTCTTACTTCAAAATATAAATATTCTTCCCAAAATAATACTTTGACAAAAATACGCGCTCATAAATATTTTCCGAAATGCGTAAGTTACGTTTTAAAGATCAGGTGGTAATAATTATACCGTTGTAACTTATTATTAATTATGAAGGCGTTTGTATTATTTTTGGAATCGTTAACATTCGGTAATATTATTTTTACCCTAAAAATAATATTCGTATATTTCACAAAATAATCATAAACATTTTACAAGTGACACTATGAAAAATATATATTCTAAATATATATATTTCAGGTTTTATTTTGTGAAAATCCCACCTCTGACACTTTGTAAATAAAGTCATGGCGAAATTTACGTTTTGAAAACAAGTCAAAAATATATTTACAACACTTGTAGTGAAAATATTTCCAAGTGTTAGGTTTTTAGAAAAAATTCGCCAGAGTTTCCCCTGTAACTGGAGGTGGCCACGCTTTCAAGCGTATCGTTTTCTTTTATAATTCAAATCAACAATTTCCTTATTCTCAATAACAACTTTCCAAAACATCAATTAGTCAAAATATATATAAATCGCAAAAATTACATGAACTTGTGGTTTGTCCAAAATTTGTAGAAATTTCCATTACCTTTAGTGGATCTTTGCAATAATCTACTCGGTTTCGTAAAAGCCTCGTTTTTAAAGAAATTCCATCTTTACAACTTCTTGTAAAACTTGACAAAACTAGTTCTTTGTCGAAACTTAGTGTTACACAAGTGTTTACACACTTGTGTGTTTAAAAATCATTCTTGTTCATGTAAGATCCGGTTTTAGAAAATAAGATTTCCTTGACACTTGGTCCTTTGAAAATAACTCTTGTAGATCCGTAGATCTACTAGTTTTAAACACTATTTCGTAAGTAAAGTCGATTTTACATAAGTTCATGTTTAGTGTGTGGTAGAGTTTCATCATTTAACCCTTTGTACACTTAAACAAACTCTATGCCATGATTCTTGATCATGACTAATCCGGGTTAGATGATGATCCGAGCTACCACATCATAGATCGGCACTAAATAATCATAACAAGACAAGTCTTACAAGATTTACACAACAACATAGCTTTTATCCAACATTTTTAACATTTTAGTAAACTTTTAGCATGTCTTCTTGTATGTTCATAGATTTTAACCAACAAAGTTCTTTTTAACCACTTTAAAATAGATCGAGAGTGTGTTTATAGCAACTTACTACTAGCTCGAGGCTAGGGAAGAAACTAGTCGAAGAATGAGTGGATAAAAGCAATAGGGTGAGGTCCTTCGCGTTCCGAATGCACCAAGCTTCTTTGTATGAGATCCTTAACACTTGTATACCCTTGGAACTTGCAAGATCAAAACCGAAAATGGATGGATGGTTGTGGGGATGTTCGGCCGAGAGCTTATAGAGAGGAGAGGGGGAGTTTTGTGGAGAGTTGAGTGATGGAAAGTATGATGTGTTTAGGCTTGAACTTATAGGCAATTTACTACATACTTAACCAATGGATCATATGCTTTCTTGATATGGGACCAAGATGATTAAATTAATCAACAAGTACAAGGGGTGTCCCCCTTGGGGACGGTTCGGTTAGAGAGGGGGGGGGGGTCTTGGTTCAATTCCAACTATATAGTTAGGACATAGTTAGATGATTAGGAAATTAATCCGGTTACTAGCGTGAAGTAAGTTGTGACGGGTGTTAGGGTATTCGGGGACCCTAACTGGCTCAGAAAAAGAAAAACAGTGTTGTTGGCAAAATTTTTATGTTCCGGGTAAAGTCCGGTTGTTCGGTTATGTTGGGATTGAACCCTACCAGAGGAACAGATAATGTAAAGCCAAAACCAGGTCACAACAGAGGATTCACAATAAGCAGCAGTTTACACTTTGCTCTCCCCTTGAAAGTGAGTTATAACAACTGATGGTCTCTATCTGCTGTTCATATTAAACTGCTGCTGTCCTTTCAACTGCTGATGAAAACCCTGAAGTATCCAACACTGCTGGTCCTATCTACTGATGATAAAGCACTGCCCAGTCAAGGACTGATCAACCTTGAGGAAAGCACTGACATAAAGAGAAAGCAGCTGTTTAGTGAAATATCTGTTTTATGTATAGTCAGTGGTTAGGTTAGCAGTGTTTGTGTAAGGACAGTAGATACAGGTTGTTAGGCTGTTAGACGTCGCTTTCATGGTGACATCAGCTGAGATACCTCAGTGGTTTGGATTGCCTATAAATGTAACAGTGCCCTGTACTGTTACCTTCGATTGACTGAGCGAGTTCTTCTCCTCATGTCTAATCCTTTCATCTTGTGTGCAACCAACCTTGGGGCATCAGGCTGAGGGGGAGTTTAGTTTGTAAGCATATCTGTAATCTTTTGCTTTGATTTGTAAATCTTTTGACTCTATGAGAAGCAATTGTTTATCAAACTATTTTCTCCATTTGATTGTGTTTACAAAGTTTGTTTTCATTTCCGCTGCACTTTACATGTTTTCATATTTACAAATCATTCCAAACATACAAACAAACACAATCATGAGAGCCTCTGATCCTAACAATTGGTATCAGAGCCTGGACAGTCAAATTCGATCTAACACTCAATTTGACATAACAGTTCGGTTCAAAATTCACTGATACTAAGGTTGGTTGTATTTAGTTGAAAAACAGAGTACTGTGTAAATCATGTTCAAAATGGTTATTCAAAAACTCTGAAAATCAACCAAGATGTCATGCAAAAGTCACCCATAGTTTTCAGATCTGTAAACATATCTGTTAAATTATGGGATTGTTTTATATTTTTCAATATTGATTTCAACTGTTGTTTTGATATTTGTGATGTTTTCATTAAATACTAAAGTATGAACCTCAGATTAACAAAACCTATGATTCATAAGACATTGATTTCTTGTTAACTCAAAAAGAGGGAATTAAAACTTTAGTCATTCAGATCTTATGTGTTAAAAACAGGTTGAGTCCCTCAAAAGGACAAAATCAACTTTGTTAAAATACATTGAGGAAATTCACAAAAACTCAGAAGTGTGTTTATCTCAAAACTTTTGAAGTCAAAAGAAAAGAGTATAAACATAAAACACTTATGAGTCAAAGTTTAGGGTAATAATGGTCATTAAGCAACTATGTGCATTTATCTGTTCAGAAAAAGGTTTTGATTCCAGTAAATGAACTCCAAAGAGGACTAGACAAATGTTCAAAAAAAAAAAAAAAAAAAATTCTCCATGTGTCCTCAGGTTTGCAATCAACTGACAAAGAAAATGGTTCCAATCAGTGGTCAAAATGTATCCAAAAGTTTCCTACCACTGTTGTCAAACCACTGACCATTTTCAAAAACTTGTGAATGATATAATTATATACTCTATTGAAATTATACCAGATCCTTTTTTGATACTATTCTCAGAAAATCCTTTAACTATTTTTTTTGTTGTTCAAAGGATTTTCTCAAATAACCAGGATATATTATTCATTTTTTTTTGGAATAATATATTTGGAACTTATGCTTATTTTTGTTGTCAATAGTTTCAGCTCCTGTCAGGATGTAATACCTTATTTTTTTTGATGGTATTAGTGTCCTCATAAATGGGTCAAAAGGAAATGGTACATATGTCATGATCATGTCATACTCAGGTTTGCTCCTAAATTTTTATCAAAGGTTGATTGCAAACTGTGCTTAAATTACTAGGGTACACATGTGTTAATTGAATATTAAACGAAAATGAGTTGCCTTAGCAAAAAGTTTTCATCATCTGGGGTACTAAACCACTGTCTTTCAAAATTGACATGTGGCAAAACCTTGAATGAAAATCTTCAAAACTGTTGCTGAAACACCTGTCCTTCAGAATTGTACCATTTACCCTAACCACTGTTTTGTTCCAACGTCTGATCTCTAAACACTGTCCACTGCTGAAAGTTAACCACTGATCCCTCATTTTCTTGAAAAGCACTGATGCTCAAAATCAGTGTCTTATACACTGATATGCTATCCACTGATAGTAAAAATCATCCACTGCCCATAATTTTTACCGTTGTAACCACTGATGCTTGATACGTCAGTGGCCCTTAAAACAACTGTTCTCCATACTTCATCCACTTCATCAGTGTTTGACACGTGGTTAGTTTTTAGCCCTCAGATCTTAATAACCGCTGCCACATCAGCGATCATTTTTTAAATAAAACCCTGCCCTAAACCCCAAACAGGGTTTTACACTGTCGAATTGAATTCCAAAATTCTCTTCTCATAGCAGTTTCCAACCCTTCTTCTCAAAATCTCCAAAATCCTCCTTCGTTCTTCTCCGCAAAAATGACAAAATCAAAGTCAAAATCAAAATCAAAACCTAAATCACCATCACCATCACCTTCCAAAGAGGTCGCTCAAACGGCCGAAGAACCCATCGAAATACCATTCAAACAATCTCACAACTATCTGGGTTTACTCACAAAACCTACTGATAATCACACCTTTGACACCATCATTAATACATTATCTGCATCAAAGTACAAAACTTTGTTAACAGCAAATGCTCCCATCTATCTGCAAACCCAGAGAGAGTTTTGGAAAAAGGCGTCGCTTGAAAAACAAGACGGAAAAGTCATAGCCATTAACTCCTCAATACAGGGTAAAGCAGTTCAAATAACCCCACAGTCGATCTCCGAAGTCTTTAATCTCAACGATCAGGAAGGTAAACTCTCTTTTGAGAAAGCCGAGATGAAAACTGATTTCGTAAAAGGGGGATATGCAGAACAATCAAAGGTTGATACCTTACAAAAAGGTTATTTTCCGTCTGCTCCAAGATTTTTATTTCACACACTTTTGATGTGTGTTTCAAATAAAACAACATCATTTAATGAAATACCATTGAAGATTCAATGCCTGGGGTATGCCATTTTGAATAACAAAGATTACAACTATTCCCAGGAAATCTTCAATGACTTAGTGAAAAATGTTGACAACAAAGCATTTTTACTTTTTCCAAGATTTTTGAGTTATTACTTTAAACAAAAATTTGTAAAGGAAAATGAAAATTTGCCAAAACAAGGTGTTCATTGTCAAATAAAAAGCTTAACAAAAGAAACATTTTCAAGGATGATGGCACCAATAAAAACAAAAGCAGGAGTACCTGAGCAGATTTTAGCGGTTACAATTGCTCCTCAGGTATCAGCTGCTGAGCCCACTGCTCCAGGTGATCATAGCAGCACAACCACTACTTTGAAACCCACACCTGACATCACCAAAAAGACCAAAAGAAAAACATCCAGAAAACTCACCATACCCAAAACAAAGGCAACTCTGGAAGATGAGATCCCAGAGGAAATGCCTGTGACAACACAAAAGTCACCACAAACCACTGCTGCTACTTCCTCACAGCAGTTGGAAGAAAGATCTCAACCCAAGCCTAAAACTCCTCCTGCATCCTCACAAAAGGATCAGGTTGTAAGCACAGGGACACCACAATATGAAGCTCTGAATCCACTTGGATCCATCTTCCTCTGTCCTGATCCCAAGGACATGTCTCTTTCAACTCCCATCCCCTCACCAATAATAATGCCACAATCCATGCTACCTTTGTTGCATGCAGCTGCTGTAGCTCAGACACATACCAGTTCCTCCCTATCACCTGTCACTGAGAGTATACCCCCACAGGTGACTGGGTCTGATGCTACTACTCCTGCTATCCCAGCAACAATTGAGGAGGTTACACCCCCTGAGTTACAAGTAACTCTCGGTGGTAGTTCAAGTGGAGCAGCAACTACAACTGGTGGATCAACAGGTCTCCAGTTGGCCAGTTGTTTCATAAATCAGACTCCCTTGAAGGCAATTTCTTCAATAGCACCAATGTTAACCACTAGTGAGCCTATTTTGACCACTAGTAACATCAAAGGTTTATCAAGTGCTGAAGAAAGAAGTCCCCAGTACCAAGAACAAGGGGCATCAATGGGTGATTTTTGGGACTCTGTTCCTAAGACACACATTGATATAACCACTGCTGGTGGGGATTCAGATGATCCTACTAAAGTAGGTGATGATTCAAGATATCAGGAATTGACGGGCAGAGTTGACAAACTTGAAGAATCAGTTGCTGAAATAAAGGAGATGGTGCAAGAGATTTTAAAAGCTCAGAAAGCACAAGCCACTACTGTTCCTGCTCAAGCACCTGCACAACATGCATTTGCTGAAAATGAGCTTTGGAATACTTTTCAACCCATGCTTGAAGCACAGCAACTTATGGCTGACAAAAAGGATGCTATTCAAGTACAAATGCTGACCAACATGGTTGAATCAAGATTTAAAGACACTCAAGCAGATATCAAGGCTATAAAGGCTAGCATTCAAAGTGCCTCTGGAAAAGTTCCTTCTTCCATACCATTTCTTGTAAATCCCCCTTCAGATAATGCCAAAAAGGGGGAGAATAACAAGCTGTTGGGAAAAATGAATAGGATGGGAATAGAACATGGCCTTCATGTTGAGCCTGAAAAAGAAAAAGAAAAGGAAAAGCAGGTCTCAAAACCTGTTAGCCAAACAGCTGATACAGCAGTAGTTACAAAAACTGCTGTCAGTAGCCAAACAGCTGCCATGTCATCAACACACACCACTCTACCATACACCACTACAACTACTGCTCCACCATCATCATCTACAATCATACCATCACCACTGCCTCCTGTCATAAAACAGAAGACAACAGATGTTACAACATCTGTTGTAATGACAACAGTGATTGAAACACCAGTTGTTTCAACCACTGTTAGTCAATCACTGTCACAAACCACTACTATCCAATCTACCACCACTGATCCACCCAAAACATCATCTGCTCCTTCTTCATTAAAAAGAAGAAGGAATCTCATATCAGATGATGATTCACCACCACCATCACCACCATCAAAAACTACATCACCACTTCCATCCCCTGCTCAGAAGCAGAAGACAACTGCTAACATATCAGCAGTTGTAATGCCAGCAGATGTTGAGAAACCAGTTGTCTCAACAGCTGTTAGTCAGTCATCCACCACTGATCTCACCTCTCCTACTTCACAGCCAAATCTCTTCAACAGAAAAAGAAAGCCAATACCTGCCGATGAGAGTACACATGATCCTAATGTTGCACAACATCCACTGGAACTTGAAGCTATCAAAAATGAGATGAGGCAATTCTATATAGAAGAAGACCCTTCAAAAAGGAGATTCTCCTCACTCATAGGCTACATGCCACCAGAGGATATGGATGATTACCTCAAACTCAAGGCAAGGCAGGCTAAAGCAAGAGCTAAATTTGAAAGTGAACGTGAACGTCTAAGCGAAGAAGGCATTGCTAAAAGACTGGATTTCTTCCTTGAAAAGGTAAAGCAGATGGAAGAATTCGCACAGGAACTAATCAAAGAAAAGGCTGAACAACGCAAAGAGCTAAGAAAACAATATCTTGCCTACATTATGAAAGAAAAATTAATCCTGCTGAAGAAAAACAGTTTGAAGAATGGCCAATAATCGCTCTAAAGCATGAGGCTGAGAGGATTGACAGAATTAAGAATGATCCTACAAAGAAGAAAAATGCTCCAAACTGGAACAAATTCAAAAAGCTCATTGCTGACTTCACTGCTGAGTATAAAAGAAAGAAAAAGGAGCTGGTGGATGCAAAAATGGATACTGCTGAAGCCATATCAAAATGGTCAAGACAGCAGACTGATGAAGCCTACGAAAGGCTGAAGAAAAGAAAGATAACTGTTTCAGGCACTTCTAAGAAGCAAGAACAAATGATGAAGCTTGAACAGAAGATAGGAAACCTTGACACACTGTTCCGGTCTACTTTTGTAACAAATCAATAAGAGGGAGAACAGCTGACTGAAGAAGAGGTAATAGAAAAGGAAGCAGAGTACTTCAAAGATACCATCACGAAAATGGGTCTAAAAGAAGAAACTTCAACAAAGCTTCAAAGCCTTTTTAGGGCATTAAACAAACCTGCGTCTCCAAACACTGCTAAAGACAAGACAGAAGCTGAAAGACAAGAACTTATTGAACAAGAAACTGCAGAAGATATAGCTGCAGCAGACAAAGTCACTGAAGAAGCATTCAAAAGAATGTCTGAAAGTCTGCATGTGTTTTCAAGGCCATCATCCCTCAACTCATCATCAAATAAGTCTCTCCCAAGAAACCCACTTGGCTTAAAAATACTAAAGTGGATGTCTGATCAAAAGACTCACGTATTGACCCTGGTCAGAGCCAATGGCGAAGTGAAGTACATATCAAGGAAAGAAGCACTAGGCCTTAGTGTTCAAGATTTGCGGGATCTCCTTGAACTTACACTGTGTAGGGATGAGGATGACCAGAGTGCACAGGAATTTGAAGCTGAATTCAAAGATCAAGCTAAGGCACTCTTGATGAGAAATAAAGGTCCTGAATAATGAAGGGTTTTTGGCATTATCTGTTCCAGGGGGAGATTGTTGGGATTGAACCCTACCAGAGGAACAGATAATGTAAAGCTAAAACTAGGTCACAACAGAGGATTCATAATAAGCAGCAGTTTACACTTTGCTCTCCCCTTGAAAGTGAGTTATAACAACTGATGGTCTCTATCTGCTGTTCATATTCAACTGCTGCTGTCCTTTCAACTGCTGATGAAAACCCTGAAGTATCCAACACTGCTGGTCCTATCTACTGATGATAAAGCACTGCCCAGTCAAGGACTGATCAACCTTGAGGAAAGCACTGACATAAAGAGAAAGCAGCTGTTTAGTGAAATATCTGTTTTATGTATAGTCAGTGGTTAGGTTAGCAGTGTTTGTGTAAGGACAGTAGATACAGGTTGTTAGGCTGTTAGACGTCGCTTTCATGGTGACGTCAGCTGAGATACCTCAGTGGTTTGGATTGCCTATAAATGTAACAGTGCCCTGTACTGTTACATTCGATTGACTGAGCGAGTTCTTCTCCTCATGTCTAATCCTTTCATCTTGTGTGCAACCAACCTTGGGGCATCAGGCTGAGGGGGAGTTTAGTTTGTAAGCATATCTGCAATCTTTTGCTTTGATTTGTAAATCTTTTGACTCTATGAGAAGCAATTGTTTATCAAACTATTTTCTCCATTTGATTGTGTTTACAAAGTTTGTTTTCATTTCCGCTGCACTTTACATGTTTTCATATTTACAAATCATTCCAAACATACAAACAAACACAATCATGAGAGCCTCCGATCCTAACAGGTTGGATGGTGATCCGTTAAAGTGCTTAACAAAGCTTTAAAGTGTCGTTATTATTATTTTTAGTGACACAACTTATTCCCGACACTTTGGAAAGTGTCTAGTAATATTTTCCTCATGTTTTGGCACTTTATTAGGTAGCTTAATGCTGAATTTTTATGTAAAGTGCTGAATTTTGTACTTAAAGTACATTTTAGGCACATCCGGCCACTGTAATCTCATTCCTAGTGACGCAGTTCTACAACCCTTATATCCCTACACTCACCACTAGTGTAGCAAACTATCTCAGGCTCTTACAGGCCTTAGAGGCAGTACCTGCCTGGTGCTAGTTATGACAGCACATTTAATAGGTTATCCGTTCCTTGTGCTACTGTGCTTTTGGTGCATCAAGGTTGTCACAAAGGTGCTGTAAGCAAAACATGGAGTGACAGCAAGTAAAGTATGATGCAAGTAAGTACATGTATCAGTATTCAAGTAGCAGTTTATCCACAAGTTCAAGTAAGCACAGTAATTAAGCAGTAATCAATTATTAATTAAGTCGTACGGATACCTGGTTTAGTGAGGGTTGTCACATTCTCCCCCCGTTAGAAAAATTTCGTCCCGAAATTTTAAGTTCTGCTTCTAGAAGCAGGGTTCTTGGGAAATAGGTGGGGGTATTTCTCTTTCATCCGGTCCTCACGCTCCCAGGTGTATTCAGAACCATGTCTGGCATTCCAACGAACCTTGACGAGCTTGACACTGCTCCGGCGGGTCTTGTTTACTTTCCAATCCGTAACCTCAACAGGTTCTTCAACGAAATGGAGCGTGTCGTCAACATGAATCTCGTCGGTGGGAATGGCAACGGTATCTTGAGTTGGACTTTTCTTCAGGTTGGATACATGAAATGTATCGTGAACTCCATTCAGCTCGGCAGGTAAGTCCAGCTTGTATTCTACTAGTCCTATTCTTTCCAAAATTCTGAAAGGGCCAATGTAGCGCGGATTCAGCTTCCCACGCTTTCCGAAGCGTGCCACACCCTTCCAGGGTGAAACTTTCAATAAAACCATATCTCCAACTTGGAACTCCAAATGTTTCCGGTTTGGATCTGCATAGGCTTTCTGTCTTTCGCGAGCTGCTTCGATGCGTTTTCGAATCTGCGCAATCTTGTCTGTCGTCTCTTGGACGATTTCGGGACCAACAAGCTGCCTATCACCTGCGTCAGCCCAGCATAGGGGTGATCGACACTTGCGTCCGTAAAGAGCTTCGAATGGCGCGGCTCCAATACTGGTGTGGTAGCTGTTGTTGTATGAAAATTCGACCAGTGGCAAATGCTTATCCCAGCTACCGCCCAAATCCATAACGCATGCTCTCAGCATATCTTCCAAGGTCTGAATAGTCCGCTCACTTTGACCGTCGGTCTGAGGGTGAAATGCAGTGCTCAGATTTAATTGTGAGCCAAAAGCTTCTTGGAAGGATTGCCATATCCTTGACACAAACCTTCCGTCTCTATCAGAGATGATCGAGAGAGGCACTCCATGATGTGCGACGATCTCTCGCATGTATATTTCTGCCAGTTTGCTGGTGTTATCCTTCTCTTTGATTGGCAGAAAGTGTGCGGACTTTGTTAGGCGGTCAACTATCACCCAGATAGTGTCATGGCCTCTTGGCGTTCTTGGCAACTTTGTAATAAAATCCATGGAGATTTGTTCCCATTTCCATTTGGGAATCTCAGGTTGTTGCAGAAGTCCTGAAGGCTTCTGGTATTCCGCTTTCACCTTAGCACACGTTAGACACTTGCTCACATAAACAGCAACATCGCCCTTCATCCTGGCCACCAATAGTAATCCTTGAGATCTTGGTACATCTTATTCGCTCCTGGATGGATAGAGTACCGCGATTTGTGAGCTTCATCAAAAATAACTTTTCTCAAACCACCAAACAGAGGAACCCAAATCCTTTTCTCAAAGCATAACGTTCCTTCCTCGTTTGGTACTAATAGCTTCTCCATCCCACGAAGATATTCTTCTTCAATATTTCTTTCCTTAAGAGCTTCCTTCTGCGCGGCACGAATGCGCAAGGAAAGATCGGTTTGGATAATCATTTCTAAAGCCTAACCCTTATGGGCTTGATTCTCTCTTTTCGACTTAGGGCATCGGCAACCACATTCGCCTTCCCTGGATGATACTTTATCTCGCAATCGTAATCATTTAACAACTCAACCCATCGTCTTTGTCTCATATTCAACTCCTTCTGGTTGAATATGTGTTGTAGGCTCTTATGATCTGTATAAATTGTACATTTCGTACCATATAGGTAGTGTCTCCAGATCTTTAAAGCAAATATCACTGCGCCTAGCTCCAAATCGTGCGTGGTATAGTTTTTCTCATGTACCTTCAACTGACGTGATGCGTAAGCAATAACCTTCTGGCGTTGCATTAACACGCAACCCAATCCTTGATGCGAGGCGTCACAGTATACCACGAAATCGGCAGTACCTTCCGGTAGTGCTAGGATTGGCGCATTGCAGAGCTTATCCTTCAACAGCTGAAACGCTTCTTCCTGTTTGATTCCCCAATCAAACTTCTTATCTTTCTGGGTGAGGAGCGTCAATGGTTGAGCGATCTTCGAAAAATCCTCAATGAACCTTCGATAGTAGCCAGCCAAACCTAAGAATTGTCGAATCTCGGTTGGCGTATTTGGCGTTTCCCAATTCTTGATCGCTTCGATCTTGGTTGGATCCACATGGATTCCATCTCCATTTACCACATGTCCAAGAAATTGGACTTCACGTAGCCAAAATTCACACTTAGAGAATTTGGCATACAGCTGTTCTTTCTTCAGCAGCTCCAAAATAGCTCTTAAATGTTGTTCGTGCTCAGCCTTTGTCCTTGAAAAAATCAAGATGTCGTCGATAAACACAATCATGAACTTGTCCAAGTACGGCTTGCAAACTCTATTCATCAAATCCATAAAGACTGCGGGTGCGTTTGTCAACCCAAACGGCATAACAAGGAACTCGTAGTGTCCATAACGAGTTCTGAAGGCTGTCTTCGGGATACTCTCCTCTTGTATCCTTAACTGATGATATCCAGATCGCAAATCGATCTTTGAGTAAAAGCTTGAACCTTGCAGTTGATCAAACAGATCGTCAATTCTTGGCAGAGGATATCTATTCTTGATCGTCAGCTTGTTCAGCTCCCGGTAGTCTATGCACATTCGAAAACTACCGTCCTTCTTTTTGACAAACAGGACCGGAGCTCCCCAAGGCGAGAAGCTTGGTCGGATAAATCCCTTGTCTAACAACTCTTGAAGTTGTGTCGACAATTCTTGCATCTCAGACGGGGCAAGTCTATAAGGTGCCTTAGCCACAGGCGCGGCGCCTGGGACTAAATCGATGTGAAACTCCACTTGCCTCTGAGGCGGCAGTCCAGGCAAGTCCTCCGGGAAGACTTCCGGATACTCCCTCACGACAGGGATGTCTTCGATCTTCGGTTTTGCAGCTTTCTTGTCTACAATGTGTGCCAGGAAGGCAGCACACCCTTTTTGCAAACACTTTCGCGCTTTGAGGCAGCTGATAATTCTTAATGGCGTATCGCGCTTTTCGCCATGTACCACAATTGTTTCGCCATCTTCGGTCGGGATACGAACGACCTTTTCGTGACAAACAATTTCTGCCTTGTTGCTTGATAACCAATCCATTCCTACTACCACGTCGAAGCTTCCCAACTTGACTGGTAGTAGATCCAAAGAAAACTCACGTTCTCCCAACTCGATTGCACAACCTCTGATCACTTCATTGGCTTCTACTAACTTCCCATTAGCCAATTCGATTGAGTAGGGAATATCTAACTTACTAGCGGCTAAACCAAGCATATTCTTAAATTCTAACGATACGAAGCTATAGTCGGCACCAGTATAAAATAAAACGGATGCATAGCGTTGGTTTACAGGGAACGTACCAGTAACGACATTGGGATCCTGGCGCGCTTCCCTCGCTTCGATATGGAACACTCTTCCACGGGCTTGGTTCAACTCTGGGCAGTTCCTCTTAAAGTGCCCGATATCACCACAGTTAAAGCATCCAGGTCTTTGTCCGTTTCCACCTCCATTTCCAGCTTGGTTATTCCTTTGGTTATGATTCACAGCGCCTGCTTGATTCGCATTGTTGCCTCGATTCCCATTACCTCCATTGTTTCCTTGTGGGCGATTTCCAATTCCAGCCCGGTTATTGTTTCTGTTTCCAAATCCTCCTTGGCCTCCCTGACCAACAGTGGCCCAACAAGAATCCTTTAAGTGGCCAGGTTTCCCACACGCTTCACATACCTTCAAACCACATCGGCCAGAATGGTGACGCTGGCAGGTGTTGCACTTGGGCTGGGTGCCCATATATCCCTTTCCTTTCTTTCCACCACCAGCTGTAACCTGAGTTGGCGCGTTTGGCTCTCCTTTCTTAACAACACCACTAGTGCCTTGTTTGAAGTTCGAGAACTTTCGTTTGTTACCTCCAAATGACTCGACGTGAGTCTCTTTCTTCCTTGTCTCGATCTCACCAAACTTGTTCAGGCGGATAGCCTCCTCAGTGAGAGCTACGCTCAAATCGATTGCCTCAGTAATTGTTGCAGGCTTGGAGGAGGTCACCATGCTTATGATTTGAGGAGCTAATCCCCAAATGAAGCGTTCAATCCGCTTGAATTCTGGAGTGACCATATAGGGTACCACATGCGATAGGTCGTGAAACCTCTGAATATATTCCGCGATCTTCGGACCTTCCATCTTCAAATGCCAGAACTCGGTTTCCAATCTTTGGATTTCAGCGCGAGAACAATACTTTTTGCGCATTAGTTCCTTCAGTTCGGTCCATGTTAGTGCGTAGGCAGCAGCTTCACCAAGTGTCTGCACTTGCAAATTCCACCAAGATAGGGCTCCATCCAAAAATAGCCCAGAAATGTAGGTGACTTACTGGTTTGGTGCACATTTGCTCATGCGGAGAACAGATTCAGTCTTCTCGGCCCAACGAACAAAAGTGACAGCACCTCCGGTGCCATCAAAGTTGACAGGCTTGCAGTCTAGAAACTGCTTGTAGGTGCACCCTGCACATACGTTACAACATATGAATGGCATTAGCATCCTTGCTAGAGATATCCAGTTAGATCATGGTATGTCTTAATGACTTAGTATTACCATGAGGTGGATTGTTGTTGCCATTGTTGTTTGAGCTGCTTCCGCTGGGTCCTCCTTGCGAGGCGGCGTATTGCGCGATGGCAGCAGCGATGACTTGTTGGAGTTCTGCCTCATTGGTAGGCATCGGCGTTTGACGTCTCGGCGGCATCTTCTAAAAGATGGGTTCACATCGGTCAGGCCATAATAAAGCGTACGTATATAATGATAGTAATAGTACATAACATCTCATGTTACAATCATATCAATCACACAACATCCCATGTTATAAAACATAAATAATCAATCAAAACATCACATATGATGAGAATACTGCGATTGTATTGCCAAACTTGAGACCACATGGTAGAGTGTACAAGTACATAATAGTGTCATACATCATCATCGACTAAGGGCTACATCACCCCAGTCCAAACGAATATCAAATCAGTGTCAATACATCCCATATACATGATCAACAAAAGTCAGAATCAGAATGCAGTCTCCAAAAATGCTGTGTGGTCAGAGCAATCGCCGTCTTCTCACCAACGTCTACCCATGCTGTACTAAAGATGCCCTAAACTGATGGTGGTGGAGGAGGGGGAAAATGGGTGTAGAACAAACGTCGCAAATAGAGCCAGTCCTCCTCCATGGCTCTCTGGGTACGCAACCAAGAAGCAACCTGCTGCTCAAGTGCCAAAAGGCGTTCAGCATAGTCAGGTATCAATGGTCGAGGGTGTGCTGCGAAGAAGCAGGGTGGGTCTGACCCTGACACTGGTACGGCGGTGGCTGAGCTCTCTCAAGCTCCTGAATACGCCGTGTGAGTGCCTCCTGCTGGACAACAAACGACATCAGAACGTCCTCAATAGAATACCCCATATGGAAAGGATGGTAGGGGTCGGTCGGTGGCATAACAGAAGGTGACGTCCAGAGAAACGGCTAGCTGGCTGGATCAAAAGGTGGCACAAAGAATGGTGGTACAGGGGGAATAGCAGATGAAGACTGTGGCATAACCGGAATATATGTCGGCACATGTCCAAAGGGACGAGCTGAGGAACCCTCTCCAGGTCGAGCTGGAGGTGTGTACTGTGCAAATGAAAAAGAGAAATCAACGTGACGTGCATCGGTGGTATGAGGAGGAGTAGGTGGAAGCTCATCATCCACAGGAATCCACCCATGCTGGGCGTGCTCATCTCGTGGGTCAACCTGTGCCTCAAAAAGTGCTCGATTAAACTGTACAGGCATAGGGTCAAGGTGGGGTGCAACAAGAGGGTCAGCAGGTATATCAACGATAAGTGGGGGATCAACATGATCAGCAGCAATAACATGGTCACCCTCCAGTAGTGGTGCATCAGCAGGGTGATCATCAATGGGTGGGTCAGCAATCACAGGATCAATAGGTATGCCAGCATGAGCAGGGTCATGCTCATGCACTGGGTCAGGAGCAGCTACTGGCTCGAGGGCCATAGCAGGCTCGGGATCAACGAACTCCATATCAAAATCTGCATGATCAGCGAATGCAGGGTCAACTGGGTCTACTGGGTCAACCATAGGCTGATCCATGTGGATGAACTCTATCTCCCGGTCCGGGTCAAATCCAGGGGGAAAACAGGGTCTGAATCCTCATCGAGGTCGTGATCGAAAGCAAATCTAGGAACAGAGGCAGCAGATGATGCCCTGTCAGGATCTGAACCGTGTGAATAGTGTTGTGCGCTCCGAGTGTGTGACGGTGCGGAGGCCACAGACTCGAAAGAGTCTGGAGCGGGTGAGTGTGCAGGTGACTCCTCAGCTGGAGCATCTGCGAGTAATAAAAGACCACCGTCAGCTAGAAGGGCCTCGCCCTCAACATCGTCCTCCAGGGGCTCATCATCAAACAGATCGACGTTGTCGCCGACGCCGGCGTCGAGAAGCATATCGTAAGCAGGATAAACGGCCAAAGGTATGGGAGCAGGGACCTCTACGAGTGGTAGGTACCCAGCAAAAGGACCATCAGCGGGCTCATCGACAGCGTCGGGCAGCGCAAAGGGCTGAAAGTCGTCCTCGTCTGTGCTGGTAACATCTGATGTGTGGACCTCATGCTCTGAAGACTCTAAGTCGTCTGATACTATGGGTCTAGGGCACCACGGGCTACAACTACTAAGCAATCATACAATCAGATAAGCACATTAGTCACCAAGTAAGCAATCAAATAATTCTCCTAGTCCCACTAGCCTCCCAGCCTCTCAGACTGCTCTTCCTAGTCCTACTAGCCAAATTCTCCCAGCCTCCCAGACTGCTCTTCCTAGTCCCACTAGCCTATTCTCCCAGCCTCTCAGACTGCTCTCCCTAGTCCTACTAGGCAACTACCTCAGTCTCCTAAACCGAGCCTCGGTCCTCCAGACCGAGCCTCAGCCTCCCAGACTGAGCCTATAAATAATAAATAAATGTGCTCAACATTTTTTTGTAAAAAGTTTTGGATCTGGACTTGAGTGGTATGCAGTGTAAAAATGTTTTCGTGAGAGCCCTAGTGATCATAGTCTAGACTCGAGAAGGAATCCTAGTTCGCTATGATCAGAGCTCTGATACCAAGCTGTCACACCCTGTCTTTGCGGAAGCGTGGTTAATTTGGTGTGACTTCTTAATACCATAGCTTAATCATAACAAAGCTATATGATAATAAAACCATGCAAGATCATCCATAGATTTAAGTCTTAAAACCGAAGTAACATAACATTGTCTAGGGACTACAACACCATAACATAAAACATTGTTTTGAAAGACATAAACATCAACATGAAATAAAACGCAGTTTAAGATTTGTGACTCGTCCAGGAAAAAGTCACATTTCCTAAACCGGGATGACCTCGGAACCCATATGCAGCGGGAAGACACAACATACCGCGCCAGATCTTTAATTCCCTGAAATACATGTAAGTTGAAAAATCAACAATAATGTTGAGCGAGTTCATGTGTAAGTGAGTAAATAAACCTTTGTATGTATAAAAACCCTGGTATGTAGCAAATAAGGAAAAAGAGATCACCAATGGTTTGCAAGGCCATTGATATGTGTGAAGTGCAAGTAGGAAGACTCAAACCTAGCAGATTTATGCGTTGGGTACAAAGTCACCCCGAGGTCCGTTCTGTTTGGGCCTGGGGCTGGGCTCGCTACACCCAGATAGATCTACCGCTCCTGCCCCTCGGTCCTACCCTGAGGATTAATGGCCTCAAGTTTCTGCCTACCCATTCACATGATCTAAGTAGTAACCCTCCTTACGCTAACCATACCATGTAAGAATTATTCGTAATCATAGTAACATGTATTTCACCCCCGCAGTTTAGAAAACTGAAAACAGTTAGAGAAAAGGGGGGACATGAACTCACAGTGGTGCGTCTCTACCAAGTATATCTCCTGATCAAGCAGCTGTGCGACGACCTACACGTACTAAGTCTATTAGACGGACGGCCGTGCCTTAGCTTAAGGTTTAAGTTTTTGGGAAATAGTTAGACAACTATTTCGTGTTTATATTTTTGTAAATACTTGGTAATTATTCTCCTTCCCAAGGATGGGGGATTTAATACATGCGTGCTCGTAAAATTCGAAATACATTATTAAGTCTCACTTAATATATTTTATTTCTTACTTCAAAATATAAATATTCTTCCCAAAATAATACTTTGACAAAAATACGCGCTCATAAATATTTTCCGAAATGCGTAAGTTACGTTTTAAAGATCAGGTGGTAATAATTATACCGTTGTAACTTATTATTAATTATGAAGGCGTTTGTATTATTTTTGGAATCGTTAACATTCGGTAATATTATTTTTACCCTAAAAATAATATTCGTATATTTCACAAAATAATCATAAACATTTTACAAGTGACGTTATGAAAAACATATATTCTAAATATATATATTTCAGGTTTTATTTTGTGAAAATCCCACCTCCGACACTTTGTAAATAAAGTCATGGCGAAATTTACGTTTTGAAAACAAGTCAAAAATATATTTACAACACTTGTAGTGAAAATATTTCCAAGTGTTAGGTTTTTAGAAAAAATTCGCCAGAGTTTCCCCTGTAACTGGAGGTGGCCACGCTTTCAAGCGTATCGTTTTCTTTTATAATTCAAATCAACAATTTCCTTATTCTCAATAACAACTTTCCAAAACATCAATTAGTCAAAATATATATAAATCGCAAAAATTACATGAACTTGTGGTTTGTCCAAAATTTGTAGAAATTTCCATTACCTTTAGTGGATCTTTGCAATAATCTACTCGGTTTCGTAAAAGCCTCGTTTTTAAAGAAATTCCACCTTTACAACTTCTTGTAAAACTTGACAAAACTAGTTCTTTGTCGAAACTTAGTGTTACACAAGTGTTTACACACTTGTGTGTTTAAAAATCATTCTTGTTCATGTAAGATCCGGTTTTAGAAAATAAGATTTCCTTGACACTTGGTCCTTTGAAAATACCGCTTGTAGATCCGTAGATCTACTAGTTTTAAACACTATTTCGTAAGTAAAGTCGATTTTACACAAGTTCATGTTTAGTGTGTGGTAGAGTTTCATCATTTAACCCTTTGTACACTTAAACAAACTCTATGCCATGATTCTTGATCATGACTAATCCGGGTTAGATGATGATCCGAGCTACCACATCATAGATCGGCACTAAATAATCATAACAAGACAAGTCTTACAAGATTTACACAACAACATAGCTTTTATCCAACATTTTTAACATTTTAGTAAACTTTTAGCATGTCTTCTTGTATGTTCATAGATTTTAACCGACAAAGTTCTTTTTAACCACTTTAAAATAGATCGAGAGTGTGTTTATAGCAACTTACTACTAGCTCGAGGCTAGGGAAGAAACTAGTCGAAGAATGAGTGGATAAAAGCAATAGGGTGAGGTCCTTCGCGTTCCGAATGCACCAAGCTTCTTTGTATGAGATCCTTAACACTTGTATACCCTTGGAACTTGCAAGATCAAAACCGAAAATGGATGGATGGTTGTGGGGATGTTCGGCCGAGAGCTTATAGAGAGGAGAGGGAGAGTTTTGTGGAGAGTTGAGTGATGGAAAGTATGATGTGTTTAGGCTTGAACTTATAGGCAATTTACTACATACTTAACCAATGGATCATATGCTTTCTTGATATGGGACCAAGATGATTAAATTAATCAACAAGTACAAGGGGTGTCCCCCTTGGGGACGGTTCGGTTAGAGAGAGGGGGGGGGGGGGTCTTGGTTCAATTCCAACTATATAGTTAGGACATAGTTAGATGATTAGGAAATTAATCCGGTTACTAGCGTGAAGTAAGTTATGACGGGTGTTAGGGTATTCGGGGACCCTAACTGGCTCAGAAAAAGAAAAACAGTGTTGTTGGCAAAAAAATTTTGTTCCGGGTAAAGTCCGGTTGTTCGGTTGGATGGTGATCCGTTAAAGTGCTTAACAAAGCTTTAAAGTGTCGTTATTATTATTTTTAGTGACACAACTTATTCCCGACACTTTGGAAAGTGTCTAGTAATATTTTCCTCATGTTTTGGCACTTTATTAGGTAGCTTAATGCTGCATTTTTATGTAAAGTGCTGAATTTTGTACTTAAAGTACATTTTAGGCACATCCGGTCACTGTAATCTCATTCCTAGTGACGCAGTTCTACAACCCTTATATCCCTACACTCACCACTAGTGTAGCAAACTATCTCAGGCTCTTACAGGCCTTAGAGGCAGTACCTGCCTGGTGCTAGTTATGACAGCACGTTTAATAGGTTATCCGTTCCTTGTGCTACTGTGCTTTTGGTGCATCAAGGTTGTCACAAAGGTGCTGTAAGCAAAACATGGAGTGACAGCAAGTAAAGTATGATGCAAGTAAGTACATGTATCAGTATTCAAGTAGCAGTTTATCCACAAGTTCAAGTAAGCACAGTAATTAAGCAGTAATTAATTATTAATTAAGTCGTACGGATACCTGGTTTAGTTGGGTTGTCACATTTTTTATTGTGTATAACTCTTAGCTCCGTAGTACACATTTGTACTGCTTTGTTCTATACATTCGAACACGATAGTACACATGTGTATAATACATGGTATAGTACACATGTGACCCGCAACATTGTTGTCTTAGCTCCATAGTACACATGTGTACTGCTGTGTTCTACTGTTCTACACATTCCAACACCATAGTACACATGTGTATAATACATGGTATATTTACGGGATTTACTCTCTTATTATTGGAAATAATTTTCTTTCCTAGTTTTAAATAAGCAAAATAATATAATTACACTTCTACCCTTTTAATTTTAATAAAACAATAAAATCTAACCTATTAATTACAATCATGCCACCCCTTTAAATAATCAAGATCATATTAATCAGCGGTCAAGATTTGTTCACGCAGTTCACTCTTGCGAGGTTGTTCACGCTGGAACCTTACCCTATATATATATATATATATATATATATATATATATATAAAAGAAGGAACCGTTAGGAACCAACCTTTATTGCGAGAACCAATTTGAAAACAACCAAAAATACTTAAAAAAAATATAAAAAACACAAAAAAAAAATTAATATTTTTTTTTTTTGTGAAAAAATTGCTACTTTTCGTTATTGAGAAAATATATTTTTTTTAAATTAAAAAAAAAATTGCTACTGAAAGTAGCGATTTAAATAAAAAGTATTAAAAAACAATTTGTGTGTTTTTTAGATTTTTTAAGATTGTTTTAGGTTTTTTTGGGGTTTAGTTTTCAGCATTTAGATTGGGTGGGGGGTTAGGTTTTTTTTTTTTTTTTTTGGGGGGGGGGGGGGGGGGGGCGGGGAGGGGGTGGGGGGTTTAGTTTTTAGCATTTAGCTTCGGGGGTGGGGGTTTGGTTTTTGGTGGTATAGTGGGTTTATTTTGTTGTGTTCATATTGGTTCTTGCAATAAAGGTGGTTAGGAACCACCTTTTATTGCGAGAACCGCGAGAACTAATGTAAACACAATAAAAAATACCTAAAAATCTAAAAAAACACATATTTTTTTTAATATTTTTTATTAAAAAATCGCTACATTTCATTATTAAAAAAAATTTGGCTACTTAAAGTAGCGATTTTTCATAAAAAAATATTAAAAAAAATCTGAGTGTTTTTTAGGTTTTTTAGGGGTTTAGTTATTAGCATTTAGATTGGGTGGGGGGTGGGGGGTTATGTTTTTTTAGGTTTTTGGTAGTGTGGTGGGTTTATTTTGTTGTGTTCACATTGGTTCTTGCGGTTCTCGTAATAAAGATGGTTCTCGCATGAACCCTACCCTATATATATATAGTGGAGGGTTCAAATGAGAAGAAATTCTTTGTAAGAAGAAAAAAGAAGAAATTTCAACCAATAGGAATGCTTCATTAGACTTCATTTAATATTTGTACTTAATGTAACTATAAGGGTATATTAGTAAACTTACAAACATCATTAATTGGTAGTTTCATCTTTAAATTTTTTTTTTTTTTGGAAGGTGTAGATCAGCTGGCAAACGACATAAGGCCCAAACGAGAAGACCCGGGATCGAATCCCACACTTGGCCGGTTGGTCTGACCGGGAGTTCCAAGCGGGGACTGACCCCCCCCCCCCCACAATCCTGTGCGGGAAACCGCCACAGACCGGGATCGAACCTGAGCCTATGGGGAAAACCCTCACACCTCCATCCAGCTGGGCTGGACATCATTGGCTAGTTTCATCTTTAATAACTAACTATATTAAATTTGTAACTTATTTTTAAGATATATATTTTTCAAAAAAATAAAAATAAAAATTCATTGAAAGTGTAGGATAAATCCTAGGCGTATAGGATAAATTACGAGTTGTGTAGGATAAATTTCAATATGTGTAGGATAAATTTCGAAATGTGTAGGATAACTTTTGATGTGTGTAGGCAAAAATATTTAGTGTGGAGGATTATAGTCTTAATGACTAATTAATTAGTCAAACAAAATAATAAATGAGATGAGAAAAAAAACTATTTAATGTTTTACAATTATACCCTTTTATTCTTTTTCTTCTCAATAAAATTATATATATATATATATATATATATATATGGAGAGGATCATGAGAAAACTATATCTAAATGAGAAAACTAGAAAACTAACTAAAAATGCCTAAAAAAAAGCTAAAAACATACCAATTTTTTTTTACAATTTTTTATATAAAAATCGTTATTTTTTATATATAAAAAAATAAAAAAAAAATTTGTTGTAATGCACATGTGCATTATATGTGTACTACACATGTGCACTATATCCGTAATAGTGCACATGTGCAATACAACAAAAATAATTTTTTTATTTATTTTTTTTGAAATTTTTTTCCATGCATAAAAACTAGCGAATTTTTATAAAAAATTGTAAAAAAAAATTGGTATGTTTTTTAGGCTTTTTTAGTTAGTTTTTTGGTTTTGTCATTTAAACTAGTTTTCTCATGATCCATCCCTTATATATATATATATATATATGTGTGTGTGTGTGTGTGTGTGTGTGTGTGTGTGCGGGTTCAGGAGAAAACGCCCTAAAGTATGAGAACGGTGAGAATGCATCCTGATAGAACACGTGGCGAGGGATGTAATTAGGGTAGGAGGGGCTTTTTTGTCTTTTTAATCTTCTTTTATCCCAATTTCGTGTCACAATGCTGCTTCATTTTTTGCGTCTAAGACTACTTTGGCGTTAGTTAGATTCAATAACTATATGGCGTTTTACTGTTTTTTCGGAATTTCATCATCATCATCGTCATCTTCTACTGGAAATTTTCTCTCCAATCTTCTTATTACCGTTCGAGTTCTTTCACAATCGTTGGCCATTGGAACCCCAAGGGCCATAATATCCTTCTGAACCCCTTCATCCATACTAAGTATGGCTTTGATTGTCTTGACCTTCACCCTTCTCCAATCAGAGAATTTTAGGATGAAACGTCACTCCGACCTCTCAAACCTCCATGCAATAACCTTGGCCATTTTTCTAAGCATTAATGCATTTTGGAAAATGTTTAATGTTTTAGACAATGTGTGGCGTGTTAAGTTGTGTTTACATGTTCTAATTTTATAATGACTTTTTTTCCCGCCATGTAGGATGCAGTCCTATAAAGTGACAGATAATTATGGCGTTTTGAAAAGATAAATAAATTCAATTTCCCATGTAGTAGCTTTTAATATAATAAATTTTAGTAATAATGTTTCCGCCGCTTCATTTTACTATTTGTAGTTACTATTTTCTTTCAGCTTCATCTGTTTATGGCTGTAACCAGTGTTGTAGAAGGCGCTAGGCGCTAGTCGGGCGGTGAGGTACCGCCTAGGGATTAATCGGGATTAATCGGATTGGGATTTTTATATGTATTTTTTCAAAATTATATATATATACCCAATAATATAAAAATAATACTTCAAAATTCACATAAATACTTCAAGTTTCAGATAGTATGGTTCGATTTTGACCGATTCTGACCAATTTTGACCGCCTAGGACCGCCTGGGACCGCCTGGGACCGATTTTGACCGATTTTAACCGATTAATATAGGCCGATTAATCCGATTTTTGACCGCCTAGGACCGATTTTGACCGACTCCGATTAATTGGCCGACTAGCTCAAAATTAGTCAGTAAGTAGCCGCCTAGCGCCTAGGCGCCGATTAATCGGCCGCCTAGGCCGATTTTTGCAACACTGGCTGTAACATGTCCCATCTTTATGGCTGTAATTATGACGTTTTATATTGTAGGATCGTTTTGAGACCCGAACGAGTCGTTCAGAAGAGATTTTATCAGTTTCAGAGGCGGAAACTAAGAAACTGAAGTCGAAACAGTTTGCTTATCACTTTAAACACTGATTATATTGATATTATATCGTTTACAATCAGTCCTCACACCGGCAGCACCTCGGTATGGAATTTCGGAACTGTTACAAATGAATAGACCACTACCCTATTTATAGTGTTCCTAGGTTTCGCTTGAAGCTTGACATATATGTTCAAGCGAAACCCCCAAATAACTTCAAGCGAAACATACAAATCTATCATTCTTGTTTCAAGCGAAACCTTCTGAATTCATTAATTGTTTTGTCTCTTGTGTAGATGATGCAATTGATGATGTCAAAATATGATGTCATCATTTAATATGATGACATCATGCTTGAACTGATCCGCAACGAACCCGAGACTCGATATAAGACGAAGTCTACAGATGAATGCACTAACAGACTCCCCCTCAGATGTTGACGAGTCTTAAGTGTCGAGTCTTCGCATCTTCAGTCTTTATCAGTCTCTCTTCTTTCTTAGCATAAACCAGAATCTTCTCTTTGGCTCTAGCCTCGTCAGACTCCCCCTCTCATCATGATGGGATCGCTGTCTGGAATTAGCTATCACCTTGAGATCAATCCCTGGCTTTATCTCTTGTTCAAGCTCATCACCTACACAATTCTCATCAAAACATAAGTTTTTACTTAAACAATAAGAAAAAATTACTGGAAATAGTTACATCAAGTTCAAATTAATGACCTTGATTAACTAATCTAACTTTTTTTCTCAAAAACAGTTTCTTCTTTTAAACGCACACTCCCAAACCATTTTATCATGTTCAGCACTTGAAATTTTGAATATCAGCTCTCCAACATCAGTTGTCGAAAATCTTTTTGAATTTTTCAATGAAATAGAATGAAATGCATTAAAGAAATATATACAGACACTATTTTTGTGAGCTTGTGTAAGAGGATCATATCAGTTTATGTGACCAATCACTAGCACCATTAAGCTTTAATCATTTTAAGTTCTAAACGATTCACATAGATTGACGATATATTTGTCCACTTAAACTCAATCTAAAAACTTTCAATCTGCTTACCGATACTTTAAAGTATATTAAGATAGCACTAAGTTCTTATGGACCCCACGATCTCAGCATATCCCCTCATCATGCAATACACTAACTCAAGTAATGCCTTTAAACTTTTATCGACTGTGATTTGTGCGAAAACAAAGCAGAATGTTTAAACATTAACAATCAGGTCGATACTTTCGTATACGCAGAGAAAGTCCAATGTTTAAACAAAATAAGAAAAATAAAACAAGTTGAAGTTGTTTAGGCTTTAACCACCAGGTCGATACTCCCGTATACGCAAAGGTGATCCAAAGCTTAAACGAAACACCAAAGAAAATAAAGCAGAACGTTTAGGCAACAACATCCAGGTCGATACTCACGTATACGCAGAGGATGTCCGATGCTTAAACAAAATAAAGAAATAAGACAAGTTTAAATCTTTTCAAAATAAAATGCACAATCACAGCGACTTTTCAGCAAAGTTGTGAAAGTTCACAAACTTAACCAGTTTTATGTCTTTCGACAATCAGTGATTACTGAGTAGGTACACAATCAAGAAGGACAAAACTAAGTACTATGCTTTTGACCGTGTTTCCCACTAGAACTAGACTTTTTCATTTATGTTTGTATCGTTATCGCAAATCTACTAGTCTAGCTGAGCCTATCGTCACATCGTTAGTGAGACCGTTTATCACATTTTAACTTTACATTTCTTTTGCATGCTGTGACAGTCCAGCTGATCTACTATCATTTCCTCTTGTTTCAGCAAAACTCATTTTTGAATTTTTTAATGTTTTTGACATTTTCAAATTTTCTAATTTTTTTTTAAATTTTTACTCCCCCTAAAATCAAAATATGTCTCAATTTTGATTTTCTGGGAAAATTTGAAACAAACTGTACAAACTTGACAACTTGATGAGAATCATTTCAAGTCTCCATTCACTTGGCTTCAACAATCAGAACTCTCCCTGACAACAAAACATTTTCCCATAGTGATCTCAAAACACTTAAGTTTGTTTTAATCAAAATGGTTTTTCCGGAAAATTAGTTTTGTGAGTCATTTCTCAAACATGGGGATCATTCATCACCTTGTTTTCTTTAACCACTTGTAAAAACTAACATTTTTAAGATCAGTCCACAAACATCACTTGTAGAAAATCACGTACAACTTAATGTCCCTGATTTACCACTTTTAAATCGAAATATCACCAGAGTGAAATTTCTCAAGAAATGTGCCGATTCATGTTCCACGCTTACCAACCTGAGAACTCCGGCAAGTCAGGTTTTTCATTTGAATAGATTCACCCAAGCCTGACGGTCCTTGGGTGATTTTGAATTCTTGTTCAACAATGATGGAAAATTTGCATCATCCATTGTTAGACCAGAATTCTCATTTTTTACCTCAACACATGGCTCTTCTGGTTTTACCATACCAGATTCATTGCCTGAACGTGGCTTGTCTGACTTTGATGAGTCAGATTCATTGCCAACAACTGGCTCCTTTGTTTCCGGAGAAATAAATTCATCACCAGCAACTTTCTTTTTCATCTTTCTCTCTTTCTTTACTCTCTTCTCTGTCCTCATATTTGTATCTGATGAATTCGTTTTGCTTGATTTGTTATTCTTTGGCGAGCAAGACGATTTATTAGAACTTTTATCTGTTTTACCAGTTGTATCCGAGGACAATATCTTCTCCAGATACTCTCTCACCTTCTTCCTCTTTTTCCTCAGTCTGTCTTTCTGCCCCTGTGAAAGCTTTACTTTTGGTTCTTGAACTTTCTGTTCTTGAACTTTACGTTCTTGAACTTTCTGTTCTTTGGGTTTGACAGAGACTGGTATCTTTACCTTCTTCTGAGATTCAGCCCTCGATCTTCTCATTGATCTCATTGAGCAATCTCTAGCAAGATGGCCAATGATGTTGCAGTTAAAGCATCTCCTTGATTCAAACCTCCAACTCTGGCAGTTAACAGCAATGTGTCCATGATAACCGCATCTGTAACACACTCTGTTATCGTACCAATCACCATTTTCAGTCCAAACATTTAGATCAAAGCACTGTTTGGCTTGGTAATAATCCTTGCTCATCTTGTTTGCTGGATTTGGCTTTTGAGCACTGTGGTCCAACCTGCACCACTTATTGCCAACAATTTTAGAGTTTTCATTTTCGATTTTTGTAATTTTTCATTGCGATTGGATGATCGATCTGATGAGCTTTTATTATCTTTTTGTACATTTTTCAAAATTTTCTCTTTTTGTTTTTGTTCCACTTTCTTCTTCAAAGGTTTTTGCTTAGAGCATTCTCCCTTTTCAGTTGATTTTGGAACAGTTTCTTGAAACTTTTCTTTTAACTTCAAAAATAAATTCTTTTTCTTCATTTTTTCATTTTCATCATCAGATTTTTCATCGCAATCTTCAACTTTGACTTTGTCAAAGTTTGTGACATTGTCACTTATTGGAACTGAATTTAAAGGTTTTGGGCAAGGAATAGTTGAAGTATTAACAAACACCTTCAACTTTTCTTCCCATTCATTGATTTTCTTTTGAGCACATTCTGCCTCTTTTTCAAGTCGAATAATTTTTTCAAGATGAGAATTGATTGCAATTTGTTTTTCAAGATTGTTTTTACTAAATAAATCTCTCTCATCTTCTAAAATTTTTATTTGACTTTGAAAATCTTTCTCGATCTTTGATTTTTCATTTTCAAAACTTTTAATTTTTTCTTCAAAAATTTTGTTTTCTGATGTCAAACTGTTCAATTCATTTAACAGTTTAACATTTTCAGCTTTCAGCTTTTCACAATTTCCCTGTAAATCCAGAATCTTTTTTACATCAGTTTGCTTCTCATCTTTCAACTTCTCGACTTCCGATTTCAAACTTTCCGCATCCTTCAAGAGTTTGTCATTGTCAGTCTTTAAGTTGTCACATTTGGAGCACACTGAGTCAGAACTTGAGGAATCAATCTCCACAGATTCTTCATTCTTTTGAACTTGCTCTGTCTTCATCTTGTATGTTCCTGCACAAAAGATTTTAACGAAGTCAAGAGGATTCATATTCTCATCAATATAACAACCCCTCTTCATATCGTATTTCATAACATCTTTTGCACTAAGACACACACAGACTCTTTTGTTCAGTTCTACAACCACATCCAAACTTAATTTTTTCAAATTATTTTCTATCCTATTCAACAATTCTTTCTTTTTCTCTTCATTATCATATCTATGTGTTGTAAGTTTACTAATGAATTTACTTAAAGATAATTTTGAAAAACTAGAATTCTTTCTTAGATTTTCCAAAAAATCATTCCATTCAGCTGGCAATCCATTAGCAAACTTTGATACTCTTTCAGCTTCTGATATCATTATCTGGTTTTCTTTCAAATGATCAATCAAACAGTCAAATCTCTTCTCCAAATCAACTAATTTCTCATCTTTCTTACACAGAAAACATTCGAACCGGTTAGCCCAAACATTCTTGGACAAACCTTGATAATGACTACTGAAATACCCTCGATACCAATCATTTATCCTTTGAAGATAATCATTTTCTTCTTCGTCAAACATTTTCGCCATATTTCAAAAAAAATTGTTCAAACACCTTGTGCGAACTGTTTTAACAAACCTTGCAACCTGAAACAATCTCAAAACAAATTGACCACTTTATACGACCTGACACATGTTTCACACAACCCTAATTGATTTTTGATATTATCTTTTATTCTAAAAAAATCGATATCTTCAATTAAACCTAGCCGACAACTCTAAAAAGATACTTAATTCAATTGGGCCTCTATATTAACCAATCACATGGGCCGAACTTCTTGAAACAATTAATCCACATGGGCTGTTGACACAAGTTACTCTGATTGGACCGAACAATTTCACTTAGCTGATAACTATTAAAAACACTATGTTCAATTATGATTGGGCCGCTAAAATCAATATCACATGAGCTTTTAATATGTATCACATGTAGCTGACAACAACTAAATATTTTCAATGATGTTTAGATAAAGATGACACTTTGTTCTATTTTCTTGCACATTGTTTTATACTTTTTTGAGTTTTATTATAATAATACTTGTCCAAAGTAATTTTAATATAGTTTGGTAGTTCGGCTTTTAATGGCACGATGACGTTTCACAAGCATTTTCCCGTTTGGCGTTTTATTATATCTTTTTTAGAGAATTTAATGTATATTTTTGTTTCTTAGCTGAAAATTACATAACAAACAACAGAAAAAGAAAATTAAAAAAATAGAAGCAATTTATCTTCCAAATCTTCACTGTCATCGATCTATTTCTTCTTTTGAAACTAAAAGAACTGTCACAAATAAATGGCGTTTTGGGTTTGGTGTGGTTTTTTGTTGTTTGTGTGTTGAAGTGGGTTTGTGGATGTTGGAGACTTAGATCAACGCCGTGTGGGTGGATGCTATTTGCCCCTCATCTTCATTATCATCATCGAGTCTAAAATAGCATTTATACTGGGATCGGTCTCTTCTCCTCATGCAAACCTTCTTCAATAACAAAGAAGACAAAATGACCCATCGGCGTCATCAGTCTCTTTTTCTTGAAATTTGTCCATCTCATGCAGCAAAATCTTACTCCCCTCACCTAACAAACCATTCAGGGAAACTTCATGCAGAACATTACTGAGTATCAAAGAAACGATGTTTGCCATCGTTGATTTTTCTAAATTTTTGGCGTTTTTCAGTGAGTGGTATAACCATTGTGTTTTTGTGTTTTTTTTGTGTGATCAACGAAAGGTGCTGAGACGTTTCTCTTTATAGGATGTTTTTGCGCTTAGTTTAGGCGGGTTATTATTATATCAAAAAATGCAATTAACAAAGTATCCGATCTTGCTCAACTTTATTTGTTAAGTCTATTACACGTCCCCATCTCTCAGGATTGGCGTTTATATTTTATGGCATTTTACGTTTTATGGCATTTTTGTAGGCTAAGACCTTAACTAAAACACAGAAAAAACTACGCAGTAATAAAATTGGCGTTTTATATTTATTTGGCGTTTTATATTTTCAATGGCGTTTTTTATATGAAAGTATGTTTACCATTTTTACCCTTAATGAAGCATGTTCTAGTAATAAAACTGATGTTATTTACGATAACGCCACCGCGCCAATCTAGTTCATAGATTGTTTTGATCTGACGATCCATAATCGTTCTCACCGTTCTCACACTTTTCACTGTTTTCTCTAAATACTGGCCCTATATATATATATAGTGGAGAGTTCAAATGAGAAGAATATTTTTGTAAGAAGAAGAAAGAAGAAGTTTCAACCAATAAGGATACTTAATTTTACTTCATTTAATATTTACATTTAATTTTAATATAAGGGTATATTGGTAAACTTTACATAGATCATTAATTTGTAATCTTCCCCTTTAATAACTAACTAACTTAAATTTGTAACTCCTTTTCAAAATATATAGTTTTTCAAATTAAAAAAGAACTTAATTTAAAGTGTAGAATAAATTAAAAGGTGTGTAGGATAGATTACGAGTTATGTAAGATATATTTCGAGGTGTGTAGGATAAATTTCGACGTGTGTAGGATAAAATTCTATAATGTGTAAGTTATATGTAGGGAAATTTTGATATGTGTAGGTTTTGTAGATTAGGCTGTGCGGTATGGGCTTCGTCCCCGCCCCGTCGTCCTTCGTCGCCGCCCCGCCCTCCATTCCCCCCCACCCCGTCGTCGTCCCAAACGGCAACTGTAACACCTCGAAAATTTACGTCCTATAATGTCTTGACACGTGTGAAAGAATACTTTCGAGGGACTAAAGTTGACAAACAATGAAACTATGTAAAAACAAGGGTTCAAAGTGTCAACAATGAATAAATATACTTTACAATAACCCTACATGAGGTTTATAACCTTAAACGAATGGATCATGGATCATACGAAGCGAATTGTGAAAGAAAGTGAGAGATTTCAAACTACAGGGGTTAAATGTGTCAACATGTTTAACATATACCTCTGAGTGACCTTTTAACAAACCCGAAGCTTTGTAACAATTAATTATGCTCACTAGAATGCACCATAAAAATTTCACCAAGTTTCGTTACCGTATGAGAAAGTTATGATAAAATTCGTGTGCGAGGGGTTAGAAGCGTCAACATGGAAATTCATGACTTTTCGGGTAAACACAAAGTGGCCAAGGACTTCACAAAGTGGGTATAAGCCTTAAAGCCCCTAAATGTCAATATTAGAGGCTTAGAATGCAAGAAAATGTAGTGAAAACGATGTTTAGGAGGACCAAGGACCAAACAACAAATAAATAAAAAGTTTTTGCAAGTCTGACGGGGCCAGGCGGCCCGCTTAAGGCCTTATGCGGCCCGCGAGACCTGCCCAGCGACAGAAAGAAACAGGCAGCTGCCTGTTGATGTTTTAACCGACTCCAAATGCCATTTTTGAATACCTTGGGCTGCCTAAGATGGTTTTTAGCTCCTAGGACACTTGTTGGTGATATGGGAACACTACTAGACTTATGTGTTGATGATCCAAGTGTGATTAAACACTATAAAAAGACCCACATGTTACAAACTTTGATCATTCATTCCTTCTACAACTTATGAGCATTTGAGGAGCACAAGAGCAGACCACAAGACCTTCCTAAGCATCCATTAGACACGTGTAAGCATGTTTAACCTTCTCTAATTAAGTTATGCTTAGTATTTAGCTTAAAAGTCAAACCGTCGTAATTACGGTTTGACTTAACGATAAAACACAAACGGTCCAGTGTTTTGCCGAAATGAAAGTTGTTATAAGTAGGTAATTAAGTGGGTAATAAACCCTTAAAAGAGTACTCACTGATTCCCGATCTAACCAGGTCAAATGACGAGTCAAACGTTGTCCGAAAAAGTCAACAGAATTGTTATTTTCGAATTAACACGCGATTAGCATTGTAGAAGGCGTGTAACCTATTTTATCATTCATATAACCTGTTAATAAGTATAATAACTTGTCTACGCTTGTTTGATTCGACAACTTTCTGTTTTGAACCGATTCGGAACCGAAAGACGCAAAAGTTTGACTTTTGCTTTGACTTCAGTTCTGACCCGGTTTTGATAGGTTTAGACATGCCTTAAAGTTCCATTAGGACCTAGTTACATGTTTGTATAACCCTCTGCGTTTATACCACTTAAATCCTTAAGTGTCCGACGTTTCCGTTAAATGCTTAAATATGGACCATAATGCCCTTATGACCATACAACGAGAATTTTGGAAATGTGAAAGTACAATAATTTTTGTCACTAATTATAAAACATGTCCCTAAATTTTCACATCAATCGGAGGTCTAGATTAGGAGATATGCTTAATGACGTAATTATAACGCTTCTTAGTAATTAAACGGCGTCATTAGCGTAAAGCCTATCTAAACCCCATTTTTGACACCAAACCTTTTACCCACTGATGTAATATAATATTTTGGGATTTTTGAAGATTTTTAATTATTTTTAAACTGATCATAAGCTAGGATTAGTGCCTTGATTCGGTAAATACCGAATATGCCCTTTTCGGCCATAAAATGAGTTTTACAAATCCTTTTGACACCAATCCAATTGCTACTGATTTCAAATAATAAATGGAGTGTTTTGAACCTGCTGAACTGATCAGAAAACTCAGAATCCTATATTAACCCGTAAATCGCTTAAAACGACATTATACGCGTATTAAACACATAGTTAGGGTTTAAAACTATTTTGGCATAAAAGAATTATAACCAAATGTTATAACCTGTTAAAATAAGTTATTTTACTGATTTATTCAGACCTGGATCACAGAAGATAAATTAATCCCTTTTATAATCTTTAAAATGACCAAAATACCCCTACGGGGCTTAAGGTGAGATTAAACTCGTTTTGGGCATAATGGAAGGTATCATACTGATATCACAACATATTTAAGGCATGTTAACTTAGGAAACCTGTTTAGGACTCTTATGGTTACCCGTTACGCTTCATACGCGTTCGGTTCGGTTTATGTAACTATTTTACATAAATTAGCCGAAACGGGTCAAACCTTATCGGTTTTATCTCAAAATCCAGAATGTGTATAATATACCCATATTAACCAAGTCTTCAAACTTGTCGGGTCTAAATCACATTCTATCCGGTCTTCGCTTAATCGTGTGTACGAACCGTATCTTTAAAACTAACCGGTCTAAGCTTAAGCTTAACTAAAGACCCGTTAGGATTCTAATAGGTTATTATAAACCTTCGTTCCAGATTAGGAGAACCAGTAAAAGATACTTGCACTCGCTGATTTTGATTTATACTTGCTCAGGTAAATACTTTTAACTTATTTTCCCTATACGGGCTTGGGGTACGGTATATAAAATACCGCTTGGTCGGGCATTGAATCTTTAATTGTATGATGGTTAAAGTATTGATATGTCTCGTTTAAATTGTTTTGTTTGCTTAAAGCCTTAGGGGGTTAATGACCATGTCCCGGATATCCCTGGCATCATTTTACGAAATGGCCACGACCTAAGCACGGGGCGTAGGTGTACGCCCGTCGGTGTCTCATATACATAATGTGGTGTGTCTATTGATCTTTAACCCGGCTCGACCCGGGCTACTGAACGCATAAGAAACATGTAAATCCTTTACAAGTATTATATTCTAATAATTATCCCAAGTTATAAAATATTATTTGTGCCTTGTGCCTTAAATTCATTTTCCTAAACTCTTTTCAAATTGAGTCGGTTGATTGTATTTACCAGTGTAAACTGACGTATTTTTCTTAAAAAGGTTAAGTGCAGGTACTACGCGTAATAGGCTGGCTTTTCTCCTAGCATCCACAATAAGTCTCGCAAGCTTGGATGTCATGGACTGTTGAACATTGTTTCCTTTTATTTTGATCTACCTGTGGATTTATATTCAACTACTTGTGATACTTAATATTACAATATTGTTTGGTTGAAATGAATCTGTACTTTTCTTCCGCTGTGCATTTAATTATTGTGTTGTTTGACTATTATGTTACCAACCACGTCACGATACTCCCCTACCGGGCGCACCGGTGACACGTGGAAATTTGGGGTGTAACAGCAACAACCAGACGTCCTCGACGACCCACTAGAAGACAAAACAAAGATCCAATCTCTTGTTACCTTTCCCAATTCTTTTACATCTTCAACTCACTTCCATAATCTTCATCCCCATTGCAGTGCACTTCCGTCGATCTCCAACCTCATCTTCATCGCACCTCCGTCGACCTCCAGTCCACCGCAATCATCGTTTCACCGGAGACCCCAATTGTAGCCATCACCACCGTTCGCAGCCATAACGACCGCTCGCAACTACCACGACCGCTCGCAATAACCACCATCGTAAGTCCTCTCAATTTCTCACACTGATTCAACAAATTTCTCACTTATGTTTCATTGATTCTAGATTCAGTTGTGTAATCGATTACAATTCGTGATTTCCTTCGTTTTTTCATGATTTGTTAGGTTTAAAATTGTTGATTCGATGTAAATTGTGTTTAGGTTTTGCTGAATGTATTACCTCTGTTTCATTGATTCTTGATTTAGCTGTGTAATTGTTTTCGGTCCATAACTTTATAACTGATACACATTCAGTGTTTTGTTTGAAGAAATTAATTGAATTGGAATGATGTAAAAACAAGTCTACTCTAGGGCTGTAAACGAACCGAACGAACACGAACGAGGCCTTGTTCGTGTTCGTTCGTTAAGGAAATAAATGTGTTCACGAACGGTTCATGAACACTTACCGAACGAGATTTTATGTTCGTGTTCGTTCATTAAGGAAATGAGCGTGTTCACGAACGGTTCACGAACATAAGCGAATACAAATAAATTTGGCAAACACGATGAAGGATAAAGGTGGATGGCCCAGAGAGTAGCACTAGAACTTGAATACTTTATTGTGGAACGGAGGTAGATCATATTCGTCGATGTAAATAATGAGAAAAGAAAGGGAAATGGTGCATAAACAAGGTGAAAGAGGGTTTCCTAGTTTAATTGTTAGGGTAATGATATAAATAAAAGTTTAATAGTATAAAAATTATAGATAAAATATATGAAAGTATAAAAATCTTTAATTAAAACACGAACATACGAACATAAACGAACGCAAATGAACGAATGTTCACGAACACCTTACCGAACGTTCACGAACACAATTGAACGAACAAGACCTTTGTTCATGTTCGTTCATTTAACTAATCGAACGGAATTTCTTGTTCATGTTCGTTCGTTTATTAAACGAACGAACATAAACGAACTTCCCGCCGAACGGTTCACGAACTGTTCACTGAACGTTCGGTTCGTTTACAGCCCTAGTCTACTCTGTTGCTAATATTAGTTAGTCAATGAGATATGCATCTGTTTTGTATGGACAATGAGATTGTATGCTCAGATGGATGCTTTGGAATGATTTTATTTTTTATAAAATCTTGATTTAGTATGATATTGATCACTAAACTAGGGATAGCATGAAACAATTTGGAACAGGTCTGACAGGTCCGATTAGTGGAGCAATATCGTATCTGGTTCAATGTCATTAGTTATAGATTTCTCACTCTGTTTGGTCTCTCCAAAAAATGTTGTTATTAAAGATATACATAAAGTCATGAAATAAAATGTGAGATTTTATATAAATTACTAACTGATTTCAATTACTTTATTTCACACAACGATATGTGACAAACGACCTGGTTATCTTGTTGTTATATGTGATCTTGACCACCTGCTTCTTCTCCAGTCCGTAGTACCTAGCTATGGCATCAGTCTCCATCATATACGGCATCTGAAAGTTATAGTCTTTCGTTAGAACAAAGTTTGTTTGAATCGTTCACACCAAAAATTATAAATCTGATAGTTTGAATCTGAAAATGATACTCTTACCTGATTGTCAGCAAGTTTGAGTTTTGCCAGCAGCTGCTCTTTCTCTTCAGCGGTCAGTATTTCATGCTTTGGCATTGTCACATGTTTAGTAATGTTCATTTTTTGGTGTATTGGCTCTTTTTTAGAAGTTTAAATGTTTTTTCTAGTACCTTTAGTTTGCGTTATGATTTTGAAAATGGTTATTGGTTATAATACGTTTACATAATTCCATACTACAAAAATAAAAAAAAGTTCATGCAGATGGTTCTAAGTTCTTAACCAAACCAATAAATTCGCCAAAAAGTTCATGTGATCACGGTGATTGTTAAATTTGAATATATTGTTGCTTTTGATGACTATAGTTTATCTTCGAATGTATCACATATAGCTTTTGATGACTATAGTTTTGTGATCAGGATGAACAACTCTCAGAGTGAAGCAGAATAGGCAACTGCCCAGGCTAAGGCCGAAGCTCAGGTTACTTTTATTATCATTCTTTCTCATAACCTCATATATGTACGCATCGTAGGATGTATTTATTTATCATTTTTAATAAATTTACACCATTTTTAAAATTAATTTATGTTACGGTAATTATTTTGCGCATATGGTGGAATTGTTTCCTGAATCCGTCACTGATGTTGAGCATCTTTTGCTGTCAGGAAAAGACCAGTCAGCTGATGGAGCAAGCCAGCAATGCTGCACATTCCACCCAAGAGTCAATGCAGCAGGTCCGTTTTTTTGAATCGTTTTATGATTTTTATACTGATTATTATAATTATTTTTATATAGTTTCTTTATTGAGATTGAATTTATTTGCAGGCTGGCCAGCAGATTAAGGAAAAGGCACAAGTAGCAACCGAGGCAGTGAAGAACGCAACAGGGATGAACAATTGAACCCCGTGGATCAAGTTTGATCAACCACCATCGTTTCTTTTGACCAGAACCTGTTTTAGTTCTTTATTTGTTAAATGGTAAAAAATGTAGAAGATTAAAAAAAAAAACATTAAAGTGGTGGGGTAGGATCATCCTCCCATACCCTCTAGTTTTGTGGGATGGACCATCCTTGGGAGGACTATGATGTGGCGCCTACGTGGCGGATCATCCTCCCTTGGAGGACCATCACCATACCCTCTAGCCTTATAAGTAGGATAATTGATGATTAGTTGACTAATTAATTAAAGTGAGAAAAATTAATGAGATAAGTTATAAATGAATTAGTATTTACCAATATGTCCTTTCTTCTTTTTCTTCTTTCAATAATTTTCTTCTCAAATATACTTTTATATATATATATATATATATAGGGTAAGGTTCATTTGATAACCACGCTTATTGCTAGAACCATTGTGAAAAAAAAAACCTAAAAAATCCAAAAAACCCAAAAATTTTTTTAATATTTTTTCTAATAAAAATCACTATATTTTCTTACAAAAAAGCGTTTTTTTTCGAGTAACAGTTATGGATGCACATGTGCATATGTATCATTTCTTGGACAAATTCCATAATATATTACAAGTAGTAGAAAAAATGCACTTTCATTTACGCTACCATATGTAATACACTACTTTTTACATTACTAATATTAGAAATGCACATGTGCATCTATATGTATCAACATGAAATAAGGTGTTTTAATACAAAAAGTTTGTGATTTTAAATGATGAAGTAGGCCCATATACATACGTTTTTGGTTAGTTATATCTAGTGGTTGATGGTTTGATTATATTTGTCACTTTATGATGTAATATGTTACTTGGATGGTATAAAGGGTGTTGATTTACATATAATAAAGTGAAATATTGGTAATAATATTGTATTATGGATGGTAAAAAGCAATGGTATTGTATTACGGACGGTAAGAGGTAATGGTAGTGTAGTATGGATGGTATGATAGATGAAAGAGAATGCATATTCAAAGTGGTGTACTAAAACACGTTATAACATATTCATATATATAGATGCACATGTGCATTTCTAGTGTTATTAATGTTATAACAAGTTCGTACATATAGATGCACATGTGCATTTCTATTATTGTTAATGTAAAAAGTAGTGTATTATGAATGGTAGTGTAAACGAAAGTGCAATTGTCTGATATTTGTAATGAATTACCGAATTTGTCAAAGAAATGATACAAATGCACATGTGCATGGATAACTGTTACTCGAATTTTTTTTATTATTGACGAAATACAGCGATTTTTCCAAAAAAAAAAATAGTAAAAAAAATATTTTTTGGTGTTTTTTAGATTTTTAGGTATTTTTTGGTTGTGTTCACATTGGTTCTCGCGGTTCTCGCAATAAAGGGTGGTTCCTAATGGATCCTTCTCTTATATATATATATATATATATATATATATATATATATATGGAGAGGATCATGAGAAAACTACATCTAAATGAGAAAACTAACTAAAATAGCCTAAAAATAACTAAAAAACATACCAATTTTTTTTTACAATTTTTTATAAAAAAATCGCTATTTTTTATATATAAAAAAATTTTCAAATTTTTTTTTGTTGTATTGCACATGTGCATTATATGTGTACTACACATGTGCACTATATCCGTAATAGTGCATATGTGCAATACAACAAAAAAAAATTATTATATATATATTTTTTTGAAATTTTTTTTCCATGCATAAAAACTAGCGATTTTTTATAAAAATTTGTACAAAAAAATTTTGGTATGTTTTTTAGGCTTTTAAAAGTTAGTTTTTTGGTTTTCTAATTTAAACTAGTTTTCTCATTATCCATCCCCTATATATATATATATATATATATATATGAGTTAACTGCCATTTTCGTCCCTGTGGTTTGGTCACTTTGGCCATTTCAGTCCATTTCTCAAAAATGCGCCATTTTCGTCCCCCACGTTCTGGAAAGGTGCCATTTCAGTCCAAAAATCATAACCCAGTTAAGTCAGTTAGTAAATAAGGACTGATTGTGTACATTTGTAACATAAAGGACTGATTGTGTAAATTTGTAACACCACCACCACTAGCCCTGCCACCACCACCACTCCGCTGCCACCACCACCACCGCCACTCCGCCACTCCGCTGCCACCGCCACCACCGCCACTCCGCTGCCACCGCCACCACCACTGCGCTGCCACCGCCACCACCGCCACCACCGCCACTCCGCTGCCACCGCCACCACCGCCACTCCGCTGCCACCGCCACCGCCACCACCTTCAAATCCTTGATGACCGTCAATATTGAGCTTTTTAACAGCTATAGGAATCCCAGAGCCAAGCTTTGAGGGAACATATGTTTCTTGTTCAATCCAACCTTTATAAACTTTGCCAAAAGCTCCCTCACCCAAAACCATATCATCACTAAAGTTCCTAGTGGCATTTTTAAGTCCATCTAAGCTGAATATTTTCAAACCAGAACCTGCAACTTTAACTTGTTGGAAAGTATCTCCACTTTGTAAATCCTCATTGTTAGAAAAGGTACTGGGAAGACACCATCTTTTTTGTCTTTTCTTTTTTCCCAGAGGTTCTACATCCCTCATCACTGCAAATAAGTTAGTGTTGGATATCAAGAACATAAATCAAAGATCATATATGCATCTATATACAGTTATATGCAGGGATTAAGGAATCAAAAGGAAACTGTTTTATTGAATCAAAATGTCGACAACCAAAAGTACATCAAATCTGTATACTACTGTGTATATAGATATATCCTAATCTGAACCGACACATCCTAATCTGCCACTCCGCTGCCACCGCCACTCCGCTGTGTAAATTTGCAGGTTCGGTTCCGGCTAAAATCGATGTGTTTGAGCATTGTGAGGGGTGTAAAATGTTTGTGGGGATCTAAGGAACTTCAGATGTCCGTTCAATTCGACCCAGATCGGAAAGATGGCTGGATTTACTCCGGTCACCGGAGTAGAGAGGTAAAGGTGATGGTGATTGCAGAGCATAGAGAGAGAGAGAGAGTAGAGAGAGAGTGTGTGGTGGTGGTGATGGCAGTGGTGGTGGTGGCGGTGGTGGTGGTGGCAGCGGAGTGGTGGTGGTGGCGGTGGCAGCGGACTGGCGGTGGTGGCGGTGGTGGTGGTGGTGGCAGGGCTAGTGGTGGTGGTGTTAATTGCCATTTCAGTCCATTTTACAAATTTACACAATCAGTCCTTTATGTTACAAATTTACACAATCGGTCCTTATTTACTAACTGACTTAACTGGGTTATGATTTTTGGACTGAAATGGCACCTTTCCAGAACGTGGGGGACGAAAATGGCGCATTTTTGAGAAATGGACTGAAATGGCCAAAGTGACCAAACCACAGGGACGAAAATGGCAGTTAACTCTATATATATATATATAGGGTGAGAGTTGGCTACAAAGTCTATTTTTCCTACAAAGTGTAAAAAGTCATAAAACATCACAATTTCAGCCATAAAACACACTCAAAACCCACAAATAACAAAACGAAGATTACTAAAACGCCATATATGTGGGTTTTGTGTTGTGTTTTGGATGATAAGCCTTTGATTAACGAATGACTAACATTAGTGTGTTTTATGTTGATTATTATGTTGTGTTTTATATTCATAGTTCTACAATAATGTGTTTGAAGTTTTTATGGAATGTTAGGATTTGGATATTGTGTTTTAGTGATCTTCACTCTCTTATTTGTGGGTTTTGAGTGTGTTTTATAGCTGAAATTGTGGTGTTTTATAACTTTGTACACTTTGTAGAAAAAATAGACTTTGTAGCCGAACCCCACCATATATATATATATGTATATATATATATATGTATATAATCTCCGTAAAAGTTATTAACATATAAAACTAAGGGGTAAGATCAAATAAAAAGTTAATTTTCCCTAAGTAGGATGAGAAGAAATCTTAACCATTCATTTTTCAAATCAATGGTTAAGATGAAAGGGTATGAGAAAGTAGGAGTGCAAGGGTATCTTGGGAAAATCCTATTTATGAACTTTCTCTCTCCACATGCAAGGCACATGCATATTCCACCCCCATTTTTTAAACGCTCATAACTTTTTTATACGACATTATTTTTTTATAAAAATTTCACCGTAAAATCGAGCGTCTTTTTATCTTTAATTTGAGTACCATATTGCTATATAAAATATGAAGACTAAAAAACCCACTTAAATGTGTTGTATTTCTATGTTGTATAACATTTTTTTGTACTGAATTTTTGTACTATATTTTGTGTTAAATTTTTTGTGCTGAATTTTTTTGTCTTACATTTTTTTCCTCAATTTTTTGTGCTAGATTTTTTTGTACTATATTTTTTTGCTAAATTTTTTCGTGCTAGATTTTTTTGTGCTATATTTTTTTGTGCTATATTTTTTGTGCTAGATTTTTTTGTACTAGTTTTTTTGTGCTAGATTTTTTTGTACTAGATTTTTTTATTGTATTTTAAAAAAACAAAATAGGTGCCACATGTCATTTTCACTCCTATTTATAAGGACCAAAATGCCATTCATTCCTACTTATTAGGAGTGCCATATGTCATCATCACCATCCTTCTTAGGCTACTTAGGCAAAATCCACTTTTTAGTGGATCCTTCCCCTAAAACTAATCTAAATTTTTTTTTATTTTAATCTCCATAAAGATTGTTGACATGTGTAAAATTTGTTTAGCTGATAGTTGGTTTCCTGGTTCTCAAGTAACTTTGTATTCTTACATGATCTCTCCTCTATATATATACGCACACATTTTATTTGGTTCTATAGATAATCCTTTTTAATCGGTTGATATTATTCTATAAGTGATGGGAATAGCATAGCTTTCTTATGGGAATGCATAGCTTTCTTTAGAAACTAACAAGTTCAAATGAGGAAAATAGTCACGAGTGTAATTAGTAAGGCTAAAGGGTGTGGGGGGCATGGATTGGGTCATCAATGCCACATAGGACCATTAATGGATTGCCACACCATCCCCTTGCCTCATCCACCATGGTTGGCATGGATTAAACCATGGCAACCATGGGCCTACTTTCCTTTTTAAATATTTCATTTTGCTTTTCACAAAAATAAATTAAAATAAGAAAATAGTGGTTTGAGTCATGACCACACCCTTAGGGTAGTGGTTTTGGATGATGGATTAGAAGTGGGAGACATGGCGCTGATGTAGAGGGTCATGGTGACCATAAGGGTCATGACCACACCGTATAGGCTAATGAGATTGAAATCACACTAAATCATTAAATGCAGAAGTCCTTGTTGATGACAAGTGAACAACCAACATTGAAAAAGTATAGTCATTGCGTGCACTAGAAGGCATGGTTATATTCAATAAGAGGGTGAGTATAATCACAACAACTTGAAAACTCTTTGGTTCCTATATTAACTAGTAAAAATTTCCCGCGTGTTGTGCGGGAATTTGGTCGGTATTAAATCAATTCGCTACGGTAATGGCACTCATCGAAATCAAAAACCCAAAAAATAATGTCATGAACCGGCACTCGATATAACAATCGAAATAAAAAAACCCAAAAAATAATGTCATGAATCGGCCAAAAGGATATCAGCAAGTGTTTTAGATGAATTGACAAAAAATAAAAGTAAATAAAAAATATCAAAAACTATAAAAACAAATATAAAAAATTTAGGGTAACCACTCCTCACAGCTAACCCTTCACGTTTGATTTTTTTGGTGTATACTTTACGTCTGAAGATCAAAATAAAGTATAAATAAGACTCTGAAATAAATTGGCAATGAGACTATCGAATAAATTGAGCTAATATTTTAGTTACTTGATAAATATACATAAGCTAAAATAAGTTAGATTCTATTATAAATACTATACATGTATAGAAATTTAAATCTAAGCTAAAGATATTTTCTTAATAATAATAATAATAATAATAATAATAATAATAATAATAATAGTTGTTGTTGTTGTTTGTTGTATTGAAAAGCTTTGTATATTTTCTTTACCTTTGTGTCCAATAAATCAGACATAACTTTAATAAGCTTTTATAATAAATGAAATATAACTCTATAAAGTTTTTTTTAACGGCCAACAAATCAATCCCGAGCATTCTTGGGGCACCCACTGGACAAACGGAGTACTCCGAGAGTAAACCGAGTCGCACACAACCAATTCCGAGGAAAACCCGGTAACCCACCATCCCGTAAGCACGACGGTAAAATTACCAGTAAAACTCATTTGGCTCAAGGATCGAACTCAATTTTCCCTGATCCTATCACTGCCCACCAGTGTCTCTCTATTTTTTACAACAAATGGGAATTGAACCGTAGAATTTTTATGAAATTATTATGTGAAAAGTAAAATATTTTTAACTGGGTAAAGAAGCAAGTAAATACAAAAAACGTCAATTATCTCCATCACAAAATTTCCTAATAAAAAATTGAAATCACTTTTTGCCAAAACCATATCAAATCCCGCTGTACTCTCTCTCTCTCTCCATCTCTACCCCAACCCTACCAGTACCACCACCACAAAACCTCCACCGTCTCCACACAACCTCCACCGTCTTCAACGGCAACTGCAACCACCACCGCCTCTAACCGCAACAACCACAGAACTACCACGTCACCGTCACACACTCGCTCTCTCGTCCCTCTCTCTCTCTCTCTATCTCTCTTCCGACCATTCTTTCTCTTTGAAACAACCGGCGAATCCTAACTTCATCCTGTCGTCTTCGTCGGAACTGCCGCGGTAGTGGAGATCGAAAATCATTCTGCCAAGTAATCATCAGATCTGGATGCATTCCAGTCACCGGCGATAAGGGAGGTTCCGGTCACATGCAGTGACAGACATAGGGTTCCGGCATGTAAAAACGCCAAGCCCAACCTTCAAACCCGAGATCTGAACTTTAAAAAGCATGTCGGCGACCAGCTGACAACATAGCCTTTTGGCCGGAAAACTGAGATTAAAAAAACGTGGGCCAATCGTTTTGTGACACGCGATGAAGCAACTTAGCCCTCAAACACTGTTCCTAAGAAGCTACGCCAATTGTTGTTATATATAATATAGAGTTAAATGCCATTTTAGTCCCTGTGGTTTGGGTCATTTTGCCAGTTTAGTCCAAAGGTTTCATTTTTAACCTGTGGGTCCAAAAAGGTTTCACAGTTGCCATTTTAGTCCACTGGGTTAAATTCATCCATTTTTTCTGTTAACGAGAAGGCCAATTCGGTCATTTTATATGGCTGAATTGCCCTTTTAGTTAACAGAATTACATACAAAATGACCGAATTGACCTTCTCGTTAACAGAAAAAATGGATGAAGTTAACCCAGTGGACTAAAATGGCAACTGTGAAACCTTTTTGGACCCACATGTTAAAAATGAAACCTTTGGACTAAACTGGCAAAATGGCCCAAACCACAGGGACTAAAATGGCATTTAACTCTATAATATAATATAACTAGGTTAGAACCCCGTGTAATACACGGGTTGAATACATGTAATTTTATATATCAAATAATAAAACTATATATCTTTAAAAATCTCGTTTATTACATGGGTTGAATAAATGTAATTTTATATGTTAAATAATAAAAAAGTTATATATTTAAGAACCCCGTGTATTGTACGGGTTGAGTAATTTTAATTTTATATATTAAATAATGAAAAAAGTTACATTTTTAAGAACATCATGTATTTATGGGTTGAGCACATGTAATTTTATATCAATCAATAAAAAGTTATATCTTGTTATATTTTTATAAACCCTGTGTATTATATGGATTGAATAAATCTAATTTTTTATACCACATAATAAAAAAAATGGTAGTTGCACGGTACCCCTGACCGCGGAAGGGATCTCCCTTCCCAGTTCACCACCCGACAAGGATCCCTGGCGGCAAATACCCATAGCCATCAAAGAGGGGTAAGAAACATGTTTCGAACCCGAGACCTCGAGTGTCCTCGGTCCGGCTTAAAGCGGGTGTCGGTGGCCACCAAAGTGGCACTAATGGGAATTGAACTTGGGTCTCCATTAGAGAACCCAAGTCACTCCACCACTAGGCCACTTGTGGTGGTTTTATACCACATAATAAAGAAAGTTATATTTTTAAAAACCCAGTGTATTACACGAGTTGCATAAATGTAATTTTGTATAGTAAATAATAAAAATATATAACTTTTATCTCCTATACGAATTGTTTAAATTTATATTAAATTTAATTTTATAATTATCTTTTAATTAATATTAATTATCTATAATTAAGTAGGATCGTGGAAAAAACTAAAAACTAGATGGTTCTAATGAATGACATGTGTCCCCTTATTGGTTTCATTTATTATATAGTACTAGCGGTAAGACCCGTGTGCAAACACGGGTCGTTTCTTAGAAAACCATGCATAACACATATTGATAGAACATATAGATACATGTATAGATATTGTACGAAAATGTGTTATCTATTATAGCTAAAAGACAACAATAAGTAAATATAAAAGATATTTAACAAACTTAATAAAAGATGTCTAACAAACTTAATAAAATTCATCAGTTACATATGATTATTTCCATTCTCTTATTCAAAAAAGAGAGTATCCACCCATTGACAATGTAAATTATTATAAACATAAGTATATATAAAAGATGTCTAATAAACTTAATAAAATTCGAATACAACTTAACTTTAACAAACATTAACTAAGAACATACGATCACCTGCCTAAACAACACACATCAAACCTCACTCAAGAATTTGTTACGCAGCAACATGTCCTTTGCTACATGTTGTGATCTGGTTAAATATGCTACTGCAAACAATGTAACAGCTGCTGATCCAACAATCTTCCTATACAACAGATGATACGAAAACCCTTCTTTATTACTTATTTTTATTTCTCATCAACATCTCCCCGATTTGTCCTTTGAATTGTAGTTCAAACTCCAGGGAGAACATGTCTTCTTCATCATCCCTCTCAAGTTGAAGGTCCAACAAATCTTGGAGATCGTATGCATTCAGATTATATACACTATCCATTTTAATCTCTTCAACACTACCATCTGATATGATCAAAGTCAATACTTGGGTTTTTGAGCATGACTTCCACTTTACTATTTTTGGATCAGTTGGTTTTCTTGGGTAAAGAATTATTGAAGATGAGTTTGGTGATTGTGGTCTGCTAACTAAATTTGCAATTGATTCAGACAAATCAGATAATGAGAGAAGGTTTTTCGGAGTACCGATTTTTAGAGACAGAGCAGCAGTTGTAGGATAGACTGGGTTTTGAAGAACATTTGAATGTTCAGCTCTAACTTCTTCCAGCTTTTTGTAGGTCTCAACTATCTTCAGTTTAGACCATCTGGCAATGGATCTAACTGGACCATAACCAGCAGCCACAAGCTCTGCTCTCATTCTTTTATACTTCAATACCTCATCTGAATCCACTGTTTTGACTTTCTTCCAATTAGGTGGAGTTGGCTTTCCCAGAGGATCATTGTTCATTTTTGTGATTCTATCGATATGAGTTTTTCTCTTACGTGTGGAGATGATTTCTGGTGAAGGAGAATGTTTTGGTAGTGAAGATGAATGTATGGGAAATCTTTGTGACGTTGGAGATGGTTGGATTGTGATTGGTGTAGTGAAAATGATCATGGCAGATGTTTGACAAACTTCTGCTGAAACAACTGGTGTCTCAGCAGCTGTTTGGTAAACATTTGCTGATACTTTTGTGTTCCCAGCATCTATTGACAAAATGGGTGATGATGGTGTGGAAGGTATTTTTCTCCTTCTTTTGTGGTGGTTTTTTTGGAGAAGGTTGGGATTTAGGTTGAGCAGGGGATACAATTTCTGTAGGATTAGCTTTTGAATCTGGTGGCAACTTTCTCAGTGAATCTTTCTCCCCCTTTTTGGCATCATTATCATCATCATCATCTTTCTCAAAGATTGATGTAGAGGTGGAGCCAGTAAGTTTCAACAGATGTTCCTTAATGTTCATAATGTCTGCTTGTGTGTCTTTATACCTGACATCAACCAAATTTCTGATAAATTCCAAACTGAAATTGTGGTTACTTTCAGCCAAATTCCTCTGAGCTTGAAGGATGGGTTGCATAGAATTCCAAAGCTCATTGGCAATTTCCTATCTGGTAGGTTGACTTTTAAAAATCTCTATCATCGGCTTAATCAATTCTTTCATTTCAGCAACATCTGTTTCAATGGTAGACACTCTAACCGTCAAATCCTTATAAGTTAATTCATCACCTACTTTAATAGGATGATGTGTGCAAAATGCAACATATAAATTACATTAATTGTGGCATAAAACTAACCCTTTTTTAGTACTAATGTTGGAAAAAGTGTGCTTTTGTCTTCCTTTTGTATTTTCAGGATTAAATGAGCTCAAATTAACAAAAGAAGCAAAAAGGCAGCTAAATCTAACATAAATACAAGAAAAGGAACAAACGTAGCATGCCCGACCCCCCGACAGCATCTTCCCAAGCAAAATCAAGAAGACAGAAGGCTGAACACGCCCCGTGCTCAATGAACACGGGGGCGTGCCCACAGCATAAAAGACAAAACTATAGAAGCTTCTATCGCCCACCACGGGGCCGTGCTCAGCGGACACGGGGCCGTGGTCAACTATAAGATTCGCAGAATCCAGGCAAATCTTGATAGTACAGATATGCTTCTGCACACGGGGGCGTGCCCAGCAGACACAGGGGCGTGGTCAACTAATGCAGACAAACTGCAATTAATGAAGACAGAGAAGAGGATGGACACGGGGCCGTGCCCACTGGACACGAGGCCGTGCCTGAGCTACTGTTCAGGCTATAAATAGGGGTACTTGGCTCATTTGCAAACCATCCCTTGGCACACCACCTCTCTCACACTTCACCCACCACCCACCACCATCACAACACCATCATCCATTGTCCATCATAGAGTGTGTGAGTCATCTCGGGATCCAAGATTGATCGTAAGAGTTCTTGACAATCAAAGGCCATGTTTGCCTAAGTCTCTTACAACACTTGATGAAGACAAGTGTCTAGTGTAATACTTTTTATTTTTAATCTTTTCGCACTTTTTACTTGATTATGTATTAATGACTTTAATAACTAGTTTCTTATGTTGAAGGTGATTCTTCCTTATCGTTTGTCCGTGGTGTCTTGGCATTATTTTACTGTCTATATAAAATAAAAGATTTTCACCATTCATATCTCCACGGTCTATATGGGGGTATGTTGGCTACCTGGTCGGGGGTTAAGGGAACGGTTTGGTAAGAGTCTTGCCTTGTTCAGTGTATAGATGCTGCAAGGACCTGAGTCAAATTTAGTAGGACCTCCTTCAATACCCTCCGGTATTGGATGGCGGGGGTCCAAACTCTTTGATCCCCTCATATGTAAGCTACTATTAATACTTTAACTCGGCTACTTAGGACTGTATCCCTGCTGACTCAGACTACTTAGCCGAGGGTAACGTCACCTTCAAAAGAGGGGCCTACCACAATACGCATTAATAACTTAATTAATTATCTTTCAATAATCCGACCCTTTAGGATTGTATCCTTGCTGACTCAAACTACTAGGTTGAGGGTAACGTCACCTTCAAAAGAGGGGCCTACTACAATAACTAAGATAATCTCTTAAAAAGTGCAAAAGTGCGGAAATAATCAAAGGTTACACTAAACACGAGTCGGAGCCAAGTGCTTCATCTTGTCTATCTGTTTTTATTTTATTTTTCAGCATTTTAGTTAGTTTTTATTTTTCTTAGTTTAAAACCTTTTTCTAAACTTTTGATTTGATTAGACGTTGAGGATAAACCGGTACTAAAAGCTCTTGTGTCCTTGGACGACCTCGGTATCTTACCAACACTATACTACGCTCACGATGGGTGCACTTGCCCATATGTGTGTTTAGTGTTAGTAAATATCGTGTTTTATAAATTTAAAACTTGGCTAAAAAGTGTAAAAGGACTTAAAATAGACTTAAACTTATATACACACTTAACACGCATCAAGGATCATCTGAATTCCCACCTGTAGTGGTTGTATTTGTTTTGATAATAGGAGAAGTCTCCATATCATCAGAAACAGATGCCCCTTTTTCTTCGTTCTAGGGACTTCCCACTGAAGCAGAGATTACAGTTGTAACCTCATCAGTGGTTGCCTTCAAGGGAGTCTTAATGATGTAACCACTGTCCAACTGATCACCAATGGGTTCAACAGTTGTAGTGGCTGCTCCACTTGAACTACCACCAAGAGTTTCGTAATACTCAATGGGGATAACCTCCTCAACTGTTTGTAGGATAGGAGATTGAATTGGTTCAGACACAGTCATTTGTTGCGATCTACTCTCAGTAATGTGTGCATTAGACGAACTGTTTTCTTTCTGAAATTCAATTGCTTCAAACAGTGCTAATATTGTTGATGGAACTTGAGTCGAGGGTTGTGGTGTAGAAAGCGTGATTGCCCTGGGAGAGGGACTTTTAAACATACTTTCATATGAAAGGTCTACTTCATGGTGTGGTGTCCCTGTGCTTACAACATGATCCTTTTGTGAGGATACATGAGGAGTTTGGATGGGTTGAGATCTTTCCAACAACTGTGAGGAAGTAGCAGCAGTGGTTTCAGGTGACATTTGTGTTGTCACTGCATTAACCTCTGGGATCTCATCTTCCAGAGGAACCTTTTTATTTTGTTTGGTTTTGGTTGGGCTTTTTGGATGTGACAACTTTCTTTTTACGTTTTCCTGGTGCATGTTTCACAACACCGGTTGTGGTGTCATGATCACCAGGAGCAGTTCGCTCAACAACAGAAGTTTGAGCAACTGATGCGGACACATCTAAAACAGGCTCATCCCCCTTTGTTTCCGTTGCTGAAACTTTTGACTCTTTATCCATAAGTTTAGTAAAAGTTTTACTTGTAAGACTATTTATTTGAAAATCTACACCTTGTTCAAAATCTGTTTGTGACACTTGTTTTCGTAGGTAGTAGCTTAGAAGTCTTGGATACAACAGAAAAGCATTACTACGAACACCTTTTTTCAAATTTTAACATTTTTCACATTATTCAACAAATCAAAAAACAGTGCTTGTGATAAATTGTAATTAGATTTTGTTAAAATAGCATAACCCAAATACTGAATGTTCAAAGGTATCTCATTAAATGCGGTGGTCTTGGCTGAGAGACAAGTTAAAAGAGTATGAAACAAAAATTTCATTGGCGGAGGGAAGTTTGGTTTGTAGATAGTAACTTCCTTTAATTGTGCATCATACCCTCTTTCAATGAACTCTGTATGAAGTTCAAGTTTTTCAAAGTTGGTTTTACCTCCCAAGTCGTCCAATGTAAATGTAGTGGAAATTGTAAAGGGAGAAATTCGTACCACACTTTCCCCGACCTTAGATGTGATGGCAACTGGATTATTATCTTCAGACTCTATTTCAGCATTAAACCAAAATTGTCGGAGTGTTTCTGTATGAACCGGAGCATCAGCAGTAAGAATTGATTTGTATTTTGATGACGTTAAAAGGTCAATTATTGAGTGATAGCTGGTATTTTTGCTGGTTTTCTCGAAGATGGGGAGGTAGTTGTGAGGGTTTTTGATGTTCAGAGACATGATTGGAGAAGAAGGTGATTTGGGGATGAAACAGGGTTTAAGTTGGAGGGTTTTTAATATGTTGGAAACTGTTTCTGAGAATTTTGAATTCGAGACGGCAGTGGTAGAACCTCGATTTAGGGATGAAACAACTTTTATATAGAGAGAAGAAGTGAATGCTGACGTGGCAGTAGTTACAAATATTTGATGGCTAAGATCTGTCCACGTCAGAACCTCTCTTGCGACAACCGATGACAGTTGTTTGGAAACCTCTGTTGGTCTTTGGGAACAGTGTGAGTCAAACAGTCGTTAGATAAACAGAAGTTATGAGAACAGATGATAACTTTCAACAGTTGTTTTATTTTTAGCTAACATCTGTCCACGTCAGAACCTTTGTTGTCATAATGGATGACAGTCAGCAGTATCGTAAATCAACAGTCATTATGATAAACATAAATTATGACCACAGACGGTACCCTTTAGCAGTGGATGTATTTTTAGGCAAGCAGAAGTTTCAAAAACAGTTGTTTTCAATCGGTGTAACTCAACAGTCGTAAGTCTAACATCTGCTATTAGCCCAACCACTGTTAGTATCAAATCCTCTGTTAAACATTTTAAGATTAAATATCATCCGTTGTTCGTTAACATCTGTTGACCCATAGCAGATCTTTGCATCTTCAGACATTTATTCATCAGCAGATGCTCTCTTTTGTCAGCCTTTAGCTACAACACACCTTTTATAACAGCAAAATATACCGTAAATTCTTCCAAAAAAACTGTTGTTGATAAACAAAATTATATAATAATACTTATAGCAGACCTTATATAATAATACTTATTCATCATTAGCCCAACCACTGTTAGTATCAAATCCTCTGTTAAGCATTTTAAGATTGGATATCATCTGTTGTTCGTTAACATCTGTTGACCCATAGCAGACCTTTGCATCTTCAGACATTTATTCATCAGCAGATGCTCTCTTTTGTCAGACTTTAGCTACAACACACCTTTTATAACACCAAAATATACGGTAAATTCTTCCAAAAAACTGTTATTTATAAACAAAATTATATAATAATACTTAGGAATGACTGAAATAATTAAAATGAAGATGCGACAACAAAGATTAATACTATTAAAATTTATTCATTTAGTCAACAGTGGTAAATCAACAGTCGTTTGCATACATAGTTGTTTCATCATCAGCAGATGTTCTCTTTTACCAAACTTTAACTACAACAAACCTTTTACAACTCCAAATATTGACTCTCTGTAATTTGCAGGAGCACAGATTCTTCAAAAAAACTACTATCAATGATCAAATTCTGAACATTTGTTTTATCTTTGCACTCATCTGTTCACCATCAAACCAACCCTTGATACTACTAAACCTCTGTTGACTTACCAAATAGATGTTCAGACACAATTCAACATCAACATTATCTGTTCACCATCAAACCAACCCTTTATACTATTAAACTTCTGTTGACTTACCAAAGAGATGTTCAGACACAATTCAACATCAACATAATCTAAATGAAACTCAAACACTAAATAAGTAAAACTAAAACGCAACATAGATTCATAAGATTAAAATTTATTCATTTATTCATGACATTAAAAGTCCAATAATTACATAACTTACTGAACAACATTAAAGTTCAAATCTAACAATAACAGCAAGAATTAAGAAACTTTAGCTTCAACTCCATCGATTGTTGAACCTCTCGATGTATGCCCTTCAGCATCGCCATGAACTCCACGTCTTTATCACCGCACTCTATATTACTGACAACACAAAGCTCACAAACGGAAGTTAAAGGCATCCGCATAAGATTTCTGGAAACCTGCTCTCTCGTGAACATGCCAACTTGCAATCCATCAAAAGATCTCTTCAGCTCTTGAAGAGTAGCCCTATCTTCATACACCTGTGTGACAACTCGAGTTTTCAAGGTCTCTATTCGACTTAACCTTGTACTTATTTGCAAAACGTGTTTTCTATATATTTGGTGTGCATTATATATGAGTGTATATTAATAATTTTCTTTGTGTTACTTTGTGTGCTATAATTTAATATGTAACCTTGGCCGAACACACCACTCTCTACGAAATCACCCTGCCGAAATACCCACCCTTGTGGTGAAAACACTTTGTGCTTTCGTCCACTAGGGGGCCAATGAAAACATGGAATGGGCTTTGGCCCAGTAACGTTTGAATTTAGGATTTGTTTTAATCAGTGCATGAAATCGATAACTGACACAACCCTAATCACCTCCCTGATCTCTCTCGCTCTCCTTTGACACCCGACGGCAGCCCTCCTCTTATTCGAAGCCAAATCTCTCTTGTTTGATCATTGTTGGTTAGTGGATTTTGTCTTGTGCTATTCATATTTACATATTGTTTATATGTTTATTGGAATAAGATCTAATTAATAACTTGGTGAGAATATGGGATGCATGATATCGATATACATACATGGATAATGGATGATTCTTTATATACTGATTGATCTCTGACATTGCACATGATTTCTTAAATTGGCCATAATTGAGATCTAAGGTAGCATGTGTGGCAGTAAACAAGTGATATAGAACATGCTAATAATCGGTCCAATAACATGAAACTTGCAGCCACTACATAAATTGGTCAAATAGCAACATGAAAACAATCTACACTTGTCGGCCATTGTTGATTATTTTAATGATGATCTACTGATTGAATTGTGATGTTGGTCTCGCAATGTTTTGGTAATTTATATGTTAATATATCGATGATTTGATTAAATGATTTCGTTGATGTTTGATCATGTAACTGTAAATGATGATTAGGTATTACTGTATTGCGTAACTGATGTTGACGGGGAGGATGTAAGCGACGAAATCAGGAGTAGATGAAATCACGGGGATCAGGCGAAAACACCCAGTGTTTTCGTCAAACATTAAACCCGACGAAATCACTTGGGATTTCGTCGCCTGGGTGATTTCGCCAAATGGTGATTTCGCCATGAAGGGTTTTCATTACGTATACGATTTCGTCACATTAAATCTGTTAGTTATTAACCCTGTTAAGTCTGTTACTCAGTTAAGCTATTTACCTTATTAACCTTGTTTGTTTGCTAAATCTTTTAGTTGTTAACTCTATTCGTTAATTAAATCTGTAAGTGGTTAACCTTGTTAAGTATTAACTGTGTTAGGTATGTCAAATATGTTATGTATTATAACTCTATTGATTCTGATTAACTCTGTTATACATGTGAACTATGCCAAGTGTATTAACCTAGTTAAGTGCGGTAACCTCGTTAAACCCATTAACACCGTTAGGCATGTTAGTGGATGATATTGTTAGATCAAACTGAGAAAGCCCTTATTATGAAACATGAACTGCATGAATGTGATTATTTACTTATGTGATACGTGATAATTTCTTGGGCACACTTTGTGGCATAGATTGTATGTGAAACTTTACCAACATGAACTGACTGTGTATACAAACATACTATAGGACTTGACTGATTTCTTGTGAGCACATAGTTTAGTATATCGAGCAAACCAAGGTGAGTTCACACTCTTTCCAAGGCATGGGATTCCCAAGGGTTGGGAATGGGTTAATGATTAAACGGTAACTACAACCATCCTCCGTGGGCAGGATGCCAGGATTACACACTGGACCAAAACTCTATCATTGAAGTCCCTCATTTATATCGACTTAATCGCCAAGGCCTATGGCGAGCGGGTCATTAGTTAATAGCGCTATTAGGTTTAACAAACCTCACACCGTGCCAGTTGGACGGGCGTGTACTAATGGACTATGGGCAAAGGGTCAATGCTGATAGACATTAACTTAGGGAACCACTTACATTTTCGTAGTAGTCGATACGCACGGTCTAGTAACACATGGGAAGCCCCCACTAATCTTCGCAAACATGTCTGGGAGACCGCGATACGAATTAATACGATACACGGGTTACAAAACGAATATATGACCGACGAAACGAATGCTATAACTAAACAACCAACTGTGAACTCGCTCAACTTTGTTGTTGACTCGTTGTTACATGCCTTGCAGGTCGTTAGGTACTCATGGAGCTTGCACAGGGAGGCGCGGTCGTTGTGCGAATTGGCAGTGTGTGCCATGCTAAAAACATTACTTTATTTCGTACATAATACATACTTTGGGTTTTACAATTATGCTTCCGCTAAACACTTAACTACGTTTTTTATTTGAACCACCTTTCATATTGTGTGGTTGGATTTTACTTATTGCTTGTTATGTTCAATATGATTGGTGGCTTGATCCTGGTCAGTCACGCCTCCAAGCAGTGTTACTCCGCGTGTGGATTTTGGGGGTGTGATAGATTGGTATCAGAGCCATTGGTTATAGTGAACTTGGTTTTAATCAGGGAAAAAGATTTTGTTAAAACCAGACTATAACCTGAACAGTGCTTAACGATCCACAACGATGCTTCGCTCCACGTGCAAGACTTGACATTCTAGGTGATATGATTTATGTTTACATTGCCTACTTGCTAGATTACATAGAACTTTGCTCATGGTATGCTTAGATAAACGTAACAACTGTTGTTTGAAAACACATGTGTGCTTACTCTCTTCTGTCATCGCACTTTCGCAAACCTCTCTCACTCATGTTTTCCTTTGATACAAAGATCATGAGTGGACGCGTTAACTTAACTCAAGCCCAGTTCGCTGCTTTGATCACTGAACAAGTTACTGCAGCACTCGCAGCTGCCCAGGCAGAAGGTATAGCCTGCCATCACAACTTACTCTAGGATCCTTAGATCCTACTTTCGTAAACCAACACTTGTGCTTAATCTTGTTTATTCTTACGCACACGACAGGTCAACACGCTCAGCCTCCTGTGTGTACCTTCAACACCTTTATGGACTGTCGTCCTAGTACTTTCAGTGGCACTGAAGGAGCCGTTGGACTCCTCCATTGGTTTGAAAAGTTCGAGTCTGTCTTCGAGATGTGTGAATGCCCTGAGGCTCGTAGGGTGAAGTACGCCAATGGTACTCTCGAAGGCACTGCGCTAACTTGGTGAAACGCGCAATTCAGATGCTGGGGCTGGCGACTGCTAATGCCACCCCATGGAATGATTTTAAGGAACTGAGCAAACGTGAATACTGTAGTCGTGATGATATCCACAAGTTGGAAGTGGAGTTCTTTAACCTGAAGATGACGGGGTCAGAGATAGAAGCGTACATGAAACGATCCAACGAACTGGCAGTGTTGTGCCCAACTATGGTGGATCCTCCCATCAAGCGCATTGAGCTGTACCTCAAAGGCTTAGTACCAAAGATTCAAAGTCATGTGACTTCTGCTAACCTTGCTACCATCCAGGATGTTACTCGTCTTACTCATCGTCTCACAGACCAGGCAGTGGAACAGAACAAGCTGCCTAAGCGTATAGGTGCTACTGCTACTACTACTTCTGCGATTCCCAGTGACAATAAACGAAAGTGGGATGGAACCTCCAGCAAGGGTTCGACTTCAGTTCAGTCCCAGGCACAGCAGCGAAAGATTGATGACTATCAGAGCCCTAGTCAGCAATCTTCTGGAAGTCAAGGGCAGGGTGGATATCGAGGAAATCACCCAAAGTGCAATAAATGCAACAGACACCACAACGGTCAGTGCAACAAGGGTGGTTGTCAGAGATGTCTCAAGATGGGTCATGAAGCTAAGGATTGCAGGAGCTCACGACCTGCGAATCAGAACCAACAACAACAACCACCAGCTCCACAGAACCAGCAGCGATAGCGAGGTAACAGGGGATGCTTTCAGTGTGGTGCTGAAGGCCACTTCAAGCGGGACTGCCCCCAGTTAAATCAAAATCCGAACAATAACAACAACAATAATCAGGGCAATGGGAACAACAACGGGGGAAACAATGATGAAAACAATGGTGCCAGGGGGTCGAGTGTTCGTGCTGGGTCAGGGTGACGCAAGGAATGATCCTAACGTGGTGATGGGTAAGTTTCTTCTCGATGACTTTTTTGTTACTGTCTTATTTGATTCGGGTGCCGATACCAGTTATGTGTCTCTAAAAGTTAGTCAAATGCTTAAACGCACACCAACACTTTTGAACACCAAGCATACTGTAGAGTTAGCAAACGGTAAAAGTCTAGAGGCCACACACATAGTTAAGGGTTGTAATCTCGTCTTAGCTGGTCAGACTTTCTCTATCGATCTCATTCCTATAGTTTTGGGTAGTTTCGACATCGTCATTGGGATGGATTGGTTATCCCAACAGCAAGCAGAGATCCTATGCAAAGAGAAGATTGTTCGTATTCCCCGTTCTGGCAAAGAACCTCTCAAAATTCAAGGCGACAAGAGTGGTGCTGTAGTGGGCATCATCTCCTTACTTAAGGCCCAGAAGTGTTTGCGAAAGGGCCACACCGCTATCTTTGCACTTGTTACTGACGCATCAACGAGAGAGAAGAGATTAGAGGATATTCCAATAGTACGCGACTTTCCTCAAGTGTTTCCTGAAGATTTACCTGGGCTACCGCCTTATCGCCAGGTCGAATTTCAGACCGAGCTAGCTCCTGGAGCAGCACCCATAGCTCGAGCACCTTATCGCTTAGCTCCAACCGAACTGGAAGAACTGTCCAAGCAATTGCAAGAACTATTGGATAAGGGTTTCATTCATCCTAGCTCTTCGCCCTGGGGAGCTCCCGTGTTGTTTGTGAAGAAGAAAGACGGTACTTTCCGTATGTGCATAGATTACCGCGAACTAAACAAGGTGACCGTAAAGAATCGCTATCCTCTTCCACGCATTGACGACTTGTTCGACCAGCTGCAGGGGTCGAGCTACTATTCAAAGATTGATCTGAGGTCAGGCTACCATCAACTGAGAGTCCGGGACGAGGACGTCTCCAAAACAGCATTCAGAACACGCTACGGCCATTACGAGTTTCTGGTCATGCCATTCGAGCTAACAAACGCGCCTGCAGTCTTCATGGATCTTATGAACAGAGTGTGCAAGCCTTACTTGGATAAGTTTGTGATTGTATTCATCGACAACATTCTGATCAACTCCAAGAGTCAGGAGGAACACGAGCAGCATTTACGACTCATTTTGGAACTCCTTCGAGCAGAACAGCTGTACGCCAAGTTTTCAAAATGCGACTTCTGGCTTCGTGAAGTCCATTTCCTAGGCCACGTGGTAAACAAGGATGGGATTCATGTTGATCCATCTAAGGTAGACTTGATTAAGAACTGGCCTGCACCGCGTACACCAACAGAAATCCGCCAATTCTTGGGTTTGGCGGGCTACTATAGATGGTTCATCAAGGACTTCTCCAAGATTGCACAACCCCTCACCTCATTAACTCAGAAGGCATTATTTATCGTTGGGGAAATGCACAGGAATCAGCATTTCAGCACTTAAAGGATAGACTTTGTAGCGCACCTATTCTCTCATTGCCCGAGGGCACAGACGATTTCGTGGTTTATTGTGACGTATCAATTCAGGGTCTTGGTTGTGTATTGATGCAACGGGATAAAGTCATTGCTTACGCCTCGCGCCAACTTAAAGTTCATGAAAGGAATTACACCACACACGATCTGGAGCTGGGAGCTGTTGTTTTCGCACTCAAGATATGGAGACATTACCTGTACGGTACCAAGTGCACCATCTACACCGATCACAGGAGTCTCGAGCATATCTTCAAACAGAAGGAATTAAACATGCGTCAGCGTCGATGGGTTGAGCTTTTAAACGATTACGAATGTGCTATAAAGTACCATCCGGGTAAAGCCAATGTGGTGGCCGACGCCCTCAGTCGAAAGGATACTACCCCTAGGCGTGTGCGAGCATTACAACTCACCATCCAGTCTAGTCTTCCTGCACAGATACGAGATGCTCAGGTAGAAGCATTGAAACCAGAAAACGTCAGGGCTGAAGCTCTACGCAGCTCAAAACAACGATTAGAACAAAAGGAAGACGGCGCCTATTATGTAACAGGACGCATCTGGGTCCCACACTATGGAAATTTACGCGAGCTTGTGATGGATGAAGAACATAAGTCTCGCTACTCAGTACATCCTGGTTCGGATAAGATGTACCACGATCTCAGAACTACGTATTGGTGGCCTAGCATGAAAGCTCACATAGCAACTTACGTTAGCAAATGTTTGACTTGTGCGAGAGTCAAGACCGAATACCAGAAACCATCAGGCCTACTTCAACAACCAGAGATTCCACAATGGAAATGGGAGAAAATTTCCATGGATTTTGTTACTGGCCTACCTAGATCTCAATGTGGGAATGATACTATTTGGGTGATCGTGGATCGACTCACAAAGTCTGCACACTTCTTGGCTATCAAGGAAACAGATAAGTTCTCCACTTTAGCAGACGTTTATTTAAGGGAAGTGGTTTCGAGGCATGGGGTGCCGACCTCTATTATCTCTGATCGTGATGCACGATTTACTTCAGAACTGTGGCAGGCAATGCACAAATCTTTTGGCTCTCGATTAGACATGAGCACCGCTTACCATCCGCAAACAGATGAGCAGTCTGAACGCACCATCCAAACCCTAGAAGACATGCTTATTGCATGTGTAATCGATTTCGGCAACGACTGGGAAAAACATCTCCCATTAGTGGAGTTTTCGTAGAACAACAGTTACCACACCAGCATTCAAGCCACTCCATTTGAGGCATTGTACGGGCGTAAATGCCGATCACCTCTTTATTGGGCAGAGGTGGGTGATAGTCAGATCACAGGTCCAGAACTTGTAGTAGACGCAACAGAAAGAATTGCTCAGATACGACAACGAATGGCGGCAGCTCGTGACCGTCAGAAAGCCTACGCAGACAAGCGCAGGAAACCACTCGAGTTCCAAGTTAGGGATCGAGTGCTACTCAAAGTCTCACCTTGGAAAGGTGTTGTTCGTTTTGGCAAACGAGGCAAACTTAATCCGCGTTACGTCGGACCATTCGAAATCATTGAGAAAATAGGCAAGGTGGCCTACAAACTAAACCTACCAGCAGAACTCGGTGCAGTTCACAACGTCTTTCACGTGTAAAATCTAAAGAAGTGTCTGTCAGATGAGACCCTCATAGTTCCTTTGAATGAGCTCACTATCGACGATCAGTTGCGATTCGTCGAGGAACCTGTTGAAATCACGGACCAAGACGTTAAGGTTCTCAAGCACACCAGAATACCTCTTGTTCGAGTTCGTTGGAACTCACGTCGTGGCCCAGAGTTCACCTGGGAACGAGAAGATCAAATGAAACTCAAGTATCCCCAGTTATTCGGAAACAGTGCAACCACTACTGAGGCTGAAGCTACTACAGAATTTCGGGACGAAATTCCAAATCAACGGGGGAATGATGTGACACCCCAGGAAAACCAGTAAACTACACAACACAACTAGCTTCCTCAGTAACCACGTGCTAAATTTCGGGAGGAAATTTCTTTCAAGTTGGGGATAATGTGACAACTCGAGTTTTCAAGGTCTCTATTCGACTTAACCTTGTACTTATTTGCAAAACGTGTTTTCTATATATTTGGTGTGCATTATATATGAGTGTATATTAATAATTTGCTTTGTGTTACTTTGTGTGCTATAATTTAATATGTAACCTTGGCCGAACACACCACTCTCTATTAAATCACCCTGCCGAAATACCCACCCTTGTGGTGAAAACACTTTGTGCTTTCGTCCACTAGGGGGCCAATGAAAACATGGAATGGGCTTTGGCCTAGTAACGTTTGAATTTAGGATTTGTTTTAATCAGTGCATGAAATCGATAACTGACACAACCCTAATCACCTCCCTGATCTCTCTCGCTCTCCTTTGACACCCGACGACAGCCCTCCTCTTATTCGAAGCCAAATCTCTCTTGTTTGATCATTGTTGGTTAGTGGCTTTTGTCTTGTGCTATTCATATTTACATATTGTTTATATGTTTATTGGAATAAGATCTAATTAATAACTTGGTGAGAATATGGGATGCATGATATCGATATACATACATGGATAATGGATGATTCTTTATATACTGATTGATCTCTGACATTGCACATGATTTCTTAAATTGGCCATAATGTGTGGCAGTAAACAAGTGATATGGAACATGCTAATAATCGGTCCAATAACATGAAACTTGCAGCTACTACATAAATTGGCCAAATAGCAACATGAAAACAATCTACACTTGTCGGCCATTGTTGATTATTTTAATGATGATCTACTGATTGAATTGTGATGTTGGTCTCGCAATGTTTTGGTAATTTATATGTTAATATATCGATGATTTGATTAAATGATTTCGTTGATGTTTGATCATGTTACTGTAAATGATGATTAGGTATTACTGTATTGCGTAACTGATGTTGATGGGGAGGATGTAAGCGACGAAATCAGGAGTAGACGAAATCATGAGGATCAGGCGAAAACACCCAGTGTTTTCGTCAAACATTAAACCCGACGAAATCACTTGGGATTTCGTCGCCTGAGTGATTTCGCCAAATGGTGATTTGCCATGAAGGGTTTTCATTACGTATACGATTTCGTCACATTAAATCTGTTAGTTATTAACCCTGTTAAGTCTGTTACTCAGTTAAGCTATTTACCTTATTAACCTTGTTAGTTTGCTAAATCTTTTAGTTGTTAACTCTATTCGTTAATTAAATCTGTAAGTGGTTAACCTTGTTAAGTATTAACCATGTTAGGTATGTCAAATATGTTATGTATGATAACTCTATTGATTCTGATTAACTCTGTTATACATGTGAACTATGCCAAGTGTATTAACCTAGTTAAGTGCGGTAACCTCGTTAAACCCATTAACACCGTTAGGCATGTTAGTGGATGATATTGTTAGATCAAACTGAGAAAGCCCTTATTGTGAAACATGAACTGCATGAATGTGATTATTTACTTATGTGATACGTGATAATTTCTTGGGCACACTTTGTGGCATAGATTGTATGTGAAACTTTACCAACATGAACTGACTGTGTATACATACATACTATAGGACTTGACTGATTTCTTGTGAGCACATAGTTTAGCATACCGAGCAAACCAAGGTGAGTTCACACTCTTTCCAAGGCATGGGATTCCCAAGGGTTGGGAATGGGTTAATGATTAAACGGTAACTACAACAATCCTCCGTGGGCAGGATGCCAGGATTACACATTGGACCAAAACTCTATCATTGAAGTCCCTCATTTATATCGACTTAATCGCCGAGGCCTATGGCGAGCGGGTCATTAGTTAATAGCGCTATTAGGTTTAACAAACCTCACACCGTGCCAGCCGGACGGGCGTGTACTAATGGACTATGGGTAAAGGGTCAATGCTGATAGACATTGACTTAGGGCACCACTTACATTTTCGTAGTAGTCGATACGCATGGTCTAGTAACACATGGGAAGCCCCCACTAATCTTCGCAAACATGTCTGGGAGACCGCGATACGAATTAATATGATACATGAGTTACAAAACGAACATATGACCTACGAAACGAATGCTATAACTAAACAACCAATTGTGAACTCGCTCAACTTTGTTGTTGACTCGTTGTTACATGCCTTGCAGGTCGTTAGGTACTCATGGAGCTTGCACAGGGAGGCGCAGTCGTTGTGGGACATGGCAGTGTGTGCCATGCTAAATACATTACTTTATTTCGTACATAATACATACTTTGGTTTTTACAATTATGCTTCTGCTAAACACTTAACTACGTTTTTTATTTGAACTACCTTTCATATTTTGTGGTTGGATTTTACTTATTGCTTGTTATGTTCAATATGATTGGTGGCTTGATCCTGGTCAGTCACGCCTCCAAGCAATGTTACTCCGCGTGTGGATTTTGGGGGTGTGACAACCTGTTCCTCGATTTTCCTGACAAAACGCTGCTTTAAATCATCTGATTTTACAGAAGTGAATGACGCCATTTGAATAAACTATATTACTCGACTTTCCTTAAAGTATGATAACTTCATAGGAAAATGTGATGAAAGACAGGTGAAGTGACTATGAGTTTATAGACTGAGATATCTAACAGTGAAAATGTGTAGATTTAATATAAACATATTAATGTATAAATCAAAACAACAGTCTTTTAATGCAAAAACCTTTTCAAACCCCAACTTTTATGGGAAAACTGTCAAATTAAATACCAAGAAACCCAAGGGACAAAATTTCGAAGTTCAAAGAACAAAAACATATTATCACAATTACAATTAACCTCTTCATTTACAATGTAGACGCGTTTTTAAACTCTATAAAAGACCGTTGATTACTTTTGATTCAAAACATCAACAAATTGTCCTACAAATCACTTTCTGTCAAAATTGTTCCGAATCAGGAATACCAACAAAAAATCTACATGGCAAACTTCAGCTTCTACCACTGGTCAGACACCAGTGATGTTAAAACACAATTCTCGATGTGGTCACTCAAAGAACAAAGAACATACGAAGAACTAAACAGGAAAGTCGACATAATCAATGACACTAATTACAACAAAACCTGGAATAGCATAGCATTTCTCGATGAAGTCCTCCACTCTCCTCCGTCAGAGTTCCAGAAGAATGCAGAAGAGTTTCTGACACAACTTCTAAAACATGATCAGAAAATCTGCAACATGCTAACTGACCTGAAATTCAAAAGAGAGCATGAAATCACATGGAGAAAGGCCAGAGTCTATGAAATCCTAGCAAGTGTTAACTCTAGCGTGTAATACTTTATAAATATTTCATTAAATTTCTATTTTCTATGTAGTAGTTCATTTTAATAATATCAACATGCATCTTAACATGTTCTAAAATGTCAGTGTCAATAAAAACTCTCAACATCATCAACAGTTAATCAAAATAAGAAACAAACCTAAAACGCAAAGGTCTCCTCTCAACTGTTGTAGCACATTTGACTTTTCACGATATTGCACAAATCTATACTTTCTATAAAAGAAGAAAATCTTACTGACGCAAGAAAACCTGACTTTCGATTTAACCAAAATCGAACAATGCAACTCTCCCATCAAAGAAGGTAGCACATGCAACTTTTCACGATGTTGCAACAATGATACTGCAACATCGATATTGAAAGGTTGATGTGTGATGGAAAGCTTCATTGAAACGAAGATGTTGGAACAATGATACTGGAACGATAACATGTAAACAGAATCAACAAACATTCGAACAAAGAAGTGTAATCGGAGATTAGCGGCTAAATCACAAGAAAGATGCATTTGAGAGAGAGATATACGCTCGCATATATGAGCGAGAGAGATTTGAATGTGGAGCCAGATAATTATATCTTATTTATAGGATTAGAATTAGAATATATGGTTTGAATTTTGAATGTGGAGACAGAATTTTGAATTTGGACAAATGTTTATTGGGAATAGATGTTTGATTATAAAATGTTGAGGGCAGATGTTTAGACAAAATTTTAAATGATATTTTATGTTAGGCTTTATGATGTAAAAATGACATAGGAAAAGCCTTGTTGGACAGCCTCTCATGCTGACACATCAGCTTTTCTTATGTCATTGGGATTTCTCCTTTTATAGAAAGTATAGATAGAAGATATAGATATAATATATAAATTATAACATTAGGGCTGTAAACGAACCAAACATTCAGCGAACAGTTCGTGAACTGTTCGGCGTGAAGTTCATTTATGTTCGTTTGTTTAATAAGCGAACGAACATGAACAAGAAATTTCGTTCGATTAGTTAAACGAACGAACATGAATAGAGGTCTCATTCGTTCAATTGTGTTCGTGAACGTTCAGTAAGGTGTTCGTGAACGTGTTCATGAACATGTTCGTGAACGTGTTCATGAACATGTTCGTGAACGTGTTCATGAACATGTTCATGAACATTCGTTGATTTACGTTCGTTTATGTTTGTATGTTTGTGTTTTAATTGAAGATCTTTGTACATTTTTATATTTTATTTGTACTTTTTATATTATTAAACGTTTATTTATTTTATTAGCCTAACAATTAAACTAGGAAACTCACTTTCACCTTGTTTATACATCATTTCCCTTTCATTTATCATTATTTACATCGGCGAATACGATCGACCTCTGTAACACAATAAGGGATTCAAGTTTGAGTGCTAATCTCTAGGCCATCTATCTTTATCCTTCGTCGCATTCGCCAAATTTATTTGTGTTTGTTTTGTTCGTGAACCGTTCGCGAACATGCTCATTTCCTTAATGAACGAACACGAACATAAAATCTCGTTTGGTAAGTGTTCATGAACCGTTCGTGAACTCATTTATTTCCTTAACGAACGAACATGTGTTCGTTCGGTTCGTTTACAGCCCTAGATAACATCATCTTCATCATCTATACACGTATTTAGAGATATTGAGAGAACAAGATACTCAACCTAAACATTATGGGTCTAGTTAATTTGAGGTTAATCCGTATATACTAGGTTTTCCCCTAGGCAAAAGTCGGGGAGCTGTCTTATAAGAAGGCAAATCAATGATAAAAAGTGATTAAGTGATGATGTCATATTTAGTTTATTAGAGATTAAGAATAGTGTACAAGTCAACTTCATTCTGTTTCATATGAAGATGAAACACTAGATTAGCATACGCGTAGCAATGCCTTGTACAAGAACGAGATATTGCTTTATGTGGTGTATTGAATAACCAAGTGACTAATGTGTTGTTTGTTTTTTAAGAGGTAAAATGTCTGCAGTCTGCGGATCACATCTGCAGACATCTGCAGAAGAAGGGGTAGATCAAACCTCTGCAGTCTGCAAGAAGAAGGTTGTTTGCTTTTTAACGTACGCATTTTTCTAAAATAAACTGGTGGTGGTGGTGTACAGACGGTGGTGGTGGGTGGTTGTGGTGCTGGACGGTGATGGTGATAGACAGTGGTGGTGGTGGTGATGGACGGTAGTGGGTGGTGGACGGTGGTGAGTGGTGGACGGTAGTGGTGAGTGGTGGACGGTGGTGGTGGTGGTGATGGCCAGTAGTGGGTGGTGGTGGTGAACTATGGTGGTGGTCGTGGTGATGAGTGGTGTTGGTGAGTGGTGGTGTTTAACACTCTGCAGACCTTAGAAGATCTTAGAAGTGGTTGGGCCAAGTCTGCACGAAGAAGACAAGAGCTTGCGCAGACGTTTTTTTTAATGAAACGTCTTTAGAAAAACAAACAGTCTGCGCGTGGTCAGCGCGGCGCAGACAAAAGAGCCTCACAGAGTTGTTCAGAAAAAACAAACAGCACCCAAGTTGCCTTGGAAGATGGCAAAGCCGCCTCTTGATGCTTGTAATTTTCTAGGCGGGTATGAGAATGTATGTAAAGTGAAAGGACACCCACAAAGGAGAAGGAGGCCATGAGACGGATTGTTGCAAAAATAGGGTTATAATGTAGAGCTGACCTTAAAATGTAAATGGATCTAAAAGATGTAAAGGGATCGATGCCCCTTCGGTAATATTTACTAGATATATATCAAAAGTACAACCACATATTTAGGAGCCAATCCAAACTAATTGCTCTACATACATGGTAAATTTATAATGTCTAAATATATACTATTACACCCCAGCAGTCGAAGCGATAGATGGCCAAATACTGTGACTCGACCGGAAATCATCAATCAAAACTTGTGGAAGACCTTTGGTGAATATGTCGGCAATTTGGTAACGGGAGGGAACGTGTAGCACGTGAACCTGTCCCCGTTGAACCTTTTCACGAACGAAGTGGATATCAAGCTTAATGTGCTCCGTCCTTTGATGTTGCACGAGATTGTCAGATAAGTAGATGGCGCTAACGATGTCACAATAAACCAGCGTTACACGTGTTAGCGAATGATGTAGCTCGAGCAAAAGATTTCATAACCAACATATTTTAGCAACAACATTGGTAACCCAGCGATATTCTGCTTTAGCGCTTGAACTGGAGACCATGGCTTGTCGTTCTGAAGACCATGAAATAAGATTTTCACCGCAGTAAATACAGTAACCACTGGTCGATTGTCATGTATCCGGACTTCCTGCCCAATCTGCATTCGTGTAGGCAAGAAGTGAATGAGCTGAAGCGGGATCCACATGAAGGTCATAGCATACGGTACCTTGGATGTAGCGGATTATGCGCTTCAATGCGTTTCAGTGAACTTTTTTTGGGGACATGCATGTGAATGCATATTTGTTTTACAGCATAACTGATGTCGGGCCTCGTGAAGGTGAGGTATTATAGTGCCTTGGCAAGACTTAGGTTTAGAGTTGGGTCATGGAAGTCATCACCGGAAGTTGCACTTAGTTTGGCATTTGTGTCCACCGGCGTGGTGATAGAACGGTAAATAAATGTGTTTTAACATGTGTAAGTAGATGGTTTTAAGTGTTAATAATCACAAAACATTGTTACTTTGAGTTTAATTTGATTCGTAGGTACCCGAAGTTTAACGGATGGCTTTTGGAGCTTAATGGGAGATTTCGGGAAGCATTATGAAGGTTTGGAAGCTTACATGCAAGACGGGAGTTGAAAAATGTGAAAACGAGAAATATTTCAGTCAGGGGCGCAATCTTATGCCTAGGGGCACAACCTTGTGCCTGTCATCGTATAAGCATGCGAAAATTCAGGATTTCACCCTATTTAACGATATCTTCAACCCCAAACGCAAAGACCTTTAGCCCTAATCATTTTTGGCCTCCTAAGGACAAAAATTCAAGTTCCCAACCTCAATTTTCATCAATCTTTCATGCAATCAAGATCCAAGAAAACCCTAGAAGATTCAATCATGAGACGCTAAAATCTTTGGTGACCACATCCGGGTGGATGGTTCATGTATATGAAACTCAAACCTTGCTTATTTAGTTTTTTGGATTGTTTTTCATAACTTGAGAATGCTTCTGGTTTAGTTTTGTTTAAAAGACTTGTTTATGTTGCAATTATTCATCTTTTACGATTCATATTTGGTTTTCTTGCATCGTAAGTAGTTTGGTTATTGGGTGGGTTTTTAGCACATATGATTTGGTAATTAAATTGCATAAGTTATTATTAAAAACTTGTCTTTGCTTATCATTCAAATTAAACCATTAACAAGACCTTTTGGAATCCCCCCTTGTGGCTTAGTGGTAGGAGGCTTGGGTTTTCCAATGGAGACTGAGGTTCAATTCCCACTTCTGTCATACTGGGTGGATATAGGCAATCAAGGATTTGAACTAGGCCTTGTGTGAGGTTGTTAGTTTGATTCCCAAGCCCAACCGGGTTTTCGTCCCACCGTATGTTACACCAGAGAGTTCCGCTCTTGTGGTGGCACAATGACTGTCAAGTGTCAGCCGGTAGTATAGTTTCCCGAGGGAACGCCCAAAAAAAGCCAAACTCTGAAGTCAACGTGGGCCAGTTAAGACAACAGTCTGGCCAGAGTGGCGCATGTCACACCCCTATTTTCCACGTGTCACCGGTGGGCCCGGTGGAAAGTATCGTGACGTAGTTGGTATCATCATAGACAAATAACACAATATATAAATGCACAGCGGAAGCAAAGATAGATTCATTTCAACTTTAATAAAGCGTAATAATAAATATCACTGATAGTTGAAACGGATCCACAGGCGGATCAAAATAAAATAAGATATTGTTCAACAGTTTATTGTCGTCCAAGCTTGCGAGACTTATTGTGGACGCTCTAGAAGACAGCCAACCTATTACGTGTAGTACCTGCACTTAACCTTTTGGGAAAAATACGTCAGTTTACACTGGTAAATACAATTTAACTGACTCATTTTGAAAATGATTGAAAATTGATTTGAATGCTCATGGCACAAAAATATTTTATAACTTGGGATAATTATGTAATATAATCTTGTAAAGGATTTACATGTTACTTATGCGTTTAGTAGCCCGGTTCGTGCCGGGTTAAAGATCAATAGACACACCACAATATTGAGTTATACACTTGACAGGTGTACGCCTACACCCCGTGCTCAGGTCGTGGCCATCTCGTAAGATAATGCCAAGGATATCCGGGACATGGCCATTAACCCCCAAAGGCTTTAAGCAGACAAAACACATTCAAAACATAGCATCTCAATAAATTTAACCACTATTCGATTAAAGAATTCAATGCCGGACCAAGCGGTATTTTATATACCGTACCCCAAGCTCGTATAGGGAAAATAAGTTAAAAGTATTTACCTTGGTAAGTATATATCTCAACAAGCAAAAAGGCAGGTAGCTTTTACCGGTGCTCCTAATCTGGAACGAAGGTTTATAAATAACCTATTAGATTTCTAACGGGTCTTTATTTAAGCTTAAGCTTAGACCGGTTAGCTTTAAGGACGAAACGGTTCAAACGCACGATTAAGCGAAGACCGGATAGAATGTGATTTAGACCCGACAAGTTTGAATACTTGTATAATATGGGTATACTAAATACATTCTGGATTTTGAGACAAAAATGATAATGTTTGACCCGTCTTGGTCAATTTATGCAAACTAGTTACATAAACCGAACCGAACGTGAAAATAGTGTTACGGGTAACCGTAAGAGTCATATGCAAGTTCCCTGAGATAATATGCTCTAAATATGTTATAATATCAGTAATTTATTTTCTATTATGCCCAAAACGGATTTAAACACAATTTATGCCTCATAAGGGCATTTTGGTCATTTAAAAGATTATAAAAGAGTTAAATTAGAAATCTGAGTTACAGGTCTGGTTTATACAGTAAATATACTTAATTTAACATGTTATAACAGTAGGGTATGACCCATATGTGAGACTTATCATTTAAAACCAAACTATGCACCTTAGGGGTATTTCGGTAATTTCACAAGGGCTAAAAATGTCAAAACTGGAAACCTGAGTTCATAAACTTATACTTACTGTTATTTTATAAAAATATGCTAAGAACATCAGTAGGTATCAACCATATATGTTTAATATGGTTATAGTACATACTAGGCGTTAAAAACGCTTAAAAAGGCGATTTAGAGCCGTTTCCGGGTTTTTAAAAGAAAGCTGATATTTTTATATTTCCAGAATGCTCAAAATATTTTATTTAACAAATATAATCAGTAGAAAAAGGTTTGGGGTCAAAGGATTTGTAAAACTCATTTTATGGCTTAAAAGGGCAAAATCGGTATTTACCGAATTAAACTTAGAGACCTATGATATGATCAGCCAAAAATTAAATAAAAATCTTTAAAATCCCAAAATATTATATAACATCAGTGGGTAAAAAGTTTGGTATAAAAAAGTGGGTTTAAATAGGTTATATGCTAATTACACCGTTTAAGTAACATAAGGCTTTCAAATTACGATATTGAGCATAACTCTTAATCTGGACCTCAAACTGATATCAAATTTTTGGTGCAAGTTTATAAATCAGTAACAAACATTTCCACTCTTTCACTTTTTCAAAAACCACGTTTTATAGCAAAAAGGGCATAATAGTCAACTTTTAAGCATAAATCGGAAACATGCATATGGACCGTATAAGTGTTGAACCAAGTTGTAAAATCTCAGAGAATTAAACTTATATAAAAATTGGTCCAAAATATGCTCCAATGCAGATCTTAAACATGCATGTACGGATCAGAACTGATAGTCAAAGAAAAAGTCAATTTATGTGACTTTCGGTTCCGATTCGGGTTTAAACTGAAAATTGTCGAGTTGATCATGATGAAACATGTTCTTACATTAATTACAAAGTTATTTTGATGATCAAACAGGTTGCATGTAACCTACATTGTTAATTATGCTTAATTTTGCAAAAACACATTCTGTTGACTTTTTAAGAAAAGCTTTGACTCGACAATCAACATGCTTAGAGTGGGAATCTGAAAATACCCTTTTGAGGGTTTGTTACCCACATAAATACCAACTTGTAGGTACTTTCAATTTGAGAAATGACTGAGCCATTTTCGTTTAATCACAAAGTCAAATAGAAATTACGATGGATTGACTTTCGGTTGAATAACTAAGCTAGAACGAATTTGAAAGAGTTATGAACACTTACAATGGTCCTAAATAAGCTTAGAGATCACTAGAGGTTGCCTTGTCGTCCAGAGAGCTCCAGGAATCGATCTTGTGAATTTTGAAAGTGTAAGTATTCAAAGTTTACTACTTCAAGGCCACTTTATATCAATCTTGATCACATATGAGGCTGCCATGTGAGTCTACTGAAGTTATGAGAAGTATACAAATGTCCCTAGCTGCATGAAATTCGATTGGTGAGGTCCTGAAGTCGACAACAACTGTTTACAACTCGAATAGAACAGCAACTGGCAGCTGTCGTTAATATTTGCCCAGATACGTGCCTTGCGCACCGTAACATCATGTTTGTTGCGGTGCGTAAGCGGTTGCCAGAGACAAAGTTTTTGTTTTCATTTAGGCTATGACCATGCAACCTTACATTTCCGAATTTTCATGTCTTTACATCAGTTGAGGGACCACTATCTCAGCCCTTGCATGCTTTGCATGCTCTTATCTCATTTTGGCTCCTAGTGCCAAGCTTTGGAAATGTCGGGATTGTAGTAAACATGAATTTTCTCAAATCCAATTTCTTTTTAAAAAAAAAATTCAACTTCCGAAAGTCATAGCAATATTTTTAAATATCTACTCTCCATATAGAAATGGAAATTTTATTTATTTTAGAACAACCGGTTAATATAGCAGATGTTTATCACATGATTTTAGGATCTTGGGATTTTTTATTTGGGTCGTTCAGAGGTATTTTAATAACATGATGCCCTTTTTAAATCCTATCATACATCTTTATTTGACCCGGGTTCCTGACACATTTGTCTCGTATGCCACGTGTCTTTATCCTAATGGATACGAATTTCCGAGGTGTTACATCCTCACCCCCTTAAAAGAAATCTCGACCTCGAGATTTACTGAAACAAATGAGGGTATTTTTCTTTCATCGTGGATTCTACCTCCCATGTGTATTCGGGACCTCTACCGGCATCCCATTTGACTTTAACAATAGGTACATGCTTCCTTCGAAGCTTCTTTACCTGTCGGTCCTCAATCGACAACGGCTTTTCCACAAATTTCAAGCTTTCATCTATATGTACATCTGTATGCGGTATAACCAGTGATTCATCAGCGAAACACTTCTTCAAATTACAGATGTGGAACACATTATGGATAGCACTAAGTTCTTCAGGCAAGTTTAACTTATAAGCGACTGACCCGACACGTTCGTTAACATCGAAAGGTCCTATGTATCTCGGGCTTAGCTTGCCTTTCTTACCAAATCGCATCACCCCCTTCCAGGGTGATACTTTAAGCAACACTTTATCACCTACTTCGAAGTGAAAATCTTTACGCTGTGGGTCCACATAACTTTTCTGCCTATCCCTGGCAGCTTTCAAACGATCGCGAATCTGGACAATCTTGTCCGTCGTCTCAAAAACTATCTCTGGTCCTGATAGTTGGACATCTCCAACTTCTGCCCAACAAATAGGCGATCTACACTTTCTACCGTATAAGGCCTCAAAAGGCGCATCTTTTATGCTGGTGTGGTAGCTATTGTTGTAGGAGAATTCAATTAGTGGTAGGTTCTTATCCCAACTACCACCCAAATCGATCGCACATGCACGTAGCATGTCTTCCAAGGTTTGAATAGTACGCTCACTCTGACCGTCAGTCTGAGGATGATAAGCCGTACTAAAATTTAAACGTGTGCCCAAAGATTGTTGGAAACTTTTCCAAAAATGTGACGTGTATCTAGTATCTCTATCAGAGATAATAGATACAGGTATTCCATGCAAAGCTACAATCTTATCAACGTATAACTGGGCTAACATATCTGAGCTGTAAGTCTCCTTGATGGGTAGAAAATGTGATGACTTCGTCAGTCTATCTACTATGACCCATATAGTATCATTTCCCTTTCTCGTCTTTGGCAACTTGGTGATGAAATCCATCGTCACCATCTCCCACTTCCATGTGGGAATTTCAGGCTGTTGTAACAAACCTGACGGTTTCTGATGCTCAGCTTTGACTTGCGCACAAGTCAAACATTTAGCTACATAAGCAGCTACAGACTTTTTCAAACCAATCCACCAGTAGTTGGCCTTTAGATCCTGGTACATCTTATCAGCTCCAGGATGAATGGAATATTTGGAACTGTGGGCTTCCTGGAGAATGACATCTCGAAGTCCTCCATAAACTGGAACCCATATTCTCCCATTCAGTCTAAGCATTCCATCTTTGTCACAGGATAACTGCTCCTCAGTTACTCCTAACTTTTCTTCAGGATAGTTAGCTTCCAACACAGCTTCCTTCTGTGCAGCTAACACCCTTTCGTTCAAACCATTCCTGATTTCGATGCGCTTGGCATTGATTCTTATTGGCTTTACTCTTTCTTTTCTGCTTAAGGCATCAGCAACTACATTTGCTTTGCCTGGATGGTATTTTATCTCACAATCATAAGCATTTAGAGTTTCCATCCATCGTCTTTGTCGCATGTTCAAGTCCTTCTGATTGAATAAGTGTTGAAGGCTCTTGTGATCCGAATAGATTACACACTTGGTTCCATATAAGTAATGTCTCCAAAGTTTTAATGCAAATACAACGGCACCCAGCTCCAAGTCGTGGGTGGTGTAGTTCTTTTCGTGCACCTTTAGCTGTCGTGAAGCGTAGGCGATAACCTTGCCTTTCTGCATGAGTACACAGCCCATACCAGTGTGTGATGCATCACAGTACACCACAAATTCTTCTATACCATCGGGCAATGTTAATACTGGTGCATTGCTTAACTTTTTCTTCAGAATGTCAAAGGATTCCTGCTGCTTAGGGCCCCAATCAAACTTAACCTTCTTACGTGTCAACGAGGTTAAGGGCGCAGCAATCCTTGAAAAGTTTTCAATGAAACGCCTATAATATCCTGCTAAACCCAGGAAACTACGAATTTCAGTAGGCGTTTTTGGCTCTTGCCAATTCATAACTGCTTCCACCTTAGCGGGATCCACTTGGATTCCACGGTCACTTACTACATGTCCAAGGAATTGGACTTCTCGAAGCCAAAATTCGCACTTTGAAAATTTGGCGTAAAGTTTCTCTTGATGTAGAAGTTTGAGAATACAACGAAGGTGTTTCTCGTGATCCTCTTGGCTCTTCGAGTAAATGAGGATGTCGTCAATGAAGACAATGACGAATTTATCCAGATAAGGCTTGCAGACGCGATTCATGAGATCCATGAATGCTGCTGGCGCATTAGTGAGCCCGAAAGGCATCACTAGGAACTCGTAATGTCCATAACGAGTCCTAAATGCTGTCTTGTGTACATCTTCATCCTTGACCTTCAACTGATGATAGCCTGACCTCAAGTCGATCTTAGAAAAGTAGCTTGCTCCTTGTAACTGATCGAACAGATCGTCGATCCTGGGCAAAGGATACCTATTTTTGATAGTGACTTTATTAAGCTCACGGTAATCGATGCACAGACGCATCGATCCATCCTTCTTCTTGACAAACAAGATCGGCGCTCCCCAAGGGGACGAACTAGGTCTAATAAAACCTTTAGCTAACAGATCATCCAACTACGTCCTTAATTCCTTCATCTCCGTTGGTGCTAACCTATAAGGTGCTCTCGCTACTGGTGCTGCACCCGGGATGATGTCAATTCGGAATTCCACTTGCCTATCTGGTGGTAAGCTAGGTAGTTCTTCGGGAAAAACTTCAGGATATTCCGAAATGATAGGGATGTCTTCAATCTTAGGCTTTTGCTTGTCAATAGTAACTTGTGCCATATAAATAACACAACCCTTTCCCAAGCATCTAGATGCTTTGAGCATGGACACTTGCTCAAGCAATCCGTGCTGAGTATCCCCTTGAATGGTAAGTGACTTACCAGATGGAGTTTTGACTATCACCTGTTTTCTGTTGCACACAATCTGGGCTTGGTTATGCGATAACCAATCCATGCCTATAACTACATCAAAGCCGGCGAGCTTAAAGGGAAGTAGGGACAAAGGAAAAGAATGATTCCTAATGGATATAACACATCCATCTAAAATAGTTGAGGCTGTTTCTATTGTTCCATCAGCTAATTCCACCTCATATTTCACACTTAAGGTTCTAACAGGAAGGTTTAATAACTTACGGAACTTATCATCAACAAAAGATTTATCTGCTCCAGAATCAAACAATACTCTAGCGAAAACATCATTGACAAGAAAAGTACCTGTAATAACGTTGTCATCTTGAACAGCTTCCTTAGCGTCCATCTTGAAGACCCTCGCATTGGTCTTCTTTCCATCATCGGCTTTCTTGGCGTACTTTGGGCAATTAGACTTAATGTGCCCTTTCTCGTTGCAACCGTAACATGTTGCATCCTTCAGCCCCTTACACTTCAAAGTCGTATGATCCGGAGATTTGCATATTCCACAGGGTCTCGTGTGGGACTGAGATTTCGACTCAAAACGACATTTCCCAAAATGGTTCTTCTTGCAAGTTTTACATTTGGGCTTATCCCCCGACTGTTGCCCATCTCTCTTAGATCCCGACCCTTTCCTGTGGTCGTTATTTCCTCGGTGTCTCTTCTCCGATCTCTGTGAGGTATCGTCCTCACGCTTTCTCTTATTCTCTTCTGAGTTCTTGAGTGCTCTCAACCTGACTACGTCCAAGGTGAGAGAGAGACAGATAGATCAGCTACTGATCTGAAAGTTGTAGGCCTCGATGCCTTAACACTTGCTTTAATCTCAGGGGCTAAACCCCCAATGAAACGGGCAATCCTTTTCGGCTCTGGGGTTACCAAGTATGGAACCAACCGAGATAGAGTATTGAAAGTGGTGAGGTATGCCTGGCAGTCTAGATTCTTCATCACCAAAGATAAGAAGTCGGACTCGATCCTTTCAACTTCATGCTGTGGACAAAAATTCTCTTTAATAAGAGCAACAAACTGATCCCATGACATACAGTAGAGTGGGATTTTTCCGGCAGCTTGTATGAGAGATTTCCACCAAGCCAGAGCGTCTCCTTTGAACGATTGTGATACGTACTTTACTACATCTCTTTCAGCACACCCGCTGATATCTACCACCGTATCCATTTCGTCTAACCAGGTCATGCAGTCGACCGCTCCTTTCTCCCCAGTAAAGTCTCTGGGTTTACATGAGACGAAGTATTTATACGTACAGGACTTACTGTGCGATTCATGTTTCCGCTTGATCTCCTTTATCGGGACACTGTTTTGGTTAGAGGAGTGATTATCCTCATCAATCTTCTTGAGCTCATTTTTCTTAGGTCCATCTCTCTTAGAGGGCGGCTTGCTATGAGCCTCCGAGTGGACTTTCGGTTTAGAATGTGGCGCAGATCGGGTCCTACTCCGGGTCCCGCTCGATTCACTATACTGTCGATTTAGCGCTTCAATAACTGCATCGTTCATTAATGCTTTCAACTCCGCACCCGTTACTAATATTTTAGTATTATCAGGGTTTTCTGCTGGACGACTGTTTAACTCTTCAGACTTAGCCATGTAGTCTTAAATTGCTACATAAAAATAAGGACAAGGTCTATTTAGAAGTCTAAACAGTATTATCGTTCTTGACGATTTATTAACCATGGTAAACAAAAGCCATATTAGTTAATTTAATAATTTCATTCAGGATTTTTACTAATAATCTTTTTAGAATGAAATATAATATTGGCATAATAAGCCTAGTCACGTAGACAAATTTCTAAATTACAAATTTAGATCTTATAGGATTAAAATTTGAATAAATAAGACAAATCAATCCTTTTCTTGGCAGAGAGTGTATAAACTACAGCTGCCTTTCGTTTTATATGACATTAATTATAACCCGTAGGCATTATGTCACAACCAATTATATATAGAAATATTAAACTTGGATATTTTATTAAAAGGGTGGCGTGTGTGATTTTACGGATCACATTAGCCAAGAATGTTAACATGTTCACAGATGTTAACAGAGATTCGAATCTTTTTAAGCAGGTTCTACCATATTGGCTAGATTTATGACAACATAACAGCTAGGTTTTACCTTTTAAGATTCTTATTATTTTATTAAAAGGGTACATCAAAATATTAAATGTTATTTTTTCATTTATTCATACACTATGTTTATGCACATAATTTAAAAATGAAAATCTTAAATTAACCATTCAAATAAATAAAAAATTCATCAGTACGAGTTGCCCTAAACGGGTCTTTTACATAAACCATATGCCCACGCAGGGGCCAATAACAAAACAAACAAACCCACGCAGGGGTCAAATAAAAAGATATGCCCACGCAGGGGCAGAACAGAAAGAAATACCCTCGCAGGGGTAGAGTACTGAAATAAATAAATGTCCACGCAGGGACATGAGTACCACACTAAAATAACCAACAAACAAAGGATTCAACGATCCTTCTTTTTCTTCCCCTTAATCAGATCCGCTATCTTCTTAAACATCCCATGATTACGCCTCCGTTCATGCTGCAACCCATCCCGCATCTCCTGGCGCACCTCTTGTATCTCATGAATGATTTCTTGCATTTGGGGCGGTGACATCGCCGGTGCCTGAGGTGGTTGTTGATAAAACGGGGGTTGAGGAGGCTGCGGTTGATAATAAGGAGGTTGAGGAGGCTGCGACTGTTGATACCCATATGATGGGTACCCATAAGTCGAGGGTCCCGTAGCCCAGGGACCTCCGAAGGGAGCTTCTTGATGGAATGTGTTGGAGTTTGCTGCTATCCAGTATGGATCCTCCGTAAAGTTGTACCCCGTGTGAAACTGCTGCTCGAAGGGGTTGAATGCTGCAGCACCGGTGTAGGCGGGGATTGGGTCTCCCAAACCCAGTGGTGGCTGTGGCGCGACAGGCGCAGTTGCTACTTCAGAGACGGGGTGTGAAGATTCACCCATCTCTGTTTCTTCATGAACCGGTGAGTACCGGCTGCCACTCGAAAGTGGAGGGGTGCTGATACGCACTCCCCCTCATGCGGACATTCGCACTGTAGTTCTCCTTTGCCTCGGAGGCGAGGGAGGCTGAAGTGGAGGTGCTGCTGCTGGCGGAGTGACCGCTACAAGTCGAGAATCCTCGGAAGGATTCTGCTGCTGCTGTGGCTGCTGCTGTGGCTGGTGTAGGGGAGAGTGGTGAGGCAAGTGCAAAGGAGAGTTATGGTATGACTGGTGCAGAGGGGAGTTATGGTAAGACTGGTGAAGAGGAGAGTGATGGGGCTGGTGCAAAGGAGAGTTATGATAACTGGGGGTAAACACCCAGTCGTGCTGCCTGAAGTTCTCCTCAAAGCTATCGGGACCGTTGTAAGGTGATCCCATAAATGGTGACCCATCAGAAATCTCGATGGGGTGGTTCGGTGTTCCGGAGGGTGGCATGGCAGGATCAGTATCCTCATCAATGTCCATCGGGTTGCCACCCGAAAAGTGATCTTCTGGTCCAAGTGGGTTAAAACCCACTGCTGCAGCCTCTAAGTAGTCATCAGGGTTGAACTGACCGTGGAAGGCAGGCGATGGTTGGTGAAAAGGTGAATTGTGTCCTAGGGGAATGTAGGACTGCTGTGAGTAGTGGGGCTCATTCTCCGAATGAGGCCCAAAGGAGTGCGGGATCGATGGAGAGGTACTCAGTGAGACTGAGCGTCTCGCTGGTTCGGTAAAAGACCTCCAAAGGTCTTGAGCATCGGTACGGTGAGGATCCGAAGGTGTCCGCCGGTGTGATGGTCCGGCCTCATGGTCGTTTGGAGCTACATATGCTCCTTGTCCTCGGCCTCTACCTCTCATTCTTGGTGGCATCCTGGTGATCCTGTCAAAAACAACAAGTGATACAACAAAAATATAATTTAGACAAGGTTAGAAAATTTAAACAAAAATTTGGAAATTTCCTAAGTTCTTTGTCTAGACTCGAGAATCGAGGATTGTGCAATTGTGTAACTGAGATTAAACACAAATGACTAGTGTTTAATTCACTCAGAGTTGGCTCTGATACCAACCTGTCACACCCCTATTTTCCACGTGTCACCGGTGGGCCCGGTGGGAAGTATCGTGACGTAGTTGGTATCATCATAGACAAATAACACAATATATAAATGCATAGCGGAAGCAAAGATAGATTCATTTCAACTTTAATAAAGCGTAATAATAAATATCACTGATAGTTGAAACGGATCCACAGGCGGATCAAAATAAAATAAGATATTGTTCAACAGTTTATTGTCGTCCAAGCTTGCGAGACTTATTGTGGACGCTCTAGAAGACAGCCAGCCTATTACGTGTAGTACCTGCACTTAACCTTTTGGGAAAAATACGTCAGTTTACACTAGTAAATACAATTTAACTGACTCATTTTGAAAATGATTGAAAATTGATTTGAATGCTCATGGCACAAAATATTTTATAACTTGGGATAATTATGTAATATAATCTTGTAAAGGATTTACATGTTACTTATGCGTTTAGTAGCCCGGTTCGTGCCGGGTTAAAGATCAATAGACACACCACAATATTGAGTTATACACTTGACAGGTGTACGCCTACACCCCGTGCTCAGGTCGTGGCCATCTCGTAAGATAATGCCAAGGATATCCGGGACATGGTCATTAACCCCCCAAAGGCTTTAAGCAGACAAAACACATTCAAAACATAGCATCTCAATAAATTTAACCACTATTCGATTAAAGAATTCAATGCCGGACCAAGCGGTATTTTATATACCGTACCCCAAGCCCGTATAGGGAAAATAAGTTAAAAGTATTTACCTTGGTAAGTATATATCTCAACAAGCAAAAAGGTAGGTAGATTTTACCGGTGCTCCTAATCTGGAACGAAGGTTTATAAATAACCTATTAGATTTCTAACGGGTCTTTATTTAAGCTTAAGCTTAGACCGGTTAGCTTTAAGGACGAAACGGTTCAAACGCACGATTAAGCGAAGACCGGATAGAATGTGATTTAGACCCGACAAGTTTGAATACTTGTATAATATGGGTATACTAAATACATTCTGGATTTTGAGACAAAAATGATAATGTTTGACCGGTCTTGGTCAATTTATGCAAACTAGTTACATAAACCGAACCGAACGCGAAAATAGCGTTACGGGTAACCGTAAGAGTCATATGCAAGTTCCCTGAGATAATATGCTCTAAATATGTTATAATATCAGTAAGTTATTTTCTATTATGCCCAAAACGGATTTAAACACAATTTATGCCTCATAAGGGCATTTTGGTCATTTAAAAGATTATAAAAGAGTTAAATTAGAAATCTGAGTTACAGGTCTGGTTTATACAGTAAATATACTTAATTTAACATGTTATAACAGTAGGGTATGACCCATATGTGAGACTTATCATTTAAAACCAAACTATGCACCTTAGGGGTATTTCGGTAATTTCACAAGGGCTAAAAATGTCAAAACTGGAAACCTGAGTTCAAAAACTTATACTTACTGTTATTTTATAAAAATATGCTAAGAACATCAGTAGGTATCAACCTTATATGTTTAATATGGTTATAGTACATACTAGGCGTTAAAAACGCTTAAAAAGGCGATTTAGAGCCGTTTCCGGGTTTTTAAAAGAAAGCTGATATTTTTATATTTCCAGAATGCTCAAAATATTTTATTTAACAAATAAAATCAGTAGAAAAAGGTTTGGGGTCAAAGGATTTGTAAAACTCATTTTATGGCTTAAAAGGGCAAAATCGGTATTTACCGAATTAAACTTAGAGACCTATGATATGATCAGCCAAAAATTAAATAAAAATCTTTAAAAATCCCAAAATATTATATAAGATCAGTGGGTAAAAAGTTTGGTATCAAAAAGTGGGTTTAAATAGGTTATATGCTAATTACGCCGTTTAAGTAACATAAGGCTTTCAAATTACGATATTGAGCATAACTCTTAATCTGGACCTCAAACTGATATCAAATTTTTGGTGCAAGTTTATAAATCAGTAACAAACGTTTCCACTCTTTCACTTTTTCAAAAACCACGTTTTATAGCAAAAAGGGCATAATAGTCAACTTTTAAGCATAAATCGGAAACATGCATATGGACCGGATAAGTGTTGAACCAAGTTGTAAAATCTCAGAGAATTAAACTTATATAAAAATTGGTCCAAAATATGCTCCAATGCAGATCTTAAACATGCATGTACGGATCAGAACTGATAGTCAAAGAAAAAGTCAATTTATGTGACTTTCGGTTCCGATTCGGGTTTAAACTGAAAATTTTCGAGTTGATCATGATGAAACATGTTCTTACATTAATTACAAAGTTATTTTGATGATCAAACAGGTTGCATGTAACCTACATTGTTAATTATGCTTAATTTTGCAAAAACACATTCTGTTGACTTTTTAAGAAAAGCTTTGACTCGACAATCAACATGCTTAGAGTGGGAATCTGAAAATACCCTTTTGAGGGTTTGTTACCCACATAAATACCAACTTGTAGGTACTTTCAATTTGAGAAATGACTGAGCCATTTTCGTTTAATCACAAAGTCAAACAGAAATTACGATGGATTGACTTTCGGTTGAATAACTAAGCTAGAACGAATTTGAAAGAGTTATGAACACTTACAATGGTCCTAAATAAGCTTAGAGATCACTAGGTGGTTGCCTTGTCGTCCAGAGAGCTCCAGGAATCGATCTTGTGAATTTTGAAAGTGTAAGTATTCAAAGTTTATTACTTCAAGGCCACTTTATATCAATCTTGATCACATATGAGGCTGCCATGTGAGTCTACTGAAGTTATGAGAAGTATACAAGTGTCCCTAGCTGCATGAAATTCGATTGGTGAGGCCCTGAAGTCGACAACAGCTGTTTACAACTCGAATAGAACAGCAACTGGCAGCTGTCGTTAATATTTGCCCAGATACGTGCCTTGCGCACCGTAACATCATGTTTGTTGCGGTGCGTAAGCGGTTGCCAGAGACAAAGTTTTTGTTTTCATTTAGGCTATGACCATGCAACCTTACATTTCCGAATTTTCATGTCTTTACATCAGTTGAGGGACCACTATCTCAGCCCTTGCATGCTTTGCATGCTCTTATCTCATTTTGGCTCCTAGTGCCAAGCTTTGGAAATGTCGGGATTGTAGTAAACATGAATTTTCTCAAATCCAATTTCTTTTAAAAAAAAAATTCAACTTCCGAAAGTCATAGCAATATCTTTAAATATCTACTCTCCATTTAGAAATGGAAATTTTATTTATTTTAGAACTACCAGTTAATATAGCAGATGTTTATCACATGATTTTAGGATCTTGGGATTTATGATTTGGGTCGTTCAGAGGTATTTTAATAACATGATGCCCTTTTTAAATCCTATCATACATCTTTATTTGACCCGGGTTCCTGACACGTATGTCTCGTATGCCACGTGTCTTTATCCTAATGGATACGAATTTCCGAGGTGTTACAGCGCAAAATGGGGCTCTCCGATTTGGGGAGTGTGGTAACCTTATACATGAAGTTCACCATTTCAAAAAAACAAGACCTTTTGGTATCTATCTAATTAAACAGGTTTGAGTGAATCATTGAACCAGAAATCCAGAGGGGTTTGCTTTTCTTTACAATTGATAACTTTCTTAATGATACTCGACCAAAAATCTCAAAACTCAATCACAGCAATAGGTTTTATTAGTTATTAGTTAATCTAGGTTTCTACAATCAACACTAACCACGTATTCCTTGTGGAGACGACCCTACTTACCCTTGCTAATAAAGGTACTTAGGACCAATTTTTAAACTTATTTTTGACCGACTTTCCGATATCAATCAAAATGGCTTCGTTGCCAGGGGATTCGTACACGTAGTGCTAGTCAAGGTTAGTTGTTTTTCTTGTTTTCTAAAAAATCATATAAAACCCAAAAATACTTCTTTTTGCTTGTCTTTGTTTCGTTCAGTATTACGCGCAGTTTCTTGTTTGCTTGTGTGTAGGTGATTTCTTATTGAGTGCATACCAGGTTTTTAGGAAGATCAGCACCGCTTCTTTTCGATCCCAAAATCGAAAAAACTGCCAGACAAAACTTAGTTATTCTTCGTTCAGCAGTGAAAGGTACAACACAGTCCTCAACCATGAATCCACCATATTATCAACCGAACCCGAACCAGCAGCCACTACAGCCACCACAACAAGACCCACTTCCTGACATGCCTCCTCCTCTGTTTCAACAAAATCCATAAAACCAGCCGCAAAACCAAAATCAACAAAATCCACCCCCAAAACCACCACAAAACGTGAATGCGAGACAAGCCCAACCACCATAGGGTGAATTACACGTTATTGGAGAACCACTGTACCCACTAGAGAATCGACAGCAACAACTACAGCGTAATCCGTTGCAGGCTTTTAATAGAGCCAACCGAGTGCCACACCCACACTGAGCGGGTGGTTTGATCAAGCATATAACCAGGCTAGAGTTGATGATTGGGATGAGGGATATGGGGATGAAGAAGATTAGGGTATTAATGATGTTTACATGTAGTATCGAGGTGTTCAACAAAATCTGCACTAAACCGGAACCATCCAGTTTTTCAGTAGAGACAGCTGCATTGTGACAACCGAAAATTTACGGCACCTAATTATGTGATTAACAGGTGATTAACGTGATAATAAATAGTGTTTGAGACGCAAATTAACTTAATTAGGCCTTTGGAGTGCCTAGGAACGTCTACCCAACTTTACAGTGCGCGAACGGTGATTTGTGGAGGAACATGCTAAACGTTAAGCGATAACGAAACGAAACCGTACAAGATATTGACAACGCCGACAAATAATAAATTTTTTATTACGATATAATTTAGCTTCATAATTTAATTGTAACTATCGTAGTTGAAACCGGATGGAAAAACGCATTAATACGACAATCGGCTACGGCTTACATTTTGCGGGATTTCGGTTATAAAAATATACGATATTATATTTTATAGAGCACGGGTGTGTTAACGGGCTTTAAAATACGATGGGCCACTAAACATAGAGATTGGATTTGTGGGCCCTGGGCCCAAGCCCAAAGCCCACAAGACTTGATCTACGTGTATATATACAAGACCTCATGGTCTTTCAATCCTCATTTGTGCAGACATAAAAGTCACACACACCCACACAAAAAGTCTCTCAAACCTCAAACTCACACACACACACCCGGTTCACTCTCTCCCTCCGGCGAACTGATACGGCGGCGGAGCCGCCTTACACGGCGGTGGTGGCCCTTTTCGGCGAGACAACCCCCCCTTCCCGGTTCCCCCTGCAACCCGATAACCACCAAGCACACACCCCCTGCTCCTTTTTCTTCTTCGATTAACAATCGGAGCACCACCACCACTGTCCGGTGGTGGTGCGGCGGCGTGACTCAAGAGAGAGAGGAGAGAGAAAGAGAGGCTGAGAAGAGAGAAAGAACCGACGGTCAGAATCTCGGACCGGCGGTCGGTTCGTTTCTCCGGCGGACCTTGCTTTTAGCCGACGGGTTACTGATGCTGATGAAGACGACAATGGATGTCAGTTCATTTGTCCGGTGGTCGGAGACCCGGTCCGGCGGTCGGCGTCAAGGACCGGCGGTCCATGTCTTTATCCGACGAAAACCATCGGTAAGATCTCGTTCCTTTCATCTTTTGTTTCTGAAAGTTAAGGTGAAGACGATACTGATCATGATTGTCTGTTTGGATTTCGGATTCGACTCGGTTTCGGTTCGGGTCTCGGCTCGTCTGAGCTCGGGATTGGTTTAGAATTGGTTTGGTCAAGGCAGGTCAACAAGTCAGCGGTTCGGTCAAACAGGTCAACGGTTCGGGTTCCAGATTCGCTGTCATTCGGGTTCGGGTTGCGTATCGGTTTCAACTCGGTTAAACAGAGTTAACTCAGCTCGGGTCCGGGTCAAACAGTCTTGGCTGGTCAGCAGGTTCGGGACGGTCAGCAGCTCGGTTCGGACTAAGCAGCTTCGGGTCAGACTCCGTTCAGTTGACTCGGTCAAACCGAGTCAACTCGGTCAACTCAGCGAGTCAACTCGGTTGACTCGGTCAACTCGGCATTTCGACACAAAGATTCGGTAAAAGATTTAAGACGAATGTTATTTTCGTTAACTATTCTTCATTTTATATGCAAAAACGAGCTCGAACCGATTGAATCGACGATTATTAGTTGAAATTATTTTGTGTTACTAATTATTTATTCATATAAACTAATTACACGTAAATATGGTTGAGTAAATTGTTGAATTTTGATGAAATAACGACAACTTGTGTTGTCGGAGGGCGTCCAAAAACAGAGGAAACTCTGCCCGTTTTTCAAGAAAATCCGTGAAATAAAACATGTTTTAAAGCAAACGGATCAAGTAACTTTTATAACTACAAATGAGTATTTAAGCCGACACTTGATAACTTACAAAATAAATATAGTTATTATTATATTTATTTCAAACGTAAACTCGAACCATTTTTATAAATAAATTTAGTATATATATATTTATTTCAAGCATCGCGTAACACGAATTCGTTTCATCAAAATAAATATAGTTTATATTTATTTCAAATATCAAACGACACGACGATTGTTTTGCTAAAATAAATATAGTTTATATATTTATTTGAAATTATAAGCGACACAAATTCTTTTATAAAGTAGATATAGTTTATCTATTTATTTCAAATTTCAAACACACTCGATGATAATTTCGCAAAATAAATATAAATTTTTATATTTATTACAAACGCTAAAACGACGTATACGTATATTATGGCAAGTATATCCAAGACGCAATATATATAATACAAGTTTATTATATATTACTTTCGTACGAATACTCCTATATACACAACGACTTCTCAGGGCGACAAAGTATAACTTAATCATTTTTATTAAGTTAACAACTTACCGTTGAATCGTTCGACTAACGATTCGGTAGAGCTCGGTGACACGTAGTTTAGTTACCGCTTTTAATTAGAGACTTATAAGATATTCCGTGTTAGGAATATTGTAGAAAGCACGCTAACGAGTCTCGTCTTAGAAACAACATCACGAAATCGTATATAGCTAGCCTTCCACAAGGAATATTCAGGTGAGTTCATAACCCCACCTTTTACGGATTTACATTTTTCTAAATGTTTTTGGGGTGGAAAGACATGCACTTTTTGCAAAGCATACAAGAATTACATATTTCTAAACCATTTTACAAGCAAGTTTTAACTGACACAAATGGTTTACGAAAAGCTTATGTTTTATACCGGTTTTTCAAACAAGCGTATTTTTCGAGATATGCATACACACGAGTTCTAGTTTTCTAAACTACGGGAAAATACAAGAGTTTACAAGATACAAATGTTACAATGTTTACACGTGGTATGATACAAAAACAAGAAGCACTCTTGGTGAGAACGAGTACCAAGTATGATGCGTTTTAAGAATACAAAAATACAAGAAGAACTCTTGGTGAGAACGAGTACCAAGTATGATGCGTTTTAAGAATACAAAAATACAAGAAGCACTCTTGGTGAGAACGAGTACCAAGTATTATGCGTTTTGAGGAATGATACGAGAAATCGTGTCACGAATAGGGTACCATAAGCACCATTAATCAACAATATACCTAGACCGCAGAACAAAAGTTTAGATCTAACGGGTGTCGGGCAGCCTCACTCTTGGTGAGAACGAGTACCAAGCAGTGCTTTTGTGTCTCAGAATATGCCAACTAGAAAATGCCTAAGGTTTGGTTGCTTCCTATGTCGTGTCACATGTTAATGGCCTTGCAACCCATTAACAACATGATACATACATGAATACTTGATTTATACAAGACAACAGGATACATACAAGAATACTTGATTTATACAAGAAAACATGATACATACAAGAATACTTGATTTTTACGAGATACATACCATGTTTTCATACAAAGTTTCCATACAACATGACAAGAAGATGATTTTGAATTCGTTTTCTCAACATTACTTCAAAAACCGGTTATTCAAAAAGATTTATTTCAAATCTTTTACAAACAAACTATGAACTCGCTCAACTTTATGTTGACTTTTTCGCATGTTTCTTTCTCAGGTTGCTTTTCAGAAGCCATGGCACGGTTGGAATAGGAGAACCATGAAGAGTTGAGTACTTAGTGGCGTTCATTTTCTAAAAGACTTAGCTTATTTGCTTCCGCTGTGCAATGAAGATACCAATCCAGTCACGACAATGCTCTGATATTTCGGGGTGTGACATGCATCGGGGAGATAGATATTAAACTTCACCATGGGTAAACCGAGCACCGATTATGCCTCGCCAAAGGCAAAGGGATCCTTGATTTCTGGATCCAAACATTAGAGGAGTTGAGAGCCACTTCTGACCGCAAATTGCGAAACATTCTTCTTCGATAGTTATGCTAGTTTTGGATGAGGATAGGTCTTTTGAGGCGAAACCGCACATTCTGAACATGCTACCTACCTTTCACGGGAAGGGTATTAAGGAGCCGTACGCACATATTGTGGATTTCGAGGCGGTGTGCGGTATGATTAATGGACATGGGTTTACACCAGATCAGGTTTAGTTAGTTTTATTTCAATTTTTGTTGAAAGATGTTTCTAGAGATTGGTTCATTTCCTTACCTTATGCTAGCATTCACACATGGCCAGAATTGCAACAACAATTTTTGGAAGAATACTATACCCCGCAAAGAACCAAATCGGGTAGAGCAGCGATTAAAGAGTTTCAACAAATGTCGGGTGAGCTATTTTATGAGTCATGGAAATGGTTCAACCAGTTGATGCGGAATTGTCCTCATCATGGCATTCAAAGACGGGAATTGTTCACAACTTTTCATGATGGTATCTCCACTGAAGATAGGAGATATATTAAGGTTGTATATGGAGGTACTTTTTACAAAATCATGTTGATGTTGATTGGGATTATTTGGAGATTGTAGCTGCAGATTTGAAAAGACAGGCTCAGCTAGATAAGAACAAGAAATATCCCATGATGGCACTCTCCAGTACTGGGGCCATTAATGCTAGAGTTGCTCAATTGGAAAGAGAGAGAAGGAAGCATTAGAGCGCTAGTTAGCAAAATTTAAAGGCATTGGAGGAAGAGATGCCTTGCATGTGCTAAAACATTCCCATTTTGTGACTATTGCGGCAATTTAGGCCATACATTGGAAGATTTTCCGGGACAGATTGATACAGCTGAGGAGGACGTGGACATGGTTTATGGTGTAATCATCCTAATTTAAGGTACGATAATACTACTAGTCAATTAAATCCAAATTTTCAGGTACCAAATAAAGGATGGCAGCTATACTAGAACCGCCAATCTGGGTATAATCAGAACTATAATCAAGGGGGTTACAACCAGGGAAATCAAATGAGCTATCAGCAAAATCAAGATCAAGGCAGAACGAGCAAACAGAATGAAGGATCAAATAATGAGATGATGGGGATACTGAAGCAGATCAGAAAAGACAAAGAATTGCAATCAAAATCTGAAAGAGTCTTACTTATCAACCTGTTATCCCAAAACCACCCCAACCGCATAATCACTCGCATCACACATGATTTCAAATGGGATAGACCAATCTGGTAATTATAAAATAGGGTCTTCAATCAATTTTTGATTCAAAGTATTAAACACTTTTAAACATTTTTCATAAAAAACAAATGGAAATCTTTTAAAAGAAGGTTACATAGCGGTTTAGTGATAACTAAAAATCCTTTAATGAACCAACTATAAAATGTGGCGTGTCCTAGAAAGGAACGGACGCCTTTAACATTAGTAGGTGGAGGTAGATATGAAATTACTTTAATTTTAGTGTGATCTACCTCAATCCCCTTACTTGAAATCACGTGTCCCAACACGATTCCCTCTTGAACCATACAATAGGGTCTTCAATCGAGTTTTTTTCGACGTCTAGTTAAATTGCACCACTATTGAGAAAGACTTGCTTGTGGTTGTCTATGCTTTGGATAAGTTTAGTATCTATTTGTAACATCCGTCAAAATGGATTCCCGAAATCCGACCCGTTTTGAATTTTGGATCCTAATCCTTGAAACTCGAAATTTTCGCGAATTAAATAACTATCGAAAGATTTCTATCCTAATTTAATTTGTTTTTATATATAGTTATTTATATTTCTAGTTAATTAATTTAAATAATCATCACATTTCAAAAATTTTTATTATAAACTAGTTAGATGTGAGTTATAACTTAGTTAGCACCGTTAGTTCAGTTAGTTTAACCTCAGGGGCTGAACTGTAACATTACAAAATTTATTACAATTAAAAGTTCTATTCTTTTTATTTTTATAAAAGTAATCTGGTTAGTCTCCTAGGCATTAAAGTTAGTTTAAGGTAATACAAGCTAACCTAGTTATTAACCAAGTTAGTAAAGTTAAGTGTCCAGAGTGTAACAACAAAAATCATTTTTGTAAAGTTAATTTAGGAATTGTTTGACAGGGGCTGATCCTGCAAATGTTGAAATTATCAAAAAATCAAAGCAAAACAATGGGCAGCCCAAGACTCGAACCCGAGTACCCCACATCCCAAACGCGCGCACAACCAGCTGAGCTATGTCTTGAAATCGAATTGATTTAGGAATGTTTACTATATATAAGCGCATTACGTAGAATTCTCTTTTTAGTTTGCCGCCAAAAACAAGAAACAACAGCAGTCATGGTTTCCTTTCTGGATGATTGAACTGATTGTTCGGGATTTACTATAATCTTGTTGCGCTTCCCTTTTTAATACAAATCACGAACTAAGACCCATTTCATCATCACATACGAACCAAATTATAAATCGTTGCCATTTTTGCGAAACGAAGAAAGGCTATAAAACCGAAACCACATATCTCGACACCCTCATTCCCTCACAACCTCACAACATCTTCGCACAACATTACACCCTTGCCGGAAAGATCAGCCGTCGCCAGAGACGACCGGAGTTCAGAAGTGTCGCCGGGAAAACCGAATTATGCGAAGAAAAAGGAAACCACAACCTTATCGGAGACAAACGGAGAACACGCCGTTATTGGAATACCAAGCTCGTCGGAAAACGATACGAGTTCACGTCATTTCCGCTTCGGATGACCGTTCCATTCGTTCGGTTTCCCAATCCTTACTCGTGCGTTATTTCAAGAAATAGCAACGCAACCAATGTTGAAAGACAAGATGATGAAGAAGCAAGTTAGGGTGGACTAGAAACTCACCTAGAAAATAAAATATGTTTGAAATTTGAATTATGTTTTGATCATGTTTGAACAATGTATGACATTTTAGTATTTATGAAATTGAATTTAAATTATATTGTCACAATAGTGTTATGATGCTTTTGAGCGATTTGTTCATCTCATCCCGATGTTTCTGCCATCGTTTGGGGTGTGACAGATTGGTATCAGAGCCATAACTATAGGGAATTAGGAAAAGTATGAATACTTTTCTATAGTTTAGGTGCTCTGACCTAGTCTATAGTAGGAATACTCTGATACCAGATTGGTATCAGAGCCATAACTATAGGGAATTAGGAAAATTGCTATACTTTTCCCTAGTCTATAGTAGGAATACTCTGATACCAGATTGGTATCAGAGCTATAACTATAGGGAATTAGGAAAAGTAGGAATGCTATTACCTAGTCTATAGTTTAGGAGCTTATCCTTATGTGCTGTTTAAAACTACTTTCCTTCTATCTTATTTGCTTCTCTCTATTCTCTTTGGTCTTTTAACATACATGCCTTTCCTAAGGCTAACACAATACACCATTGGAGGCTTTGAAGACGAGAATGAAGAAGAGTTGGTAACTACCTCCGAGGTAAGGAAATCACCCCTAGCTCATTGGTGAAGTTGGAAATCACTCCTATCTTGATGATAAGCTTCCATTTTTAGAATATGAGTATTAGCATAAAAATTTAGAACAATTCACATGACATACTTAGTTAACAAGATTAACGTATCACTGGTATGTGAATAAACAGGTTAACCCATCGTGTACCGCAATTGAATGACCTAACATGACCTCTCGTTCACGGGTGGTACGCTACTCCTATAGCACTACACATAGTGCTATATATGTTAAGGTATGGCTTCTTACGAAGTTAATGACAAGTTTATCACATAAGAATAACCCAGTAATCACGAATCAAGTATAACGTATTAGCATGCATGTATTAGATTGTTGTGAAATAGATTCCCAATTTTGAAAAAAAAGGGAAAGTTTGAATCGTATTGTGCCTCCAAGATTGAAATGATATATCGTACAAAAGTATAACACATTAAAATTGAGATAGCATAAAAGAGATTTAACAAAAAAATTGGATTGTCACGAAACGTAACATAAGACTATTCCAAAGTAAATCGAAGTCCTTTTCGAATTAAGGAAACGTGCTTTGGCCTAATAGACAAATACTCTCATCGAGAAGCGATTAACGATATTTGTCCTTCCAGTTACTACACGTCTTAAATTGATTGGGAAAATCAAAACTTTGGCAAGATGCGAGTTTCACCTCTAACTTGATAACATCGTACCCTAACGTGGTTGGTACTTATCAAAAGATAAGGGTCCACTAGAATATGAAATGGAAATTCCTTTCAAGGTTTGGATATCACTCCTAACTTGAGGGTAGATTTCGTGCAAAATTCAAAGTATAGCTGAGTGAAATTCATCACCAAATGTGGGAATCACCCCTATTTTGGTGAATCGTTTCGATTGTGTTATTTATATTTGAACGTTACTTTCATTTCAAGCTTGGAGACACGAATTGCACTATCTTCGCAATCTAAAACAAATAATAACAATATCTCGTGAACTAACTAAATTTATGATGCTTTCATTTTACATGTGACACTACGTGAAATTCATGATTATGCTATGTGAAACTAATTGAACCTTTTATATGCTATATGATGCATTCATGAAAACAATTTTCCTAAACAAAACATTATGATCGAGTCTCAACTATTCTTTCTTTTGAACCTTTAGAATTCTTGCTCTTAGATTTCGAGGACGAAATCTTCTAAAGTAGGGGAGACTGTAACATCCGTCAAAATGGATTCCCGAAATCCGACCCGTTTTGAATTTTGGATCCTAATCCTTGAAACTCAAAATTTTCGCGAATTAAATAACCATCGAAAGATATCTATCATAATTTAATTCGTTTATATATATATATAGTTATTTATATTTCTAGTTAACTAATTTAAATAATCATCACATTTCAAAACTTTTTATTATAAACTAGTTCGATGTGAGTTATAACTTAGTTAGCACCGTTAGTTTTACCTTAGGGGCTGAACTGTAACATTTCAAAATTTATTACAATTAAAAGTTCTATTCTTTTTATTTTTATAAAAGTAATCTAGTTAGTCTCGTAGGCATTAAAGTTAGTTTAAGGTAATACTAGCTAACCTAGTTAGTTAACCAAGTTAGTAAAGTTAAGTGTCCTTAGTGTAACAAAAAAAAAATCATTTTTGTAAGTTAATTTAGGAACTGTTTGATAGGGGCTGATCCTGCAAATGTTGAAATTATCAAAAAATCAAAGCAAAAAAATGGGCAGCCTAAGACTCGAACCCGGTACCCCACAACCCAAATGCGCGCACAACCAGCTGAGCTATGTCTTGAAATCGAGTTGATTTAGGAATGTTTACTATATATAAGCGTGTTACGTTGAATTCTCTTTTTAGTTTGCCGCTAAAAACAAGAAACAACAGCGGTCATGGTTTCCTTTCTGGATGATTGAACTGATTGTTTGGGATTTACTATAATCTTGCCGCGCTTCCTTTTTAATACAAATCACGAACTAAGACCCATTTCATCATCACATATGAACCAAATTATAAATCGTTGCCATTTTTGCGAAACGAAGAAAGGCTATAAAACTGAAACCACATATCTCGACACCCTCATTCCCTCACAACCTCACAACATCTTCGCACGACATTACACCCTTGCCGGAAAGATCAGTCGTCGCCAGAGACGACCGGAGTTCAGAAGTGTCACCGGGAAAACCGAATTATGCGAAGAAAAAGAAAACGACAACCTTATCCGAGACAAACAGAGAACACGCCGTTACCGGAATACCAAGCTCGTCGGAAAACGATATGAGTTCACGCCATTTCCGCTTCGGATGACCGTTCCATTTGTTTGGTTTCCCAATCGTTACTCGTGCGTTATTTCAAGAAATCGCAACGCAACCAATGTTGATAGACAAGATGATGTAGAAGCAAGTTAGGGTGGACTAGAAACTCACCTAGAAAATAAACTATGTTTGAAATTTGAATTATATTTTGATCATGTTTGAACAATGTATGACATTTTAGCATTTATGAAATTGAATTTAAATTATATTGTCACAATAGTGTTATGATGCTTTTGAGCGATTTGTTCGTCTCATCCCGATGTTTCCGCCATCGGTTGGGGTGTGACAGATTGGTATCAGAGCCATAACTATAGGGAATTAGGAAAAGTATGAATACTTTTCTATAGTTTAGGAGCTCTTATACCAAATTGGTATCAGAGCCATAACTATATGGAATTAGGAAAATTGCTATACTTTTCCCTAGTCTATAGTAGGAATACTCTGATACCAGATTGGTATTAGAGCTATAACTATAGGGAATTAGGAAAAGTAGGAATGCTTTTACGTAGTCTATAGTTTAGGAGCTTATCCTTATGTGCTGTTTAAAACTACTTTCCTTCTATCTTATTTGCTTCTCTCTATTCTCTTTGGTCTTTATCATACATGCATTTCCTAAAGCTAACACAATACACACTTGGAGGCTTTGAAGACACTCTTATAACACAATCAAAACGATTCACCAAAATAGGGGTGATTCCCACATTTGGTGATGAATTTCACTCAGCTATACTTTGAATTTTGCACGAAATCTACCCTCAAGTTAGGAGTGATATCCAAACCTTGAAGGGAATTTCCATTTCATATTCTAGTGGACCCTAATATTTTGATAAGTACCAACCACGTTAGGGTATGATGTTATCAAGTTAGATGTGAAACTCGCATCTTGCCAAAGTTTTTATTTTCCCAATCAATTAAGGACGTGTAGTAACTGGAAGGACAAATATCGTTAATTGCTTCTTGATGAGAGATTTGTCTATTAGGCCAAAGCACGTTTCCTTAATTTGAATAGGACTTCGATTTACTTTGGAATAGTTTTATGTTACGTTTCGTGACAATCCAATTTTTTTGTTAAATCTCTTTTATGCTATCTCAATTTTAATGTGTTTTACTTTTGTACGATATATCATTTCAATCTTGGAGGCACAATACGATTCAAACTTTCCCTTTTTTTTCAAAATTGGGAATCTATTTCACAACAATCTAATACATGCATGCTAATATGTTATACTTGATTCATGATTACTGGGTTATTCTTATGTGATAAACTTGTCATTAACTTCGTAAGAAGCCACACCTTAACATGTATAGTACTATGCATAGTGCGATAGGAGTAGCGCACCACCCGTGAACGAGAGGTCATGTTAAGTCATTCAATTGCGGTACACGATGGGTTGACCTGTTTATTCACATGCCAGTGATACGTTAATCTTGTTAACTAAGTATGTCATGCGAATTGTTCTAAATTTTTATGCTAATACTCATATTCCAAAAATGGAAGCTTATCATCAAGATATGAGTGATTTCCAACTTCACCAATGAGCTAGGGGTGGTTTCCTTACCTCGGAGGCAGTTACCAACTCTTCTTCATTCTCAATGAAACTTTATATTTGAACGTTACTTTCATTTCAAGCTTGGAGACACGAATTGTACTATTTTCGCAATCTAAAACAAATAATAATAATCTCTCGTGAACAAACTAAATTTATGATGCTTTCATTTTACGTGTGACACTACGTGAAATTCATGATTATGCTATGTGAAACTAATTGAACCTTTTATATGCTATATGATGCATTCATGAAAACAATTTTCCTAAAGAAAACATTATGATCGAGTCTCATCTATTCTTTCTTTTGAATCTTTAGAATTCTTCCTCTTAGATTTCGAGGACAAAATCTCCTAAAGTAGGGGAGACTGTAACATTCGTCAAAATGGATTCCCGAAATCCGACCCGTTTTGAATTTTGGATCCTAATCCTTGAAACTCTAAATTTTCGCGAATTAAATAACCATCAAAAGATTTCTATCCAAATTTAATTTGTTTATATATATAGTTATTTATATTTCTAGTTAATTAATTTAAATAGTCATCACATTTCAAAACTTTTTATTATAAACTAGTTAGATGTGAGTTATAACTTAGTTAGCACCGTTAGTTCAGTTAGTTTAACCTCAGGGGCTGAACTGTAACATTTCAAAATTTATTGCAATTTAAAGTTCTATTCTTTTTATTTTTATAAAAGTAATCTAGTTAGTCTCGTAGGCATTAAAGTTAGTTTAAGGTAATACAAGCTAACCTAGTTAGTTAACCAAGTTAGTAAAGTTAAGTGTCCTTAGTGTAACAAAAAAAATCATTTTTGTAAGTTAATTTAGGAACTGTTTGACAAGGGGTGATCCTGCAAATGTTGAAATTATCAAAAAATCAAAGCAAAAAAATGGGCAGCCCAAGACTCGAATCCGGGTACCCCACAGCCAAACGCGCGCACAACCAGCTGAGCTATGTCTTGAAATCGAATTGATTTAGGAATGTTTACTATATATAAGCGCGTTACGTTGAATTCTCTTTTTTGTTTGCCACCAAAAACAAGAAACAACAGCGGTCATGGTTTCCTTTCTGGATGATTGAACTGATTGTTCGGGTTTACTATAATCTTTTCGCGTTTCCTTTTTAATACAAATCATGAACTTAGACCCATTTCATCATCACATAGAAACCAAATTATAAATCGTTACCATTTTTGCGAAACGAAGAAAGGCTATAAAACCGAAACCACATATCTCGACACCCTCATTCCCTCACAACCTCACAACATCTTCGCACGACATTACACCCTTGCCGGAAAGATCAGTCATCGCCAGAGACGACAGGAGTTCATAAGTGTCGCCAAAAAAAACCGAATTATGCGGAGAAAAAGGAAACCACAACCTTATCGGAGACAAACGGAGAACACGCCGTTACCGGAATACCAAGCTCGTCGGAAAACGATACGAGTTCACGCCATTTCCACTTCGGATGACCGTTCCATTCGTTTGGTTCCCCAATCCTTACTCGTGCATTATTTCAGGAAATCGCAACGCAACCAGTGTTGGTAGACAAGATGATGAAGAAGCAAGTTAGGGTGGACTAGAAACTCATCTAGAAAATAAACTATGTTTGAAATTTGAATTATGTGTTGATCATGTTTGAACAATGTATGACATTTTAGCATTTATGAAATTGAATTTAAATTATATTGTCACAATGGTGTTATGATGCTTTTGAGCGATTTGTTCGTATCATCCCGATGTTTCCACCATCGGTTGGGGTGTGACACTATTTTTGGGGTAGCAAAGTTATTATTTATTCTAATCATAGTGCAGTCAGGTACCTCATGGAGAAGAAGGATGCTAAACCAAGGTTGATTAGATGGATTTTATTATTGTAGGAGTTTGACCTTGAAATTCGTGACAAGAAGGGAAGCGAGAATGTCATAGCGGAGCACTTATCTCGAGTGATTCATGAAATTCATGAACCGGATGCTGACATTAAAGAAACATTCCTAGTTAAGCATTTATTAGCTATTTTAACTAAACCTTGGTTTGCTAACTTTACAAGTTATGCAGCTAGAGGTAATGTTCCAGAACATTGGACACGGAAGAAAAGGCAGGTGAAACGAGGAAGTTGGTATTAGGGGAATTGGAAGAGTTAAGGGACGAAGCATACGAATGCGCATCTTCTTACAAGGAGAAGACAAAAAAGGTGCACGATGCTAAGGTGAGGCTATAAAAGTTCTAGGTTGGTCAGAAAGTATGGTTGTTCAATTCTAGACTAAAGTTGTTTCCTGGAAAACTGAAAAGCAAGTGGATAGGCCCATATCTCATTACGTGGGTTGGTAATTATGGAGACATCGAGATTGAGGACTTTGATAACCACCTAAGGCAAGTGGTGAATGGACATCGGTTGAAACCGTATATGGAAGTGAATGACATTAATGGACCAGACAAACAGTCGGAGAGCTTTATGTTAAGCACTCTTGTCCACGACGAGGAATAACCCTGTCCAGGTATGAAGTCCAGCTGAAGACTCATAAACTTAGTGCTCTCAAGAGGCAACCTGGGGATGTAGAGTAGTGTATTTTTGTTTTGTTGCATGTGTATTCTTGCAGGTTATCAAGAATTAATAATTTCCACGGATGCAATTACCCAAGTGTGGGGATGTTGGTGTAATCCCAGGTATGTTTTTGGTGAGACTGAGGACAATGCATAGATAAGTGTGGGGATAAATGGTTAAAAGTATAAGCAAGTAAGAAAAAACACGAACACATACGTTTTTTATATATATTTGTAGTTAAATATATAAAAACAATAAAAAAATTAAAAACCAAAAAATATGTTTTTTTATTTTATTTATTAGTGTGTTAAAAAACCATGAAAATCTATGCTACATTACGTCAACTTTTTTACAGCAGCTATTTTTTTAACAGGAAATAATATCATTCATCACCAAAACGGAATTACAAAAGGAAGGAGACCAGCAAGTTGTTTAACCACAACCTACCCAACCCAGTACATCAGTTCACCCAAACAAGATAACATAAAATTACAGTTGAAAATTGAAAGTAATCCACTCCGCCCAGTCTAAGCCTTGCCTCTTCGCCCGGTATTTGACCCACATGAAAGACGTAGCTTGTATATCTCCAAAAATGAGGTTTATAGAAGCCCGCGTATGTGAGAAAATTACATCGTTCCGTGCTTTCCATATTGCCCAAGTTGAAGCTAGGATAATCAGTTGCAGCATCCTACTTTTCCAGGATCAGAACTGCTTCATTTTTATGTGTTTTGAACAGGTCTCTTACGCTTTTAGTCTGCACCCAAGGAACTTTGCACCATTGGTACACAATTTGCCTTATCACCGTGGCGACTAGGCATGTCACTAAGAGATGATCCGCGTCCTCCTGTACTTCCCCGCAGAGCCTACATACTATTGACCCGCATTGTATATTCCTCCTGTGTAATCCTTGAAGGGTCGGGAGACGATTTTGTTCGGCCCTCCACTCAAAAACATTTACCTCTTTTGGGGCCCACGTAACCCAATCTGTAAGACCCTAAACGCGTTTTGACCCAAAACGACGCAGTGGAAATATGAACCATAAAATTTCTTCCTTTATAGTTGTTCTAACGTACTTTAAACCATTAAAATCATCTTTCTTTAACTTAAGTACATCATTCATTCTAGATTAAGATAACTACGTTAACATATGATTACAACTACGTGACCACTTCTCCGTACAATCCATGTTCTTCAATTCGATCTTCGTCCCACTTATCTCCCATGATGATAATGATGATCTGACTAACCTGCGGTCACCATATACATAACCAACACGTTAGTAGAAGGTGACATCATACATAATTAAATGAATATATAAATAATCAATAACTACATAGCGATCTAACTATGTTTACTACTCCATAATTATATCCTTCTAAATTTGTTCTTTACACCAGACTTCGCACTTTCAAAAGCCCAACACTTACATACCTACATTCCTGTTTCATTCTCAATAGCAACACGGTTAGCAAGACATAATCTCAGCGTATTGAAAACCTACAACTTCGCATAAGCATATACCATTGACCTGCATTCAATAAGTTACAACCCGTGTTTACACTTGCATGTATCCATATACATACACACCTATCGCATGCAAACGTCTCACGTACAAATACGCATGACATGTACCCACTACGACTCTAGACCTAAATACATACATGCAAGTTGCATTCACTTGTTCAAATTCAATTACCATACTTATATCATACACTCACTATTCATCAATAATCACACATGTAAATAAGTTAATCCTTTCATGCCTATAACACATTTTCTCAATCCGAGTTTTAATCATGCGATTACGTGATTATGTATATGACACCCACATATGAATCCACGATCGTTATGCATATTTCAAGACTCATACTTTCACATGTACTTAAGTTTTACAGGTCTAACATCACTTAAGAGCCTTGAAAACATCTTATGGGGTACCGGGGCGGAACCAGGATCATTCAGATGCAAGAAACAACAACGATCAGGAAATTGGCAAAACCCGCCGTAAGCTACGGCCTGCCAGCCGTAGTTTACGACAGCCACCTTCTACCAAAACATAAATCATTTGGCGTACGCTACGGCCAGCTGGCGTAGTTTACGACAAGCTGCTGCTGTTTTTGTGTTTGGAGCTTAATTGACCCGTTTCGAGTCCCGCTCGATCATGCCTATTCCGATTCGCATCAAATTAAACATGTAACATCTAAATGAGGTCTCGTTTCTCCTTAGCCTACCACAGTCCCATTTTAACAATAATTTCAACATCTACATAATTCTGTCATTTAAGCGATTAATCTTACTTCTTAGATTTGACCCGTTTGGTTTTTATCATACAACTTCCGATTTAGTTTACCACTATCAACCCAATACCATCAAACTTATCTTAGTATTTCCGTTGATTTTACATTCCTACGTGCCTCTCAACAATTAACATATAACAATTCCCTTTAAATACTAAAGAGTGATTCCGGAAATCACTTACCTTAAGCGTGTGCATTAGAGCTTACTTCCTTGCCTCATCTCGACCTGTTAGCCCTCCGTGCTTGAGTCAATTGATATGATTCCCTTCCTTTCATGTCATTACGTTCGTATCAAGGTTACCATATATGATCGCACATACATACAAACATTCATTTCTTTTCATTTACACATTATTTGACTTTCAGTAGTCAAATTTTCACATACATAAGACATATACCAATAGTTACCTCATTCAAATCTCACGCAACTCGATTACCATCACACATAGCACATAAATCATCTAGTTCATAACACACTAATTCTCTACTCTTACAATTGTGTCCAAAAGCATCCATGATGTGGAAAAAGTAGTTCAACTAAATAAACTAAAATTACCCTAAATTAAGACTCAAGTAATAAAAATCTAGACTCTCTAACTTAACTAAACTACTCACCGGCAAGTGAACCGGTCGACTCTAGCACAGAAAAGTAAGTCCGGATGTCGAACCCACAAGGACTCTAATGAATTACGTTAACGACTCTATTTAGACTAGACACTGACACGACTTAATAATTTTTGTGTTTTAAGGGGGGTTTTACTAAAATCCTAAAATTGCAATTAAAATGAAATTAAGCTAAGACACGAACAAAGACGAGGGTTTGATTCAGATGAGATTAACGACTACCTAGACTCGAATCCAGTTTAACTAGGAATGGACTTCTAACGGTATTATTGTTGTATGGAGCCGGGATCGTAAAATACTAAACCTTAAGGTATTTCAATGCTAAGACTTCCCGACCCTTCTCAGGAAGAAACCTAGGAAACCCTACAAGGCTGTTATGAATACCGACTGTTAGACTTCCTCTCAGTCCTCTAACGACTCTAAAAGTGCCCTAATACGACTATCTACCTCTCAGCGCGATAATCTAAGGCAATTCTAGGTTCTAAGTTGGTTTACTAGACACAAATGCAATTAGGGAACTAAAACCGACTTCTCTCAAAATCTATCTTAGCTATATATTGCACCGCGACCTAATAACTAATTCGAGCCTCTTAGCGACAAGTTAAGCAGAATATTTAATTCTAATTGTATTTTAATTATTGTTTCTAAGGCTATTGGCCAATTTACCCAAAGATCACCCGAACCCGCAAGGATGCAAATAATCAACACAGATCTATTATGTGAAAGACATTCACCAAAATCTATGTGAAACAGTAAATAATCAACAACTAAAAGTAAATACGCACACGCACCAAATAAGAAACTCTAGAACACTTTACTTTCAAAAATCAATCCATACTCAATTAATAATAACCGTTAAAAGATCCAAACTTTAATCAAACTATCATCTTGTCTAGGTAGTATCTAAGGTTTAGCCAAGAAACATGTTGTTCATAATAAACAAATCAAGTTCAAAACAAGAATTCATTGGAAAAAGTATTGAAACACGAAAATTAAAGAGAAAACCGGGAGATAAAACCCGAACAATCTTCGTTCCCACGCTCCAAGCTTTAACCGATTGATTCCCGTAAGCTAAATCACTTCAAAAACCTCAAAATCTGCTCCAAAAGTCGTCCTAGGGTTTCTTAATTCGTCAATTGTTACCTCGTGCGTCTGATGTCTGTCTCAAAATAATGCCGCTCCAATTACCTTATGGGCTTGCGGCCCAATAACAAAAAATAGCCCCTCTCTTGTCTCGTGCGACCCCCAATATTTATGTGTGCCTGACGTTGCTTTACCTTATCTCCAAGTAATATCCTTTTCTAAAAAGATCCCATAATTTACGTCCATGTAGGCATGTATATCTTTATATGAACCATTAGGTTATATCAATATTAATTTAAATGCCCATATCATGCCATTTTCGTAGATTGCATGGGGAACAATGGCCTTTCATGGCACATGTGGCATCAAAGAAATACTCAACTCTTTTTTTTCGAATTAATACTAACCGCCTTTTTTTTATATATAAATAAAATGTGGTAGCTCTTTCGTCTGATGGGTATCTTAGCAGCCCAAACTTCATGCGACCCAACAAGAAAATAGTGGCGAATTTCCTTTGGTCACTGGCACCCCACTCTGCCCAACTGGCTGGTTATTTCCTTTTTGCTCATTTTCGCACCATTTGCACCAGAATCTGCCAAAACACAAATATGATCAATAGCACGTAATTCTAAACAAAACTAAACTATAAATAACGATAAAATATACAAACTATACACGATATAAGGATGTATTTTGCAACACATCAAATATCCCCACACTTGCTCTTTTTTCGTCCTCGAAAAAGAATTGTGCAACGGAATCAGAGACGAACAATCACTTGGGTCGAAAATTATTTTTATCTTATTAAAACCAAGGCTTGCGTTAGCCGCGATTGCGAATATACTTGTCAACTTTAAACCCGAATCCAATCCTAAGCCCTTATCATGTGAATTTAATTTAAGTGCGGTCAATCCACCTAGGGCCTCACACTAGAATCTACGGTCTACCTACTCCCACCTCAAGCTTATAGGACTAAGAGAACGACCACTGGACCAATTCCCAACCGTCTTATATCAAAACCAAGAGAGTTAACAATCAAATTTTTTTCCTTTTTCCATTTTTTTCTATTTTTGCTTTGCTTCTTGCTCTTTTTTTTTTAATCTCGTGAGTCTAGACGATGCTTTCCCTAACCAAGAGGTATTCCGGCTATAGAGTCGCTATCCCCAACCACAGATTACTTAGGTTTCGGTACTTTTAATCGGCAATTCGATTTCACACATCCCAGAGGCATTCCGGCTGTAGAGTCGCTATCCCCAACTCGGATTACATAGACCTGTGTTACTTTCATTTAGTTTCTAGCTCACTTTTTATTCTATTTTTTTTTCGCAAGATCACAATCTCTAACGGTTTTAACTTATAACGGTGCCCCTTATACTATTATTGGCAGTTTTAATTTCCCATATCTCCCAGGCGAAAACCCACTAGCAGACCGACAATTTAGGTATATTAGATCAAAGGGACTTAAAACCAAACCCGGGCCTATCCACACATCCCTAACTAGACGCAAGCTCGATTTATTATATTCTCATATTATTATTATTTAACCCAAGCAATAATTCACCTTTTCTATCATTTTCCGTTTTATTTTGCAAACTTCTCAAATCAAAGGACATTTTTCTGATTTTTCAATTTTTTTTATTTTCAAATTTTTTAATTTTTTGTATTTTTCAATATAAGACTCGATTATTTACATGTATCCCATCCCCACACTTAAAGATTGCATTGTCCCTAATGCAAGAATGGCAATACGACTCAACTATCTAAACAACTACTAAACTACTAACGAACTAACTAAATAAATAACGACTAACGACGAAATAAATAAAAATACAACAACAAAAAGGGAAACGACTTAGCTGATATGTGAGACTATCAAAATGCCAGTCGTTTCCACATAAGCCCTCCAATTCGAAACGCGCTCAGCAAACAACTCTAACCTCGGACACGCGAACGAAAGCGGCTAACACAATCAACCTATCTGAATCAAACAACTACCAAAACATATTATCATATATATATCAAAAGCATCAGTAGTTCATCTGTTTCATCACATCAACCAACCCATCCACCCTAACCAACCTGTTTAAAGTATACGAATATCAATACAGACCAAAAGTGAGGATCAAAACATCACAAAATAAAAATAATCAGCAAAAGATATAATAGTCAGCTGCTGCTCTGCATCCTCGTGCAATCCCCACACTACTCCTCACTGTCCACTATCGGACTCGTGACTGCTCTCCTCAAATACCTGAAATGGAGGCTCCGGATCAACTCTCGCATCCACACCAACCTGGCCCTCCTGCTCCTTGAACTACTAGCCATGCCTGCAAAATAGATAAGATCAAGACAAAACAGGCAGACAATCAGTCATAACAAACTATTTTTGGTATTTTTAAGTTTTATAATTTTTTTTTTAAATCAGAACAATAATAAAGATTAGCCGTATAGCATTTCGTTCGCGGCTAATTATAACACAAGCGGGTTACTTTTTACAATTGCTAAGTGGTGGTTAAACTCGCCCGAATGGAGATTGAGTACGGGCGAGCTTAAACCACTTGTACGTGCAAGTAAACCCAAACAAATACGAAACACTACTAAAACTAAGCTAAACGACTCAAAGACGACGCGAAACAATAGACTAGACTCAATGTACACTACTCCCATCGGCACTTTTAATTGTCCCAATTAAGAGCCAAAGTGCCGAAATATGACATTGAAGTCGAAGTCGCGCTTTAAATGGAATTACCTTGTAATTGTTATGAAAAGAAATTTGAGCGTCGAAAGATTCCGCCTAGTGAAAGGAGGTTTCTTTGGAAAGCAAAAATTAAATTTTCATGCGCAAAATCGAACCTTCAAGTCAATCTATCATACCAACCCACAATAAAATGCAAACCATTTCAAAACCAACCCGACAACCATAACCAATCCCAATATTCAAGTGTAAACCAAGAAATCCCTACACTTAAATTGTCAATCCCTGCACCAAATTCTGCCAAATATAAACATCATGTACCAACCCGAGCCATCCGCAATCCCATATGAACCAACTACAAAAATAACCTATCACGAAAGACTCAACAAAGACTCGGAACTGACCATGAAACATGAACTCGACTCAACACTCAACATACGGACTCAAGCAACCAACTCACCAAGTCGATAGAAACCCCCATACACTTATCCGACGATGAACTCGACTCAAACCACTACTCTACTCAAGCTAACACGACTCACCAAACCAACAGACTCGACTAACTATCTAGACGAGGCCTAATGAGGACCTACTCGACACATGAGACCACACAAAATTGACTCGACACCAAATCACAAAACCACACACAGACTCGATGACTGACAATACAACCAAACTGACACAGACCTGGCTTGAAAACAAAAACACAAGACCCACTTAACACACCAAGACTCATAGAACCATAAAGGTAACTCGACAAGTGGCCCACGACAAATGTACACACCATAACCGAGCACCGACTCGTAACAGACTTGACGACTAACGGACCTGGGACACTATGATTCAAAGACCGACAGACACCGAACCCACAGACTCGATTAATCACGGACTTGAAACGACTGACCAAAACCTAACACCGACCCGACCCGACCACGACACCGGACTGAACTCGACACTAACAACTCACCGACCAAAAGAAACGGACTTGACAACTTGACTCACACAAATCACTCAAACCAAACCATGAAATTTACTCGACTGATTTTTAGCGACAAACAAGTAAGAAATTAAGCAAAACGTACCTGAATCGATGAATAGAAAGAAAAGATGCAACCTTCGGTTTCGGTTGAGCCCCAAATCGATGCTATATGTCGGCCGAATGATGATTTGTTTATGGGGGTTTTGTTGGTGGGTGAAAACCAATCACGGAAGTGGTGTTAGTATGAATTCCGGTGAGTGCTTGGTGGTGGAACGGATGAGATATGGTGGATGATGGGTGTTCGGCGATGGGGATGAAGGAGACAAAAGGGTTTGTTGGATGTTTTGGGATAAATGGTGAGGGAAAAGGGTTTAATTCGTATGTTAAGTGGGGTCAGATGAAAAGGGTCAACTTTTGGGGGTTCAACAACGTTTAAAAAGGGTTCAAATGGGTTTTAGTTGACCCACTTGGTGGTGCTACGCCACGGGGTAAAAGGTATGGTGGTGGCGCTACGCGAGTGACGATTTTAAGCAGAAAGCTTCGAAAATTTTCAAGTTTTTTGCCTTAGAATTTTTTCTAACTTTTTTCCAACCTTCCCCAAACCATCCCAAAAATTTTCTAAGTATGGGACTTACCTGGAATGACTTTTTCTTCGCGTTTTCAGCTCCTCAAAGGTACGTTTCCTGCAAATTTCTCAACACACAAAAACACAAACACGAAAATCTACGAAAAACATGAAAAAAAAAACGAAATTTACAAACGGTACATACTCTACAAACGAAGCTTTTCGCACTCACTGCTCGGTAAAGGTGGGTGGGTCCTCTAGAGGAATTTCCTCCTCTTCGGTGGTATCTATCGGACCTCCCAAATAATGTTTCAGTCTATGACCGTTTACTTTCCATACTCCTTTGTCAACTTCGTCGTATAATTCAACCGTGCCGTATGGAAACACTTCTTTTACCACATACGGTCCACTCCATCGTGACTTCAACTTTCCTGCTATCAATTTTAACCTCGAATTGAACAAAAGCACTTTATCGCCTACCTTAAACTCTTTCAACCTACGCAACCTCCTGTCATGCAACGTCTTAGTTCTTTCCTTGATACTCCAAGATCGTTCATAAGCGGCATCCCTCAATGCTTCCAACTCGTGAATCTGGAGGAATCTCCTTCTAGCGGCTTCGGTAAGATCAAGGTTAACGGTTTTCAAAGCCCACAAAGCTCTATGCTCTAATTCTACCGGAAGATGGCAAGCTTTGCCATACACAATCATAAAGGGTGTCGTTCCTAACGGTGTCTTATAGGCGGTGCGGAATGCCCATAAAGCGTCATCGAGCTTTTCCGACCAATCCTTTCTACTTTTCCCTACCGTTTTTTCTAAAATTCTCTTCACCCCTCGGTTAGCATTCTCAACTTGACCACTAGTTTGCGGGTGGTACGCGGTGGAAAGATGATGAGTGACACCGTAGCGTGCAAGTGCCTTTTCCATGGCGGAATTGCAAAAGTGTGTACCACGGTCACTTATTATGGCTTTAGGAACCCCAAAACGTGTGAATAGCTTTTTAAGGAATCTCACCACCACTCGGGCATCATTGGTAGGTAAAGCTTGAGCTTCCACCCACTTTGAAACATAATCAATGGCCATGAGGATGTACCTATTTCCACTCGATGAGGGGAAAGGCCCCATGAAATCAATGCCCCAAACGTCAAACACTTCAAGAACTTGGATGGGATTATGAGGCATTTCATCCTTGGATGAGATGTTGCCGGTACGTTGGCAACGGTCGCATGTCCTAACAAATTCTACGGCATCTTTTACTACTGTTGGCCAATAGAAACCACTATCAAAAACCTTTTGTGCCGTCACATATGGCCCATGATGGCCTCCCGTCAAACCCTCGTGCACATGTCTAAGGATGTCTAATCCATCCTCCTTTGAAACACACCTCCTAAGCACTCTATCTCCACCTATCCTAAATAGGTACGGGTCATCCCAAATATACTTCCTAGCATCCCTAAGAAGCTTTTTCTTTTGTTGATATGACATACCCCTCACAAGATCTCCGGTCGCTAAATAATTTGCCAAATCCGAAAACCATGGCAAACCCTCTACCTCGGCACTAACGAAGTCTATGGTTTCGTGGGGAAAAGTGTCTACTATAGAATCCTCTCGAACTTCCTCTCTCTTCGGATCCTCTAAACGTGACAAATGGTCGGCGGCCACGTTTTCCGCTCCCTTCTTATCCCTAATTTCTATATCGAACTCGGAGAACAAAAGAATCCATCTAATGAGACGCGGCTTCGCGTCTTTCTTTTGGAATAGAAATCGCAAAGCAGCGTGGTCGGTGAACACAGTGGTTTTGGAAAGCACGAGATATGAGCGAAACTTATCAAACGCAAACACTACGGCTAAGAGCTCCTTTTCCGTGGTGGTATAGTTCTCTTGAGCATCATTTAGAGTTTTGCTCGCGTAGTAGATTGGATGAAAGTGTTTATCGACTCTTTGACCTAGGACCGCACCTACTGCATAATCGCTTGCATCGCACAAGAGCTCGAAAGGCAAGCTCCAGTCGGGCAAAACAAGTATTGGGGCACTAACAAGTTTTTCTTTCAAGAAGTCAAACGCCTTGATGCACTCCTCGTCGAAGACGAAAGGCACATCCTTCTCTAAAAGTCGGGTCATGGGGCGTGTAATTTTGGAGAAATCTTTTATGAAACGCCTATAAAAGCCCGCATGATCTAGGAAACTTCTAACGGACTTGACACTAGTAGGTGGAGGCAATCTACTTATGGTATCTATCTTGGCCCTATCCACCTCTATACCCTCTCTTGACACCTTGTGTCCTAAAACTATCCCCTCCGTCACCATAAAGTGACACTTCTCCCAATTCAACATAAGATTTGTCTCTATGCACCTCTAAAGCATTCTATCAAGATTTAGAAGACATTGTTCGAAAGTGGTGCCATAAACTGAAAAGTCATCCATGAAAACCTCCATGGAAGTCTCAAGCATGTCTTGGAATATAGCAACCATGCATCTTTGGAATGTAGCCGGAGCGTTGCATAACCCGAAAGGCATGCGGCGATACGCATAAGTGCCGTAAGGGCATGTGAATGTCGTTTTATCTTGATCCTCCGGGGCGATGGGGATCTGAAAATAACTCGAAAATCCATCGAGAAAACAATAGAATTGTTGACCCGCTAGACGCTCCAACATTTGGTCAATGAATGGCAAGGGGAAATGGTCTTTCCGGGTGGCGTCGTTTAACTTTCGATAGTCTATGCATACACGCCAACCGGTAACGGTACGAGAAGGGATCAACTCATTCTTTTCGTTCATGATCACCGTCATCCCACCCTTCTTTGGGACAACTTGGGTCGGACTAACCCATGTTGAATCGGAAATAGGGTATATCACCCCGGCATCTAACAACTTAAGCACTTCTTTCTTAACGACCACTTGCATGTTTGGATTTAGGCGCCGTTGAGGTTGCACCACCGGCTTATAGTCATCTTCCATGAGTATCCGGTGGGTACAATAGGCGGGGCTTATGCCCTTGATATCCGAAAGACGCCATGCAATGGCTTCCCTATTCACTCTCAACACCTCTAACAACCTACCCTTCTCTTCCTCTTCTAACTTAGATGAAATAATGACGGGAAACTCGGACCCCTCACCTAAGAAAGCATATTCTAAGTGGGACGGGAGGACTTTGAGTTCTAATGGGGCTGGTTTCTCTAAAGGTGTACTCTCACTCTCACTTTTTTACCTCACTCAATTCTAGCACTTCGGGAACCCACTCGTTCTCTTCTACTTCCTCACTCTCACTCACTACCTCCTCTACCTTCTCAACTACCTCGTCTATCTTACTCTCAACTAGATCGGCTCCACTAATATAGTCAAAGCAATGGTCGACACAAGATAAGAAAGACTCTATGAAATAGACCGAATGACAAGGACTACTAAGGTCATCGGAACCACTAGGGTGTTCCATGGAGCGTGCTATCTCGAAAGTAACTCTCTCCTCACCGACTTGAAGTGTAATTTTCCCATCGAAGAAATCGATGATAGCCTTGGCGGTACACAAGAATGGGCGTCCTAGAATGATAGGAACCTTTTCGTCGGCTTCCATATCAAGAACGACAAAGTCTACGGGAAATACGAATTTATCCACTTTAACTAAGAGGTTTTCGATTATACCACGTGGATACTTTACGGATCTATCGGCTAGAGACAAAGACATACATGTAGGGGACAACTCTCCTAAACCTAACCTCTGATACAAGGAATATGGCATTAAGTTTATACTCGCTCCTAAATCGGCTAGGGCCCTGCACTCGGTATCACTCCCAAACAAGCACGGGATGGTAAAAAGGCCCGGATCCGTTAATTTTTCCGGGACCTTGTTCAACACTACGGCGGAACATCCCCCACTAAGGGGAATGTTAGAAACCTCTCCTAACCTATCCTTGCGTTTTAGAAGATCCTTTAAAAATTTTGCATATTTCGGCATTGATTGGAGGGCTTCTATGAAAGGAAGGTTGATTCTAAGTTGCTTAAATATCTCTAAAAATTTCCCGTACTCTGTGCAATATGTTTGGTTTTTAAGACGGGAAGGGAATGGAGCACAGGAAATATCAACATTGGGTGATGGAACAACTTGAATGGGCTTTTTACCTACACTCTTCTCACTTGAAGGCCCCCCAGTGTGTGCGGTACTTGCTGGGATGAACCTAGGTTGCACTTTACCGGGCGCCTCCATTTCAATTTCCTCATCTACGGGGTCCTCATCTTCTACCTCGACACTCTCGGGTCTCACTACCTCTCCTAGAGTCCTACCACTACGGGTCGAAATTGCCTTCAAAGAGCCAGATGGGTTGGGCTTTGTGTTGCCCGAAAATTGACCGGGAGGTCGCTCTTGCAACTGGCGTGCAATATCCCCAACTTTCCTTTGAAGATCTAAGAAGTTTGAGTGATTATTCTTTAAGAAAGTAGCGTGTTCTTCTAAGGTACGTTGGGTAGCCTGATCCTTAACCACTAGTTGGGTAAGAAGGTCCTCTATCCTAGACAGACTACTATTTGACCCCTCATTCTTAGGTTGAACCTCTTGGTGTGACCCCTCACCTCTAAACTGTGCACCTGAACCTGAACTAGCAAATTGACCTGTTTGACCCGACCCCCCCACTAGAATAGAAACCTGGCCCCCCTGCTTTGATATTGACCTGATGGAAAACCAGGGGGGTTACCTGAAGAGTGATAACTATTAGCACGCCAATTGGAGTTACTACTATTGAACGGGTTCATTGGACCCCTATTTTGACCTGCTATATACTCGACCTATTCTAGGGTAAGTGTTGGGCAATCTATGGTGTCATGTCCACCTCTACAAACTTCGCACCTATCGACCTTCTTCTTAATTTCTAGCAACTCTTTAGTGATATAGTCTAGTTGAGATACTACCTTTGAGTCTGAGACGACTTGGTTCACTCCTCGAGAAGATGAGGAAGTAATCACAGAATTGGAATTCCTGTTGGTAGCACTATGATCTATATCAGCATGAGCGAAGCTCTCAAAGAGATCATTGCAGTCAGCCACAGTTTTCTTTCCCATTAGGTGGCCTCCTGCAGATGTGTCGAATCGGGCCTTGCACTCAGGTGTAAGGCCATTATAAAATTTTTCTACTAAAGCCCAATCCGACAGACCATGTTGGGAACAACGTGAGAGCAAAGTTTGAAACCTCTCCCAAGCTAAGTGATATGGTTCGTCAGGCTCCATTCTGAAGGAATGGATCTGATCTCGAAGGCGAGAGGCCTTCGCAGGTGGGAAATACTTAGCAAGGAAGGCATCCCTAAGTCCAGCCCAAGTAGTGTAAGTACCTGCTGGCTGCGAATCAAGCCATGTGGCTGCGCGGCCAGCAAGTGAAAAGGGAAAGACTTGGAGAAAGCGGGCATCAAGATTAACACCTTCGATGCCGAAGGTGCTACACAGACGGGTGAGACGGTTGATATGTGCAGGCGCATCCTCATCATCACGACCGTGGAACTGACAAGAGTTGTTAATGGCGGTCATGATGTATGAAGGAATTTTCCAGGACTTGTCATTGGTGATTTCAGGGATGGTGATGGGTGAATTGGCGGTAAAACCTGAGGTGGAACGCTGGTGGACAGTTTGGTTATCGGCCATTTGGTGAACTGGTGGTGGACTAGGGTGACGGGAGGGTGGTGGGGAATTGTGGGGTGATGACTTCGGGGTGAAGTCGTAGTTCGGTGGTTTAGATTGAAGTGTAGAGTCAGAAAGGGCTGAAGATGAAGTTGAGGATTTTTTTACCTGAATACTGGGTGTGGAGAAGGAAGACTTGTCAATCGGTGGTTTCACCGGTCCCTGCGAACGCGTGTGGGGCATGAACTGCAAAACCAAGAACAAACAAGTAAGACAACTCCAACAAAAGACTAGAAAAATACGAAAAAAGACACTAAAATTACTTGGACTCCTACGACTCACAAACACACAAAAAGCACGTAACGATATCAGTTGAAATCCAAACTAAGCAGTTAACGCAATTGCCAAGAGTCCTCGACAACGGCGCCAAAAACTTGATGTGGAAAAAGTAGTTCAACTAAATAAACTAAAATTACCCTAAATTAAGACTCAAGTAATAAAAATCTAGACTCACAAACTTAACTAAACTACTCACCGGCAAGTGAACCGGTCGACTCTAGCACAGAAAAGTAAGTTCGGATGTCGAACCCACAAGGACTCTAATGAATTACGTTAACGACTCTATTTAGACAAGACACTGACATGACTTAATATTTTTTGTGTTTTAAGGGGGGTTTTACTAAAATCCTAAAATTGCAATTAAAATGAAATTAAGCTAAGACACGAACAAAGACTAGGGTTTGGTTCAGATGAGATTAACGACTACCTAGACTCGAATCCAGTTTAACTAGGAATGGACTTCTAACGGTATTATTGTTGTATGGAGCCGGGATCGTAAAATACTAAACCTTTAGGTATTTCAATGCTAAGACTTCCCGACCCTTCTCAGGAAGAAACCTAGGAAACCCTACAAGGCTGTTATGAATACCGACTGTTAGACTTCCTCTCAGTCCTCTAACGACTCTAAAAGTGCCCTAATACGACTATCTACCTCTCAGCGCGACAATCTAAGGCAATTCTAGGTTCTAAGTTGGTTTACTAGACACAAATGCAATTAGGGAACTAAAACCGACTTCTCTCAAAATCTATCTTAGCTATATATTGCACCGCGACCTAATAACTAATTCGAGCCTCTCAGCGACAAGTTAAGCAGAATATTTAATTCTAATTGTATTTTAATTACTGTTTCTAAGGCTATTGGCCAATTTACCCAAAGATCACCCGAACCCGCAAGGATGCAAATAATCAACACAGATCTATTATGTGAAAGACATTCACCAAAATCTATGTGAAACAGTAAATAATCAACAACTAAAAGTAAATACGCACACGCACCAAATAAGAAACTCTAGAACACTTTACTTTCAAAAATAATCCATACTCAATTAATAATAACCGTTAAAAGATCCAAACTTTAATCAAACTATCATCTTGTCTAGGTAGTATCTAAGGTTTAGCCAAGAAACATGTTGTTCATAATAAACAAATCAAGTTCAAAACAAGAATTCATTGGAAAAAGTATTGAAACACGAAAATTAAAGAGAAAAACGGGAGATAAAACCCGAACAATCTTCGTTCCCACGCTCCAAGCTTTAACCGATTGATTCCCGTAAGCTAAAGCACTTCAAAAACCTCAAAATCTGCTCCAAAAGTCGTCCTAGGGTTTCTTAATTCGTCAATTGTTACCTCGTGCGTCTGATGTCTGTCTCAAAATAATGCCGCTCCAATTACCTTATGGGCTTGCGGCCCAATAACAAAAAATAGCCCCTCTCTTGTCTCGTGCGACCCCCAATATTTATGTGTGCCTGACGTTGCTTTACCTTATCTCCAAGTAATATCCTTTTCTAAAAAGATCCCATAATTTACGTCCATGTAGGCATGTATATCTTTATATGAACCATTAGGTTATATCAATATTAATTTAAATGCCCATATCATGCCATTTTCGTAGATTGCATGGGGAACAATGGCCTTTCATGGCACATGTGGCATCAAAGAAATACTCAACTCTTTTTTTTAATTAATACTAACCGCCTTTTTTTTATATATAAATAAAATGTGGTAGCTCTTTCGTCTGATGGGTATCTTAGCAGCCCAACAAGAAAATAGTGGCGAATTTCCTTTGGTCACAGGCACCCCACTCTGCCCAACTGGCTGATTATTTACTTTTTGCTCATTTTCGCACCATTTGCACCAGAATCTGCCAAAACACAAATATGATCAATAGCACGTAATTCTAAACAAAACTAAACTATAAATAACGATAAAATATACAAACTATACACGATATAAGGATGTATTTTGCAATACATCAATCCATTACATTCATACACTGTTGACTTTCAAAAGTCAACGGTCCAACTTACATGTATACATTCAAATTGCAAACATGAGTCCATTCATATTAAGGTAGACCATAGTATTAACATCGTATGCATTTCATACTCATGTGGTGATACACATACCACCACATGATCACCTAGTTATGTGCACATATAATCACATAGTCAATTTTATGTTAATTCTTCATGATCCTATAAATTGATAACCACATTCAAAGTTATCCCATTTGCATAACTCTACCATCTTTACTAGCTAGTAAGTTCACACGCTTCATATTTAGTACATGATCATTTACTAATCGTGATCAAACACTTAATCCCACATATGGTTTGCATCACACCTTCAAATCATGTAGTACAACCTTCTAATGCATGTTTCTTACTAAATCATTTTATCAAACTAATTTCCCACTTGTATTCCATCTAAAACACATTCCTTATGCTAATCTATTATCAATTACATCACTATCACATTCTACATATCTTATCCATTATATGCATACAATTCCTCCTATTTTTGTCACTTAGACATTTCATCAAATACTTGGTGTGCATACAACATACAAGGCACAATGTACAAGTATTTTATTGCATAATCTTCCTAGTTCATAACATAGATCATCATATTCAACTAGAATCATATAATTTTCATACTATATCAAATTAACTAATAATTACTCATCACATACAACATCACACATCAACATTACACAACTATTGAACATGTATGATCATCCTTATCATCATCTTTACTACTACAAGTGGGTTTCCCCCCAAAACATCAAATTACTCATAATCTTGCATAACTAGTGTTCCATATGGTGATTCTAATACATATTCATACTAAATTTCATACTAATTCGTAGATTAATCATAAACCCACTTCTTTCAAAATCACCAAATTAAAATCTACAACTTAACACATGTTTATATGAGCTAGGGGGCCAGAAATCTCCATTCATGCAATGTTTTTCCTTCAATTTCGGTCTTGATTTGGCTGAATTGTATACATGTTCTTGAGAGAGGGTTTCTCCTCTATCTCTTTCTCCATACATGACAAACAATCACACACTAAACATCCTACACTTTCTATTTAATTGAAAGTTTAACCTAGTTTTCCACTTATAGTCCCTCAACTTTTCCATTCTTTCCTATTTGTCAAAAAACTTTACTCAGCCACTATTTACTTATGATTAACTAAATTATTTATAACTAGTTAACCCACTTCATGCCATAAAACAAGAAAACATATTCGTGAGTTAAACATTCGGGTTTTTGGGGCGTTACAAGTCTACCCCTCTTAAAAGATTTCGTCCCCGAAACCTTGTCCATTTCCACCATACAATGGCTACCTTTTCTTCTTGTTATTATTATTCATTCACTGACATACTAAGAACGCATATATATATATATATTTGGTTTTATATCCTTGCATATCTCTAATTGGTCCATTCATTGAATAAATTTAAGATGCATTCCATAGAATAATTTCACCAATGCCTCATACAAAAAGGCTTTATTCACGTTCAACATAATTATACGTCTTATTCCTCTCTTCTTAACTAAGCATAAGACTTCATATGTTTTCTAATCGCAATGAATCGAATAATTCCATCTTACTCATATATCGTACATGATATTCCATTCAAGCGTTAACCACATGAGTACTTATCGTGAGTTTACTTCGGTATTCTACTATTGGCATTCTTTCTAATTACTTTCATTGACACATGTTAGTTTAGACCATGTACACATGCATATTACCAACATTCATTCAGGGTGATCACTATTACTACATAGCTATTATTTCATTCTCATAATTCGTACTTGCTAGAAGGTTAGGCATCACTCTATTGTCATTACCTGTATAACCACTAAGTACACCCTTGTAAGGTAACTTCCGGGTTAATAAATCATAATCCAAAATCTTCGTTCTATGGTTTTATATTCCTTTCCATGACCTAAGTTTGAGTCAAAGTCCTTTCAATGTTTACTTATAAAGTCACACATCCTATACTACGTCACGGTCAAACTACCATCCTTTTTGTATGTAACGTACTATTCAACCCGAACTTCCTCTTAACAATCATAATTTAAACACATTACTAACCTTGTTTTCATTGTGTAGACCAACGATTTATGAACTGGATCGGCCCGCTTCTTCACGAGTCTATACCATATCTGGATGGATTTCATTCATCCATGTGATGAGCTTCCGCTCGTGGGTCTCCTTTCTCCAACTCTACCAGTTTCATCACTTCAAGGAATCCACTATTCTCATTTGAAAAATTGATGGTTAGCAAGTTTCATTCGATTATTCATTCTATTTGGAGATTATTCACCTACATTTCTTTCACCAATCTCTCACTTACATGTTATACTATATCACACATTTCATTTCTTCCATAAAATTCTTACATTTCGTCAATTACTTCGTTAACTTTTGCAGTTTGACCCCTTTAAGGTCAAATTTTTACTTCTTACTTATCGTACATGTATTAAAGAACACGTTTGTACTTCTTTTCAATTCTAACATTCTTACGAAAATATAAATTTTATCATTTCTAGAGTTTCTTTCAAAAACCTTCCCCTCCCTTCTATACTTAAACCACCCCAACTCTCATGAGTTGATTCCTAATATATATCCCCCACATAATCTTACTAAGTACTTTTTTCTTTTGATAGAACTTTTTTTTTTGTTTGCACATTTATCATAATCATCCCACTATCTTATTAACATTTGCCTTATGTTCGATTCGTATTCACCTACGGGTTTAACCTTTCATTCATACTTTTCATTCTTATAAGCTTGATCCGTACTCATCTATGGATTCAAAATTTTTGTTCATACTTTTTATTCTTTTATGTTTGAATCTATCTCATGGGTTCAAACCTTTCATTCATACTTTTCTTTCTTTTGTGTTTGAATCCATCTCATGGGTTCAAACCTTTCATTCATACTTTTCATTCTTTTGTGTTTGAATCCGTATTCACCTACGGATCCAAACATTTTATTCTTACTTGGTTGGTCCATCCTTACTTATGGGTTGATATAATTTTTCTTCAAATTTTCACTCAACATAAAGTGCTCCCAAGTTACTTGGGAATTTTACCACTCTATTCACACATACGATCACTTACTTTTCAATTCTATCGGACATACCTGTGATGATTATCATGGTCTCACGAGTATCATATGTTTCTTGCGCACTGGATGGGCGCGCAATCCATATACTAGCCACGTGCCTTCATGTAATCATCACCTTATGTCCGTAGAAGTGGATTTTAGTTCGTGCATCATTTATGAAATCCTATCAAGGCAACATCAATGTCTTCCATTCAACATTTACCCTCCCTCGGGAGATTTTCCCAACACCAGTACCTTTATTTATTAAAAGTGTATACCTGGGGGTTCCACAGTTCAATCACATACTTTGGTGTTTGCCCTAGATCGCATCCTTGGATTATACCTTTCATAAATAACATGGTTAGTTTCTTTATACGAACATATATATATATATATATATATATACATGTTCTCATTCGAAATTTTACCTTCAAGTCTTGATCAAGTCTTGGATTGTAAGGTTTTCAAGTCACAAGAGCACACGGGTTTGAGTTCAAGTACTTACCTTCTTGTACTTGATTTCACTCAAACCAGGGCTCTGATACCAACTTGTAAGACCCTAAATGCGTTTTAACCCAAAAAGACGCAGCGGAAATATGAACCATAAAATTTCTTCCTTTATAGTTGTTCTAACGTACTTTAAACCATTTAAATCAACTTTCTTTAACTTAAGTACATCATTTATTCTATATTAAGATAACTACGTTAACAAATGATTACAACTACGTGACCACTTCTCCGGACAATCCATGATCTTCAAATCGATCTTCGTCCACTTATCTCCCATGATGAAAATGATGATCTGACTAACCCGCGATCACCATATACATAACCAACACGTTAGTAAAAGGTGACATCATACATAATTAAATGAATATATAAACAATCAATAACTACACAACGATCTAACTATGTTTACTACTCCATAATTATATCCTTCTAAATTTGTTCTTTACACCGGACCTCGCACTTTCGAAAGCCCAACACTTACACACCTGCATTCCTGTTTCATTCTCAATAGCAACACGGTTAGCAAGACATAATCTCAACGTATTGAAGACCTACAACTTCGCATAAGCACATACCGTTGATCTACATTCAATAAGTTACAACCCATGTTTACACTTGAATGTATCCATATACATACATACCTATCGCATACAAACGTCTCACATACAAATACGCATGATATGTGTAACACCGTAGTTTCTATTTAACGATTTCACATGTAAATACCAACAATTAGATGTGTAGTTAAGACTGCACATATTATTTAAACACGAGTTTATTAAAACTTTTACAAATCATAAGTTATTTGACATAACGTAATCAGATTCGTCGTATAGATTTACGACAAGGCAATGTGCGGAAGCATGAGTCTTTATTGTGTTCAACTCTGGTCATCTTTAAATGCAAGTGTCCTTCAATCAAGATATTCACAAAAGTTAGTAATATCAACTTCAATAATCGCCTGTATTATAATACAAGGCTTTTTCTACTATACGCGTCAACGCGCGTATTTTTGTCAACTATATCAATCATTTAATTGGGGTAACGTGTATTACACGGTAACCCTATGTGTTGTCTACAACACTTTAATACGCTAGACCATTAGCATACATGCACTTACCGGATTTGCGATCAAGCCTCGAACCGAACACTATTCTTTGTCAAGAGCATAAGGTTTAAGTCCAAGCATGGTTCCTCCCCACCATACTCGAATCTCTTAAACCAAGGCTCTGATACCAACTTGTAACACCCTAGTTTCTATTTAACAATTTTACTTGTAAATACCAACAATTAGATGTGTAGTTAAGACTGCACATATTATTTTAACACGAGTTTATTAAAACTTTTACAAATCATAAGTTATTTGACATAACGTAATCAGATTCGTCGTATAGATTTACGACAAGGCAATGTGCGGAAGCATGAGTCTTTATTGTGTTCGGTTCTTCATTGAGCTTGATCGTCTTTCGGCATCCAAAATGTACCTACATTTCATAAACATGAAATGTTTTAGTCATATGGGGATTAAAATGTGTCTAAACAAATCCGGTAATGATAATGGAAGGAAAAAGAATCCCAACGTTAAACTCTTGATCTCAAAACATGGATTTCCAACTGGCCTCCACCGTAACTTACGGTGGCACCGTAAGTTACGGTGGCCTCTGGTGTGACATGCCCCTACCGTAAATCAGTAGGGGGCTGCCGTAAAGCCTTCAGCTCCACCGGAACTAGGGTGTTACAACATGTACCCACTACAACTCTATGCCTAAATATATACATGCAAGTCGCGTTCACTTGTTCACATTCAATTACCGTACTTAAATCATACACTCACTATTCATCAATAATCACACATGTAAATAAGTTAATCCTTTCATGCCTATAACACATTTGCTCAATCCGAGTTTTAATCATACAATTACATAATTATGTATATGATACCCACATACAAAACCACGATCATTATGCATATTTCAAGACTCATACTTTCACATGTACTTAAGTTTTTAGAGGTCTAACATCACTTAAGATCCTTGAAAACGTCTTACGAGGTACTGGGGCAGAACCAGGATCATTCAAATGCAAGAAACAACAACGATCAGGTTGAAAACATGTTTATGGTGATTCTAATACATATTCATACTAAATTTCATACTAATTCATGGATTAATCATAAACCCACTTCTTTCAAAATCACCAAATTAAAATCTACAACTTACCACATGTTTATATGAGCTAGAGGGTGAGAAATCTCCATTCATGCAATGTTTTTCCTTCAATTTTGGTCTTGATTTGGCTGAATTGTATACATGTTCTTGAGAGAGGGTTTCTCCTTTATCTCTTTCTCCATACATGACACACGCATCACACACACTCTAAACATCCTACACTTTCTATTTAATTGAAAGTTTAACCCAGTTTTCCACTTTTAGTCCCTTAACTTTGGCATTCTTTCCTATTTGTCACAAAAATTTACTCACCTACTATTTACTTATGATTAACTAAATTATTTATACTAGTTAACCCACTTCATGCCATAAAACAAGAGAACATATTTGTGAGTTAAACATTCAGGTTTTTGGGGCGTTACACAATCAAATGGTGAATAAGGAGTTGCAAATCTGGATAGCAACTCTCGACATGAAGAGACCGAGAAGGAGCTGTCCGAATTCAAACCCCACTTCCGACGATCCTTTTATTCAGAAATGGACACTAGGATTATTAATTCTCTAATCTGATTAAATTGCTCTCTTTCTGTGGCAGTTTCCAAGGCCCGTTTCCAGCTCCATTCAAACTTACTCATTGCAACTGTTACGTTCTTTTGATTCTCCAATATGAACACGACAGGAAACACCTCTTGCAATGGAGCGTCGCCCCACCATTTCTCAATCCAAAACCGGACTGCAGTCCCGGTCCCCTCCTCCCCCATTATCAGTTGATCCACATCATTATTTAAACCCCTGAGCACTTTTTTGATACTACAAATTCTTTTCAACCCACCCGAAATCCATGCTTTAATTGGCAAATAGGACCATGATTGTGAATGAGAGTGTATAGCCAAGATTACTCTTTGCCACAAGTTTCTTTCTTCAACCTTTAATCTCCACCACCACTTTAACAATAGGCTAATGTTCATGTCTCGTAGTGAGCCCAAGCCAAGACCCCCTTAGAAACTGGGCCTATGACTCGTTCCCAACAAACCCATGCCATTTTTGTTTTTTCATCACATCCTCCCCAAAAGAATTGTTTCCTAAGACCTTCCAAAGTGTCCAAAGTATATTTTGGGGCTTTGTAAAGAGAAAAGTAATACAAAGGGAGGCTATCAAGCACCGACGTCAAAAGCGTTACTCTACCACCGATTGATAGAGTTTTAGATTTCCATTTTGATAATTTGGATTTAAAGCAATCCACCACACCTTTCTAATACTTAGCTTGGTTCATGTTTGCACCGATAACCAAGCTAATATATTTACAAGAAAATTTGCCAACATTACAATTGATCAAGCTTGCAAGGTTTACTACCGAATCCTCGCCTACGCCAATACCGAAAAGATGAGTTTTCTTGTGATTTAGCCAAACTAGATGAAAGCACCTCATAAGGCGAATGATGTTCCTTACGTTGGATTCAACCCACTCACACATGAAAAATACGTCGTCGGCATACATTAGGTGTGTAATTGTCAGCCCATCATTTGGAAGTTTAATCCCTTTAATAATGCCCAAAGATGAAGCTTTAGTCATAAATCCGGTTAACGCCTCCATTGCAATAATAAAGATGAACGGTGATAATGGGTCCCCTTGCCTCACCCCCCGAAAGCATTGGAATTCAAGTGTTGGAGAACCATTTATAAGAACTGATGGCCGAGAGGACCTCAAAATAGCATTAATCCATCTACGCCATAACCTTGGAAATTCCATTTGTTGCAACACAGAATCAATGAAGTCCCAGTTAATTGTATCATAAGCGTTTTCTAAATCTATTTTTAGCACAAAGGCTTGGGATTTCACTTTTTTCACCCACGAGATTGTTTCATTTAAAATTAGGGGGCCATCGAGAATGTTTCGGTTTGCTAAGAAACCGGATTGATGTTCAGAGATAACCAAATTTATCACCTTTTTATTCTATTTGCCAAAATCTTTGAGATGATTTTGGAAATACACCCGATCAAGCTTATGGGCCGGTATGAAAGCGGGTCCGTACTATTTGGAATAAGAGCCAAGAACGATGAACCGCACCCCCTACTTATCTCCCCATCCGTATACATTTTTTCCATAATATTGAGGATGTCGGATTTAAGCAAATCCCAACAATGCTTGCTGTATTGCGGCTCTAAACAGTGCATGTTGCGTTGTTTGTTTTACCCAGCTACAAACAAATACACATAGACCCTGCTTCTATAATCCCATGTGATATGCATTCCCACTTTATTTGAAACCCAACCCCACTAAACAAATTTACAACCACTTCTCATAATTCCACCAACCCACTACACCATTTTCCCAAAACCATGCTCCATCATATAACCCGATCCCACCATTAAACCATATCCAACAGGGCCCCACATCCCAATAATAACCTATCCACCATATTAAACATAAACAACTCAACCATGTTGAATCCCATATAACCTGAAGATCCAAAAAGTGTCTGAACTCTGAATTAACCACGATTAGACCTTAAACAGCTTGAAAAACTGAACCTACACAAGCAACAAATAGTTAGGCTCGCCGTAGATGTGGGAGGGCCACTCTGCAACCATCCTCTGGCGTGAGGATAAGTATTTGTTTAGAGAGAGAAAGTAGAGAGGGAATGAGGACGAAGGTTCAGAAAATCATACTTGAGGTGTACTTGGAAAGGGTATTTATACCAGCTGGTTTTTAGATAACGTCATTCAGCTGGACGTACTTTGTGATGTGCGTCCTTTCCATGGATGGAGTGACGGACCTTTTTGTTATTGGTCATGGCCTTTTAAGCACTTGGTACTCTAGTGGGTGTATATACGTCCGGCCTTCAATGTGGTCCAAACTTGGTCATGTATCTACAAGCCCCCCACTTTATCAAGTTCGAATCTGGACTTGGTAAAATTCGCATGGTCCATTTTGTTGTTTGAATAGATGACGTGGCGCCTGTCAGTTAGTCACCAACGTGTGCCCGTAGAGTTCCCTTCTTGGGAATCGCAACCGTTTCCAGAAGCGACATCTGAATGGACAGATGGGCGACCAGCTGTCTTCCAACATCTCTCCTTTATATAAGGGTGTCCGGGGCACTCCCCTAAGAGGGGAGTCCCCTCTCTTACGCACACCCAATCCTCGTGTGCCACGTCAACTCCCCTCTTAAACTCCCCTCACACCCCAATTTGATGGCGCCACTCCCCTCTTAGGTGAATTGCTTTTTTTATTCAAAAAAAAAAAAAAAAACAAAGTTTTCATTGGTTGAAATAGCGGCTGGCCCCACCACCATCTCTCCCCCTCTTCGGTCACTCCCCACCGCTCACCCTCCCCGATTCGGGTTCCCGCTTGGATGGCGGCGGTGTTCCCGATCGGGGAAACTGGTCACCGAAGGGGTCCCCGATGGGTGCCCCGGATACCCTAAAGGGGTAAACTTTTTTCACTTTTTACCTTTTCTTCTCTGCTTTTTTATCCTCTTTTTAACTAGCAGTCGATTGTTCTTGTGATCCATCCTTCATTCTTTTCTTCTACAGAGAGGCACGTTTCTTATCTCTTTTGTTTAAAATCATGATTTCGGGTAAGGAGAATTTATCCGCAAGCTTTAGCGTGCTGACGTAACAACAACTGGACAAATTTATTATGGTTTACCAGATCCCAGTGTTTTTAAATCCAGAGCTTCCGGTGCCGAACGTATCGATATATCCATTTTTGTTGGGAAAGTTTGCATTTTACACACCAGTGTGTAATTTTGCAAACTACCGTGTCCCGTTCATGAAATTTTTAATAAAGGTCCTTCGGTTTTTTCAAGTTCATCTTTCTCAGGTGAATCCCTTCAGTCGTAGCAGAATAAACCACTACGAAATTTCCTATAGGGCTTTGAACCGCAAGACAGACTTAAACATTTTCCGCTATTTTTATGATTTTATTACGGCCGGGGGCTGATGTACTTTTGGTCATAGAAAATCTATTCCTTGCCTCTCATCGGAGGAGAAATCGAGTCTTAAAAATTGGAAGGATCATTTTTTCTGGTTGGATGATTTATATCTTCCAGCTGATATGCTGTAGAGGTTTAAAGATCAATCGATGGATTCTGATCTTAAAGAAAACTTTATTTTTGACCAAGTGTTGGCCCAAAAGTTGGTTGATAACCGAAGTCCCATCCGTCCTCTTCCGGAGCACATGTTATTGTTGGGTCGGGTGAGCCAAATATGGGGCCGGGGGAATAGAGAATGGCCGGTGATTGCTAGGAAGGATGATGGTGAGTGATCTGGCCTTTTTTCTATCCCTGGCACTGCTTTATTTTAGTGTTTCTAATGTTCTTATTTTCTATAACAGGTACCACCATGTCGGTTCGGGATGCTTTAAAGGTTCCTCACTTCAATGACTTGGATTTTAGCTTTTTAGAGACCACCGGAGAGGATGATCCGTTTTTGAAGCAGATTACCCTGGTCGCCTTTGCAATAAGGGCCCTTAGTGGGCCAGAAGAATCACTTGAAAATCCTGGTGGGGCTGAATCTACTACCAGGACTGGAGGTTCGGACAGCCTCAGGTTACTCTAGAGGTGCAAGAGTTGGATAACAATGAGGGTAGTGACCCTGAGATCCGTGCCATGGATTAGAATTCAAGCGCTTAAACCCCATCGGCAATGGTTTCTCCGGGTAAAGGCAAGGTGCTGCTTTTTCAGCTTCTGTAGATGCACAGGATTTGATTCCTAGGAAGAGGAAAATTGATTCCCTAGGTTCTCTTTGAATTAATCCCAAGAAGGATCGTCATTATCTGCCTGATGTCTCCAAGAAGGCTAAACCAACCCTTTTTACTTTGTCTGATCCTGTACTAACCAATTTGGATGAACACCTAACGGGCGGCAAGTCATCCAGGGACGAAGCTCCCAAAACTATGTCTGGACCAACAATGCCAAACACCCGGTCCGACCCTTATGATGAAGTGTTGGAGGTGGGGGCTGCAGGGGTTTTGAGTAAAGGAGATAAGAAAACAGTGAGTTTTTCAGGTACGACATTAAGTTCTTCCTTAGGTCTGGACTGCTTCTTGGGGGACGATGAGGATCAAGTTTCCTCATTTCCTCCATCTTGATTCGGACCTGAGGTAATGAACTTTTTTCGCTATGCGGATGTTTTTTCAGAGGAGATGGAGGTTGATCCGGTCGTTGCTGAGGAGAGGTTTGTCCCCGACTGGGATGTCAAGAACAAGCATTCGGTGATGGATGCCCTGACTGCAAAAATGTTCATGTGTGGGATAAATACTCCGGTTGATCACAACCGAAGCCGTCGGATGAAGAGTCAAGGTTTGGGGATAGTTGTTTTGGCTAACCAAGCTCAATCAAATGTTTATGTGACCGAGCTGTGCTGAATGTGGGTCGAAGCGGAGTCAGTGAGGGAAAAATTGGAACGAGAGTTGCTGTAGGTTAAGAACAAGCTACTGTGCACTCCGGATACCGAAAAGAAGGTTGCCCAGCTTACTCGTGAATTGGTTACTCAAAAGGAGAAGGTTAAGGCTCTTACTTTCCAATGCCAATCGGCTCAAGCTGCCGCTGCTTCGGCCGGAGAAGAAAGGGACAAAAGTGCGGCCGAGCTAGAGAAATTTGCGACCACCATGAAAGAGAATGATAAGGATCATAAAGATCTTTTGACTAAGATGGAGGACTCTATTTCTCAGGCTCGGGATGCTTACGAGCGGATGGCAAAAGGTTGGTGTTTGTTCTTTTATCAATACTTTGTGCTTTTGTATTCACAATTTTCTAACTTATTTTACAGAAAAGGTCTTGCATAAATCGGGCAAAGCCGATTTGAAGGCTAAGGTAGAGGCTATGCGGAAGAGCCATGGAGAGGAGTTGGCAGGTTTGAAGTTAGAGATTGCAAATCTAAACAAGAAAGTGGAGGAACTAACAGTGATGAAGACCTGGTTCTTATCCAAAGGTGCTAGGAGTTTGGCCAAGTATGTGCACAAGGGTCCGGAGATGACAAAAGTGGTTGTGGCCGTGAATTACACTATGAGTTCCATCGGTGTGAATACTGGAGTACACGGAGGCTATTTTCATGCTCTGTAGAAGAAAACTTCCTACGGTAATGTGCCATTGCTGATAAAAGATGCAGAAGCTCAACTGGACACAGCTATATCGAATTTTGATTCGCTTCGGTTCCCTTTGGTTGATGCCCTTGCTACCTTAGTGGACGAACCTCTCCCTAGGATTCAAGAAGCCTTAGGTTTTATGGAAGAAGCTCAGAAACAAGGAGATGACGTCTAGGTGGACATGCCCGATTCTTTGGGGTATGCACCTATGTTTGAAAATTTTTAGATGTTTTTAACTTGTTAATGGAATGATGATTCGGCCTATTTTTAGGTCCGACTTTAAATGTGCAATCATGACTTGTAACATGTGTCCATGTTTTGTCTTATTGCTTTTATTTTTATTTTAAGAACACTCTTTGCATGCGGAATTTCACATTTTAATTTTAAGACCTAGGATAGTGTAATATCACTTAGTTGTGAAAATAATGTCGAACGTATCGCATATTCGGTATTACGTTTTAGGGTTTGAATCCCTGCTTTAATTTGTGATAAAAGTTAGGCCGCAGCTTTAGAGATAAACTCTTGTTTTATTAAAAAGGAAAGATACCGGGGCATGTCTATCCCGGAATTACATGTGGAAATAAAGAAATGCGGGTACAAACGTTCGCTTTACATGAAACATAAAACTTTATTAAATAAATAGTTCTGGCGATTCAAAGATAACATTTCTTCAAATGTACTCCATTTCATGTTTTGGGTACCGGAGTTCCATCGATTTGAGCCAAAGTGTATGCTTTCTTTTTTTCCCGCGGCCTTGATTATATACGGTCCCTCCCATTGAGGAGCCAATTTGCCTGAACATGCGGCTTGGCTTGCATCATTTGACTGCATGACATAATCATCTACTTTGAAACGGATCTCTTTGACTTTTGAGTTGTAGTGTTTTTCCAACTCTCTTTTGTACTTGTCTTTTCAGATGGCTGCTACCTCCCTCCTTTTCTACGACTAGATCGAGATTAAGACGGAGCTCTTTCTCATTCTGGTTGTGGCTTTGCAGCATTCTTCGTGTTGGTATTCCAACTTCGGCCGAAATTACTGCTTCCATTCCATAAGTTAGATTGTACAGGGTTTCTCTCGTGCTGGTCTTTGGCATGGTTCTGTGTGCCCAAAGCACATGAGGGAGTTCATCGAACCAGGAGATGCCTTCCCATCCTAGACGCTTCTTTTCCGCTAACGATACTTTGGCTGGCCCATTCTACTTGCCCATTTGCTTGGGGATGTGCTACGGATGCAAAGCATTGGTCGATGTGCATTTTCTCGCACTATGTTTTTAAAGGCTTATCGACGAATTGTTTTCCGTTATCACTAACGATGCATAATGGCATTCCGTATTAGCACACGATATTTTCCTTAAAAAACTAGGATCTGATCCACCGTAATGGTTTGAAAAGGATTTGCTTCAACCCACTTCTTAAGGTAATCTATGGCGACCACCAAAAATCTTATCTCTCCGGTCGAAGTGGGGAAAGGACCGACTATGTCAATCCCCCACTTCTAGAACGGCCAAGCCGATGTTACTGGTATTAAATGGTTCTTCACTCGGAGGCTGACCGAGGCATGCCTTTGGCATTCTTCACTGGCCTGTAGTTAGGCTACCGCGCTTTGATGCATGCTGAGCCAGTAGTACCCAGCATTCATGGACTTTGCTACCACCATTCTTGGGCCAGAATGAATCCCGCATATCCCCTGGTGGATTTCCCTGATTACGTAGCATGCCTCGTCCGGTGGCAGGCATATTAGGAGCGGTCCAAAAAACATTTTTCTGTACAATTTCCCATCGTGTACTTGATATTGGAGGGCCTTTACTTTTAGCTTTCTGGCCTGACTTTTATCCTCCAGAAGTTTGCCTGCTACTAAATTATTTAGAACCAGAGTGATCCAGGATTCTACCTGTACGGAGATGGCCATAACTGCGTCACCCTGGCCTATGGCTGGGTTTTGGAGGGTTTCGACCAATACTTCCTTTGACAAATGAAAAAATGAGACCGAGGCAAGCTTACTTAAAGCATCGGCCTTCTTGTTTTTGCTTCTGGGGATATGAACTAATTTACACGTATCAAATGTTGCCATTAGGTCTTTCACCTTTACTAAATATCTGGCCATGTTTTATTCCTAGGCCCCGTATTCTCCGTTGACCTGCTTTGCGACCAATAGTGAATCCACGTGTCCCAGAATGGATTTGACCCCAACTTTGGATGCATTTTGAAGCCCGGATAAAAGTGCTTCATATTCGGCTTCATTGTTTAATGTTTTGAAGTCAAACCGTAGGGCATATGAGAATTCAATTCCTTTCGGATTGATTAAGATCAATCCTGCCCCTGCGCCTTCTCTTCTTGAAGCTCCATCAGTATACAAGTTCCATACTTTTGGGATAACTGGACTTTCTCTTGTAGGAACTTCAGCCAAGAAATCGGCAACCGCTTGCCCTTTTACCGGACCTCTCGTTCGGTAGGTAATATCAAAGGAGCTGAGCTCGATGGCCCACTTGGTTAATCGGCCGGAGATTTCTGGCTTTCTAAGGACCTGCTGAATCTATAGATCGGTTTGTACTTCGATGTTAAAAGATTTGAAGTATCTTCGCAGCCTTCAGGACGCATGAACCAAAGATAAAGCCAATTTTTTGATCATGGGGTATCTTATATCATATTCTTTTAGAACGTGACTGACATAATACACCGGAATTTGAGCCATGTTCCAGTGGACCACCAGCATCGTGCTTATCACGAAGTGTGAGGCGGATAAATACACTGTGATCGTTTCATTGGTCACCGGAGCAGTCAGTGTGGGGAGGGATACTAGACAGACTTTTAACTCTTGAAAGGCCGCGTCTGCTTCCGAGCTCCATTCTATCTATCCCTTCCTAGGGCTTCGTTTAGAAAACTCATTAATGTTATGGTTTTATCTGCAGCCTTGGAAATAAAGCGATGTAGTGCGACTAGCTTTCCATTTAGTGATTGAATTTCTTTCACTGTTCGAGGGGGTTGCATTTTTATCACTGCTTGAACTTTATCCGGATGGGCCTGGATTCCGAATTGTGATACCCATACCCCTAGGAACTTTCCTTCTTCAAGACCGAACGAACATTTCTTAGGATTTAGCTTCAAGTTTATGCATCGGAGCCGTGTGAATGTTTCTAGTATATCGTCCATCATGTTGTCTTCGGCCTCAACATAGATTTCTAGGTTACGGCTGATCTGGTTTTTGAAGGCTGTATCCATTAGCCGCTGGTACGTAGCCCCTGCATTTTTTAAGCCAAACAGAATTTTGATGTAACAGTATAATCCCTCGTTGGTAACGAAAGCCATTTTATCCTCATCTTCGAAGGCCATCTTTATCTTGTGATAACCTTTGTATGCATCAAGGAAACATTTAAGGCAGAAATTGTCTACGGAATCAATCTTGAGATCAATTTCCAGGAGGGGATAACAATCCTTCGGGCATGCATCGTTCAAGTCAGAGAAGTTTACGCACATTCTCCAGGTGTTTTCTTTTTTGGTAACCATTACTGGGTTTGAGACCCAAGTTTGGTAGCTAACTTCCCGAATTATGCATGCGTCCAATAGTTTTCGCACATCTTCGGCGATCACTTTATTCTTTACCAGAGCCATGTTTCGCTTCCTCTGAGCCACCGACTTGACGACGTGTGAGACTTTTCGCTTATGTTCAGCCAATGCTCCCATAACTTCGACCATATCGGAATGTTGCCAGGAAAATACGTCCAAAGAACTAGATAACTGTTTCCATAACCGGGTCTTGATATGGTCCGGGAGTTGTGCACCGATGGTGATTTTTTGTTCTAGAAAATCTGGGTGAATTGATCTTCACTCTGCCTTACTTCCGTAACACACATTATGGATTTGGAATGGAGGGTGGCTATATACCAGTTTCAGATGGAAACTTGAGAGAACCATAAATTGTAGAGCTGATAATACCGAAAGCACATTTCTGGTCTTCCTAAAATTACATTGTGTACCGATCGTACTCCTACCACCAAAAAGGTAAGATGTACTGTTCGTATCAGATCTCTGGTGCCTAGTGTGGTGGGTAAGGTGATTTGGCCGAGAGGCTGAATGACTTCTGTAGAAATATTATTAGGGGCATGGAGACTAGAGTCAATTTTTCTTTTGTCTGGGGGGCTAACTGTTGGAAACATTGCTGATGTCTCTAGAAGTGATGGGTGGAAAGGTGATAGGCTGTTGCATCCATAGTGTTAAGTGCGGGCTAGAGCGCTTTATGCCTTGGTTGTTTGCTTTTCGGATCATACATATACCGGATTGATTGTTCGGATTTTCGATAGGAGCCGTGGCTGAATTTCCTTCTTTAACTTCTTTAACGACGTGAGACAACTTGCCGGACCTTACTGCCTTCTCGAATTGTTATTTCAAACACCAGTAATCATTCGTGTTGTGACCCTTCGCTCAGTGGTAATCACAATATTTTTTTGGAGTTTTTATCTCCGGTGGATCAGAGCTTTGGTGGTACGGGGAAGTTTGCCTCGTCTGTACTAAGAATTTTGCTAGGGGTTTTTGAAAGATCAGACAGGTTATAGAATCGGGGATTAACGCTACTACCTCATGGGGTTTGGTCACTCCTGGTATAAGGGTGTGTCCGTCCCCGGTGTCCGGTCGGATGCTTATCGAAAGCCGATCCCCATTCTTTTTCCAGGATGAAATCTTATAGTCTAGACTCTGAGTGTCACACCCCAAAAACGTCGCAGCGGAATATAAAACGTAATGGTGACGGAAGCTGGTGCCAATTTCTATCTTGATGTTTGATGCATTAAGTTGTTGAACATATTATCTTATTTAAAACCTAAGTTTTAAACATTTCGTTTTTAAATATGACACAACCACGACATAGTTAAGTTGTTTTGATCCTTACGGATCTTATTACATTCGTCCCAGAAAGTTTTAAAAGTCAGTCCAACATATTTAAGTAACAAAACATGCATCGAAACCACAAGATACGCCATAATTCCCGAAGCCGAACTCTAGTACCTGTAGACCACGTTAAATCAAGTGTCAACGCAAAGGAAGGTGAGTTCACGTATTCACATAGAAACAATATTATTCCAAAGGAAAACTTTCCAATTCAGTGTTTATTTGAAAACATCCATATAATTTTAGAAAGTCAATTTTACTTCCTTAATAAAATCCATGGGCCTTCTGTCGGTTCATCAATCCGAAAACAGTAATATTGCCCAGGTTTTGTATATTAAATTATTGCGTCAATTTTCAGGCTCGTATGTTAGCTAGACAATACGAACTATATATTAACCATGCAGGGATAATCAAAGCTAGACAATAAACAGAATATCAATTCGTCGTTTGACTTGACACGGGGTGACCGGTCACGACGGGGTTGCCAACCCGATAGATCTATCAACAATTCCTCGCGTGCAATACTTAAATGATTAAACAGCATCATGGGCGCAGGGTCCTCTTGAAGGACAATATGATGTCTGACTCACGTACAATATATATATCCTACTAATATGACAATTTAATACACGATGTTGTACGAATACCCTGAGTCTACATCATTCGAGACCCAGGCCAGCATCTGTCCCCAACTATACAGTCATGTTTCGCCTAGGAAATACCGTATCATCCCAATGTCCAACATTTATTCATCAAAAAACGTTTTTACTTCGAAATGTATGACTTATCAAATTTCATATATTTTCATCGAAAATATATATATTTTATATTAAAAGGTATGTTTTATTTCAAAAACATTATTAAACCCTTTTATTGACATGTTCTACCCCCAAAATATACACAAAGCAGTAAAAAGAGGGGTTTAGTGACACTCAACTTTGGGTGCGTATTTTAAATAGCGCAATCCCAGAGAGTGATTTCTACATGTCCTATTATATATAGGAATGATTTTAAATCAACACACATAACACAAAAATCCTAAGTTTCTCTATTTCTTAGAATTATCACATAACTTTGAGATTTTCTTGAAAAGTTGTCATTTTTTATTATGTTGGCACGTTAATATATATATGAGTCCATATATATATACATATATATATATATATATTGAACGATTTTATTGGTGACCATTATTGCGTAAATCCGTTAACTTTTCCGTTTATACGCAATATACCTACGATTTACGCTTCATAATATATATACATAAACGTTCACATAATTTAACACCGTAACACGTGAAATCTTGTTAACTTATCTATTTTATCATTTTTAAAGCAAATATACATAAAACATCTCATATGTACCAATTTCATGCTCGACAAACAACTTACACTTTTAACGCAATTTTTTACCGTTTCTACCGCACAAAACATACAAGCATACATGCGTAAGCTTGATTTCTAATATCATGTTAAAAACATATTTTCACATTCTCATGTTTAAATCACATAACACATTTTAACACATAAGGTTCACCCAAAATTTTACCTATACTAGTGTATATTGAAAAATACGTATTTTAGCGATTCGGTAACGGTTTCGGGCGTCGGAAGTCACGTATGACCAACCAAACACCAAGTAAACTTAAAATTAGTTAAAATACTTATTTTTAGACTAAAAATATCAGTTTACTTACTGATTTAACTCAGTTTCGTAAAAATCGTTCGAAAAGCCGATTTTTGACCGTTTTAACGCATAGTTTTGCGTTAAACGTTACTACAATCATCCCAACTCGAAATGACTTGATATTTTAACACAATACATGTTATTTACTGATTAAAATAGTGATTATATTCATATTAGTGCAGTTTTTGTGTAAGTCACGTAAATCATGCGATTTCACGTATTTTACAACTCATAAAGCACCAAGTACAACATGCAAAGCTAGTAAATATTATGACAAAGTTATATATCACTAAACACTTTAAAATAACTTTATTTTAGTGTTTATAATATGATTAAAATCTACTTTTGTCAAATCATGTTCTATTCATCTTTTCTTGATCATATTTCAACATGCATGTCGAAATATGTGCATCTAATGCACCAATATCATATCAACATTAGCATACATGAACTAAATCATATCCATTATGAATTTAACTCATGTTCAAACATTCAAGAACATCATATTCTTCATATATCATCATCTAATCATTTAACCTAAATGTAAGATTCTCTCTATTTATGAACATATGACCAAAAACCCATATGCATGTGTATACATATATACATACATGACACCACACACATGTGTACATAAACATCAAATATTCCACTTTTCATGACCATCTTTAATCATAGAACTTTCATAAAAATCATTCCTTGATCATGCATGCATTAATCTTCCAATAATCACATCAATCAAGATTTTACAAAAATCAAAACACAACCTCTAACATGTATACATATATATTTACGGCAACACACATATATATACACTTCCATTTTTATTTTGTTTAAAAAACCATTTATTTTTAATTTCAAATTTGTGAAAGATTCCAAGAATCAAGAGAAACCTTCCAACATCATGAACATCACCAAAAATCAAGTGTATGATTTAAAAAGAAATTTTATACCTTCAAGATTATTGGTGAGTTTTGACAAGATTTTGAAGTTTTGGGGCTTGGTTCTTGCTTGAAACACCTTCAAATCACCTTTGGATCATCAAAAGTGCTTAAAACTAACTTGGAAGGGACTTGAATCTTCATGAGAGGTTTGAAAAACGAAAATGGAAGATGAGATAGGGGTGTTCGGCCGTAGATTTTTTTTAGAGAGAGAGAATGGTGTGATTTGTTTTGGGATATCAAGATTATACAAGAATATGTTAGATTTTATTTAAATTTTCAATCATTCTTACATGTCCCAAAACTTGACAAATGGCAAAAGGGAAGAGAGGTGTAACACCCTTATTATTATTTAACGGTTTTCGTATAGATGACGAAAATAAACGGGTAGTTATGATTTCAAATACATTGAAAATACGGGTTCATTAAACGTTTTACAGAATTAAAAACTATACAACATATTATGTGTGAGTTCGTCATTTTACATAACAACGATACATAGTGCGGAAGCTTATTTCTTGATCGTGTTCGGTTCTTCGTTGTGCTTGATCGTCCTTCGGTGCTAAAATTATACCTGAAACTCATAAAACATGAGTTGGATTAGTCATACGTAACTTAAAACGTATTTAAACGAGTCCGGGAAGCGAAACTGATTAAAATATTTTTTTTCGCTAAAACAGGGTTTTTCGCGCCACGCGAAGGAACCCAGTTGCTCCCTCGCGCCACGCGAGGGAGACCGTTTTCCAACAGGTCTGCAGCTCAGTTCAGCTATGCCAGTTTTTACGGAAACGGCCATAACTTCTTCGTCATTGATCTGTTTTACCCGATTCTTTTTCCTACGCGACCGTAATTTAATTCTCCATCTAATGGAGTTAAAACCCAACATCCAACAAAATAAATTTTTAGACTTTTAAGCCTTCGACTCATCACCTTTTTACCGAATTTTAACCCGTTTATGCATTTTATCAAACAAACATGATTGTTTGATCCCGATTTCACATGAACCTTATAATTTCAATGTTGTCTATCATATTAGGTTCAATTCACAAGTTTATGTATAATCTTAAACTCATTTATACTTAAATGATTATTTTGACCCGTTAAGGGTATTTAAGCACTTTCGAGCCTAAAATAGCTTTCGATTGCTTCTAGCATTCCATTACCACATTTCTTATCCTATAATCTCCCACCCCAACTGTATTTAAGGTAGGTTTAATGTGGTGATCAATATAAACCAAATTTTACCTCTCGAATCATTATTTTACTGCAAAAACTCAAATAGTGCCATTTAGCTAATACAATACCTCTTTCAGCTTCTATACTTATTCTAAGTATTTACCTAGTCATAAAACTCGTTTCCAAACAACCTTTAAGGGTCGTTTGTTCCATTTAGCCTACAAGGGCGTTTTGGTCGATTTTAGTCCTTTTATGACGAAGGACTCTCTCTCAAATTATTCGACCAAAATAACACTTTTAACTACAACATAATTATGCGTACCTGGCCCGGATCAACAAGTAGACCCGATTTATACCTTGTTTTCATTATCACACCATCCATGGTGACGTAATTATCCGATTTGCTAATCGTTCCTGTTATCATAAAACTTGACAACCACATTAGTCGATATTGTCAAATGGTGTTGTCACCACCATTCGACCCATTTGGACTCTATTCCCAACGTTATCTATTTAATAAAAAATATCGTTTTTGATTTCCAATTCATACATCCATCCCATCCCGGATTTTATTTCCATACCCTTTTTCTTTTACACTCTTTTCTTACAAGTTCAACCCATTTCGGCTTATGCCATGAGTATCCTTTTAACCTTGATTTACATTAGTCGACATTTGACAAATTTCCGTATTTCCAATATTATCGTTTTCACGTTTACAATGTATCGAATAAATGAGTATTCTACATAAGTGTGCAAATTACACTTACCTCGCATTCACACCACGCTTTTCTTTCCGTACTTACTCCGTTTGACCCGCTCCCTCCTCCAAGCTTTCACCTAGCTTGTTACGCGTCAAACTATTGTCAATCATTTACAAGGCGGTTAAATTAGTCATTAACAATCACGACCATTCCACCTCACTTATTTTCTATGTCTAATTATCATTCATCACATCGTAGGTCAGTTTGACTTTTTAAAAGTCAAATGCCCATTAGTATACTAATTGCATATTCGAGTTCATCAACTAGTCTTAGCGTTCTTTAATTACCCGGTAGGCATTATCTTTAGACCACCGTTTTAACCAAAGTTCTAACCACGTTTATCACATTTTAATCACTTTAGTTAGTTCAAGCGATTATCAAGACTAATTTATTCATTCATTTCACAAGAACTATGGGTTCTCATCTTTAAGTGAGACCCGTTCATCATATCACTAGCATTCATCATGACATCTTATATAATCAAGTTCTTCATATGAACTAGTAGGTACCCAAATTCACTTAGGCATTACATCGAACACCTTATGAGCATGAAATCTTACTACTAGAAATCAAGCTCAAGACTAACTATTTAACCAAGATTTAAACATCTTTTTACATGTTCATGACAAATCTTCATACCAAAAATTCTGGATTTGCTTCATAGAGCTCTAATACACTAAGTTAACAAGGATAATTCTAGTGTTTAACATAATTCTCCAAAACCCACTTGACACATAAGAGTATGATCATGAATTCACAATCATGAACATCAATTTAACAAATAAATGACTAGGGTTTACTCTAAGACATAATATTACTTCAAGATTCATCCATGCATGACATAATCAAGCTCAATTTCAGTTTCTTACAAATAAACTAGAATTTGAGATGGATCAAAATATCACAATTTTACATACCTTATGATCCTTTCAACTAGGTGTTCATGAATTTGTGCTTGAAATTCGATTTAGACTTGATTAGAGGCTCCAATTTGTGAGTTTTGTGAGGATTTTAGGGTTTGAAGAAACCCAGGTCGCCCCCTACTTCTTTGTACGACCAGACATCCCCAAATAGGGTGTTTGGTTTTTGTTTTGATTAAAACTAGCAACATAAGTTTCAATTTTAACATCTTTGGCCCCTCCATTTTCCTTAGTTCATAATTTAAGTGTTTTAACCCACTCATAAGTCACTATCTAACTAGGTTAGAATTATTCCTAGTTAGCTTAGTAGGTTCGGGAAGTCGTAACTCGTTTTACTTTAAGTCCCGTTAAATCGGGCCTTTTATCTTCCTATTTTCTTGAAAGCTCTTATTCACTTTAAATAAATATTAGGATTATTCAATTAATTTCTAATACTTGCCAGTTTACTTTTACCACTAACGGTACTTTCCCTGTCTTTAGTATTAACGGGGTTTAATTACCAAACCCGTTTTCGGGGTGTTACAAGTCTACCCCCCTTAAAGAGGTTTCGTCCTCGAAACCTTTTCTTACATAATTCATTGAGTTTAAACTCAATGTATTCTACCCGAGAAATTACTTATACTTTTTAACCAATCGTTAGTATTACCCGAAAAGTATGGTAACATCTTTTTGGTTACTAATTGTCTACATATCTCATACGACATAGTGTAACTTCGAAATAACGTAATCTCGTTATTTCCACTAGTTTAGTTAACTTAGCGATATCCATCGCTTTCATATACTATCGAATTCCTTATGAATCCGTTACTTTGACCCATTTAAAGGTCTTTAGTGAAATCTTTCACTTTTAGCAACAATTTCTTTTGTTTTTAAAATTCATTTATTCGGTTCAGTTATACCGAATCCACCGCTTACAGGCAACCAAATTACTTAAATGACCTTAACCGGTCTCACTAACTCGACTTATTAGTCCAGTTACTTTTTACCGCTCGCTTGGTTATAATGTGATTCCACTTCACATTGCATTTCTTGACCGTGATCGTGTCACGTCATGTTTAATTTATATCAACCTTTCATTTAAAAAAAAATCACTTTTCGAATATATCGTCTTGCGCCTATCAACGTCAAGACTTGAATCCTTCATGCTTACTATTCAAATTCCTATCAGAATTTATATTTGTAAAAACGTTATTTCTTACTAAAACCGAAGTTTTAGTTTAGGATCTTCTCTTAACTTTTGTCAATTATCCATACCAGGATATTGACAGTCCATAATTTATTCCTTTATAGTCTTAGTTTTATGCGGGGATTCTTAACTGATTCCCTCGCTTTATCTAATTAACCGCGTTAGTCTGTCAACATGTTTATTTCGCGCTTGTCTTATATTTAACAAGTGCTTTGTATCTGTTATGACAATATCTTGACTTCAAATAGTTTTACCGGCTAGACTAATCAGTCGCCGTCACTTTATACCCCGTCACCCGGGTATACTATTTTGCCACCTCCGGCCTTATGTGTGTATAAGATTTTCTAAATCACTTCATACCACTTATGTTTTGTTAAAACGTTGTTTTTGACTAAAAACCGAATTTTTTATTTTACGTTTCCTCTTTGTCTCACTAGTTTGCGTTTTTACTGTATATATTCCTTTATAACCCATCACGTAGGTTCATTAATGTTTCGCGCTTCCATTATTCAGTTTGCGCTTACTTGCACTACTTAGTTTTTATACCTTATTTATCTCGTTTGACTTGTTCGTGTGAAATTTCATCACATGTGAACATCAAACTCCATTCTTTATTCGGCCCGTTCAACTTTAAAATAGTTGAGCGTAGTTACTAACATTTCTTGTTTGCAAATTTTCATTGTCTTTTAGTCATGACTCATATTCCGAGTCTTTTGACTTTCTATTTCGCGTTCCCGTCTCTCGGTTTACGCATTCTTTCCAAATCCTACCCATTCATCGGGTATCTTTACTGTAATCATTTTCACGTAACCATTCTTATATGGTTTTAGATGTTATTTTAATTTATTTGATCGTCTTAGCAAGATACATCGCTTTTATTCTAATTAATCCTTTATTCTTTATCCAATTCGTTTGACTTGTCCATGTGAATTTCATCACTTGTGACAGTCAAACTTTTATCCCTATGCCTTAGCATTCCTATTAGTCAGTCTGTATTTTTTTTACTTGATCCTTGTCCCTTCTCTCGGGCTAGTTATCCTTACGTAATACACTTCCGTCATCCGACTTACGTTTACGTTTACTATCAAATATCTTACTTATTTGATTCATTTGGGTACCATTTAAATTAGTCCCATTCACCCCACCCTTACTACATCGGACATAAATGTGTCCATCATAAGAAGTTCATGGTACCACGTGTTCACTACTTACTTGGCCAGAGTAAGCGATCAACACCTGGTATACATGACCTTTTTATAATTTTCACATTACACCCCATGTAAGTAATGCCTCTATTTGTTTCTCTTGGAAACGATATCCCGAATACATTTTCTATTCGGGTTTTTCCAAGTTTTTAATCTACATATGCAACTTTCAATTTCTACATATTTGTTGCATATTACTATTTATGCGATTAAACTTAAAAAAATGTGCACCTGGTAATGTTTGCCCTAACGGGCTTCTCTTGCCATTAACTTTGTTCGCGGTCGTTACGCGATTTAGTCCTTGGTGAGCATGCTCCTCTTGTCATACTTCGGACCGTTCTTCTATCATATCCGTAATTTGTTAAACTCTCGCTATCCTTATCTGCGAGTGTCCTTCAACTAAAACATATACAACAGTTAGTAATTTCAACAATAAAGGATGCCCATATTATAATACAAGGCTTTTCTACTATACGCATCAACGCGTGTAATTTCGTTGACTATATCTATTCTATATCGTTTTTATTGGTGTAACGTGTATTACACGATAACCATATGCGTTGTTCTCAACACTTTAATCATACTAAACCTTTGATATACATGTACTTACCGGATTTGCGATCAAGCCTCGAACCGAACACATTTGTCAACAACCTTGAGCTCTGATTACCAACTTGTAACACCCTTATTATTATTTAACGGTTTTCGTATAGATTACGAAAATAAACGGGTAGTTATGATTTCAAATACATTGAAAATACGGGTTCATTAAACGTTTTACAGAATTAAAAACTATACAACATATTATGTGTGAGTTTGTCATTTTACATAACAACGATACATAGTGCGGAAGCTTATTTCTTGATCGTATTCGGTTCTTCGTTGTGCTTGATCGTCCTCCGGTGCTAAAATTATACCTGAAACTCATAAAACATGAGTTGGATTAGTCATACGTAACTTAAAACGTATTTAAACGAGTCCAGGAAGCGAAACTGATTAAAATAATTTTTTTTTCGCTAAAACAGGGTTTTTCGCGCCACGCGAAGGAACCCAGTTGCTCCCTCGCGCCACGCGAGGGAGACCGTTTTCCAGCAGGTCTGCAGCTCAGTTCAGCTATGTCAGTTTTTACGGAAACGGCCATAACTTCTTCGTTATTGATCCGTTTTACCCGATTCTTTTCCTACGCGACCGTAATTTAATTCTCCATCTAATGGATTTAAAACCCAACATCCAACAAAATAAATTTTTAGACTTTTAAGCCTTCGACTAATCACCTGTTTACCGAATTTTAACCCGTTTATGCCTTTTATCAAACAAACATGATTGTTTGATCCCGATTTCACATGAACCTTATAATTTCAATGTTGTCTATCATATTAGGTTCAATTCACAAGTTTATGTATAATCTTAAACTCGTTTATACTTAAATGATTATTGTGACCCGTTAAGGGTATTTAAGCACTTTCGAGCCTAAAATAGCTTTCGATTGCTTCTAGCATTCCATTACCACATTTCTTATCCTATAATCTCCCACCCCAACTGTATTTAAGGTAGGTTTAATGTGGTGATCAATATAAACCAAATTTTACCTCTCGAATCATTATTTTACGGCAAAAACTCAAATAGTGCCATTTAGCTAATACAATACCTCTTTCAGCTTCTATACTTATTCTATATATTTACCTAGTCATAAAACTCGTTTCCAAACAACCTTTAAGGGTCGTTTGTTCCATTTAGCCTACAAGGGCGTTTTGGTCGATTTTAGTCCTTTTATGACGAAGGACTCTCTCTCAAATTATTCGACCAAAATAACACTTTTAACTACAACATAATTATGCGTACCTGGCCCGGATCAACAAGTAGACCCGATTTATACCTCGTTTTCATTATCACACCATCCATGGTGACGTAATTATCCGATTTGCTAATCGTTCCTGTTATCATAAAACTTGACAACCACATTAGTCGATATTGTCAAATGGTGTTGTCACCACCATTCGACCCATTTGGACTCTATTCCCAACGTTATCTATTTAATAAAAAATATCGTTTTTGATTTCCAATTCATACATCCATCCCATCCCGGATTTTATTTCCATACCCTTTTTCTTTTACACTCTTTTCTTACAAGTTCAACCCATTTCGGCTTATGCCATGAGTATCCTTTTAACCTTGATTTACATTAGTCGACATTTGACAAATTTCCGTATTTCCAATATTATCGTTTTCACGTTTACAATGTATCGAATAAATGAGTATTCTACATAAGTGTGCAAATTACACTTACCTCGCATTCACACCACGCTTTTCTTTCCGTACTTACTCCGTTTGACCCGCTCCCTCCTCCAAGCTTTCACCTAGCTTGTTACGCGTCAAACTATTGTCAATCATTTACAAGGCGGTTAAATTAGTCATTAACAATCACGACCATTCCACCTCACTTATTTTCTATGTCTAATTATCATTCATCACATCGTAGGTCAGTTTGACTTTTTAAAAGTCAAATGCCCATTAGTATACTAATTGCATATTCGAGTTCATCAACTAGTCTTAGCGTTCTTTAATTACCCGGTAGGCATTATCTTTAGACCACCGTTTTAACCAAAGTTCTAACCACGTTTATCACATTTTAATCACTTTAGTTAGTTCAAGCGATTATCAAGACTAATTTATTCATTCATTTCACAAGAACTATGGGTTCTCATCTTTAAGTGAGACCCGTTCATCATATCACTAGCATTCATCATGACATCTTATATAATCAAGTTCTTCATATGAACTAGTAGGTACCCAAATTCACTTAGGCATTACATCGAACACCTTATGAGCATGAAATCTTACTACTAGAAATCAAGCTCAAGACTAACTATTTAACCAAGATTTAAACATCTTTTTACATGTTCATGACAAATCTTCATACAAAAAATTCTGGATTTGCTTCATAGAGCTCTAATACACTAAGTTAACAAGGATAATTCTAGTGGTTAACATAATTCTCCAAAACCCACTTGACACATAAGAGTATGATCATGAATTCACAATCATGAACATCAATTTAACAAATAAAAGACTAGGGTTTACTCCTAGACATAATATTACTTCAAGATTCATCCATGCATGACATAATCAAGCTCAATTTCAGTTTCTTACAAATAACCTAGAATTTGAGATGGATCAAAATATCACAATTTTACATACCTTATGATCCTTTCAACTAGGTGTTCATGAATTTGTGCTTGAAATTCGATTTAGACTTGAATAGAGGCTCCAATTTGTTAGTTTTGTGAGGATTTTAGGGTTTGAAGAAACCCAGGTCGCCCCCCTGCTTCTTTGTACGACCAGACATCCCCAAATGGGGTGTTTGGTTTTTATTTTGATTAAAACTAGCAACATAAGTTTCAATTTTTACATCTTTGGCCCCTCCATTTTCCTTAGTTCATAATTTAAGTGTTTTAACCCACTCATAAGTCACTATCTAACTAGGTTAGAATTATTCCTAGTTAGCTTAGTAGGTTTGGGAAGTCGTAACCCGTTTTACTTTACGTCCCGTTAAATCGGGCCTTTTATCTTCCTATTTTCTTGAAAGCTCTTATTCACTTTAAATAAATATTAGGATTATTCAATTAATTTCTAATACTTGCCAGTTTACTTTTACCACTAACGGTACTTTCCTCGTCTTTAGTATTAACGGGGTTTAATTACCAAACCCGTTTTCGGGGTGTTACAAGAGGGGTGGGCATGCATGCCGCCACCTTGTCTCCTTCTCTCTCATATATGCATGATGATTCATATATATATTTATATATATACACATATAGGTTTTAAATAGGTATTTCACTGGATACCGGGTACTTTATCTAGCGTTTTAATCCCGTTTTAGTGCGTTTTAAATTATTTTTATCACTCTAAAAAATAAACCTGCCAGAATATTACTAAACAATATTTTGTTTGCCTGGACTGGCTACGTTGCCGGTATTTGGCAGTATGCGCGCTGTGCTGCGCGGTACGCGCTTATAATCGCAAAAAAAGAAATTTAAGCGTTTTTATTTATTTTTATCCTTCTATAGAAATAAACTCATCAAATTATTACTAAAATGATTATTAGTTGCCTTGACAGACTGTGTTGACAGTATTTTGTCGGTATACGCGCTGCATCGCGCGGTACGCGCTTAAACTCGAAAAATAGAGTTTCTCAGCGTTTTAATTTATTTTCCCTCACAAATATGATTAAAATATTATTCTAATCATAACAGACTATTTTTAGGATTTTAACACTGATCGGGTGGTCACCGACGTTCGTTTCGCATTTTAACCGTTACGCGATAAGCGTTTATCTTACCGTTGCCAGCATAATTTTATCAAAGTTTAATTTCACCAACTCATTAAATTTAACTTATAAACATCATAACCAGTCAAATACAACCCTGTTACCTATTCACAACACGTGTTACAATTGTACGGTACGGCCTGAAAAGCCGGGTGTCACACTGAGGCTGAACTGCAGGCGTTCTTTCCCCTGGCAAAAGCGCGATCTCGTTCCATTAGTACTTCCATTGTTTTAGGAAGGTTTTCATGTAGTTTTTCCACCACCTGATTGTTTCTGACGCCATGACAAAACCCGAAGACCCTCAGCTGATCCACCACCCCGCTGATCCTCATGCTCTCACGATAAAAACGGTCAATGAAGCTATCGAGGGACTCTCCATCTCGCCGACGTATGTTGTGTACTTCAGTTATTTCTCTTGATTAATGTCGTTGTTGGCTGAACTTCTGAAGAAATAACCTCCGGAGCACTTCAAAGTCATTGATTTCCCCTTCATTGGGTGCTTCAAACCACACCCGGGCTGCCCCGGTTAGGGTTTGAGCAAACATGAAACACTATGCCGGCATCGACCATTGCTCTACCCATGCGGCACCATCGAATTCGAACATGTGATCGTCCAGATCCATGGTACCATCATACTTTTTTACTTTGGACGGCATTTTCAGCTTTGGCGGGAGTTTGGCGTGGATAATCCTCGAACTGAATTTTGACTTCTCAGTCATTGAAACTGGGTGATAAGATTTTGTGAGATCCGCATTGTTGACAACCATTGGCTGAGAGCTCGTGGGTGCCACAATGGCGGGGGATGGTCCCGAGGAACCCTGCACATAATAATTGTTGTAAATTTCGTTTATCGTAGTAACAATTGTGGAGAAAGTGGGAATGGCCAAGGCCATAGGACCCGTAGTCCTTACTGGTGTTTCTTCGACGAACAACGTGGTTCGTAAACTGAGGATTTGTTCATCACGAGCTTACTGAGCTTTTAGCCTTCTGAGGAAGCTGACGTTTTTGGCGAGAAAGTCTGTCGTGGGTGGAGTTTGCATCAATACGAAAGGCAATGACGTGTCCGGCCTAGAGCTCAAAGGAGTTGTGACCATCGCCGTGGTGTTCACAGGAGCTGTAACTTGCATGTTAACGGAGGAACCCAGGTTTGCTGAGCATGGAACCGCCATAGATCAGTGATTTTGTTCAAGAAATTCCACTAGTGAAAAACTATGAACGTTAAATCGGATGGCGCCAATTGAAGATCCAAAAAGTGGCCAAACTCAGAATTTACCACGATTAGACCTTAAACAGCTTGAAAAACTAAACCTGCACAAGCAACAAACCGTTAGGCTCGCCGCAGAGGTGGGAGGGCCACTCTACGACCACCCTCTAGCGTGAGGATAAGTATTTGTTTAGAGAGAGAAAGTAGAGAGAGAATGAGAATGAAGGTTCATATAATTGTACTTGAGGTGTACTTGCAAAGGATATTTATACCAGTTGATTTTTACATGACGTCATTTGGATGGAAGAACTTTATGATGGGCGTCCTTTCCATGGACGGAGGGAAGGACCTTTTTGTTATTGGTCATGGCCTTTTAAGCACTTAGTCCTCCGGTGGATGTATATACGCCTGGCCTTCAATGTGGCCCAGACTCGATCATGCATCTACATAACCAAACCATACTTTCACCCTGGACCCACCACTAAATTACTCCCCCAGTTGCATTACTATATTAATAACCCAACCCAAGATCGATAAACCATATCCTCATGACCCAGCCCCATCTAATTAAAATAATTACCTGGTCCATTTTTAATATTATACAAATAATCTAAATTTTTATTTACCCAGCTCTCTTGACCCCTTAGGTCCGACCCGCCACCCTTTATTCTCAGAGTACCATGATAATCATACCCAATCCAGATAATTATTAACGTTTTAACACACATGGACACATTCCCCCTCACTATGTCATCTTCTTTCACAAAATTCACATAAACCCTAGACCTTCTAAGCACCTAACTCCCTCTTTCTTAACGAAATCAAGTAGTTCTTAGGTGCAAATTGTGTGTTTTTTTGGGACGAACAAGACTAACTGAATAGAATATCAAAATTTGTCAAGGTTTTTGAGATTTTTAGACATTTTTGGTCCGAAATTTGGGGGGGGGGGGGGGGGGGGGGTTGGTGGGTTTTTTTCATGCTTTCATCTTTGGTGTACATTTCTTGTTTAATCATCATTCAAGGTATGTTTTCACCCATTTTTGCTAGATTATTACAGATCAACGGAAAGAATGGGATTGTGTCAACTTTGAATAAGGTAGGTTTTTTATGTATATTGAGTTAACTAGCATTCATTTGGGGATATCTGACTTGTTGGATGTTTATTAGTGTTATGACTTGATGAAAGTAGGATTATTATTGGAAACAAGTGTGGGTATGACACACTTGTGTGAATTTGATGGTAAAAAGGGTTGGGATTATGTTGAATTCGGCTTTTTGATGATGTTTTGCTAAAAGGTAGAAAGATGGAAAGTCTTAGAAATGGTTTGAAAGTTATATTATCTTGGTTAATTGAAATTGGTATCTTTTTAAGATTTAAACTCTTTTTCAAACAAGTAAGATAAATATAATTAATCAACTAGTCGGGTTAGCATAATGTTATTTGTTGAGTATGAGAAGTTGATTGTTGGAAGTTTTTGCTTATAGTAGGTAAAATGGCATGTGTTCGAGCGGGTAATAAAGGGAAGGCACAAGAGGAACTTTCTAAAAGGGCTTCAAAGAATGCAAAGAAGCAACTTCTTGTGGTAGAGGAGTCGGATGACTCGGACTTGGAATATGATGCTTCGGATGAGGAAGAAGAAATAGAAGAAGTAGAAGAGGAAGACGGGAATATTGTTTAATAAGGAAGGGATATCAGAGTGGGATGCATCGAATATATTATCTAGGTATCCTGTTGAACATAGAGCGGCTATGTATCGTAAGAAGCTTAAACAAAGTACACAACCTAGGAAAGATTTATTTTTACGTGAGAATTTTATAGTTTAGAAGGATTTTCATGCATTTGGTATATAGGAGCATTTCAAGAAGATAGGTTAGCTTGACTTTCTACAGTTTATCGGGGAGATGGGATTTATATGGATTAAATTACAGAGTGGATGTCTAGTTTAGAAATAGATGAGGAAATAATCAACCGATTACTACTTGTTTGATTGGAAAGGTTAATGGTGTGAACATGGTGTTGTCATTTGACGAGATAAAGAGGATAAGTAAGTATGATACTAAGTCTACTTTGAAGGTGTCGTATACATATCCTAAAGACGCGGAATTGGCAGATGAGACAAAGACGGAAGAGTGGAAAGTGAGAGTTTGAAGTTTTTTTGATGTGCCCCCAGGGGTTGATTTGACAAATTGGTCCTTGAAGGCAGATATTTTACGCCGTATGCCTAAGTTTCTTATACGGTTTATAACCTACAATGTTATGGCGCGTACTGGTAATTTAGGTAAGGTAAGTTTTCCTGAAATGTTGCTTCTTGAAGCTTTAATGATAGGTGCCCCAAAGTTGTCGGCCAAACACCTTATCATGTTCAATGCATGGGGGGCGAGAGAGAAAGAACAAAGGATGATGATCCCTCATGTTAGATTGTTATCTTTGTTGTTGAAAAAGCAAGGGGCCATTCCTAAGGGGCTTTACGGGCGTAAAATGAAGCAAACAAAAGTTAGTATGGATATGTTCACTAAGGCGTCTAGGTGGAGTTGTACTAAGATGTGAACTAAGCATATGTTGACTGTGAGGGGGACGAACGAGGTTCCAGAGATAAATATGGGGAGGGGCAGAGATCATATATGGAAGAGGATGAGGAAATTCAGGTTCGGGCTGATACAGGTGTTCAAGAGGGTGTTCCTATGGAGGCCGCCATGGAACCAAGGAGAGTTGTGAATGTAGGTGAGGGTGCTCTACATGAAGCAGTGTTGGAGCCGTATCTGACTGGGTTCACCCTGGAAATGTTGGGGACACCTTATTATGTTCATATGTATGATATGATGATACGAGCCAGACCCCCAGTTTTTTGGACATTGGATGAATATAAGAGAACTAAGTTTGATAGGCTGTCTCAGGTGATATAGGAGACTAGGATGTTTCAAAAGTTGGTGATATTGTAGAATCAGCAGCGGGTGGGTGAAGGATCAAGTTCGCACGAATCGTAGGGCATGCATGCAGTGCTAAAAGGCTATTATGAGATGGTTCGTACGTGACAGGATACGCCTCCATGAATTTGATGGGTAGTGTGTGTGTATTTTTTTAAACACTCACTGATTAGGGTTGCATCCATGATCAAGTCCACGTGTTTTTCTTAATCTTTTATTTAGCTTGTTATAATTGTTACTTTACAACTTTTGGAATGGTTGGGGTGGATTGGGATGTTCTATGGGATGTTTGAGTATTATGGTAACATTTTGGTTGGAATGTGTTTTGATAGATCTTAAGTTAGCAAATGGTACCTCGTCCTGTTATTTATAAAATAGTTTTTATGAAAAGCATACATTGGGGACAATGTATCCCATGTGTGGGGATGGGGGAACCCGAGGGAGAATGTTTAGAAGTTAAAATAAACACGAAGCGAATTTGAAAAAACATTGAATTTTTTTTTGAAAATTTTTGTTTCTAAGTGGGGTTAATTGCACTTGAAAACCGCATTTTTAGTGTAAATCATCAATTTTTCAAATGCTAACTTATCGGCCTAGGTCCTTAGTCATGGCCTAATTCTATAAAGAAGTAATATGAACCGTTTTTAGAAGGTGTTTTATAGAAAATTTTTAGAATTGCCTAACTAGGGGTGACAAGTTGTTGGTAATAAATGCATGCACACATCGGTAACCCTATTCCCTACTTTAGTGAGATTTTGAGCCTACTAGATGGTTAGTTGATTTGATACATATATATATTCATTTGTTGAGAGTAGGTCGTATGTTGCTTTGTTTTAGAACTTCTCTGATTTGATACATGTTAAGACTCTGGACTTGATTTATACACATAAATGATAAAGGCAAATTAGAACTCCTTTTTCCTCTACACTTTTGTTTAACCAATTACCCATAGTTGCCAAATTTGATCCTTATAATTATTTGTTTGTTAAACCCAAATCATTACCTAAACTGAACAATTCTAATATCAATAGTCAATGACAATCTATGTGCTTAGTTATGTATTTAGTTGTTGCAAAAAATGAAAAAAAAAAAGAGAAAAATCAGAAAATGTATGTTAGTAGTGTTTAGTTATTGGTCAAAAATAACCCAAAGTTATTCGTTAGTAGGATCAGTATAAATAAAGATTGTTATGGTTTGGTATTCCTCTTTTCTTTTTAGCCACTTAAAAATAGCCAAAAATTACCTACCTTTAGCCTAAGCCCAAAACCCGTAAGTCCTTTAGATATGTGCATTGTCTATGTGGTACAGTGTAGGTGTGATTGTCGTACAAGCTTATGAGTACAGAGTTTCATATTCAGTTGATAAGTGATTAATACTAGTGCATTATATGCTAGTTCTGATATTAAACCGAGGGGAGTGACAAATTGTGAATTGCATGAGAATACAAACTAGGAGCATGTTAGGCTTAGTTGGGTGAATTTTGTTTTAAAATGTGCATCATGTTTGTCTATTGAATTAACATGTCTAATGCTGATTTATGAATGGGGTATGACTTTGGACGCTAACTGAGAATTGATAATGATTAGTGAAGTGTAACTATTAACGTTAGTGGGATTGTTGTGAGAAAGCTTTGCTTGGGGGTAAGCAAAGGTGAAGTGTGGTGATATGATAGAAGGGTAAATAATTGTGTTTTAACATATGTAAGTAGATGATTTTAAGTGTTAATAATCATAAAACATGGTTACTTTGAGTTTAACGGATGGCTTTGGAGCATAACGGGAGATTTCGGGAAGCATTTTGAAGGTTTGGAAGCTTACATGCAAGATGGGAGTTGAAAAACGCGAAAAAGAGAAATATTTTAGTCAAGGGCGCAACCTTGTGTCTGGGGGCGCAACCTTGCGCCTGTCATTAAATAAGCATGCGAAAATTTGGGATTTACCCTATTTACAAATATCTTCAACCTCAAACGCAAAGACCTTCAGCACAAATCATTTTTGGCACGAAAATTCAGTCCCCAACCTCAATTTTCATCAATCTTTCATGCAATCAAGATCCAAGACAACCCTAGAAGATTCAATCATGATGATGAGAGGCTAAAATTGTAACACCCCGACCGCGTAATACAACAAACCGCGGCGGAAACGTCGGGGAGTCATGTCATAGAATCATTGTTTCAAACACATGGTATTTGAAGTTTTGTTTTATATCATTAATAGACTCAATGTTTTGATACAACCAAATAAATACAAACAATTGTCTTTTAAGTTTTAAAGTCACTAAGGCACGAGTCCGTCCTATGTGTAGCATGCGTCAACCATCGTCACATAATAGAACCTGAAAAATATGTGAAAATAAAACGTCAGCATAAAAATGCATGTGAGTAACATAGGTTTTGTGAATTAGATTCATGGCGTTGGATAATGTAAGAAAATATTATATGTTTACAAAAATAGCCATGAATCCTTGATAAAAGTTTGGTTTTTAAAACACTTTGCTTTGATAAAAAGGTTTGTAGTGTAAACAAAATGTACTTTGGTTTTGAAATAATAGAATAGGTAGTATATCAAATATACTTTGGTCTTGAAATAATAGATTAAGTAGTACATCAAATATACCTTGGTTTTGAAATAGGTGAATTGATAGTATATCAAAATATACTTTGGTTCATGAAATAATAGATTAAGTAGTATATCAAAAATATACCTTGGTTTAGAAATGAAAGCATCGTTAGTATATCAAACTATACTTTGGCTTAAAAATAGGATATCAAACTATGCTTTGGTTTGAAAATAGCATATCAACTATGCTTTGGTAGTATATCAAAATATACTTTGGTTTTGGAAATCACAGAATCAGTAGTATATCAAACTATACTTTAGTAAACAATATCACATTGGTAGCATATCAAACTATGCTTTGGATGTATATCGAAATATACTTAAATTGTGATTTGGTAGTATATGAAACTATACTTTGGTTTAAATAGCATATCAACTATGCTTTAGTTTAAAAATAGCATATCAAACTATGCTTTGGGAGTATATCAAAATATACTTTGGTTTAGGAAATAACAAAAGATAAGTTTTTATGGCTTAATTGGAAAACCTTCGTAATACACATTTTGGACATTTGGAGATACATTCAAACCTAGTGTATCAAACTACACTTTGGTGACTATAGATTTAACATGAAGGCAAAATCTATTTGGTTTCTAACATTTCGTACAACGGGAATGGGGTATCAAGTCCTATAGCGCTATACCGTACTACCAATCGGCTTGATCATCCTTAATGAATGTATAAGTATATAAATACGCACCAACAATAGTCTTACAAACTTTGAAAATCAGTATTTAAGCCATAGATAACAGTTTCAATTCGTTAAGGATAAGTACTATGCATGTGAAAACATATAGCTTGAAATCATGAAAATAGTGAATAGGCACATATGAATCACCCCAAAACATTTGCAAAACATAAAAGAGGGGACTATGTTCTCATGTTGAAAATCATGGAAAGTAGAAATAGGCACATATTTTTCACCCCAAAGAATTTAGAAAACGTAAAAGAGGGGATCTATGTACTCACGTTGAAAATCATGGAAAGTAGTAACAGGTACATATGTTTCACCCTAAAGCATTTAGAAAGCGTAAAAGAGAGGATCTATGTACTCATTTGGGATTGTAAGGAGTCCTTGAATCAAGTGAGATAACAAAGCTTCAAACGTGTCCTAATGTGTCCTAACATCGGGTAACTATGTTAAAGTAACGGTACATAATCGGGGGAATCGGATAGAATGAGGTCTTGTAAACCAAATGGGTGTTGGAACTCATATGAAATGGTTAAACAAAGTCTACATTCTGATTTGAAAGTAATCCTAAGTGCTTTTCACCTGTTATGACCCGTTAAGGTAGTTTACGCTACTTTAACATGTCATTTGCGTAACTAAGCATTCGTATGGTTAAATAAGTCCTATGATAAGTCTTAAATACCCAAACATGTTTGAAAATGTTATTATATCAGTTTAGGTGTCAAAAGTTTGTTCACATATGCTTAAAATAAATTTATGCACAAAAGGGCATTTTGGTCATTTTTTTAAGGGCATAATAACGACTTATCATATAACTAACCAAATGAAGTGACCATAAGGTATAACCTCATGAGGTTATTCCCTATACAATTATGGTCACAAATATGTGTTTGGTCGGATCCTAAGATCGACCATATGGGTCGGATTCGAAAGTCAAAGCGGTGGTCAAACCGCTCGATTTACGACCCTAAATAAGCACTAAAATAGAAGTGATGAGATAAACATGTTTGTTTAACTAAGTTAAAAAACTGATTTGGTATCAAAACAAAGTGTTTTGATACCCGAAAATAGTTCCGTCGTAAAATGCACATAATTATGCATTTTGACCGAAACTTTGACTCGTCACTTCGACTAGTAAACGTGGTAATCAGTAGGTATAATCACAAGAGATTATAACCATCGTGATTACGATCACGTTGCAAAGTTCAATTGAACTTTGATTTGACCAATTCATGGTCAAAACCAAAAGTCAAACAGTAGTCCAACTGTTTGACTTTCAGCTTATAATAGCTTAAATAAATAAACAAGACTAGATAGAACAGTTACTTGTGTTCTAGGATGCAAGAATAACTAGAAAACTTAGATGGGAGGCCTCCTAACAAGGTAGCAACTCCACTAAGAGTATTAGAGACAAGAAAGAGCAAATGAGCAAGTCTTATGGGCAGATTTGAGGGGGTATTTATAGTTGTTGTGAAGCCATAAGATCATGCCACATGTATTGAGTATTGTCCAAGGATGTATGGGATTAAAACAAGTATTTGGTCAGGATTTAAGGCCTTGGAGATCACTAAAAAATGCCCACAATATTGAAAACTATGAAAGAAAACATGTGCAGTAGCTGGTTAAGATGATTCTGTCGAAATGCTGCTCTCACGTCGCGCGACAGAGGGGGGGGGGTACCCATCGCGTGACGCCACCACCACCATATATCAGAACTTTTGAAATTTGTCAATAATGTTCCCTGCAGCATGTTTTGATGATTTTTGACGCATTTTTCCATACCCGCTCGTAGCGGAAGCGCGAGGTGTGATCAGTTCGGTTCTCATCGCATAACAATATAAGTGAACATACTAAATGAATAAAAACATGCTCCAATGCCATTTCCACAATTGTTTCAAAAGAACACAACATAAGTTTAAGTGTATCGGTTACAACCCATTAACTGAAAGTACAGTGTCATTGTTTAAAACATTAAAATGCAAGTTCTAAATTGTTAAGGCTTTGACCACCATATCACCGCAAAGAGGTGGTATATAACGGATAAACCCTTCAAGTGGTGGCATGGAGTCTTGATACTTGTTTTCTTGTCTGAAATCCCTGACATGGTCCACTAATTACCTGAAATACATGTTAAGTTGAAAACATCAACAAAAGTTGGCGAGTTCATGCAGTTTAGTTGTATAGATGTATCTGTAAAATGTGAATGTATCTGTAAAATGTGAGTTGTATAAAATGTATCTGTAAGATGCGAGTTATATAAAATGTATCTGTAAGATATGAGTTGTATAAAATGTATCTGTAAAATGTGAGTTGTATAAGATGAAAACCAGTATGTAAAGCGTCAATGAAATCGTTGATATTTAATGTTTAGCAAGGACATTAATATGTGTGACGAATTAGGAAGCAATCCAAACCTAGACGGTTTCGTGTCGACTACCATCGACTGGGACACAAACGAACTCTTCTGTATAGGTCCACGACCAAGAGTGAGGCCGCCAAAACCCATTAGATCCAACCCTCAGTACCTAGGTCCAAACTGGATTAATGGTGCTTAGATGTATGACCCTAATCGCACATGATCTAAGATGTTTCATTCCATGACTTAACATACAATTGAACATGTATTTTCCCCGATAGTTGTAAAGTTGTAAAACATTTAAATGAATAGGGGACATGTACTCACTGAATTGTGTTCCACAAACTGTATATAATTGTAACCTCACTGGCTGTTGTCTTGAATTATATAACGACCTACAAAGGTCCTAGATTTGTTAGACACTTCGGTCTTTGTATTGACTCACGTATAAGTCTTTTATCTTGAATATGTATTAAGACTTGTATGGATTTGTTATTCATTGAATTGTGTATTAGATGTATTAATTGATAAACTGTTCAATATATATTTCGCTAAATATATATATTCTTGTATTTTGTGAGTTGTGTTACCGGGTCAAGTCTTCTTGACTTCGTGTTTCATATGAATAAATTGTATGTGTATACTTCTTGACTTCGTGTCTCGTATGAATAAATTGTATATGTATGAATGTGTCTCGTATAAGTGAACTGTATGTGTATGGATATGTCACACCCCAACCGATGGCGGAAACATCGGGGCATGGCACTGAGCGAAACAGATTGTCCAGAAGTTTCCATAACAATTTTCATTACTATTCAATTTAAAATAACATGTCCCATACCATGTCTCAAACAGTAAACAAATTATTACAGATAAAATCTAGCAAATAATTATGTTCCGACAACTCGGATTTAAATAGAGAAATTGTTTATCTGCTTCTATAGACCCTTGATTCAATTACTACAGACAACTATTTATTAGGCTCTAAAGCTTTATTCTAGCTTCAAATTCCTACCAGATGTGCATCCTAAGCACCTGTCACATATGTTAAAATAAAGTCAATACATAAAATGTAAAGGTGAGCATACAAGTTTGATAATAGCATATAGAGTTCGAATTCGTTTACGCGTAACCAGCACGTACACATAGTGAAATGAAGCACATTAGTTATCGACATAGATCCATCGATACCAATGACTGCGGGTTGACTGCCCGAGGCAGTTCGCAATACATGATTACCACCATAATCCATGCAAGTAATTGTCCTTAACAACCCCCGCGAACGGGTGCTGAGTCCAAACTATAGTACTATCGTTGCTAAGGCAGGTAGACAGCATTCTATGTGTAAACATAACAAACAAGCATTCATAAGCCACGTATAACATGCATTAATAGTCAGCGTTCAAATAGTATTGAGTAGTGTGTTTGATGTGATTTGAATAGTTGTAACGTATGTAACACCCAAAAGTGCATAAAGCAAAAAGGGATCGAGTATACTCACAGCGGTTGATGGATTGAAGGGAGCGCTTAGCGAGTAAAGTTAGCCTGAATGGATTGATAGCATAACGATAAGTGACGCGTAAAACGATACAAAGTGTGAATGGGTTGGATAGCAGTTCGGTCGGATGGTAATCCGATCGGACGACTTGTCATGCGGATAACAATCCGTTCGGATGGTCATCCGGTCGGACGGTAGTCCGGTCGGATGACTATTCGAGTGGATTGTTTCTTCCTATGAGATGAATGTGTTTGTGTATGATGGCTTGTCTTTTAAAGTTTTCGTTGTAGCATTTTGAAAACATTGAAGTATCTCTATCCTTCAAGTCGGTCGATCGGACGGTCAATCGTGCGGATAACAATCCGTTCGGATTGTCATCCGGTCAGACGGTAATCCGGTCGGACGGCGACCTTAGTGATGAGGTTACTTTGTGAAAACATTTCATAGCAGAAGAGTCACTCGGTCGGATGCCCATTCGACCGGGTGGCAACCCTATTAATGAATATGTTGAAAATTGTTTAAGTCTTTAAAGTCCTAGTATCTCATGATCCGAAGAGTAATCCGGTCGGATGGTAATCCGATCGGATGGCAATTCGTTCAATACTCGAACTTTAGATAGAGTTGATTAGGTGTGGGACCCAAGGTGTTATTCGTTCGGATAGCAATCCGTTCGGATGGTCATCCGGTCGGACGGTAGTCGGGTCGGACAGCATTCCGTTCCGATTGTTCCGTTCGTCCTACACTTGGTCGTTTTGATCGTTTGTCGTTTTATCGAGACGTGTTGACAACGTGTTAACCAATAGAACTCCATTTTGACCCACGTGACCAAACCGACCCGGAATCACCCTTGTTCGGCCAGTTACTGGCTCAAGACGGTTGTTCTTGTTTAACCCGAAATCGGTGGTCTCGTGAGTAGAATCCAGATCTTGGACTAGTACAACACTAAGTGTGAGTAGGAGACTAGAACAAAGTCCGATTCTATCAGTTTTGAGTGCATTGAGTGTAAAAGAGTTGAAAGAAAGTTAGAAACCATCTTTCAATCCTTTTCCACTATGTTTATGTTGAGATCTCTACAAGATCTTTGTGTATTTGTGTGGAAATCGGTTAGATCTAGGTTGTTCTTGGTGGATTGAAGTCAAAACATGAAGTTCTTCAAGAACACATGATGACGTCATCCTAGAACACCCGAAATCCAGTGATTTCACGGTTAAAAGTTAAGATTTGAAAGATAGAAAGGTGTAGGAGTGTGTGTTGATCAAGAAAGTACAAGATTTAGGACGAGATCTTACCGGGATTGAGAGAAATCGGAGAAAAGGTGAGGAACACGAGCTGGTCGGACAGAGGTTTCCAAAAGTAGAAAGTTTGAGAGTGACATGGGTATTTATAGGATTCCAAAAGGGGAAAGTGCTGTCCGGTCGGATGGCACACCGCCCGGATGACTATCCGGTCGGGTGACATCTCGGTCGGATGGCACCTGACTCATGGCCAAGTGGCTATCCGGTCGGATGGCTATCCGGCCAGATGGCACTTGGTTCGAGTGTTTGACGCGACAATTTTTGACGTTTCGATTTTGGTTGTGAGCGGTTCGATGCGATAGGGTTTCCTAGTCAAATTACTTTCAGTCCCAATCACTCATATCGAGCACTATCCCTTCTCCACTAATTATCATAGTTCGATTGTGATTCGAGTTCGATGTCGATTGAGTTCGATTGCATTTCGAGTTCGATTGCGTTTCGATTGATTCCCACATGTAACATAAATGAACATGCACAAGTAACACATAAGGCACACACACATGTATAACAATAACTAATATGCGTAGTTCGGGTTGCGATTTGATGTCGATTCGATTAGCATAGTCAGATTATCGTTTTGTTAACTTTATCGCATTGTTACTTCCTACAGTTCACAGTCGTAAGTCGATTAGATTGCGAATAGCACACGTCGATTACTGTAATTATTGACACTTACTCCACATAATACAACTAAAATAAACATACAAAAGAAATCTACTACAAGTCAAGTTGCGCGAAATCGGTTGTTGACTTTGACCTTGACTTTGACTTCTCGAAAACACGGGTGTTACAGAATAATTCCCAAGTATGGGCGTACTTGTATTATGAGTACTTGTATACATCACTATGTATCTTTGATTAAGTATGATACTTGTATAATTGTACTTTCACCAAGTGTTAGGTGTAGGATCGATATTGACCGATCTAGTGAGTCAATCAGAACCAAAATACCACTGTTTGAATGGCGGAAACAAACAAACAGCTTGAATTAAAGAGAATGGAGTAGAAATAGACAGAATATCACTTTTAACACTGTTTCTCATTAATTGATCACAGAAAAATCCGGCAGCATAATGGTTACAACTTGACAGAACTGATACCTAATGAGAAACAAACACAACTATATATAGGGGCTCTAATTCCGCACCTAATGACACCTTGTCATTTCGGACGGAATCACAAACTTCTGATTTCGCTCCAAATGACAAAGTGTCATTAGGAGCGGAATCACAACATTAAACTATAACTTTTACATTCAGCCCCCTACACTATACATAATCGACACATTTGACCCCTAGACCCTATACAAGCTCGACTAAGACTAAGACGTAGGCTTTAGACATTCGTGCATCAACAAACTCCCCCTTGGATACAGCCGGAGTCTTCAGTCTTGGTCTTTAGGTCTTCACAGGGACTTGAACTTCTCTTCACGAGGCTTAGGCTTCTTCAGTAACGCTTTCCTAAGCTTCTCATTCTCGTCGACTCTCTTCTTTTCCTCAGCAGCCATTCTCTGATTTAACGTGTACCTCATGACCTTATCTTTCTCTTCTTGCTCCTTCCGAGCTTTTTCAGCTTTCAATCTTTCCTCTTCTTCAATCTTTCGCCATTTGGAATTCCATTTATTTTCAGAATTTATACCCTTCTGAAAACAAACAGATACTACACGTTGAAACTGCATGGCTTGTTCTCTTTCTTCAGGTTTAAACCAGATCTTGTTAATGAATAGACATTCAATATCCTTTGCAGAGCAATTCATCAGCCAAAGAGGATCATATACAAAGATATTTCTGATCTCATTTCCAGCACGATATGTGATGATAGCCTCAGTCGTCAAACAACTGTACACCCATCCCATAAAACCTTTGTAAAACTCTTGTTCCATCTTCGGTACTGGAATGTTCTTCATAGTTCGAGGCTTCTTTATATTCAGAATAGTTTCTTCATTTCCGGTTTCAGGATTCATCCTTCTAACTTTCTTTGGGTAATGTGGTTGCCAGTGCCTGAAGTTCTTCAATGCTTCAAACTTTATACAGCCCCACATGGGCACATCGTTTTTCCTCACTGGATAGGCCAACATCGATCCTACAATTGGTAAGAAATTCAAAAAATGTGAGAAAAATGTACTAATTCACGCGTATTGGCTCATCACTGGCTTTGATACCAATTGCAGGATCGAATAATCGACCAAATGAGTCAATTCAGAGTCAATACGCACTGTTTGTGTGGCGGGAACACACAAACAGAGTTGAATTAGCAAGAACGGAGTAGAAAACAGAAGAATATCACTTTAAACTACACTTCTCATTCATATATGACTTGGAAATCCGGCAGAGTAACGTTACACTTCAGCTCGTTTCGTTACAAATGAAATACTAGAATAGCCTATTTATAGCCATCTTGATTTTGCTCCAAATGACAACTTGACAGTTCGAGCGGAATCACACAAGTACAATTCATAACAAACAAATATAAATTCCTATTTTGTTTGCATCTTAAATTTTGTTTTCGTGTATGTCTAATTCATGTGATGCAAGAGATGATGTCATTGTTATGATGTCATCATTTAATATGATGACATCATTCTTGTTCAGTTCTGGAACGTAACTGAGACTCGATATAAGACGAAGTCAACAGACAAATGCACCAACATTAGGTGATGTGAGTGAATATATAGTTGCACGTATAGCAATACGTATGTTCTCGTGTTTATTATACGTGATCTTGTATTCTTAGAATATATATACTTATATATTCTAAGATATATTCCATAAGAATATATAATCTATACTTGGTAAAAAGGTATAAAAATCATTTTAAAAACAATCTCTTTTTAAGATTTGTTCTAAAAATATAAATTTAGTCTTTCACAAAAAATAGTATGTTTTAGATGTTAATATATATATATATATATTAACACTCTTAAAAATTTAACTTAACATGTTAAAAATTAATTTTTTAAACATCTTTTTCGGCGTTTCTCCTTATGTATACTTGTTGAAACATTTTTAATAAAAAAAAATCAAAAACTAAAAATATTAAATAAAACAATTAAAAAAAAGGCTAAAAATTGTTTTTTTTTAGAAAAAAATATTTTTTTACTCGACTAGTTTCTCCTCCTTTTTATAAAGAAAAGCGCTGAAAAATTTAAAAAAAAAAATTATTTTTAACATGTTAAGTTAATTCTATAAGATATAACTGTTTTTTAAACATTTTTTTATATTTTTAGTTTTTGATTTTTTTATCAAAAATGTTTCTACTTGTATTTATAAGAAAAAGCGCTGAAAAAAATTTAAAAAAATATTTTTTTAACATGTTAAGTATAATTTTTAAAAGTGTTCCCCCGTTCCCCACTTTTTTAGTGTTCCCCAATGAACCCTCCCCTATATATATATATATATCTTTAAATGTTTCAAAAACAATACCTTTTTAAGTTAAACCATAAGTAATATATTTTGGATACTTGTAGAAAATATATGGTTACTTGTTCGGTTTAGAAAACGTAGTTTACCAAGTCTTTGATATAGTATAAATTGTAGTCCGAAATACTTATATAGTCCGTTTATTTGTTCGTAAGTCCGATTTGTCCATAAGTTGTGTCTGAATACTCGGATCGTCCGTAATTTTCTTTTAAGATGTATTTATGTGTAGTCTTGTAAGACTTTAGTTGTAATGTGTTTTGTGTTTATTTGTATCATTGTATTCAAGTTCCTAACTTTCATGTATATAACTAATACAATCAAATAACACATAGCACATAAGTTATTAAGATTTCTAAATATATATTTTCTCAAAAGTATATATTTATATCTAGTTTTGTTTTTATAAAAACTATTCTTTCAAATCTTTCATTCTAGTAAAGATTTTGTCAAAAATGATAGTTTTTATAACATATGATTTCCAAGAAAAATTGGCCATATTTATTTTGAAATATAAGCTTTGCCATGTTTAATAAAACATATCTTTTTCTTTTCAAAATCACCAACAATCACTCATCTTATTTATAAGAAAAAGCACATGAGATTTATAACATAAACTTAACAAGATGAACTCATAATCATGTAGGGTTTTGGTATGATCTCTACATATGTTTAATAGTTCAAAAACCATACTTTACTTCTAGTTTATTGAACTTTTGTACAAAACCCATGTTGTATGTTTCTTTTTATAAATCTTGTAAAAGCATTATTTTTAGTGAAAAACCTTATTCCCTTTAATAATATGAAAGATTATGATCATCCATTAAACATTATGTTTAACATAACCCTTTTAACATTTTCATGTACACTTGTTAGATCATGTTTTTAAACATCATCTAACAAGTTATTCATATTATATTCATCATAATTAGATCAAATATGCAAGTAATAAGCTTTAAATCATAACATAAACAATCTTTTATATCATGATTTTTAGTTTACTTCTTTGTATTTTTAACTTATACTTGTATGATTCGTTTATTTATAACTTGTTCTTTAACATTATATAAATAAACAATTATGAAAAAGAGATCTAGAAGGCTCACTTCTAGCTCTTGTGGCTAGGGATGATCTAGATGATGATAAAAGTAAAGAAAAAGGATGATCTTGATGTTTGAAAGCTCTTGAGTGGAAGGATATGCTTGCTACAACTTGTGGTTGCTTTAGATCCTCCTAAGTTCCATCAAACTCCATCTTGATCATCAAAGAAATACTTAAAAGTGAAGCTTTTTGGTGGGTGTTCTTGTCTAAAATGATGAACGTTGAGAGAGTTTCAAGTGTGTGAAATGTATGGTGTAAATGTGAGATGAAATGGTTAGTGAATCAAAGTAATTACTTGTTAAAAGTCTCCAACACCATCCACTTGGAAAGGAGAAGGAAAATATCTAAGATCTTTCAATAAGTGGGCAACTTGTGTGGGTTCCACAAGGGGGGGGGGTCATGCTTGGTGAACTTTTTCACTTGATTAAAAGTGTTAGATTTTGTAGAAAATGCTTTAGGAAGCTTAGATGTTTAAGTGTTCTAATTGTTTCAAGGTGTTAAGTGGTCATTACTAGACTAAAATGATCCAAATAGTGTTAGATGGTCAGTAAAAAAAAGAGTAGATATCATTCGGATATTCGTTTGGCGTTGTTTCCGTTAGTCTTTAATTGAACGCTAAGCTTGTGTAAGTTGTGTGAATTGATGTGATTCTTGGTTTAGATGATATCCCAAGGTATTCTAATATGAATTCTAGGTTAAACGACACTTTTGTACATTGCATATAACTTACAATGTTGATTTCTGTAGAATTTCTGCGAAAAAGTGTTGAAATTGTGACTTTTAGTGCTTTTCAGGCAGTTTTTAGTGTTATCGGACTTTGGGAAGGTTTAAACCAAACCCTTGCATTCCTGGTTTGGGTTTCATGTATATTTGATTTTGGACTTTTGTCTGAGTCCTAAAGATGTCATTAAGGTGGTTTCTGCGGATCCTGTGTTTAGTCAGCACACTAGTTCACTAGGTACTATACTTGTTGTTTCGATGCATTGTTTAAACTGTTTCAAATGTAATCAATAAAAATGAATCATGTGCATCATAAATACGTATTCCATGAGTATTCTAAGTGTATGTCATGAAATATGTAGTTCGGATGTTTAAAACGCATAATTGTATAGCTAAAAATGAGTAATTTAAGTGTACGAAAGTTACCGAAAAGTGGCAGTTGTCACACATTTAACCCCCCGTTAAACCTTATTTTAGGAATAATAAGGAAATTAACGCATAGGGGACTTTAACTATGTCCGGAAATGTTGTGGATGTCGGTTCGTTTGGCTGTACGATCGAGTTTTTCGCTTAATTACGACGAACGTTCGAACGGATGCGAAATCGGTCGAAATTACGCAACGAAGGATATTTTTGCATTCTTATTACTAAAATACAATATTTTAATGATTACAAAATTTTTTGGATGTGCGTATATGGTCCGTTTGCAGAACTACGCGAATTGGCATACTTTCCCAGTTTTGACGCAAATAGTTCCTGTGATCGAATAAACTCATTTTTGACATACCGAACCCTCCAAAACTTATTTCTAAGTTATGTTAAGGGTATTTAAGGTATGTTTAGCTTATTTCATTGTTCCAGAGTGTACGTTGCGTTAAACTGATTACGTTTGCGTAACAGTTTACATAAAACTTCCAAAAAAGCTTCTTGAGAGTTCGAAATCGTACAAGATTTGATATGTATAAGTGTCACATGTAATCATACAATCCTGGATATGAAACACAAGATTTCATTAAATTTGAAATTTCTATGAATTGTATAATGGTCGTAAAGGCACAAATGTCACAAAAATATTTTGTGACCACCTCCGAGTGGATGGTTCATGTATGTGAAACTCAAACCTTGTTTAGTTTGTTTTTTGGATTGTTTTTCAAAATTTGAAGAATATTTTGGTTTAGTTTTGTTTCAAAGAATTGTTTGTGTTGCAATTATTCATCTTTTACCATTCGCATTCAGTTTTCTTGCATCGTGAGTAGTTTGGTTATTGGGTGGGGTTTTGGCACTTATGATTTGGTAATTAAATTGTATAAGTTATAATTAAAAACTTGTCTTTGATTATCATTCAAATTAAACCATTAACAAGACCTTTTGGTATCTATCTAATTAAACAGGTTGGGTGAATCATTGAACCAGAAATTCGGAAGGGTTGCTTTTCTTTAAAATTGATAATTTTCTTAATAATACTCGATCAGAAATCTCAAAACTCATTCAGAGCAATAGATTTTTTTTAGTTTTTAGTTAATCTAGGTTTCTACAATCAACACTAACCACGTATTCCCTATGGAGACGACCCTACTTACCCCTGCTAATAAAGGTACCTAGGACAAATTTTTAAACTTATTTTTGACCGACCTTTCGACATCGATCACGTGGAAACGGGTTTGCAAGATTGCATACCGGCCCATTCAATGATTTCACACGCATATGTTTGATGTGAGAGAAACGTATTTTTTTGTCGCTCGAAACCGAGATGCCAAGAAAGTAGCTTAGCGGACCTAAAAATTTCATTGCGAACTCATGTGAAAGATGTGCCATTAGGTTCTCTCGTAGAAGATTAGAAGAAGAGACAAGTAGTATGTCATCAACATATGGAAGAAGGAAGGTCGTGTCCTACAATGTTGAAGTGTGAAAAGTGAGGCGTCACAGTTACTATGATAAACCCCAAGGTAAGAATGAAATCGGTAAATCTTTGATACCATACTTGTGGGGCTTGTTTCAGACCATTTAATGACCTTTTGAGACGACACACGTGATCGGGAAAGTTGGTGTCGCGAAACCCCATTAGCTGATACATGCAAACTATATCTTGAAGGTTGTCGTGTAAAAAGGCATCGGTTACATCAAGTTGATAAACCGACCAAGATTGTGATAAAGCAAGTGAAAGAGCCATCTATATCATAGTCGGTTTTATCACTAGGCTAAACGTCTTCCCACAATCTACTTCTACTTATTGTGACCGACCGTCAAACACGAGTCGTGTTTTGTACCTTTCCAAACTCCCGTCAGATTTAAACTTATGTTTGAACAACAACATACTATGAATGATATTCATGTTGGGTTGACATGGAACAAGTTCCCAAGTCCCGTTTTTAATAAGAGCATGATACTCGTTGGTCATGGCATGGTAACATCCAAGTATGGAAAAAGAACCAGTCAGGTTTTTGGGAATAGGAATAATGGTGAAGGTGTTAAGATTAAAGTTTTGTTTGGGTTTTACGATGCCATCCATGGCTTTAGTGCGCATTGTCCGAGCCGGTGGTGGATCGTTAGTGAGAATGGGAGCGGTGCTAGTGACGTGGGGTAGAGGGGAGGGATAGAGGTCATGGGTTAGTGTTTGCGGTGAGGAAGGTGTGGAGGGATGGGTTTACGATTGGGCTGGTGTAGGGGGATATGGGGAAGGTTGGGTTGGCAGTGGGTTCGGTGTACGTTGGGCCGCAACTGGAGTGAGAGGGGTGGTTGTGTGTTGAAGTGAGTTACTTAGAGGAGAGGTCGTTGAGTAGGTTGGTTGGTTAGTTTGGGTCGTAGGGGAGGTCAGGTTTGGGTAAGCAGTAGGTGAGGAGAGGGAAGGTTGGACAAATGGCCAAAATTGATGGTGGAGAGGATATGTAAGAAAGTCATAGGGGTGTGGATTAGATGGTGTTTGCAAATGGAAAAGTGGTTTTGTTGGACCGTTCTATGACCTGAACACGTCAGTTAAGGCAGTTCATCATCACGTATAAAGGCGGAATCAGAATACGTAACGTAACAACAGCTTTCCTATTCAATTCCTTTACGTTTATTGCTTTCTGAGATCGATTTGACAGAGTTTGGTTACAAATGCAATGACCTGATTTCGCTCCAATGTCCCATATGAAGTCACACATGTGAGGTATTTATACTAGAACTGATTTTGCTTATATGGTATGACCATATGAGCGGAATCACTTGAAACTGATTTCGCTTATATGACATGACCATAAAAGCGAAATCACCATGTGACTAAAGAGCGAAATCACCAGGTGACATAAGAGCGAAATCACATCTACCCTAAAAACGAAATCACCTATAAACTATGTTCATATAAGCGAAATTAACTTTATAAACTCTAATCTTGACTTTCTTGACTTAAGACTTGATGAAGATGAAGTCAACAGACATTCTTGTGCATCAACAGACTCCCCCTTGGATGTTGTCGAAATCTTCAGCTCCTGAGTCTTCAGTCTTAGTCTTTTCTCTAACTCTCTGTCTTTTCATCATAAGCACTCTATCTTCACAGACTTCAGAATCACAACCTGACTCTAACTTCCGTCTTCCCTTTGACTATTGATCCAGACTCCCCCTTTCACAGACTCCCCCTCTCAATATGCTAGAATCTGAGATATCTGGTTCAAGCTTTGACAATTAGCTTCCATTGGGAATAATGAAGTCCAAAACCTGTTACTCAAGCAATAAACATTACAATTCTATTTTTTTTCAACTGTAAAACACAAACTCAATCAGTTTTAACAATCCACTCAAGTATTCAGGTCCAAGTTAATGACCCTGATCACTTGATTAATCTACCAAGTCCAAATTAATGACCTTGGTTGATCTTTTGACGAATCAATACTGATTTTAAAACAACAATTTCAAACATTTTCTGAAAATAACAAGTATCAAATTAATGAACTTGTTTTTGGCTTTTCAAACAATTCAAACTTCTTCAAAGATAAGCTCTCCTCATTCTTCAGTCCAGAATCTCCTGCATCTGCTTCAATCATCTGAGAATCCAACAATCAACTCTCCACTTTGGTTTGTCGGAAAATAAAGCAGAAATAAAATCTTTTTGGATTTTATAAAGTGTTCTAAACTAAGAAATGAAATACAGAAAACTTAAATTGCAGAAAGTAAACAAAGTAAACTATTTACAAACATATTTTTGGTGAGCGTGTTAGGGAATCATATCAGCTTTTCAGACAAAATTACAAGTACCGTTAAGCTTCATTTCATACTCAGACTTAAACAATTCACCTCGATTGTCGATATACTGATCCATCTTAAATTCCCACACAAATTTCAATTTACTCAGGATATGATTTAGATGAATTATGAACTTAGCTCATTCATGTGTCCCACCTCTTGAATATACTCCCATATCCAGAATCCCAATAATCAGTCTTACAGGTGAGTATACTACAATGATATCTGTATATAAATTAGGTATGCGAGGGCCGAGGGATCTCAGGTCGATACTTCTGTATACGCAGAGAGATATCAGCTTCGACTTTATGGTATGTCCCCTTTAGAGGATCTTTTTGCTTACAACAGCAGCGACTATCAATTTTATTGTTTCGGCATGCTGAGGGTTTAATGCTATGTTTCAAGCATTGCAGCAAGTATTATCCAAGGACTAGGTCAGAACTACCGTTCAGCAGAAGTCCCGGAATAATACCCCAGACATCATTGAGTATAAAGACCTAGTATATCAGATTACGAGACCTTTCAAACGAGATTTCAGGGGTTACCTATATATCCAAGTAGTGTTCCCCACGAAATTCACAAGTTTGAATTTTAGGTTTATATCCTGAATAAATCTACTAAATGTGCGAAAACCTATCGACACATCATCAGTGAGACTGTTTAACTCATTTATACTTTACAAATCTTTAGCATACTGTAATCGTCTAGCCGATGTACTATCATTTTCCCTATATACACAAGCTCTTTTTCATTTTATCATGTTTTAGTATTTTTGCATTTTTTACTGTTTTTGTATTTTCTGAAAATAAACTATATACAAATATCTACTCCCCCTAAATACCAAAACAAGTAAAAAATCGACAAACCATTGCAGATTGTTTCTCATCTTCATCCGCAACAGTACTCTCATCAACGCCAACAATTCCATCCGACACCGAAAAAAACTTCATACCGTTCAGTTTTAACAAATATTTAAACCGATTTTTATCAAAAGCTTTGGTATGTAAATCAGCTTTCTGATCGTCAGTGTGGATTTTCTCAATTCGTATTAACTTTTTCTCAAAACAATCACGAATAAAGTGATGACGAATTTCTATGTGTTTAGTTTTAGCGTGATGTACTGGATTCTTTGTTATATTTATAGCGGCCTCATTATCAACAAAAAGAGGTGTGTTAAGAAACTGCAAACCGTAGTCGCGCATCTGTTGTTGTATCCACAAGATCTGAGAGCAGCAACTGCTAGCAGAAACATACTCTGCTTCACATGTAGATAACGCCACAGACGTTTGTTTCTTACACTGCCAGGTAACCAATCTAGGACCAAAGAACTGGCATCCTGCAGTTGTTGATTTTGAATTGACTTTGCAGCATCCGAAATCCGAATCGGAATACCCTTCGAGCGTAAAGTCGCCTTTCCTAGGATACCACAACCCCAATGAAGGAGTTCCTTTCAGGTAGCGCAATATCCTCTTCACAATGATCATATGCGATGCTCTCGGGTTAGACTGAAATCTTGCTGCGAGGCACGTTGGGTACATGATATCAGGACGTGAAGCAGTTAGGTACATTAAAGAACCTATCATGGAACGGTAAAACGTTTCATCAGCCCTGTCTCCGGTGAGATCTGGGTGAATCCCATGATTTGTTGCAAGTGGGGTAGCAGCTGGAGTAGAACTTGACATCCCAAATTTCTCTAGAATATCATGAACGTACTTTGACTGATGAATGAAAATTCCCTCAGGAAGTTGTTCAACTTGTAATCCCAGAAAGAATTTCATCTCCCCCATTGATGACATTTCAAACTTTTGCTTCATCACTGATTCAAAATCTTTGCATAGATTTTCATTTGTCGACCCAAAGATTATATCGTCCACATAAATCTGAACTATCAGAAGATGACCATCGACTTCTTTAGTGAAGAGAGTGGCATCCACTTTTCCACGAATGAACTTGTTGGCTAGTAGGTGTTGAGACAAAGTCTCGTACCAAGCTCTCGGGGCCTGGTGTAAACCATACAGCGCTTTGTCCAATAAGTAGACCTTGTTTTTGTGAATTGGATCGGTGAAGCCCGGTGGCTGACCGACATAAACCTCCTCTTTAACCTTCCCGTAAAGAAAAGCCGATTTAACATCTAACTGATAAACTTTGAAGTTTTTCCAAGACGTAAATGCTAGGAAAATTCTGATTGCCTCTAGTCGTGCTACAGGAGCATAGACTTCGGTAAAATCAATTCCCTCCTGTTGACTAAATCCCTGAACAACGAGTCGAGCTTTGTTCCTTACAACAACTCCTCTATCGTCCCTCTTGCACTTGAACACCCACTTGGTGTTAATTTTCCTCTGACCATCCGGCAAATCGACTAACTTCCACACTCCCAATTTCTCGAATTGACTAAGTTCCTCCTGCATTGCATTGACCCAAGAGTCTTCAGTAAGCGCCTCTTTGTAAGTTCTTGGCTCAACCTGCGAGATAAAACAACTCAATGAGAATTCAGTTTGCAAAGAGCAACTTTTGTATAAAAACATGTAAGCCCTTTATCAATCTGATTTCGAGTGCGAACACCTGTCTGCAATTATCCTATGATCAACTCCTCTGGATGATATGAAAAAGTTCGCGGCATCACTTCGCTTGGAACATCTACATTTCCCTCCAGATTAGTAATATTCTGTTCTGCATCTTGTTCACCAACTTGGTTTGTTTGACTTGAAATCTGAATTTGCTCCCCCTCAGAATCTGAATCACCATGATAAAAAACTGGCATGTTTTCAGCTTCTAGATTATCATTCTGAACCGACTGATTATCCTGAGTAACTTCATTCTGTTGGACATCATCATGTTCACCAGCATTACTTGGACCTGCTTCATCGTCATTTGAAGTTTCCCGTGGTCTCTTTGAATACTCAGCTGGGAACCTTAGCTGCGACTCATATTCACGCAAAATATCCAACTCATCAAAGAAACCTTCATCATCCTCTGATTCTTCTCTCATGTCAAACGAATCCCATAGTTTGTCATAATGATAACGCCATGAATCTCCAGGATTCTGTGGCGGCATAGTATAACCTTGACATTCAACATTTGCAGCTTCAATAATCCGCTTCTCACTTGGAACGAAGACACGTCGCATCGGATTTGCATAACCAACCAATATTCCCTCAATGCACTTCGGACCAAACTTTCCAAAAGGCTCTATAACCGTACATGGTGACCCAAACGGTTCTAGATACTTCAAATTCGGTTTGCGGTTATTGATTAGCTCAAAGCATGTTTTGTTGAACTTCTTGACAGTGAGAACCCTGTTGAGCGTATAGCATGCGGCAGAAACAGCTTCAGCCCAAAAATTAATCGGTAACTTTGAATCTGCGAGCATAGTTCTAGCTGTCTCGATTAGCGTCCGGTTTTTGCGTTCTGCAACTCCATTCTGCTGCGGAGTATACGGAGCACTAAACTCATGCAAAATACCTCTTTCATCACAAAATTCTTCCATCTTGGTGTTCTTGAATTCAGTACCATTATCACTTCGAATTCTCTTGATACGCCTTTGGTACAAATTCTCAATCTTCCTGAACAGCCCCATCAAACTGTCAAACGTTTCATCTTTCGTCTTCAAGAAAGAAACCCACGAAAATCTGGAATAATCATCAGTAACGACCAAACAATAGTAATCTCCTGTAATACTTTTGACATTCACAGGACCAAACAAATCCATGTGAAGTCTCTCCAGAGGTTTCGAAACTGAATTGACTTGCTTTGTAGGGTGTGACTTTTTCTTCTGCTTGCCTTTAACACAGCTAATGCACTCCCCTTCCAGATGAAAACCTTTGATATTAACACCCAAAACCAAATCATTGTGCACCAAGTGATTCATTTTTCTAAGATGTATATGCCCCATCTTTCGGTGCCATAATCTTGATTCTTTCTCAGTTGCTCTAGACACAAAACAATGTGCTTGACCAGTAGTTGTAGTTGCTACACTCATATCTAACACATATAAATCATTCACTCTAGGTGCCCTCATGATAATCCATTCTTCAGGAACAACAAAACCAGGTTTCAAAATCAAACATTCTTTATCAGTGAAGTGAGTAGTATACATATTGTCACAAATCTGCGAGATACTAAGTAGATTGTTCTCCAGCTCAGTGATGTAGTTAACTCTCTCAAACGTCACAATCCCATTGGATAACGTTCCTTCACCAACAATTCGACCACCTTCATGACCAGCAAATCCCACATAACCACCATTAATATTTCTCACATCATACAGCAATGCAGTTTTTCCTGTCATATGTCGAGATGCGCCACTATCCATGATCCATCTTGAAATGGCTCTTGGAAGATCCTGCATATACCACAAGTTGATTTTAAAACATTTCAATAAAGATGCCGATTCATGCTTCGCGAACAAGGAAGCTCCGGCAATTCAAACTACTTAGTTGAACATGGTGTCCACCCAGGCCTCATTAGCCTTAGGTGTAATCTTGACTCTCGCAATTTGAATTTTGAAATTTTCAGCCTTCAAAGGTGGAAAATTTGCATCATAATCAACCGAAATTAATTCTTCAGCCTTTTTCACTTCAGAAGTTGATATTTTCATTTCTGTTTTTGGTTTCCAAAGTTGTTGAGATAATGCAACCCGTTTGTAAAATTTGTCATTTTTAGTTACCATTTTCTTTATGGGTTCATTTTTCACTTGGATGTTGTTATTTTTCTCATTCTTTTTCTCAACAACGATTGGTGCTTTACCCTTCACATCAACTTTCCTCTGTTGAGTCTTCACAGTTTCAGTCTTAGGCTTCACATTGGTACACTTTCGTGCAATGTGACCAACTTGGTTACATCTGAAACATGTTCGAGTATCAATAACTCGACTTGTGCCTTCAGACTGATACTGTGAAGTTCTTTTCTCAAAGAACTCTTCATTCGATTTTGAAAAAATCTCATTTTCCTCATCCGAAAGTGAACTTGAACTGTTCACAAACACCTTCTTTTCAGCAAACCGTTTGTTTTGAAAACTCTTTTTCTGATAACTCTTACCACCCCAATAACCACCCGACCAATTTTTTCGATCGTTATTATAAAAACGTGGTGGAACAACAGGCTTTTTGTAGTAAGCTTTAACTTTCTCAAAATTCACTTGCCTATTTGTTTGTTTCAAACTGTTCACTTCAGACAATTCAACTTCAACCAACTTGAAAACATTTGTCAACCTTTTCACATTAACATTCTCAATGGGAAACTCAGAATCCGAATACAACTTATCAGATCCAGCCATCTTGTACATCACAAGACCCGATTCATCACTTAAGTTGTTTTTGGATTTTGATTTCTGAATGTACTTGTCCAAGAAACACCCATCTTCCTAAGTAGTGTCACTATCCATTTTTAACACATTTTCAACAACACCTTTTACAATATCATTTTGGACACTATCGTCATTGGAAGTTGTGAACGTGACATCAATGTTCTCTGGAAGTTTAACTTCACTTTCTTCCTCAATTTCAACCAACCCAGACTGCTTTTTAGTGTAATTATCAAGAACAGGTGGTGGAACTTGATGAAACCCCACCCCAGTTCCATCACAATACACATCTTCGCCCGCTTTGTCTTTCCCTATGGGTTTGGTAATGATATGTTGCAAAACAAAGCTTGCGGAGATGTAACTGTTAAGCTTCAACTGGATTCGCTCATTTTTGATTACAACCTCTTGAACTTTAAGTTTCAATTTAGCGATTTCATCCAGTTGTTGGTTGATTGATTCTTCTTTTACTCTAAGCACTGCTCTTAAATGTTCGTTTTCTTTAAAAGTTTTACCATTTCGATCATCACAATCTTTCATTGTGCTTTTGAGTTTTTCAAATTTTTCAGAAATCTGACGGTTTTCAAGAATCAACTTTTCATTTTCTTGTTTAATTTTGTCATGATCAATTTTATCATTTTCAATTTGTTTAGTTAATTCTCTTATCCGTTCAGTTGAAGCTTTAACTGTTTTGTCACGATCAAGAATCTGATTCTCAACGCTTCTGACCTTTGCTGTCAGATCATCAACTTTCTTCCCGTTGAGATACGTGACTGTGCTACAAAATTTGCACTCTTTGTTGCAATTTTTGCAATCAGCATTTCCATCAATTTTCTTACCTGACACATTTGTTGACACCTCTGAACTGACCTGGCTTTTTGACTCAGACACGGAGTTAGAGTCTACCTCAAGTGCCTTAGCAGCCAACACTTTGTCAGCCATTCTTCCAAGATTTTCAGCAGTCAACTCCTGCGTTGTGTCAATTACCCCAGTATCAACTTTCTTTGCTTTCTCGATCTCTTCTTTCTCTTTTCTCTCTTTCTCTTCTTCTTTCATTTTCTCTGTTGGAGTTCCCCACCATTTGTGTTGCCAATACTCATCATCTTCTTTGTATTGCTGGATTATGGCTTCAATATCAAGTGTACTATCATCAATTGCAATATTTCCATACTCATCAAGATAACACTCTCGGTCTGGATCCCATCTATTGGCTCTCCTTGCTTCCAGAAAGATACGAGATATTCTAATGATTTTGTTTTCAGCAATCATTTTTCTGTATCTATATTTCTGCTCTTCAGTTCTATCATCTTTCCACGGAATAGGTTTATCGTTTTTCGCCATGAATGCGTAACCAACCGCATCTTCTTCTGGTAGAACCTCTTGACTCCAGTCATAACCCTCATCATCATAAATCACCGTAAGAGCTCTAGATTTCTCTCTGTTGTCTTCAACCTGCTTCAATCTAGGCGGCTCGGATTTATTCTGATGATAGATTGCCTTCTTGTAGTAATCATCTCTGAAAGGATTCTCCGACTCATCAGCATAAGCGTTTCGGCATTCTCGCTTGAAGTGACCCTTCTGCTTACACTTGAAGCAAGTCACCTTCGATTTATCGAACCCCAGCTTGGTAGATGCACCACCAATTGTCTTCCTTCCGATAATTTCCATAAAACGTTGTGCTCGACGAACAGCACTTGCCATAGCCCAACGAATATCAATCAGTTCCATTTCCTCCGGATCAATCTGATCGTAATCTTCTTTTGTCAGATTTGTGTTGCCTATCTTCCCAGCTACTAACCCTTCATACGATTCCAACACTGATGCTAGAAAGATCATCTGCTGTTTGGCCGACTCCTCGTCAAAATTCTGAGCATTCTTCAAGTCTATTGCAATGTTACATTGAAAACGATTCTTTGCATCAGAATGACTTCCAGATGATGAAGATCCACTGTGATAACCACTATGACTTCCACTGCTTTGACCACTTTGATTTTCTTTGCCAGCTGTTGACACATTTTCAGCAGAAAAAGCAGTTTTTGGAGAAGATGCTTTTGGCATCATGCTCTTTGGATAATATAGATCCAAATTCTGTTGATAAGATGAATGATTAACTTTGTACGTCTTCTTCAATTCCAGTTCATGACTTTCAAGTCTCTCAATCACCAAATCTGGTTTCAACATTTCAGGAGCAATAGTGTTCTTCAACATCAGTGCATAATATCTCCAATCCATCTTGTCTGGTAATGAATCGAACATTTTGTCAACAAGTTCTTCATCAGAATAATTGATATCATGTCTTGATAATTCCAGCTTCAGATGACCGAACCTTTGTATCATTTTACACACTGACTCATTCTTAAGACAACCAAACATATCAAACTCTTTCCTAAGAAGTTTCTTTTTGTTTTTCACGATATCAGTACTACCTAAACATTTCTTTTCTAACTTTTCCCAAAGATCTTTTGCATTTGAATAATCGATCAATGAGATTATGTCTTCCCGGACGGACTGAAATAACAATGCCACACACTTTTGTTCAGCTACAAATGATTCAATCTCCTCGGCTGCTCTTAAAGTTTCACCATATTTCTTTCCATGTTCATAACCGTTTTTCAAACTCTTCCAGCTGGGAAATGCGAATGCCATCAACCAGTCTTCAAATTTTCTTGACCATCGACTGTATTCCTCAATAGCCATTAGCTTTGGAAGTTTATTGAACGTTCCGAAGGCACTTTCCGATTCCCAGGCTTCCTTTTTCTTCTCTTTTGGTGGGTTATCATTCACATTGCTTGACGAAGTATCATTGTTTCCGGAATCTCCAGCGAACGCGTACATATCGCTAAACGGGTTCAAGAATATGTCATCCATCTTGAGTGTACCTGAAAATCAGAAATCACTTAGTAAAATTTTTCGAAATTTTTGAAAACCTTAACAAATAAGCGAAATCAGTCTGAATGACTGATAAGCGAAATCAATCAATGTGACACAAAAGCGAAATTTGTTATGTGACAGATAAGCGAAATCACAATATATGACACAAAAGTGAAATCACTTTTGTCAAATAAGCGAAATAAGCTTGTCCAAATATGCAAAATTAGATGATGTCTGAATAAGCGAAATCAGTAGTGTCCGGATGAGCGAAATCAGACTTTTAACACTCGATGTTCACAATAGCGGAATCACGTTTTTACCCAATTTTAAGCCAAATTTTAACCTGAAATTTCCAAGGGTTGTACTACACAGAATTCCGATCACAATGATATGCTTAATGATCAATTTCAACCACTAATTTGTTCCAGATCTGAGATTGAAGTTCCTGTTCGTGAACTGATCGAATTTTTGTTAAAATTGATTGATTTTACTTAGTTTTAAGATCTAATACTATAATAGATTGTTTAAAAGATAGTTTCGCACAATATACTTGAAATTCAAATCATTTTGTCCGTAGGAACAAATTTAATTCGAAAAAGTAAAAGAGAAAGTGAGTAGAAATGAGAGAATAATGTCGAATCAGCTGTAGTAGTATGAACTCCTCGTCCTGAAGCTCTGATACCACTTGTTGGACCGTTCTATGACCTGAACACGTCAGTTAAGGCAGTTCATCATCACGTATAAAGGCGGAATCAGAATACGTAACGTAACAACAGCTTTCCTATTCAATTCCTTTACGTTTATTGCTTTCTGAGATCGATTTGACAGAGTTTGGTTACAAATGCAATGACCTGATTTCGCTCCAATGTCCCATATGAAGTCACACATGTGAGGTATTTATACTAGAACTGATTTCGCTTATATGGCATGACCATATGAGCGGAATCACTTGAAACTGATTTCGCTTATATGACATGACCATAAAAGCGAAATCACCATGTGACTACAGAGCGAAATCACCAGGTGACATAAGAGCGAAATCACATCTACCCTAAAAACGAAATCACCTATAAACTATGTTCACATAAGCGAAATTAACTTTATAAACTCTAATCTTGACTTTCTTGACTTAAGACTTGATGAAGATGAAGTCAACAGACATTCTTGCGCATCAACAGGTTTCATCGAAGACGACATGTCTAGAAATTGTAATTTGTCGTGTTTCTAGGTCTAGACATTTATAGCCACGACGTGTTAGAGGATAACCAAGAAACACACTTGGACGTGAGCGATTCTCGAGCTTATGGATGGTGGTGGACGGGTGCAATGGGTAGCAAAGGCACCCGAAGACACGTAAATGGTCGTAAGAGGGCACGCGACTATATAAGTATTCGGTTGGGTTTTTGTGTTTTTGAGATATTTCGGGTAGGATGTTAAGAGGTAAGTCACTGTTTCTAGGGCATGATACCAAAACGTATTACGTAATGACGCGTGGGATAGGAGGGTAAGGATCATATTATATATTGTTCAATTTTTTTTATTTAACTTTTCCATTTTGGCTTGATGTGTGAGGACAAGAAAGGCGAAAAATCATTCCATTTTGGGGAAAAATTGTTGAAAGGAGTTATTGACGTATTCCTTTCCATTATCGCATTGGAATGTTTTAATTGATCTTTCAAATTGGGTTGCTATAAGTTTGTTTAGATGACAAAAGATTGAGAATACTTGTGACTTCTTAGCAAGGGGTAAGTCCACAAAAAATTGTATAGTCGTCTAAAAATAAAATATAGTATCTATGTCCGCCCGAACTTACAATGGGAGGCATCCACAAGTCACCATGCAAGATATCAAAAGGTTGGAGAGTACGGGTATGAGAAGCATAAAAAGGTAATCTAATGAATGTCCAAAAGAAATATTAGATGATTGTTTTAATGAATGAAAAGAAGGATATCCCAGATGGCCAAGACGTTGATGCCATATTTGCAAAGAAATAGTTGCAAAGGTAGATGGTGTTGTGCTTGTGTAGTCGAGCAGAGGAGGGTAAAGATCACCGCTGTTGTTGCACCGGGGGATAGGGGTCCGGGTCTTATAATTCTTCACAGGAAAACCAAACAGGTCAAATTCAACAGACATGGAATTATCAGTGGTGAAACGGCGAACAGAAATTAAGTTTTTGATTAACTTAGGTGCATAAAGGACATTTTTAAGGACAAAAGGTGGGAATTGTGGTGGGAGGGTTTGTATGCCATGTTAAGTACCAGAATGGTGTTGCCATTACCAACTATAATATTATGTGACATGCTATTATTAAAAAAGGATTGAAAATTACCTCGCTCGTTTGTCATGCATGTCGTGGCCAAGGTGTCCATCACTCTGAGATCATGTTGTTGGTTCAGTGACATAGTATAGATGGCTTGTTCTATGTCAGTTGGAGTGTAGGTTGTGTGGTATGCTTGGTTCGGTCGTGGCCCGAGGATCCCGTTCCCATTGTTGTTAGCTGGTCTGTTGGTGGTGGTTGGGGTAGGGGCAAGGTGGTGTGGGCATAGATGGGCACTGTTGGGATTGTGGGTCGGCCCATGCATTTGGATATTGAGGTGCGGGCCAACCATAAGGAGAATTGGGCCAGGCAGACCAAGGAGCAGCCTGTGACCCATAGCCAGAGCCACGTCCACGGCCCCCGTTCCCGCGTCCTCTCCCATTTCCACGCAAGCGGCCCTTGTCGCGGTTGCGATATGATTAGTTGTTGGCCATGTAATCGGGCGCCGTGGAGGAGTGACCGGCTTGCCTGGAGGGGTTTACATTTAGGGCTGTGGCAACACTTTTGGTGGCCTGGAGAGCCTGTTCCGTCTTGCGAGATTAAACGAGAACAAGTTTAGATCAGGTAGCATAAAAGGTAGGGAGAGGATCCTGCTACTGTAAGATGGTGGCAATACCTTCGTATTGCTCATTAAGACTAGAGATGAGTTGAAGAAAAAGGTTGTCATTATCAACCGGCGCACCAACATTAGCCAGCTGATCCGCGAGAATTATTTGTTCTTGGCAGTATGCTGACACATTTGCAAAACCATCCAGATGGGTATTTTTTGAACCTCTGACGAAGATGAATGGCTCGTGAATTTTTGTTGTCATGAAAGATGCCCTCGAGAGTGGTCCAGGCATTGTAAGCCGTGGTGTTTGGCTTAAGTATGGTATGTAAAAGGTCAGTAGATATGGTTCCATAGAACCACTATAACACTATAGAGTCAAGACGGGTCCATTGTTCATCAGATGGTGAGGTTGTGGGTGCTTTATCTTTGTCGGCAGTGGAGGAAGATGTAGTGTCGGATTGTTTGTGCGACTGAAGGTGGTCATAGGACCTGAAAGGATATGCAGTGAAGCTTAAACAGTTTGGACCAGGTTGTGAAGTGGCCAGTTTCCATCTCTAGGGGTACATGAATGAAGGTTTGGTGTCTATGATGGTAGGAGAGGGGAGATCGAAAAAAGTAAGCAGAAGAGGCGTTGAAGATGGCCGGCGGCTAGGGTTGAAGAGCTTGTGCTCGTGACACCATGAAGATGTAAAGGGATCGATGCCCCCATGTAATATTTACGAGATATATATCAAGAGTAAAACCACTAATTTAGGAGCCAATCCTAACTTTGCTCCTACATACATGGTACATATATAATGTCTAAATATATACTATTCGGCGTGCAAGCTTATTTAATTTTTAATATTTTTTTTAAATTAGTATTTTTTTACACACTTGATAAGCATAAAAAAATTACTTGTCACATGCATGATGCAAAATCTATAATTACATGATTTATAATTTATAGGTGTTATAACTAGGGTTATATAGTTTACAATTGTTGGGGTGATATTGGACAAAGGGGACTTTGAAGCTTGGAAGTCATTAGAACTACAAATGAAAAACTCAATAAAATTAAAATCAAAAACAAAATACTTGTCACATGCATGATGCAAAATCTATAAATTACATGATTTATAATTTATACGTTTCATAACTAGGGTTATATAGTTTACAATTGTTGGGGTGATATTGGACAAAGGGGACTTTGAAGCTTGGAAGTCATTACAACTACAAATGAAAAGCTCGATAAAATTAAGGAAAAATTACAGGTTTTTTCATTTATCTTTATACCACTTTTCAGGCGGTGTCCTTTACTAGGTATTTTGTTGCAAGTTTAGTCCTTTACACCCAACTCAGTTAAAAAACCCTGTTAATTGTTGGGTGTAAAGGACTAAACTTGCAACAAAATACCTAGGTAAAGGACTAAACTTGCAACAAAATACCTAGTAAAGGACACCGCCTGTCAACATTCGTTAAAAAGGACACCGCCTGAAAAGTGGCATAAAGATAAAGGACAAAACTTGTAATTTTTCCTAAAATTAAAATGTACATGAAAGCGGCTAAAGATAGACATAAGTCATGTGCTGACAAAAGACGCAGACCTATTGAATTTAATACGATAGACAATGTGATGTTAAAAGTTTCTCCATGGAAGAGAATCATTAGATTTCCCAACGGTGACATCTCATCACACCACCCCGGCTATAAATTGGAGACTCCCTCTCCTCAAGTAGTCAAGTACGCATTATGGCTCCCCAAGCTTTTCTCACTCATTTCACTCTCCAAACACACATACTTATTCTAATGATAGAGAGTGATCACAAAAAGAACCTACCTCTTCTCCTCTTTTGGCAAGCTTTACGGTGTTGTTAGTTTTGCAAATCGATTGGTTCATTAGATACTCAAACCAGACTAGTGTTTCTTCATTTCAAAAGTCAAAGCAAATGATAAATTATTAAAAATAAAATTTTGTAAAACACACTCGTAGAGAATTGAAATTGACCTTCTCTGAGTAGAATTGAAATTGATTAATGAGTAAGAGAAGAATTAAGAACAAATTGAAAACCCCAAAAATGAACTAGAAAAGTGTAACCCGACAGACCGATGATAAACGATTATTATTATTATTATTATTATTATTATTATTATTATTATTATTATTATTATTATTATTATTATTATTATTATTATTATTATGAAAAATAAGTTTCCATGAATAGTAAATGAATTTTTTTAAAGATTTGTTTTTTAGTAATATTTTATTTAGTGTTTAATTGATTTTTTTATTAATAATATTTATATATTAAAATAGAGAGATCATGAATAATAAATAACTTTTTTTAAACTATTTGTTTTAGATACTCTTCATTTAATATAGGGTGTGCCAATTGGCACACTAATGTGTCTATTGGCACACCAAACCCTAGTAAAATTAGGGTTTATCTACGCAGCGTATTGGTCAATACGCAGCGTATAGGGTTAACCTTATACGTTGCGTATTAACCTATACGCTGCGTAGATAAACCATGGATCTCAGTGCCTAATAACCAATCATTGCACAGAAAACAAGGCTTATATACACTGCGTATAGGTCTCTACGCAGCGTATATAAACCATTAGACTTTTTTGGGTCATTTTCGTAGGTTTGAGGGATCATTTTTTCACAAAGTTTAAATACGCTGCGTATTGACCTATATGCAGCGTATATAAAGGTCTGAAAATGTCATTTATACCCTTGTGTTGAGGCTATACGAAGCCAAATACAAGGGTAGTTGGGTCATTTTTGTCTTATACGCTTCGTAGTGATCTATAAGGAGCGTATATAAAGCTCCATTTTTGTATTTTTTTTTGTGTATTCCTTTGTTTATTTATAAAAAAAGGAAAATAACACCCGATACCATACTATACGATACGATATAACACCCGTATAGGCTTATAGGTGAGATTTAGGCCTCGTATTGACCTCGTATAAGCCTATAAGTGTGATATCGTATCGTATAGGTGTAGTATAGGTCACGTATTGACCTCGTATAAGACTATAAGTGTGATATCGTATTGTATAGCATAGTACATGTCCGTATTGACCTCGTATAAGACTATAACTGTGATATCGTATCGTATAGTATAGCATAGTATATGTCCCGTATAGACCTCGTATAAGCCTATAAGTGTGATATCGTATTGTATAGCGTAGTATATGTCCCGTATAGGCCTATAAGTGTGATATCGTACCGTATAGGTGTAGTATAGGTCACGTATTGACCTCGTATAAGCCTATAAGTGTGATATCGTATCGTATAGCATAGTATATGTCCCGTATTGAACTCGTATAAGCCGATAAGTGTGATATCGTATCGTATAGCGTAGTATATGCCCTGTATAGGCCTATAAGTGTGATAACATATCGTATAGATGTAGTATAGGTCACGCATTGACCCCGTATAAGCCTATAAGTGTGATATCGTATCGTATAACGTAGTATACGTCCTGTATTGACCTCGTATAAGTCATTTTTGTCTCATACTGTCACACCTGCTCGTAGCGGAAGCGCGAGGTGTGATCTGATCGGTTCTCATTGCATAACGATATAAGTAAACATACTAAATGAATAAAACATGCTCCAATGCCATTGTCATAATTGTTCAAAAAAAATCGCAACATAATTTAAGTACATTGTTTACAAACCATCAAATGAAAATAAGTTGTCATTGTTTTATACATCAAATGTAAGTCTGAAAATGTAAAGGCTTTGACCACTATATCACCGCAAAGAGGCGGTATATAACAGGCAAACCCTTCAATAGTTGGCATGGAGTATTGATACTTGTTTTCCTTGAACTGAAATCTTTGCATTGGTCCACTAATTCCCTGAAATACATGTAAGTTTGAAAACATCAACAAAAGTTGAGCGAGTTCATGCAGTTTAGCTGTATAAGATGTATTTGTATCAAAACAGTATGTAATATGTATTTGTCTCAATTGTAATTGTATCCAAACTGGATATAAGATGTATCCGTAAAATGTGAGTTGTATAAGATGTATCCGTAAAATGTGAGTTGTATAAATGTATCTCGATGTATGATGTATCTGTATGTATGATGTAGTATGTAAAGCATCAATGAAATCGTTGATCATTAATGTTTCGCGAGGACATTAATATGTGTGACGAATTAGGAAGCAAACCAACCCTAGACGATTTTATGCCGATTCCTATCGACTGGGACACAAACGCACTCTTCTGTATGGGTCCACGACCAAGAGTGGGGCTCGCCAAAACCCAATAGATCGAGTCCTTTGTTCCTTGGTCCAAACTGGATTAATGGTGCTTATAGTATGGCCCTAATTCGCACATGATCTAAGGTGTTTCATTCCCTAACTTTAACATACGATTGAACATGTATTTTCCCCGATAGTTGTAAAGTTGTAAAACATTTAAATGAATAGGGGACATGAACTCACTGAATTGCGTCCGTGAATAGAAGTAAATAAGATCTCACGTGCGGTCGTCCTGAATAGCGTTGCGACCTACAAATGTTCTTATTTTTGTTAGACACTTCGGTCTTTGTAAAGAACTTGAGTACAAGTCTTGTGTCTTCAATATGTGTAAGACTTGTATGTCTTTACTGTTCGTTAACTGTGTATTCGATGAATGAGTTGTTCAAATGTTATATATATATTTTTCACCAAATATATATATATATAAATGTTATCTTGTATCTTGTGAGTTGTATAGTCGGATCTAGTTCGCTGAATTTCGTGTCTTATATGTATCAATTGTATAGTTGTGTTTCCAATAATGGTAACATTGGGCCAAGCCCATGTTTTCAAGTTATTGGGCTTAAATAGTGCTGGGCCTTAAATAGTGTTGGGCCTCAATAGTGTTGGGCCTCAAATAGTGTTGGGCCTCAATAGTGTTGGGCCTAAATAATGTTGGGCCTCAATAGTGTTGGGCCTAAATAATGTTGGGCCTCAATAGTGTTGGGCTTAAATAGTGTTGGGCCTCAATAGTATTGGACCTCAATAGTATTGGGCTTAATGTTATTGGGCCTTGGCCCATATGTTTGGTATTGGGCTTAGCCCATGTGTTTTGATAAGCCCATTATGAAATTAAGCCCATTTAGAAAAGTAAGCCCATTTGTATAAAATAGCCCATTAAGAAAAGTAAGCCCATTTGTTATAATATAGCCCACTAGTAAAAGTAAGCCTTTCATTTTTATAAAAACTTTTTTATAAAAATTTACTAAGTATACTTTTTGGTAAATAAAAACATACTAGTTTTTATAAGTTTATAAACATCCGAAATTTGTTATCAATAGCACATTTATATTTCGTGTCGAAATATCGTCTAAACGTCGTAATAATTCCTCGGATTGGCGATTTGTTTATAAATTCGTCCGTCGTCCGATTTGATCATAAGTTGTGTCCGATCCTTCGGAATGTCCGTAAGTTGTTTTCAAGTGTGTCTATATGTATTCTTGTAAGTCTTTAGTTGTAAGTATGTCTTGTATTTATTTGTGTCATTGTTATCAAGTCTCTAACTTGTATATATAACTAATACAAATAATAGCACATAGCACATACTTGATATGTTCCATAAATATGTATTTTACCAAAATATATATTTATGTCAATTTTTATGTTTAGAAAGACCAACTTTCTAATATTGTAAAGACTTTGTTAAAAAAAATGATAGTTTTGTTAACATAAAGTTCTTAAAAAAAATGGCCATATAACCTTTGTATTTAATCATTTGGCCATGTTTCATAAACATATCATTTTCTTTTCCAAATCACCATCAATTTACCCAATCATCTTAACTAAAAACATATGAGACTTTTATAACATGAAATTATCAAGATGATATCCAAATCATGTAGGGTTTTAAACATGATCATTACATATGCTAACTAGTTCAAAAACCAAGTTTAATCCTAGTTTTAACAACTTTTATAAAAATCTCTAGTTGTATGTTACTTTTTATAATCTTGTGAAAGTATTGTTTTTAAATAAAAACCTTTAATACTTTCACAAGAACAAAGGTTATGATCATTACTTTAAACCCTTATGTTAAAAACCCCTTTAACATAAACATGTAAAATTGTTAAATCATATTTTAAAACATCTTCTAACAATTTATTTATATCATAATCATCATAACTAGATCAAATATGCATATCACAAGTCTTAAATCACAATATAAACCAACATAAATATATCATGATTGTTATCTTTGCTTCTTTGTATTTTTTTCATGTTTATTATGTATGATTACTTGGTTATTATTAATAATAATAACAATCATAAACATAATATATTTGTATAAAAAAAATATAGATATAGAAGCTTACTTCTAGCACTAGGCTAGGGATGATCTTAGAAGATTATTAAGACTTAAGAAGATGATGATCTTGATGGTAGAACACTTTTGTATGGATGAAAAAGCTTCCTTTAACTTGTAAATGCTTTAGATCACCTTATGTGCCATGAAACTCCATGTTGATCATCAAAGGAATGATAAAATAAAATGGGTTTTTGGATGGTGTTCTTGGTGAAAAGATGAAGATTGAAAGAGTTCTTATGTGTATGAAAGATAAGGTGTAAAAGTATGATAATGTGGTTAGTAACTAAAGTACTAAGTGTTATAATCTTTCACCAATATCATCCACTTGCAACTAATGAAAAATATCTAGATATTAATCAAAAGAATAAGGGGTGTGGGACCCCTTATTTACGGCCCACATATGGGGGGGGTAAAGTGTAACATTTTTTATAAAAATGTCTTAAACATGTAGATATTTTGGTAATTAGGCTAAGTATGGTGATTAGGGTAATCTTTAGCCATTAGGGGTAATTAGGGATTCGGAACATAAATTAACATTAACTAGTTCACTAAACTAGTAGAAATCATGTTTTGATACTTTGAATGCTTTTCGTTTCGTCGTTGGCTAGTTTACGGCACTTTTGTGGCGTACCGACGGACGTTTGCCGTAAGTAGTCATTCCGCATTTAAAATATGTATGAAGTTATTTTGAATCCCAAAATAAGCTTAACTAGTTTACCAAAGCTTTCATTTGGTTGTTTTCGGTGTCGGAAATGTCGTTTATTAGCTTGTCGGTGCAGAAACGGACAAGTTGTGGGGGTTGCAACACAGTGTCGAGAGCTTATGTTTCGAATACCCCATTAATATCCTCATATTGTTTCCATATGATTGTCATCATTTGTCATATTTTCGGAGTCCCGGAAATGCTAAATTATTATTTTGGACAAGTTAACATTGTCTTATTTTTAGTGAAACAGACGATTTAGCGATTAGGGCGTTGTACCGGAAAGTCTTATATCTTTGTAAGATATGTTTTCGTATTAGTGTTTTCTTATATAAACGGACTCAGTTATGTCATCCGTGTGTCGTTTTTCCTTGTTTCGTTCTGTTTTCACGGTTTTGCTGGCATGAATAGTGTAACCGTGAATAGTGCGCGCAGCACTTTTTATCAACACTTTTAGGAAATTGTTTAATTGGTTTCGCAATACGACGAAAACCAATATATGTTATATCATTGTTTTCTTGTCCTAACCTTGTCGTCTAATATACGACACCGTTACGTAATTAAATTACGCTAATTGCATGAGATTATATACTAAGAATAGTGATTAGGCTATACGGAATTTCTGGTTATTTGCCATTTGTCACATTCTCCCCCTGTTATTGAGAATTTCGTCCCGAAATTCAAACTGAGTCATCCTTTGTAGGAGACTACTCAAACAGGTGAGGGTATTTGGCTTTGATTTGATTTTTCACGTTCCCAAGTATACCCGGGTCCGTGTCGAGAGTTCCAACGTACATTTACTAATTTGATACGACTTCTCCGTGTTTTCTGGACCTTCCAGTCCATGACCTCAACAGGTTCTTCGGTGAATTTAAGTTTGTCGTCAACATGAATCTCATCCGCAGGGATGATAACCGTTTCTTGTGTTGGACTCTTTTAAAGATTCGACACATGAAACGTGTCGTGTACACTGCTTAGTTCGTCTGGTAACTTCAAGTTGTAGGCAATAGTGCCAATCTTTTCTAAGATTTCAAATGGTCCAATGTAACGTGGGTTAAGCTTTTCACGTTTACCGAACCTGGATACACCCTTCCAAGGCGCGACTTTCAACAAGACTTTGTCTCCAACCTCAAAAGATAATGGTTTCCGTCTCTTATCTGTGTAGCTCTTGTGTCGATCGCGAGCCGCCTTGATACGGTCTCTGATCTGAAAATTTTTATCCGTAGTCTCTTGGACTAGTTTCGGACCAATTATTTAACTATCGCCTGTTTCCGCCCAACATAGCGGAGAGCGACTCTTTCGACCATAAAGAGCTTCAAACGGTGCAGCTTGTATAGTAGTATTGTAGCTGTTATTGTAGGAAAACTCAACTAAAGGTGGATGAGTATCCCAATTGCCGCCTAAATCCATAACACATACGCGAAACATATATTCGAGTGTTTGGATTGTCCGTTCGCTCTGGCCGTCAGTTTATGGATGAAAGGCCGTACTTGGATTCAAATGAGATCCAAAGGCCTGTTGAAATAATTTCCAAATTCTAGAAATAAAACGATCGTCTCGGTCTGAAATGATTGAAATAGGCACTCCATGACGAGCCACTATTTCTTTGAGATAGAGTTCTGCTAGTTTCTCAGTATTATCCTTCTACCAAATCGGTAAGAAGTGCGTGGACTTTGTTAGTCTATCGATAATTACACATATCATGTAGTGGCCTCTTGAGGTCCTGAGTAACTTCGTAATGAAGTACATCGATATTTGTTCCCATTACCAAACGGGAATCTCGGGTTGTTGTAACAAGTCCGAGGGATTTTGCTACTCGACTTTGACTTTCGCGCAAGTCAAGCATTCTCCGATATAAGTCGCGATATCACTTTTGAGGTTAGGCTACCCATAGTATTCTTTCACTACTTAGGCCTATGTGCTTCCTCAAAATGTCATCTCGAAGGCCGCCAAAGAATAGAACCCAATTTCGACTCTTAAGGTATAAAGTTCCATCTTCTTTACACTAATTGTTTCTTCATGCCTCGAAGTGTTTCTGCTTGAATATACTCTTCCTTGAGCGCTTGTGAATCATCTTCTCTAATGCTTGAACTCTTAGTGTTCTAACTCGCTCCTTGCGGCTCAAGGCATCTGCTACAACGTTTGCCTTGCCCGGATGGTACTTTATTTCACAATCATAGTCGTTCAACAATTCAACAAACATCGTTGACGTATATTTATTTCTTTTTGGTTGAATATGTGTTGAAGACTTTTATGATCCGTGAAAATAATGCATTGAGTACCATATAAATAATGTCGCCATAATAATTTTTTTTTTTAAAGCGAATACCACCACGCCTAACTCAAGGTCGAGAGTGGTATAGTTCTTCTTGTGAACTTTTTAAATGGGCGCAACGTGTACACAATAACTTTTTCACGTTGCACGAGTACGCAACCCAATCCTTGATGCGAAGCATCATAGTTTACAACAAAGTCATCGGTATCGTCGGATAATGATAAGATTGTAAAATGCTATGCACCAATCTTAAGAATAAGTTGTAAGGCTATATCTTGTTTTTCGATTTGGGGCGAATTTATTGTCTTTAACAACTCTAAAATGGTTCTCAAATGTTGCTCATGTTCATCAGTCGATCGAGAGTATATCAAAATGTCATCAATAAACATTATGACGAATTTGTCGAGATACGACTTGCACACACGATTCATTAATCCATGAAGACCGCTGGTGCATTTGTTAAACCAAAAGGCATAACTAGAAACTCGTAATGACCGTAACGAGTCTTAAAAGCCGTTTTCGGTATGCTTTCCTCTTGAATTTGTAACTGATGATACTCTGATCGTAAGTATATCTTAGAGTAGAAGCTAGAACCTTTCATAAACCATTTGAGTTAGTTGGAAATTCATTTGTAACATGGTTTAGAAATATGAATTTTCATTCATCGAAATGTTGTGCATTTTTGTAAAACTTGCATGTCTTTCCACCCCCAAAACCTTTATAAAGATGTATAGTGGTAAAGAGTGGGGGTTATAAACTCACAACATCCTTATTCGGTCAACTACAAGGTTCAGAAGGTGCTAATCAACATGGAGATTTGGCTATGGGTGCGGTTCCCGGTACCAAGTCGATATGAAACTCGACTTGTCGATATGGTGGTAGTCCTGGCAAGACTTCAGGAATTTCTTTAGGAAATTATTTTATCAAAAGAATATCTGTCAGCTGTGGCCCAACGGCCTTCTGGTCTACAACAAGTGCTAGATAGGCAATACAACCTTTCCGTAAGCACTTATGTGCTTTCATGCCATTGATGATCCGCAATGGGGTGTCGCGCTTCTCTCCATGTATCACAAGTGTCTCTTCGTTTAGTAGTGGTAGGCGAATGATCTTCTCATGACATAAGACTTTGGCTAGGTTATCGGATAACCAATCCATGTCAACCACTACTTCGAAACTACTCAATTGAACGGGGAAGAGATCGATATTGAATTTCAGCTCTAGACTCGACTAGTTTACTTTTTGCCAATTCTATAGAATGAGGAGACGTCTAGCTTACTTGACTCTAGGCCAAGTACATTTTAAATTCTGTGTGGCGAGGACTTCACTGTATAGTTTTAGGAACCCTATGTTTAAATGTAGGATAACCCAATCCATATGTTTAGATGTAGGATAACCCGATCCATATGTTTAGATGTTGGATAACCCAACCATATGTTTAGATGTAGGATAACCCAATCCCTAATTGTAGCTAGGACAATCCCGTCCCTAGCCATGAAACTCATGTATGTGAAATGTTGAGATGAAGCTAAAATTGCCAATTGTATAAAATAACATGGATGTGAAATGTTGACGAATAGGATACATACCGGTGGCCCTTAATGATTTGATATGTCTCAGCTAATTACCCATTAGCTAACTTGATATAGTAATGTGTGTCCAACATGACTCTAATTCGAGTATATGCTTAACATTTAAAAGCAATAGCTAAGCTCGGTGTGGGTATTAAAAGAATTGATACATGATGATCGTAGAGTGTATGAACTCATGACTTCATTGGGATTTTGTGGAGTATTCATAGTTCTAACCACACACACTTATTCACATTTAGGATTTCGGCAAGTTACCAGCATACTTCCTGGTGCCAAAATCGTTTATGGCAGCAGTTGCCTTCATTTCTCTCATGGCGAGAGTTATTGTTTGAGTGATCGAGGTAGGGAGGGATGATGCTGTCATGCTTCGGATCTCCGAGGCTAAACCCGAAATGTAACACTCAGTGTGTTTGAATTCGGGTGTTTCCCAGTATGGAACAACCCTTGAGAGACCGTGCAAGCATCAAGTGTAACCATCAACATTGGCTCCAGTTATGATCGAGTTCTTTTATAAAATCATATGAAAATAGATATGAAAATCAGATGATATAAAAGAATGATGTATGGTTAAATAAATAACCAATAAAAATGTAGTGTATAAATATATCATGTCTTGAAATAGAATATTATGTCTTGTGTAGAGGATGTTGCGTCTTGTGCAAAAATGTCATGTCTTGTCTTTGTCGAAGAGATTTGAATAACACCACGATATGCAATATAACATAAGCACTTATATATAGGAAGTACCAGCGGCGTATCCACCATGCTTTTATCATATTACACACGTCTCATCACTTACAAATAACCACCAAAAATGTCTTGTGTAAACCAACATCAAATGATATGTATAACAATGTCTTGCGTAACAATGTCATGTATAAACCATGTCTTGTGTAAAAGCAATAGTTTTCAACACATAACTTTTAACTTAAACAATTGATTCTTTTGGCGCCATGATCTTTTTAATACACACTATTAAAAGAATCTAGACATGTATTAGAATAAATAAAGTCTATCATGTGCCCAAGAATGAAGAATACAATCAATCGGTCATGGAAACCTCAAGACCATATTGTTCATACATGTTTGAATAAATGATAATGTGGATAACCAAAACCAAAAGGTGTAATGCCTCTTGCGTGTATTGGTCATATGTTTAAATGGAAAAAGAAAAAAAAAATAATTCGTTGAGGAGGGGAAACCAACCAGTGGTCTTCGTCTATATAATATGTATTCCCTACTCTATGGACCTCGATCATCCTAAGTAGAGAAAATCCTTTGTCTTACTTGTCCATGTGACAATTATGGTAATAGTGCTTGAGTTTCACGAGCTCTAGCAAAATTATTTAGAATTTCCAAAGATGTCAAATAGAATGTAATGAGGGAGTTGCAGCATGGTTCATGCCATACCATCCCTTGGAAAAAGACAAATGTCAAACGACGGAATTTATTGTATCACTTCCAATAAATATGATAAGGTGGAATATGATAAAGTAAGGTAAGGTAAAGTAGGATAAAGTGTCATAGACACTCTGGAACCAACCCATGTTCAAGAATTTCGAGAATGTTGAGGAAAATCCTCCATGAGTAGCTAACACGTTTTGTTTGTTTAAATGACTTGTCTCAACTGAATCGTGATATAGATCGAATGTTAGGTGTGAACAAATATGTGTCGTCTTCCCGTATTGTATTGTATTGTATTGTATTGTATTGTATTGTATTGTATTGTATTGTATTGTATTGTATTGTATTGTATTGTATTGTATTGTATTGTATTGTATTGTATTGTATTGTATTGTATTGTATTGTATTGTATTGTATTGTATTGTATTGTATTGTATTGTATTGTATTGTATTGTATTGTATTGTATTGTATTGTATTGTATTGTATTGTATTGTATTGTATTGTATTGTATTGTATTGTATTGTATTGTATTGTATTGTATTGTATTGTAGGGTGTTATACTCACCACCCCCAGTTCGTGTTCTACTAGATAGGAAGAATTGAATCTCAAGTAATAACTTAAGAATTTTGAATGAATAGTGATCATTAGCTTGACCCGCAGAGTCCACCAGAATTTCCATGCACTACAAGTTGTTATTACGTGGGCCCCCGTAATAATAAATTGTCTTGCATGGTCACCCTAGCATTCTCTCGTTCATAGCAGGCGATCAGTCAGAGAGAGGACACTATTGTTTATATACCTTCTACATAGGAGGGACCTTCGTGATAGCTCACGTGTCAACGTCCGTTGTTGTTACTCGCAGAACGGTACGGCGTTAGGTGAAATAGAAATGAAAAGAATCTGTAATAATAACAACTGAAGGGGCACTTTCAAGATGAGTACTTCATCTTCCTTGTAAGGACAAGAGTATATCCACCTTGATTAGTATGAGTCACATGGATCTCGTCCCACTAATGGAGTTGTTGTCCAAGGTTACCACCTTCGCCTCGTCGTCATTATCATGGTCAGGCATCTCAGCATTCGCGAGAAAGCAACCATATTTTACGGAATTAAGTTTAAGATTTCACTTAGGAATCATGTTCGCCATAAGCTCCGCAATAGACATGAGGTCGATATTTTCACCGTGTGAGTAAAGAATAATTATAGAGTTTGAAGTCGAAGGTATTTTGTTCTTGGCAAAATATTTCATGCAACATATATATGAACCACCTATATATATAGTCATGTAAAATCCTATCTAACAAGGATTTCTATCTTGCATAAGCTGAACTTGTAAACTATTTATGATGTGTAGACTGATAATGTAATGTGTCTATCTTGTATAAGCACTGATAATGTAATGTATTGTAGGCACATAGTCTGTTAATGTAACGTGTCTATTCCTCATAGACTTCACCCATGGTAATGTCCTCGCTTGATTTATGTGAAATGAATTTTTGTTGTAGTGGACCTTGAAAATGTTTATGCAATGAAAACCTTTTGACCTGTCCAATTTTATTCTGTTCAACATGAACAAGAGGTTTTCGTGAGAGATCCCTAGTGATTGTAGACTTAGACTCGAGAAAGAATCCTGGTTCACTACAATCGATGCTCTGATACCAATCTGTCACACCTGCTCGTAGCGGAAGCGCGAGGTGTGATCTGATCGGTTCTCATTGCATAACGATATAAGTAAACATACTAAATGAATAAAACATGCTCCAATGCCATTGTCATAATTGTTCAAAAAAAATCGCAACATAATTTAAGTACATTGTTTACAAACCATCAAATGAAAATAAGTTGTCATTGTTTTATACATCAAATGTAAGTCTGAAAATGTAAAGGCTTTGACCACTATATCACCGCAAAGAGGCGGTATATAACAGGCAAACCCTTCAATAGTTGGCATGGAGTATTGATACTTGTTTTCCTTGAACTGAAATCTTTGCATTGGTCCACTAATTCCCTGAAATACATGTAAGTTTGAAATCATCAACAAAAGTTGAGCGAGTTCATGCAGTTTAGCTGTATAAGATGTATTTGTATCAAAACAGTATGTAATATGTATTTGTCTCAATTGTAATTGTATCCAAACTGGATATAAGATGTATCCGTAAAATGTGAGTTGTATAAGATGTATCCGTAAAATGTGAGTTGTATAAATGTATCTCGATGTATGATGTATCTGTATGTATGATGTAGTATGTAAAGCATCAATGAAATCGTTGATCATTAATGTTTCGCGAGGACATTAATATGTGTGACGAATTAGGAAGCAAACCAACCCTAGACGATTTTATGCCGATTCCTATCGACTGGGACACAAACGCACTCTTCTGTATGGGTCCACGACCAAGAGTGGGGCTCGCCAAAACCCAATAGATCTAGTCCTTTGTTCCTTGGTCCAAACTGGATTAATGGTGCTTATAGTATGGCCCTAATTCGCACATGATCTAAGGTGTTTCATTCCCTAACTTTAACATACGATTGAACATGTATTTTCCCCGATAGTTGTAAAGTTGTAAAACATTTAAATGAATAGGGGACATGAACTCACTGAATTGCGTCCGTGAATAGAAGTAAATAAGATCTCACGTGCGGTCGTCCTGAATAGCGTTGCGACCTACAAATGTTCTTATTTTTGTTAGACACTTCGGTCTTTGTAAAGAACTTGAGTACAAGTCTTGTGTCTTCAATATGTGTAAGACTTGTATGTCTTTACTGTTCGTTAACTGTGTATTCGATGAATGAGTTGTTCAAATGTTATATATATATTTTTCACCAAATATATGTATATAAATGTTATCTTGTATCTTGTGAGTTGTATAGTCGGATCTAGTCCGCTGAATTTCGTGTCTTATATGTATCAATTGTATAGTTGTGTTTCCAATAATGGTAACATTGGGCCAAGCCCATGTTTTCAAGTTATTGGGCTTAAATAGTGCTGGGCCTTAAATAGTGTTGGGCCTCAATAGTGTTGGGCCTCAAATAGTGTTGGGCCTCAATAGTGTTGGGCCTAAATAATGTTGGGCCTCAATAGTGTTGGGCCTAAATAATGTTGGGCCTCAATAGTGTTGGGCTTAAATAGTGTTGGGCCTCAATAGTATTGGACCTCAATAGTATTGGGCTTAATGTTATTGGGCCTTGGCCCATATGTTTGGTATTGGGCTTAGCCCATGTGTTTTGATAAGCCCATTATGAAATTAAGCCCATTTAGAAAAGTAAGCCCATTTGTATAAAATAGCCCATTAAGAAAAGTAAGCCCATTTGTTATAATATAGCCCACTAGTAAAAGTAAGCCTTTCATTTTTATAAAAACCTTTTTATAAAAATTTACTAAGTATACTTTTTGGTAAATAAAAACATACTAGTTTTTATAAGTTTATAAACATCCGAAATTTGTTATCAATAGCACATTTATATTTCGTGTCGAAATATCGTCTAAACGTCGTAGTAATTCCTTGGATTGGCGATTTGTTTATAAATTCGTCCGTCGTCCGATTTGATCATAAGTTGTGTCCGATCCTTCGGAATGTCCGTAAGTTGTTTTCAAGTGTGTCTATATGTATTCTTGTAAGTCTTTAGTTGTAAGTATGTCTTGTATTTATTTGTGTCATTGTTATCAAGTCTCTAACTTGTATATATAACTAATACAAATAATAGCACATAGCACATACTTGATATGTTCCATAAATATGTATTTTACCAAAATATATATTTATGTCAATTTTTATGTTTAGAAAGACCAACTTTCTAATATTGTAAAGACTTTGTTAAAAAAAATGATAGTTTTGTTAACATAAAGTTCTTAAAAAAAATGGCCATATAACCTTTGTATTTAATCATTTGGCCATGTTTCATAAACATATCATTTTCTTTTCCAAATCACCATCAATTTACCCAATCATCTTAACTAAAAACATATGAGACTTTTATAACATGAAATTATCAAGATGATATCCAAATCATGTAGGGTTTTAAACATGATCATTACATATGCTAACTAGTTCAAAAACCAAGTTTAATCCTAGTTTTAACAACTTTTATAAAAATCTCTAGTTGTATGTTACTTTTTATAATCTTGTGAAAGTATTGTTTTTAAATAAAAACCTTTAATACTTTCACAAGAACAAAGGTTATGATCATTACTTTAAACCCTTATGTTAAAAACCCCTTTAACATAAACATGTAAAATTGTTAAATCATATTTTAAAACATCTTCTAACAATTTATTTATATCATAATCATCATAACTAGATCAAATATGCATATCACAAGTCTTAAATCACAATATAAACCAACATAAATATATCATGATTGTTATCTTTGCTTCTTTGTATTTTTTTCATGTTTATTATGTATGATTACTTGGTTATTATTAATAATAATAACAATCATAAACATAATATATTTGTATAAAAAAAATATAGATATAGAAGCTTACTTCTAGCACTAGGCTAGGGATGATCTTAGAAGATTATTAAGACTTAAGAAGATGATGATCTTGATGGTAGAACACTTTTGTATGGATGAAAAAGCTTCCTTTAACTTGTAAATGCTTTAGATCACCTTATGTGCCATGAAACTCCATGTTGATCATCAAAGGAATGATAAAATAAAATGGGTTTTTGGATGGTGTTCTTGGTGAAAAGATGAAGATTGAAAGAGTTCTTATGTGTATGAAAGATAAGGTGTAAAAGTATGATAATGTGGTTAGTAACTAAAGTACTAAGTGTTATAATCTTTCACCAATATCATCCACTTGCAACTAATGAAAAATATCTAGATATTAATCAAAAGAATAAGGGGTGTGGGACCCCTTATTTACGGCCCACATATGGGGGGGGTAAAGTGTAACATTTTTTATAAAAATGTCTTAAACATGTAGATATTTTGGTAATTAGGCTAAGTATGGTGATTAGGGTAATCTTTAGCCATTAGGGGTAATTAGGGATTCGGAACATAAATTAACATTAACTAGTTCACTAAACTAGTAGAAATCATGTTTTGATACTTTGAATGCTTTTCGTTTCGTCGTTGGCTAGTTTACGGCACTTTTGTGGCGTACCGACGGACGTTTGCCGTAAGTAGTCATTCCGCATTTAAAATATGTATGAAGTTATTTTGAATCCCAAAATAAGCTTAACTAGTTTACCAAAGCTTTCATTTGGTTGTTTTCGGTGTCGGAAATGTCGTTTATTAGCTTGTCGGTGCAGAAACGGACAAGTTGTGGGGGTTGCAACACAGTGTCGAGAGCTTATGTTTCGAATACCCCATTAATATCCTCATATTGTTTTCATATGATTGTCATCATTTGTCATATTTTCGGAGTCCCGGAAATGCTAAATTATTATTTTGGACAAGTTAACATTGTCTTATTTTTAGTGAAACGGACGATTTAGCGATTAGGGCGTTGTACCGGAAAGTCTTATATCTTTGTAAGATATGTTTTCGTATTAGTGTTTTCTTATATAAACGGACTCAGTTATGTCATCCGTGTGTCGTTTTTCCTTGTTTCGTTCTGTTTTCACGGTTTTGCTGGCATGAATAGTGTAACCGTGAATAGTGCGCGCAACACTTTTTATCAACACTTTTAGGAAATTGTTTAATTGGTTTCGCAATACGACGAAAACCAATATATGATATATCATTGTTTTCTTGTCCTAACCTTGTCGTCTAATATACGACACCGTTACGTAATTAAATTACGCTAATTGCATGAGATTATATACTAAGAATAGTGATTAGGCTATACGGAATTTCTGGTTATTTGCCATTTGTCACACATACGCTGCGTAGGGATCTATACGAGGTCAATACGTGACCTATACTACACCTATACGATACGATATCACACTTATAGGCTTATACGAGGTCAATACGGGACTTAAACCACACCTATACGATACGATATCACACTTATAGCCTTATACGGGACATATACTACGCTATACGATACAATATCACACTTATAGGCTTATACGAGGTCAATACGAGAACTAAATCACACCTATACGATACAATATCACACTTATAGGCTTATACGAGGTAAATACGGGACCTAAATCATACCTTTAGGCCTATACGGGTGTTATATCGTTTCATATAGTATCGTATCGGGTGTTAATTTCCTTTTTCTATAAATAAACAAAGGAATACACAAAAAAATGGAGCTTTATATACGCTGCGTATAGATCCCTACACAGCGTATGAGACAAAAATGACACAACTACCCTTGTATTTGGCTTCGTATAGCCTCAACACAAGGGTATAAAGGACATTTTCTGACCTTTATATACGCTGCGTATAGGTCTATACTCAGCGTATATAAAGGGTGGTAAAATTATTTTTAACCCCAAACCTATGGTAAAATTATCTTTTTAACCCTTATAGTGTATATACGCTGCGTATTGACCTATACGCAGCGTATATAAAGGTCTGAAAATGTCATATATACCCTTGTGTTGAGGCTATACGAAGCCAAATACAAGGGTAGTTGGGTCATTTTTGTCTTATACGATGCGTAGTGATCTATAAGGAGTGTATATAAAGATCAATTTTTGTGTTTTTTTTGTGTATTCCTTTGTTTATTTATAAAAAAAGGAAAATAACACACGATACCATACTATACGATACGATATAACACCCGTATAGGCCTATAGGTGTGATTTAGGCCTCGTATTGACCTCGTATAAGCCTATAAGTGTGATATCGTATCGTATAGGTGTAGTATAGGTCACGTATTGACCTCATATAAGACTATAAGTGTGATATCGTATCGTATAGCATAGTATATGTCCCGTATTGACCTCGTAAAACACTATAAGTGTGATATCGTATCGTTTAGCATAGTATATGTCCCGTATTGACCTCGTATAAGCCTATAAGTGTGATATCGTATCGTATAGCGTAGTATATGTCCCGTATAGGCCTATAAGTGTGATATCGTATCGTATAACGTAGTATAGGTCCCGTATTGACCTCGTATAAGTCATTTTTGTCTCATACGCTGCGTAGGGATCTATACGAGGTCAATACGTGACCTATACTACACCTATACGATACGATATCACACTTATAGGCTTATACGAGGTCAATACGAGACTTAAACCACACCTATACGATACGATATCACACTTATAGCCTTATACGGGACATATACTACGCTATACAATACAATATCACACTTATAGGCTTATACGAGGTCAATACGGGAACTAAATCACACCTATACGATACAATATCACACTTATAGGCTTATACGAAGTAAATACAGGACCTAAATCACACCTTTAGGCCTATACGGGTGTTATATCGTATCGTATAGTATCTTATCGGGTGTTAATTTCCTTTTTTTTATAAATAAACAAAGGAATACACAAAAAATGGAGCTTTATATACGCTGCGTATAGATCCCTACACAGCGTATGGGACAAAAATGACACAACTACCCTTGTATTTGGCTTCGTATAGCCTCAACACAAGGGTATAAAGGACATTTTCTGACCTTTATATACGCTGCGTATAGGTCTATACTCAGCGTATATAAAGGGTGGTAAAATTATTTTTAACCCCAAACCTGTGGTAAAATTATCTTTTTAACCCTTATAGTGTATATACGCTGCGTATTGACCTATACGCAGCGTATATAAAGGTCTGAAAATGTCATTTATACCCTTGTGTTGAGGCTATACGAAGCCAAATACAAGGGTAGATGGGTCATTTTTGTCTTATACGCTGCGTAGTGATCTATAAGGAGCGTATATAAAGCTCAATTTTTGTTTTTTTTTTGTGTATTCCTTTGTTTATTTATAAAAAAGGAAAATAACACTCGATACCATACTATACTATACGATACGATATAACACCCGTATAGGCCTATAAGTGTGATTTAGGCTTCGTATTGACCTCGTATAAGCCTATAAGTGTGATATCGTATCGTATAGGTGTAGTACAGGTCACGTATTGACCTCGTATAAGACTATAAGTGTGATATCGTATCGTATAGCATAGTATATGTCCCGTATTGACCTCGTATAAGACTATAAGTGTGATATCGTATCGTATAGCATAGTATATGTCCCGTATTGACCTCGTATAAGCCTATAAGTGTGATATTGTGTCGTATAGCGTAGTATATGTCCCGTATAGGCCTATAAGTGTGATATCGTATCGTATAACATAGTATAGGTCCCGTATTGACCTCGTATAAGTCATTTTTGTCTCATACGCTGCGTAGGGATCTATACGAGGTCAATACGTGACCTATAATACACCTATACGATACGATATCACACTTATAGGCTTATACGAGGTCAATACGGGACTTAAACCACACCTATACGATACAATATCACACTTATGGCCTTATACGGGACATATACTACGCTATACGATACAATATCACACTTATAGGCTTATACAAGGTCAATACGAGAACTAAATCACACCTATACGATACAATATCACACTTATAGGCTTATACGAGGTAATACGGGACCTAAATCACACCTTTAAGCCTAAACGGGTGTTATATCGTATCGTATCGTATAGTATCGTATCGGGTGTTAATTTCCTTTTTTTTATAAATATACAAAGGAATACACAAAAAAAAATGGAGCTTTATATACGCTGCGTATAGATCCCTACGAAGCGTATGAGACAAAATGACACAACTACCCTTGTATTTGGCTTCGTATAGCCTCAACACAAGGGTATAAAGGACATTTTCTGACCTTTATATACGCTGCGTATAGGTCTATACTCAGCGTATATAAAGGGTGGTAAAATTATTTTTAACCCCAAACCTGTGGTAAAATTATCTTTTTAACCCTTATAGTGTATATACGCAGCGTATTGACCTATACGCAGCGTATATAAAGGTATGAAAATGTCATTTATACGCTTGTGTTAAGGCTATACGAAGCCAAATACAAGGGTAGTTAGGTAATTTTTGTCTTATACGCTGCGTAGTGATCTTTAAGGAGCGTATATAAAGCTCAATTTTTGTATTTTTTTGTGTATTCCTTTGTTTATTTATAAAAAAAGGAAAATAACACTCGATACCATACTATACGATACGATATAACACCCGTATAGGCCTATAGGTGTGATTTAGGCCTCGTATTGACCTCGTATAAGCCTATAAGTGTGATATCGTATCGTATAGGTTTAGTATAGGTCACGTATTGACCTCGTATAAGACTATAAGTGTGATATCGTATCGTATAGCATAGCATATGTCCCGTATTGACCTCGTATAAGCCTATAAGTGTGATATCGTATCGTATAGCGTAGTATATGTCCCGTATAGGCCTATAAGTGTGATATCGTATCGTATAGGTTTAGTATAGGTCACGTATTGACCTCGTATAAGACTATAAGTGTGATATCGTATCGTATAGCATAGTATATGTCCCGTATTGACCTCGTATAAGACTATAAGTGTGATATCGTATCGTATAGCATAGCATATGTCCCGTATTGACCTCGTATAAGCCTATAAGTGTGATATCGTATCGTATAGCGTAGTATATGTCCCGTATAGGCCTATAAGTGTGATATCATATCATATAGGTGTAGTATAGGTCACGTATTGACCTCGTATAAGCCTATAAGTGTGATATCGTATCGTATAACATAGTATATGTCCCGTATTGACCTCGTATAAGCCTATAAGTGTGATATCGTATCGTATAGCGTAGTATATGTCCCGTATAGGCCTATAAGTGTGATATCGTATCGTATAGATGTAGTATAGGTCACGTATTGACCCCGTATATGCCTATAAGTGTGATATACGCTGAGTATAGGTCTATACGCAACGTATAGGTTAACCCTATACGCTGCGTATAGACCTATACTCAGCATAGGTAAACCCTAAGTGTGCAGATTGGCAAACAGGGTGTGCAGATAGTTAGAGCCTTAATATATTTTTTTAAATAATTTGTGTACGTTAATTTTTTAAAAATATTCTAAATACACATCTATGTATTTTTTCCAATATTCCGATATAAATCTTACTGAAGATGGATATCGTGCTGCCACTATACCGAAAAGAAAACCGACTAAACAACATAAGTGTTGGTATTCATATTTATGGTTTTCAGTAAATCTTACTGAAAGTAGACACGGTGTCGCTATTGTACCGAACGTAAAACTGAACGAACAACATCGATATTTGGTACCGGTATTTATATTTTTTCTTTTAGTTTCAACAAACCAATAGTATCACTATTAGCTGTATTGTACCATACTAAGCCGGACCCAACAACATCGGTATTGCCACTGTGTTCGTTTTATGGTTTTCAGTCGATGTAGAGCAGATGTTGATTGCTATACCGAATGCATGTATTGTGTTAGTAAGAAATAAACCGAATCGATACCGATCGAGATTCCGTCGCAAAACGCTGGGGAAATCAACTAGTTAATATGAAAATAGCCTTTCCAACTTTTGTAACACCCTTATTATTATTTAACGGTTTTCGTATAAATTACGAAAATAAACGGGTAGTTATGATTTCAAATACTTTGAAAATACGGATTCCTTAAACTTTTTACAGAATTAAAACTATACAACATATCATGTGTGAGTTTGCCATTTAACATAACAACGATACATAGTGCGGAAGCTTATTTCTTGATCGTGTTCGGTTCTTCGTTGTGCTTGATCGTCCGCCGGTGCTAAAATTATACCTGAAACTCATAAAACATTAGTTGGATTAGTCATACGTAACTTAGAACGTATTTAAACGAGTCCGGGAAGTGAAACTGATTAAAATAAAAAAAAAATCGCCAAAACAGGGCTTTTCGCGCCACGCGAAGGAACCAGGTTGCTCCCTCGCGCCACGCGAGGGAGACAGTTTTCCAGCAGCTCTGCAACTCAGTTCAGCTATGCCAGTTTTCACGGAAACGGCCATAACTTCTTCGTTATTGATCCGTTTTACCCGATTCTTTTTCCTACGCGTCCGTAATTTAATCCTCCATCTCATGGAGTTAAAATCCTACATCCAACATAAGAAATTTTGAGACTTCTAAGCCTTCGACTCGTTACCTTTTTACCGAATTTTAACCCGTTTATGCATTTTATCAACCAAGCGTATTTGTTTGATTCCTATATCTCATACACTTCTTCAAATTAATGTTACCTACCATATTAGGTTCTAATCATAGGTTTATTACACAATTTAAACCCGTTTTCGCTTGTATGCTTATTTTGACCCGTTAAGGGTATTTAAGCACTTTCGAGCCTAAAATAGCTTTCGATTGCTTCTAGCATTCCATTACCACACTTCTTATCCTATAATCTCCCACCACAACTATATTTAAGGTAGATTTAATGTGGTGATCAATATAAACCAAGTTTTACCTCTCGAATCGTCATTTTACGGCAAAAACTCAAATAGTGCTATATGGCTAATATAATACCTCTTTCAGCTTCTATACTTATTCTAAGTATTTACCTTGTAATAAAACTCGTTTCCAAACAACCTTTAAGGGTTGTTTGTCCCATTTAGCCTACAAGGGCATTTTGGTCGATTTTAGTCGTTTTATGACGAAGGACTCTCTCTCAAATTATTTGATCAAAATAGCACTTTTAACTACAACATAATTATGCATACCTGGCCCGGATCAACAAGTAGACCCGATTTATACCTCGTTTTCATTATCACACCATCAATGGTGACGCAATTATCCGTTTTGCTTATCGGTCCTGTTAACATAAGACTTGACAACCACATTAGTCGATATTATCAAATGGTGTTATCACCACCATTCGACCCGTTTGGACTATATGCCCAACATTATCTATTTAATCAAAAACATCGTTTTTTGTTTTTGATCTCCAATTCATACATCCATCCCATCCCGGATTTTATTACCATACCCCTTTTTCTTTTACACTCTTTTCTTACAAATTTCAACCCATTTCGGCTTACGCTATGAGTATTCTTTTAACTTCGATTTACATTAGTCAACACTTGACCAATTTCCATTTGATCCTTTTTATCATTATTAGATTACACTACAAGGTAATCTTAATGGGAATTCATAATTTCTTAAATCATTACATGATTTATTTACCGCTTTGCCCTTTTTGCCATAAACCAAGGTTTTTATCATCTCTATATGTTCCGACTCGTATCGATCGCGTCGGAAATTCATATTTTCTATATTATCGTTATCGCATTTATATCGTATAGAATAAACAAGTATTCTACATAATTGTGTAAGTTTCACTTACCTTGCGTCCCGAATACGCTTTTCCTTTATGCTTGACTCGTTTGACCCGCTTCCATCCCAAGCTTCACCTAGCTTGTTAAGCGCAACTATCATTCATCATTCACAAGGTTGTTAGATTAGTCATTCTAAATCATGACTTTCACACCTTATGAATCTTTGACTACTTTTCTTATGGAACTAAATCATAAATCATGAGTTTAATTCTTGTATCAAGACCCACTTCAAATCAAGTATGAACTCTTAACAATTCCCCATTTTGTTCAAGTAGTTCATTCATACAAGTAGTATGATGTTTATAAACACCAATACCACATCAATTTCATTAAATCATCCAAAAACACATTTTTCAAGTCATGTATGATCAACACTCAAACTTGGAAATTGTTCGAGTATCTTGCATCAACTATCAACTATGATGATTTCTAGCATAAACATATCCTCATATTCACTACACAATCAAAACCCACTTAGCACATAAGAGGGTAATTATCAAATTCCTAGTTTTAGTACTAATTCTTCACGTTTTCAACTAGGGTTTGTTTCTAAGCATGAATTTCATCCTAGTTTCACCCAAACATCAATCATTCAAGCTTGAATTTCGATTTTCACAAGTTCATCAAAAATCTCAACTTCATAAACATCAAAAATTTGACATACCTTACGATCCCCACGACTAGGTGATCGTTTCTATGCATTCATGCATCGATTTTGACCTTGAATCAGGCTTCAATTTGATGATTTGTTGAGTTCTAGGGTTTGAGCTCTTGGGAGCACCCTCCTGGTCGATCTCCAGACACGCACACACACACCTTAGGTGTGTGTTATGTTATTTTTTTTTGTTTATAAAACCCTTTTTCAAGTTATCCAACTTCGGTCCCTCACGTTTTGGTTTGTTATTAAGTAGGCTACAACCCACTTATTTCTAGTAAAAGTCTCTCTTATTAACTAGGTTAATTATCCCTAGTTAACTTAATGGGTTCGGAAAGTCATAACCCGTTTTATTTTAAGTCTCGTTAACTCGGGCTTCTTATAACATTGTTTTCTCAAGCATTTATTAAATTTTATAACTAATATTAGGATTGTTTGTCTAAGTCCTAATATTCACCGGGTAAATTTTACCACTAACGCTATTTTACCCGTTCATTATTATTAACGTGGTTTAATTACCAAACTCGTTTTTCGGGGTGTTACAACTTTTTTTTTCCCGAAGAATTTTGTCCAATAGAACCTTGTCACGTGTTTAAAAACAAGCACCCACAATAGTCACGTGCTTTCTGTATTGCCTTTAACCTCTCTCGGATAAGTCCAAAATATGTTCTCTTCCCTCTTTATCATCGCTTAAAAGCGTCCAAAACCAACCCATGGTGAATGCTCGCCGATCAATAGGGTAGTGGTGCACAAAAAACCCGAACTCGGACCAGGACCCGAAAAAAAAACCCGGAACCGGGTATTATAAAACCCGGGTTTTTTATACCCGAACCCGAACCTACCCGTAGGGTAGGGACCGGGTATGCATATTTGATCTAAAACCCGAACCCGGAACCGGTTTTTTTAATACCCGGTTTATACCCGAAACCCGGTTTTATAAATACCCGAACCCGGAACCGGGTTTTATAAATACCCGGAACCGGTTTTTAAAAAAACCCAATTTTGATGTAGTCTTGTTTAGTTATGTATGCATTAAGACTTCTAGTTCTTATGATTTAACAAAATTATGTATGCACTTTGATGTAATCTTGTTTAATTATTAGGTTTCTAATGATATTTGCCACCGCTACTTAATTATTTAGTATATCTATAATACTATAAAAAGGAGAAATGACGTACAAAGATGTAAATTTACATTACATACAACTTTCGAAGCAACATGTACAAATTAATAAAACACATTTGAAAAGGGTAAAGTAGTAAACAACACTAAATTTTAAGACACTAGAGGGACAAAATAGTAAATTTATTGGACTCCTTCTTTGCAATCTAAAATTCAGTTCCATCTTTGCCCTTATTCAACCGAGAAGTCTGTATTGAAGTTTGATCTTTCACATTCCCTCACATGCCCTTCAATTGAATGCTGTGACTCAATCGTCTGCCTTTAATTAGTCCCCTCAATCCACCTCATAAACAACGCTTCTTCCTGTCATTATACCGATTTGGAATTTCAATTCCGCGTGAAGGAGAAGGCAGGTGATTCATTCAAATCCCCAGTTTCTTTCCGGTAACAAAATTCAACAAACAATCGGTCTAAATCTCAACAGAGGTTCAACAGGTCTAAATCTCTCAATAATCTAACACAATCATTTCTATTTATCATTTCATTATTGCTGACTGTCTATTCCTAATCGGAGTTTGTGAAAATTTTGTTTTCAGATCTTCAGCAGCATTGCAGATCTAGGGTTTTACTAGGGTTTTGGTTCCGATGACGACACCGTCTCATTTACCCGTAACCGCCACTCAGGCATGTATATCTATTAATATCTGTATATATATATATTGTTAGTGTATCGGTGTGTATATGTATGTTGTATGTATACACAGAGTGAAGTTAATTAGGGTTTTAGTGTGTAGAGGTGGGAACATACTTTGTTGGACATTATTATCAGGTGCTTCAAACGCAACCTGATTATGTTCACCAGTTTTACAGTGATAGGAGCACCTTGCTTCGTGTTTATTGTCATAACAGAGAAACTGCCACTTCAATGCTGGTAATTTGTTTGATTATGCATTATTAGGTTACAGTATAACTTGATTATTATTTGTTTGTTTATTGATTATTAGGTTTGAGACTCTTTTCATGAGTTATTTGAGACGTGTGTGCTGCATTTAGTAAATAATAATTGCGCGTTTAGTGTTATGCGGTTGTCGGTTTGTGATATGATTATTTGTGATACATTGTGTTTGTGCTCACGCGTTTCACGGTTGCGTATATTGCAGTAAATACACGCGCTTGTTATGTCTCTTAACTATACGGGAATAGAAATCAAGATGGTGCACGCACTCGAGTCGTGGGATAGAGGTGTTGTCGTGTTGGTTTCAGGTTTTGTGCACGTTAAAGATTTTAGCGTGAAGAGGAATTTCGTGCAGACGTTTTTCCTCGCGCCTCAGGAGAAAGGATACTTTCTTTTGAATGATATCTTTCACTTTCTCGATGACCAGCCGAATTATCATCGACCTGTTGCGTTTATGACGCAGAACGATTTGGTATCCAAAATGAATGCTTCAACTACACTTCGGGAACAAGGTATTGTGTTGCGTTACCATACACCGTTAACTGTGCCATCTTCTTTTAGGGAAACTATTTTATATAACTTACGAATTAATATAATTTATTCAGCGTCAAGCGACATGTCGGGCAGTGATATCCATGCAAGGGATTTTGTGCAGCCTGCTGCGGTTGTGGAAAAGGGTACCGCAAACAATTACGGTTTTCAAGAGCAACAGTTGCAAGCCCCTGTGGCTGAAAGTATTCTCGAAGATAGTTACCCTATGCAGACAAATGGTTCAGTTCAAAACTCAGTTAACGCACTTCAAAATCATATGACTCCTGTCGAGGAAGTTGTTGAAGAGCCCCAAAAGCATACTTATGCTTCCATCGTATGCATTTCATTTTTGCAAGCTATAATTAATACGTTTTACCTTTTTACATGTGTGGTTGTTCATGAACTGACTTTTTACTGTTTTTGTTTCTGGAAGCTGCAAGTAGCCAAAGGGCATTCGGCACCATCAGCACCTACAGAACAGTCGTTCAAGAAGAGTCCATCCGTTTCAGAGTTAAACCATGTGTCTGAGTCACCTGACCAACAGTCCGCTGCAACATTAACGGAGGCGGTTGAGGACCCATCTGTTGTCGATTGGTGTGTGTGTGTGTGTGTTTGGTTTTTCTTGTTGAACCTTTGGGTTAGTGGTGTTTCGATCAGTTTTGTTTCGGGTATCTTTTCGTGTGGTGTGAGTGGTTTTCTTTTCTGGTGCTATATCCGCATATGTGCTATCGATAATGTTGCACTCTGTTTTAGTTTTGATTCAGTCGAAGATTATGATTTTATGTTTTCTCACAAATTTGTATCTTATTTGTGACTATTTTGGTTGGTAATAGAAAATATTTTATATTTTGTCACATCAATTTACAAGGATATCTTGGGAAATTCTACTGTCCAAGAATGAATAGCATGAACAAGCCCACCTATGCTGCCATATGTACACATTCACCTACAAAACCAGTTCTAATTTTTGTTTCATCTCGACGGCAAACACGACTTACTACATCAGACGAGACCTGATACAGGTAAGTCAATTGGTTTTCATGATATGCAGCTCATCTATATTAAGAATTTGATTCATTACGTTATCATATTTTTTTGCTCTTTTGCAACATAAAGTTTGCAGCCTCCGATGAACATCCAGTACAGTTTCTAGCCATGGCAGAGGAAGCACTACACCTGATTCTTTCTCAGGTCAATGATTAGAATCTGAGACACTCCTAACTATTTGGTATTGGTTTACATCATGCAAGATTGAATGACAAAGATAGATCTTTAGTTGATGAACTTTTTGCAAACAATGAAATTCAGTGAATGGCTATTCAGTAATCAGTTCCACTATTAAGATTTTAAAATAAGTTCCTTTTGATTCTTTATTTGACAATATTCATTCATAAAGGACTATATATCATGTATATCTTATGGACAATTATTGTTTTCTCAGGTATTGTCTTGCACAAGTACTTTAGCCCATCCGGTTATAACTAAGGTTAGTACTTGATGTCATACAAACATACATAGTATATTTTAGTATGCTAAACTTAGTTGCATTGACTTATTAGATCTATGGCCTTTCCTTGAAATATTATTTTAGAAGTTTCTCAAAATAAGAATCGGCAATGGAGTAAATAATTAAAAAATACGTTTAAATATTTGGATAAATAAGTTTAGAATTTCGGAACAACATGAATGACTTAAGCGTGTGTGGCCCATTGAATTTGAGGTACTGTTTGGTGTGTTTTAATGCTTATAGGTCATTGTTTACATGAAAACCTTGTTTTTTTTAACGGCAAACTAAATAAAGCCCACCATACGCAGCCAATGGCAAAAGACGACGCCATACGCCCGTGAGTTGTAGCCGGTGCTGGGTAGGCCAAGCCCCCCATCTCCGGTTCCGGGGAAAACCCGCCGCCCAAGGGCCCACTGCGGTAAAACCAGGTGGGATCGGATTCTTTGAACTTGAGACCTAGGGCCTCAAACCCAAATCTTCACTTGTCCACCAATGCGAATTAAGCTATAGCTCATTAGCGAAAAACCTTGTGTGTAGTGACTGAATTTTGTGCAAATGTGGAGTTATGTAGGCTGCCTGAGCAAGTGGTTTTCTCATACTCGTACAAAAAATTTTCAAGGTTAATGATGGACATTAGCTAACTTTTCAATCTAGAAACTTCTTGAAGTTTTAGGATAACCGAGAACGCTGAAGTCGGTCATCGTTTCCATTTACCCGAAGACTATTTCGGTGATATTTTTTTTTAAATAATAACAAGTTATATAGTTATTCATTTATCAAGCAGATTGGAATGGTGCTAGAGCAACTTTTACAAAAAAAATTTAAGGAACTCAACGGTCCGGATTGATGGATTTGTACCCCAGCGGTGATGACGACGTCGGTGTGGGGACTCCGGCTATTTTCCGGTGACCGAAAGTTAAGTCCAGTAAGTCTTCAATTTTAGTTTTACGGTTGTTTAGGTTCTATACATAGAATTCCGATGATATGGGATCAACGGACTATGAAACTTGATTTTTTATAGAATTTGATTTGTCAATTGTATGAATTGTTGGCTACACATTTTTCTTATGTTTGTTTGGAGTTCTATGAGAATAATGGCGCAGTGGTGGTTGGCAATGGCACGGTAGTGGGTCGTGGTTGCCTACCCAGTTTTATTATAAAATAGTATGTAATTTAATAGGTGCTATTGATTTATGCCCTTAGATGTAGCAACACTTGCTACTCTTTATCATCACCATTTCGGATAAGTTCAAGTTTGACAGGCGTGTAACACGTATATGTGGCTTTCATTCTATCTATTGATCTATAGTGTCCATCGCTAACAACCGAATTCCCGTTGCGTTAAAGAGTCCTCTAAATCTTCATTTTGTTCTCATTTCATGGTAACTTTACTAAAATCATTAATCATCATGTTTTTTGCTGACATGTAACTATGCATGGTGTACACTGATGTGTCTATTTTAGTATTGCTAATGGTTTGTTAATGATATAATTAGTAGCTATAGGTTGAAGGTAGTCTTGCCTGATGCAGGTCATGTTCCCACTGCGTACTGTTGACTCCGCCGCAACGCGCGGGTTTCCCACTAGTTTCATTACAAGTGGAAACAAATATGCCAATATATGTTGGCCCTTCTATTTTCTTTGTTTGTTTAATATCATTATTAGTTTTTGTATTTAATAAATTGTGCCTCTGTTTATAAAGTTCAAGAATAACCGCATGAAGAACTATAAATTGTGCCTCTGTTTATAAATTGTGTCTCTGTTTATCAATAGATTTGATGTCTATGTGTGAGAGTTATGTTTGATACATTTTATAAGCATAGTTCCGGTCGGGTTTTTTTAATACTCGGTGCGGGTTTTTTCCCAACCCGATGCATACCCGAACCCTACCCGATGAATACCCGAACCAGACCCGAACCCGGAAATAGGGTATTATAATACCCGGGTTTTATAAAACCCGACCCGAACCCGGGTATATAGGGTATACATTTTTGTTAGAGAACCCGGACCCGACCCGGTTTTTAAAAAAACCCGATTTTGTAAAACCCGATCCTACCCGAACCCGATCCTACCCGAAACCCGGTTTTTAAAAAAACCCGATTTGTGCACCACTACAATAGGGTTTAACTTAAACTTGTGTGCCAGGTGACGTATGGCATTCAAACTTGTGGGTCAAGTGTTGTGGAACATTCAAATCCTGTAGTGTAAAACAATGCCATCAAGCCTTATGTCATCACGACTGAGTACAACATTCATACTTTTACACTATAGTCCGCAAACTAATAATAGTTACTAATTAAACACGTATCGATTTATCATTAGTTTACATAGGAGTTAATATCATTCCAATTGCCATTACAAAAGTGATGGCAATTTTGGGCATTGAAAGATATTTTTGGCTGGTAATTATTCCTAAAAATACTAGCACTTCTGCAACAAAACCACTCATGTTGGGATTGAACCCTATAAGAGGAACAGATAATTAAAGCCAAAACTGGATCAGAGCAGTGGATCCAGAATAAGCAGACGTTTACAGATTAGTTCATGCAAATCTCTCCCCTTGAAAGTGGCTTTGTATCTGCTGACCTCCTATCTACTGATCTTACCAAGTGCTGATCCACAACTGCTGCCTTGCATCTACTGCCAAATGTTAAAGACTGATGGAAGACCAAAGCTCTGCTGACTCAATCTTCTGCCTTGAGTCAAGTACTGCTGATCCGGACAAGCACTGCTGGATTCACAGCAGTGGAAGGATGCAGCAGCTGTTTAAGTGTCTTTTATGTAATAGATTGTAATAGCAGTAGTTAGTACATCAGTGTTTGTATAGATCAGAGGTTAGAGTTTGTTAGGAGGTTAGATGTCACTTTCATGGTGACGTCAGCTAAAGATGCTCAGTGGTTAGCAAGTGCCTATAAATAGTTCAGTACTTTGTACTGTTCTATTAGCTCTTTCACCGCATCGTCTTCTTTGCACGAACAAACTACTGAGCTCTGGCTGAGGGGGAGTTTGCATTCTTACATCAATCATTGTAATCGTTGTTGAAACAAATTCAATCATTCGGTTCATTGTGTAAAGATGTTTGATTAAAAGTATTACTCCTGTTTGATTGTATGCAAAGTTTGTTTTCATCTTAATTCCGCTGCACAACTCTTTCATTTCCATCTTAATTTCAAACGAAAATACAATAAAAAAGAAACTCAGATCCAACAATTGGTATCAGAGCCTGGACAGTCAAATTTGATTTAACAATCATTTTGACGTAAATAGTTCAGCTCATAACAAGTTGATACTGATCGTTTGTTCATCCGTTGAAAAACAGAGCAAGGATTAATCACCATTAAAGTTGATTTCTCAGTGTCTGTAAAACAACAAGAATGACGTCACAATCTCAAGATGATAAAAACAACATCGGCTCACTTTTTAAACCACCTATGCTAAAGAGAAATGAGTACAACATCTGGCAGAGGAGGATGGGTCACATCCTCGCTCAACAAAGCACAGGTTGTTGGAGGTCTGTCATTTATGGTCCCCATGTTCCTTCAGTGCCAAGCGCTGAAGATGCTAAAAAGTTCGTTCCAAAACCAATTGAAAATTATACCGAAACCGACTTTCAAAAGATCGAACTAGATGCTAAAGATTTTAGCATCATAGCATCAGCGCTGCCCAATGAGATATATGCTGGACTGTTACACTGTAACAGTGCCAAAGAATTATGGGACGCACTTAAGGAACAATTTGGTGGAACTGAAGAAGTCATAGAAAGCAATAGGGAAATCCTGAACCAACAGTATGAAACATTTTGCTACATTAAAGGTGAATCACTAACGCAACAATTTGAGCGTTTTAGTTGTCTCATCAGTGAACTGAGGCTTGTTAACACCACTTTTACAAACTCAACTCAAAATAGCAGGTTCCTCAGGTCACTGCCAGAAAAATGGGACACTATAGCTTTTGTCACCCGAAATTCATCTGAATTCAAGGATCTGACCTTGACCCAACTCCATGGTCGACTCCTGACCTTCGAAAGGGAGTTGAACCAGAAAAGGAGGTTACAAGAGTCAGGAAAAGTTACCGATGATTACACTTTCGGTAATACTGCTCTTCTGGGTCAAGAAGAATCTGGGAGCAGTGGTAAGGATCAGGGTTATGATCACTTCATTGACATAACTGCTGGTGCAAATTTTAACAACCCTGATCCTCACTCTGCAAGTTATGCATTCACTGCTAACGAAAACCAGATGTCAGACAATTTAAGCTTTGAACTCAATGATTTACAACATTTTGATCCCACTGATTTAGAGGAAATGGACATCCTGCACCAACTGGCTTTGCTAAGTGTTAGAACTAGCAAGTTCTACAAAAGAACAGGGAGAAAATTCCCAGGTTTGCATGGGAATCTAAGGGTTGGGTTGGATAAATCGAAAATCAAGTGTTACAAGTGTAATAGGTTGGGACATTTCGCTGGGGAATGTAGGAGTCAAACCACTGGTCCCATAATTACTCATCCTAGCTCAAATCCTCGACCTCAAAACCAAAACACTGTGCACTATGCCCAATATGCCCCAGCAGCACAAGTGAACACTGCTCACTATGCTGCTGCCCCTGTGCCAGTACATTATGTCCAAACTACTGTTCCACAAATCCAATATGTTCAAACCCCTGCTCCACATGTACAAGTGCAACCTGTTGCACCTCAAACCACTGCTCCAGCAGCAGCACAACCAGATCAACAAAGTTTTTTCACTCAAGGGTTTGTTGACTGGAGCAGTATGCCTGATGATCTTTGTGATGAAAATTTTGCACTCTATGCTTCTAATGATTCTTCACATGATGAGTTTTGTTTGATGGCACTAGAGTCAATACAGGAGGGGGTTGAAGCTGAGGAGGAACAGCAGTGCTTTGAAACAGTGGAAGAGGTGATTGAAGCAGTGGTTACTGCAGTGGCTGATGAAATACTGTTGGGAGAAAGTTCAGGTACCCTGATTGAACCAATGACAGACCCATGGTCCATAGAGGACAAAGAAGAAGAGAAAGAAGAAAAGGCTGGTGAAAAGAAGGTAAAAGCTGATGATGATGAAGATCATCAATGTGATTGTGCAATGATGGCAGCTGCCAAGGTATTTCCTCAAGTTCTTGAAAAACTGTGTTCTGACAATTGCATAATTGCTTTTGCTAACACCAAAGAGGTGAATGAAAACCTTCGGGATAAAATCTTGTCTGATGAGGTCAAATTTGAAAGGTCTTTAAAAGAACTTAAAAACAAATTGACTCAAAAGGAAAAAGAAATCAGCTGTCTTAAAGAAGAGCAAAGCATCACCAAAACCCAACTTCAAACTATGGTAGAAAAATACCAAAGTTGCAAAAAGGAGTTGGAATCCACCCAGATTACTTATGAAAGATGGGTGGAATCCTGCAGAGGATATGAGGTGATGCTTGCTAAACAGATTGAAAGTAATGTGAAGTTTGGGGTTGGGTATAGAAAATATGATGATGAACACATTGCTTGTGAAAAATCTGTTCAAAACACTGATGTAACCACTGAGTTCATCCCCACAAACAAGAATGGCCAAGAAGTGAAAATCACTGACAAACTTGGTAACAAAATCACACTTGGCAGAACAAGGAGTTCCTCAACTTTTGAAGAACTTGAAAAATATCAGTTTAAACCTACCTGGTCTGACGAGTGTGATATTCTTGAAAATTTCAAGCCAATGGACTTTACATCAACTGATGGTGTTAAAGCTCCAAAAGCTAAAGTCATACCTCTCAAGGACATCCCAGCAGTGGTTAAAACCTCTGCTGCAAAGGAGTCTGAAAAGAGAAAGAAGAGAAAAAAAATTGACAACTTGTTTTGTGAATTCTGTGAAAAAAGGAATCATCTAACAAAAGACTGTTTCCACTTGAAAGCTTATGATTTAAACAAGACAAGTGTCATTGTTTCAGCAGAAAGCTGCATTGTCTGTGGTAAAACAAACCACAAAACTCAAGCATGTGTGTACCTCAAAAACTTTGATGTGAAAAAGAACGAGTACATGGCTAAAACATCCTTGAGTCCATCATCATCATCCTCATCATCTGTCAAGTTCACCAAGAAACAACCACTGTTTGTGCCAGTTCAAACAGCTGTTACAAAACAGCTGAACCAAACATCTGTCAAAAGAGATGTTCAGGTTACTGATGCACCCCCTGCCAATCAGTTCAGAAAAGGCAGAGAAAAACAGTCTTACCAAAGGATTCCACACGTTTATGAGGCCTACAAAAGGCCCTCTAAACCCAAAGTGAACAGGCATCCTTTTGGCTATCAGCAGATGATTGGTCAGGACCCACAACAGTGGTTGAAAAAGAACTGTCCTAAAATAGTTCAAACCCCTGACCTAACAACTGCCCATCATTCTGCCTCCATCCCAGACACTGTTGAGACCCCATCCAAAGCCTTGTTGGCTTTGGAGACCTTAATGAACTAATCCTTTTACTTCATGTGCAGGGAGCTTCTGCATGCTTTGATAGCCTTTGGTATGTAGATAGTGGAGGCTCCAGGCACATGACAGGATGTAAAGCCCTCCTCAAAGACTTTAAAATCCATGGTGGGGGTGATATATCCTTTGGGAATAATAGTAAAGGAAAAGTTCTGGGGGCGGGTACAGTGGAGTCTGGAAAAGTAAAATTTGAAAATGTCAATCTAATAGACAATCTAAAATTCAACCTTCTAAGTGTGTCCCAAATGAGTGACAAGGGTTTTGGGTCATTCTTCACAAAAGATTGTTGTAGGATTGTTGGACCAGAAATGGTCAAAAAGATTGAAGCAATAATCAAATCTGGTCAAACTAAACTTGTTGCTCAAAGAAGTGGCAATGTTTATGTTGTTGACATGTCAAAAGAGTGTCCCAGAGCTGATGCCTGTCTGTTTTCAGCTGCCTCTAACAAAGAGACAGAACTTTGGCACAGAAGGCTGGGACACACAAATCTTAAGACAATCACAGAAATTTCAAAAAATGTTTGGTGAGAGGCCTACCACAAAAATTGTTTTCATGCCCTGAACATTGCATTTCCTGTTTAAAAGGAAAACAGCATAAAAGTTCTTACAAGTCCATTGAAGAGTCCAAAACAACCCAGTGTTTGCAAATGCTACACATGGATTTGTTTGGCCCAGTTCAAGTCATAAGCCTCAAAAAGAAAAGATATTGTTTGGTTATTGTTGATGACTTTTCTAGGTTCACATGGACTTTCTTTTTGCACTCAAAAGATGAAACTGCAGGCATTTTGCAAGACTTTGTAACACAGGTTGAAAAGCAATTTGACCTTCCAGTGAAAAGCTTCAGGAGTGACAATGGCACAGAATTCAAAAATAGGGAGTTGGATGCCTTCTGTGTGAAGAAAGGGATTGTAAGGCAGTACAACATCCCAAGAACACCAGAGCAGAATGGGGTAGTGGAAAGGAAAAACAGAACTCTGATTGAGGCTGCCAGAACCATGCTTGCAGATTCAGGTTTGCCATTAACTTTCTGGGTAGAGGCAGTAAACACTGCTTGCTATGTTCAGAACAGAGTTTTAATAAACCCCTGGCACAAAAAGACTGCCTATGAAATTCTGTATAAAATTAAACCACTGATCTCATATTTCAAAGTGTTTGGCTGCCCATGCTTTATTTTGAACTTAAAAGATTCCATTTCAAAATTTGCAGCCAAAATTGATTGTGGTTATCATCTGGGATACTCATCCACTGCCAAGGCCTACAAAGTGTTCAATACACGGACCAAGGCAGTGGAGGAGACTTTGAATGTTAAGTTCAATGAACTCTCATCAATGAAAATCCCAGCAAACCCTGCAGATCTGTTTGATCTTGAAAAATTCACTTTTGAAAATACTGCTGTCAAGACTAACAGTGCAGGTCCATCAGAGGATACAACACCAGACTATGGGTATGAAATCATCATCCCTCAAAGGTCTGCCACAAAGGGAAAAGCACCAGCTGTTCAAAACAGTTGTCAAAGCTCAACCACTGCTACCTCAACAGTTGTTGACCAAAGTAGCCCATCAACCACTGCTTCCACATCCTCAAACAATGCTGACAAAAGTCCTCAAACAGTGGATAAAAGTCAGCAGTTGTCCACTTCATTACCACCTATACCACCACCTTTTGAAGCCACTGCTGGATCATCAAAGTCCCCAGCAGTGGTTAGCTCAGATGATACACATTTGCAACTTTCACCAACCAATGCCATCATACCATACCAAGGAGATTTAATGTCACACCCTGGCTTTGCGGAAGCGTGGTTAATTTTGGTGTGACTTCTTAATACCATAGCTTAACCATAACAAGCTATATGAATTTAAAAACCATGCAAGTCATCCATTAAGTTTTGAAAACCAAAATACAGTACCATTGTTTTAACCAACAACCATAACCTTGTTCAACAACATTACAACTTATAACATAACATAAACGTGGTTTAAGGACTGTGTCTTGTCCAGGAAAGAGACACATCCCCTAAACCCTGATGACTCCATGACAAGTGCAGCGGAAAACGTTCCATACCGTGCCAGATCCGTTTAATTTCCTGAAATACATGTGAGTTGAAAAATCAACAATAATGTTGAGCGAGTTCATGTGCAAGTGAGTAAGTAAAACACTTGTAAGTATAAAAGTTTCCTGGTATGTAGCAGTGTAAGAGGACTTGTGATCACCAATGGTTTGCAAGGCCATTAGCATGTTGTGAAATGCAAGTAGGAAAGACACACCCTAGCCGATTTTTGCGTTGGGTACCAAGTCACTCCAGGTCCGTTCTGTTGGTCCTCCGAGAGGCCCGTTCTGTTGGCCCTAGAGCTGGGCTCGCTACACCCAAATAGATCTACCGCTCGAGTCCCTCGGTGTTCTAACTACCCATTCACATGATCTAAACCTCCTTACGTTAATCATACCGTGTATAAAGTACTTGTAAACAAAGTAACATGTATTTCACCCCCGCAGTTAAGAAAACTGAAAATAGTTAGAGAAAAGGGGGACATGAACTCACAGTGAATGCGCGTCTCTACCAAGTGTCTCCAATACAGTAAGCTGTGCAACGACCTACAAGTGCTAATTCTATTAGACGGACGGCCGTGCCTTAGCTTTATAGTTTATGTCTTTGGGAAATAGTTAGTCAACTATTTCGTGTTTATGTTCTGTATACACTTGGTAGTTATACTTCTTCCCAAGGATGGGGGATACAATACATGTGCGTAAGTTACGTTTTATCAATCTTGTGGTAATGTAATTACCGGTGTAACTTATATGTTTGTGTAAGCGTTCGTAAAGTTTTGGAATCATTAACGCTTGCAAATATTATTTTTACTCTAAAATAATATTTATGTATTTTCACAAAATAATCATAAACAGTGTTGTGACAAATATATCTATCACGTTAATCTTTGTGAAAATCCCACCTCCGGATATTTAGTAAAATATAGTGCTGGCGAAATTTATGTTTTGAAAATATGTCCAAAGATAGTTCTAACACTTGTTGTGTAAAAAGTCTAAGTGTTAGGTTTTTAGAAAATTTCGCCAGAGTTTCCTCTGTAACTGGAGGTGGCCACGCTTTCAAGCGTATCATTTTCTTTTAACAAATCAATTCAACAATCTTCTTTATTCAATCAAACAATTTCCGACACATCAAACTAGTCGACAAGTATGTAAATCGCATAATCGCATGAACTTGCAGTTTTTCCGAATCTATAGTGTAAACACCCTTTATATATGTAGATCTTTATATAAAGTAACTTTAATCTCATAAAAACCTCGTGTTTAGAGAAATCCGTCTTTACAACTTCTAGTCATTTTTCCCAAAAATAGTTATTTGTCGGATCTTTTCATTTCACAAGTGTCTACGCACTTGTGGTTTATAAAATCATGTTTGTTAGTGTATGATCCTTTCTTTAAAATACATGGTTTCTTAAATGTGTGGTTCTTCAAAAATACCACTTGCGGATACGTAGATCCGCTAGTTTTAAACACCATTGTACCGGTCAAATCACTTTTACACAAGTAACATATTTTTACACAAGTTCATGTACCTTGTGTGGTAGAGTTTCGCCTTTTAACCCTTGTGGTAACCAAAGACGAGCTTATGTGAAGATACATGATCTTACAAAATCGGGTTAAACGGAGATCCGAGCTACCACATCATAGATCGGGTCTAGATAAACACAAATTCCCAATACTACATCTTTTACACAACACATGTGTTATTAACCACCACTTTTATAGTTTTTAGTAGACTTTAACACATCAAAATGTATGTTTACGATATCTAACCGACAATATTCCTTTTAACCACTTTAGATAAGCTTAAAAACAAGTTTTAAACATTATACCTCTAGCTCAAGGCTAGGGAAGATCTTTGACGAAAAAGAGGTGGATAAAAGCTAACGGTAGAGGTCCTTCGCGTTCCGAGTGCACCAAGACTCCTAATACGCGATCCTTGAAGTGTGAATGATGTTGGAATTGCAAGAACAAAACTTGAAAGTATGATGGTGATGAGAGTGGGGTTCGGCCGAAGGTGATCAAGAGGGAAAGAGAGAGTTGAGTTTGTGTGTTATGTTGGTGATTATGTTCATGTTAACCTCTAGTATTTATAGGAAATCATCTTGTGTATTACCCAAAGGTAGGTGTGTCTTCTAGATATTTAGCAACTAGATTTAGTTAATCTAGTAAGTACAAGATATGTCCCCTAGTCTTGGGGCCGGTTAGAGCATGGGGGAGGGGGTAGTTCGATCATAACTAGTTAGTTAGGGGGTTTAGTTTAGTTAATTAGGTTAACTAAGTATTTAACTCAGTTAGTTGCTTGTTATGGGTTATGACGGGTGTTAGGGTAATCAGAGACCCTAACTGGCTCAGAAAAATATATTTAGTGAAAATAATAATATTTTCATGTTCCGGGTAAAGTCCGGGTGTCCGGTTGGATAGTAATCCGTTAAAGCGTTACAAAAGCTTTAAAGTGTCGTTATTAACATTTTTAGTGACACATTTTGTTTTCCCGACACTTTAGAAAGTGTCTAGTGTTATTTTCTCATGTTCTGGCACTTTACTAGTCAGCTAGAAGCTGGATTATTTATTAAAGTGCTGTGTTTGGTACCTAAAGTACGTTTTTGGCACATCCGAATCAGTGTATCTTATTCCTAGAGACGCGATACCACAACCCTTATATCCCTACACTCACTACCAGTGTAGCCAAAATATATGAGGCTCTTAACAGGCCTTAGAGGCAGTATCTGCCTGATGCTGGTTATGTCAGCATGTTCACTGTGTATCCGTTTAGTGCTACTGTGCTTTTTGTGCATCATGTTTGTCACTAGGGTTCAGTATGTAATTAATGTAGTGACAGCAAGCAAGTATGATGCAAGTAAGTGCATGTATCAGTATGCAGGTAGCAGTTTATCAGCTAGTTTCAATCAAGCACAGTAATTAAGCAGTAATTAATCATTAATTAAGTTGTACGGATACCTGGTTTAGAGCGGGTTGTCACATTCTCCCCCCGTTAAATAAATTTCGTCCCGAAATTTAAGTTCTGCTTGTAGATGCAGAGTTCTTAGGAAATAAGTGGGGGTATTTCTCTTTCATCCGGTCCTCACGTTCCCAGGTAAATTCAGGACCATGTTTGGCATTCCAACGAACTTTGACGAGTTTGACACTGCTCCGGCGGGTCTTGTTAACTTTCCAATCCGTGACCTCGACAGGTTCTTCAACAAAGTGGAGCGTGTCGTCAATATGAATCTCGTCGATGGGAATGGCAACGTCAATTTGTGTTGGACTTTTCTTTAAATTGGATACGTGAAATGTATCGTGAACACCATTTAGTTCAGCAGGTAGGTCCAACTTGTATGCTACTGTCCCAATTCTTTCCAGAATTCTGAAAGGACCAATGTAGCGCGGATTTAACTTCCCACGCTTTCCAAAGCGTGCCACCCCTTTCCAGGGTGAAACCTTCAATAACACCATTTCCCCAACTTGGAAATCCACATGCTTCCGGTTTGGATCCGCATAGGCCTTTTGTCTGTGGCGAGCTGCTTCGATGCGTTTAAGTATTTGCGCAATTTTGTCTGTCGTCTCTTGGACGATCTCGGGACCAGCAAGCTGCCTATCACCTGCGTCAGACCAACATAGTGGTGATCGGCACTTGCGTCCGTATAGGGCCTCAAATGGCGCGACACCAATACTGGTGTGGTAGCTGTTGTTGTATGAAAATTCGACCAAAGGTAAGTGTTTATCCCAGCTACCGCCTAAATCCATAACACATGCCCTCAGCATGTCTTCCAAAGTTTGTATCGTTCGCTCGCTCTGGCCGTCAGTTTGCGGATGGAACGCAGTGCTCAGATTCAATTGTGAGCCAAAAGATTCTTGGAAAGATTGCCATATTCTTGACACAAATCTTCCGTCTCTATCAGAGATGATCGAGAGTGGTACTCCATGACGTGCTACGATCTCTCTCATGTAAATTTCCGCAAGTTTACTAGTACTGTCTTTCTCCTTGATTGGCAGAAAGTGTGCGGATTTTGTTAGGCGGTCAACAATCACCCAAATCATGTCATGGCCTCTTGGCGTTCTTGGCAGTTTTGTAACAAAATCCATTGAGATTTGTTCCCATTTCCACTTGGGAATCTCAGGTTGTTGCAGAAGTCCCGAAGGCTTCTGGTATTCCGCCTTGACCTTAGCGCACGTTAAACATTTGCTCACGTAAACAGCAACGTCGCCTTTCATCCTAGGCCACCAATAGTAATTTTTGAGATCTTGGTACATCTTATCCGATCCAGGGTGGATAGAGTACCGTGACTTGTGCGCTTCGTCGAAAATAACTTCCCTTAATCCACCAAACAGAGGAACCCAAATCCTTTTCTCAAAACATAATGTTTCTTCCTCGTTTGGTACCAAAAGCTTCTCCATTCCACGGAGATATTCTTCCTCAAGGTTTCCCTCCTTGAGAGCTTCCTTTTGTGCAGCACGAATGCGCAAGGAAAGATCGGTTCGTATAATCATTTCCAAAGCTCTAACCCTTATGGGCTTGATTCTTTCTTTACGACTTAGGGCATCGGCAACTACATTCGCCTTCCCTGGGTGATACTTTATCTCGCAGTCGTAATCGTTCAAAAATTCAACCCATCGTCTTTGCCTCATATTTAACTCCTTCTGGTTAAATATATGTTGTAGGCTTTTGTGGTCTGTGAAGATTGTGCACTTCGTACCATACAGGTAGTGTCTCCAGATCTTTAGTGCAAATATCACTGCGCCGAGCTCCAAATCGTGTGTGGTATAGTTCTTTTCGTGCACTTTTAGTTGACGCGATGCGTAAGCAATGACCTTTTGGCGTTGCATCAACACGCAACCCAATCCTTGGCGCGATGCGTCGCAGTATACCACAAAATCGTCAGTACCTTCTGGTAGAGCTAAGATTGGCGCGTTACAAAGCTTACCCTTTAATATCTGAAATGCTTCATCCTGTTTGATTCCCCAATCAAACGTCTTGTCCTTCTGTGTGAGGAGCGTCAATGGTTGAGCGATCTTTGAAAAATCCTCGATGAACCTCCGATAGTAGCCAGCCAAACCCAAGAATTGCCGAATCTCGGTTGGCGTCCTCGGCGTTTCCCAATCCTTGATTGCCTCGATCTTTGCGGGATCAACATGAATTCCATCCCCATTAACCACATGTCCAAGAAACTGGACTTCGCGTAGCCAAAACTCGCACTTGGAGAATTAGGCGTACAGCTGTTCCTTCTTTAGCAGCTCCAATATGGTTCTAAGATGCTGCTCGTGTTCAGCCTTCGTCTTTGAGTAAATCAAGATGTCGTCGATGAATACAATCACGAACTTGTCTAAGTATGGCTTGCAAACCCTATTCATCAAGTCCATAAAGACTGCAGGTGCGTTTGTCAAACCAAATGGCATAACGAGGAACACATAGTGTCCATAACGAGTTCGGAAGGCTGTTTTCGGGATACTTTCCTCCTGTATCCTTAGTTGATGGTATCCAGATCGAAGATCGATCTTTGAATAATAGTTCGAGCCTTGCAGTTGATCAAACAGATCGTCGATTCTTGGCAGAGGATACCTGTTCTTGATCGCCAGCTTGTTCAATTCTCTGTAGTTGATGTTTATTTGAAAATCATCATCCTCCTTTTTGATGGGTAACAATGGGATTACCCCAAAAAGGAATTTTTTTTTTTTGTCTGTTATCTTCCTTCTCCATCCGTTACCAACACTTCTCTGTCAATCCTTGCACCCCTGAAAATGTAAGTCGCTATGATGCATTGACTACGGGTGCAGTGCCTGGAATTGAATCGTCGTGAAACTCTACTTGCCTTAGAGGCGGTAATCCAGGCAAGTCTTCTGGGAAGACTTCTGGATACTCCCTTACGACAGGGATGTCTTCGATTCTTGGCTCAGCAGCCTTTTTATCCGCGATGTGTGCTAGAAAAGCAACACATCTTTTCTGTAAACACTTCCTTGCTTTCAAGCAGCTGATAAATCTTAGCGGTGTGTCACGCTTCTCTCCGTGAACCACAATTGTCTCACCATCATTAGTTGGAATACGAACAGCTTTCTCGTGACATACTATCTCAGCCTTGTTTCCGGATAACCAATCCATTCCTACCACCACGTCGAAGCTTCCCAATTCGGCTGGTAGTAGATCCAAAGTAAACTCACGTTCTCCCAGTTCTATCACACAGCCTCTGATTACTTCGTTGGCTTCAACTAACTTTCCATTAGCTAATTCGATCGAGTAGGGGATATCTAACTTACTAGCGGTCAAACCAAGTATATTCTTAAATTCTAATGACACGAAGCCATAACCGGCACCAGCATCAAACAAAATAGGTGCAAAAGTTTTGGTTGTTAGAGAACGTACCAGAAATCACACCTGGATCCTGGCATGCCTCACAAGCTCTGATGTTAGATTTTCTCTCACGGTCTTGTTTCAACTTCAGGCATTCCCTCTTGAAATGTCCAACTTCCCTACAATGGAAGCATCCCATCATTCGGCCATTTCCTTTCCCATTTCCACCTAGAGCGTTGTTACTGTTTTCTCCTTGTATGGAACTCTTCATCCCACAACCTTCCTTGTTGTGTCCTTTCCTCCCGTACCAAGGCTTCTGACATCCACCATCACGGTGACACTTGCACTCAGCACATCTTGGTTTGGTTTCTAAGTAAATCTTATCATTGGCCTGTTTGTTGTTAGGGCAATCTTTCTTGAAATGCCCTTTGTCCCCGCAGTCAAAGCAACCTCGAATAGATCTTTGTTCATCGTTATTCATTTGGGTATCTTCGGTAAGCTTCCTTTTGTTCTTTCCAGACGACTCTACCTGAGTTTTCTTGTCAGGGTTTGCAAGTTTTTCTAGTCTAATTGCTTCCGTAACGAGTGCCAAACCCATCTTACTTGCGACAATGGTTGTTGGTGGCGTAGATGCTGTCATCAAGCTCAAGACTTGAGGCGCCAGTTCCCAAATGAATTGTTCCAATTTCTTCAGTTCTGGTTTTACCAGGTATGGAACAATTTGTGACAGATCATGAAGTCGTTGCACGTACTCCAACACCTTCGGACCTTCCATCATTAGGCTCCGAAAATCATCTTCCCACTTCTGGGTTTCCGTGTGGGGGCAATACTTCTTATGCATCATTCCTTTCAACTCATCCCAAGTTAACGCGTATGCTGTAGTTAGGCCCATTATTCGAACCTGAAGATTCCACCATAATCGAGCTCCATCTTGAAACAACTCAGAAACGTATGGGACCTGTTGTTCTGGCGTACAGCCACTCATTCGAAAGATGGATTCCATACTTTCAATCCATTTTACAAAAGTTATGGCACCCCCAGTGCCGTCGAACTTCGGAGGCTTGTAGTTGAGGAAGTGCCAGTAGGAACAACCGTTATTTTCTGAGGTACCCTTGATTGGTTCGGAGCGTAGGGCCTCGTGCTGTGCTATAGCTGCAGCAATTATCTCTTTAAGTTCTGCCTCAGAGGTGGGCATGCGCATTTCGCGTCTTGGCGGCATCTTCTAAAAGATGTTTCACATAGGTTAGGTCATAGCAAGTGAAGTGTACGTATGCATTCAACAACACCAACACATAACATCTCATGTTATCAACAAGTCAATCACATAACCTCTTATGCTATAGGACATGAACAATTGATTGAACATCGCATGTGATGAGAATACTGCGATTGTATTGCCACAATTCGAGACCACAATGTAAAGCTCACAAGTACACCACTATATCATACTACATCAATGACTTAGTAGGGGACGACCCTAGACAAGTCGTGCGATCGCTGGTCAGGTTCAGGAGTCTCTGGTTCGTCCTTTCTCAGATTTCAGGACTCCACGTCAAGTTTCTGAATTTCTGTCCTAAAACAACATTTCTTCTCAATCGTTTCCTTGAGCTCGTCCCAGCTCAGTGTATAAGCAGCGTATGTGCCCAGGGTCTGAACCTGGAGGTTCCATTAAGAGAGTGTGTCATCTAGAAATATCCTTGAGAGGTAGGTAACACTCTGTTGGGGCGAACAGTTACTCATTCTTAGAGTGGAGTCGATCTTTTGGACCAACGAACAAATGCAACGGTGCCTCCGGTTCTGACAAAGTTCAAAGGCTTGCAGTTCAGGAACTGTTTATAGGTGCAGCCAGTTGGAGGGTTATCTCCAGTAATGTCATCGTTGTACATAGAGTGGAGGGCTTCATGTCGTGCATTTATCTGTGAGATGCGTTCTTGCAGCTCGTCTTCTGTCCTTAGTAACGTACTGGTGCTTGTGTCACGTCTGGGTGACATTCCCTTTTTGTCGAAATAGTGTGAAGCGGGTTGGACAATGTTTCAATTGTCTATGGGGTATATATAGCAACGTAAACCATCATGTAATCACCCCATTTCACACGCAAATATACTCACTGTATAAGTGGGGAAATAAATTCCTGAGCCTTCACATAGGCTTGTCAATTCGGCTTGTTGCTTGTAATAGAATGAACTCGAGGCTACATCGCCTAGGTCATTTGTGTTTAGGTTATTTCCTGCTGCATTGGTTATCATTAGCTTGGCCTGCAGAGTCCACCAGGATTCCTGTGCACCACAAATCGTTATTACGTGGGCCCCCGTAATAATAAATTGTCTTGCACAGTTACCCCAAATTTTCTCTCATCCAAGCAGATGATCAATCAAGGAGCAACAGCCGGTGCATTGGCATGAACAGGGTCATACTCCAATGCGGGGTCAGGAGCAACGCCTGGCTCAGGGGCCACGGCTAGCTTCGAATCAAAAACTCTATCTCAAAATCAGCTGGATCAACAATCACAGGGGTTACAGGATCCCCCAAGGGCTGGTCTAAGTGCATGAACTCAATGTCATGGTCTGGATCAACACCAGGCGGAAAAACAGAATTGTCCTCATAATCGCGATCAAACTCAAAGTTGTGTGTGGGATCCGGTTCAGCTGATGATGCCATATCAGGGTCGGCGTCGTGTAAGTGGTGCTGCATTCCCTGTATGTGCGAAGACGCGGATGTCAGAGACTCAAATGAGTCTGGGATAGGGAAATGAGTTTCCCCTACAGGAGCGTCCGCATGCAGTAGTCTAATGCTAGCAGCGAGAGGGCCTTGCCCTCAAGTGGGTCCTCCTCTTAATAGTTCGACATCGTCTTAAGAGGCAATGTCGGGGGTATATCAACAACGAGATAAGCGGCAAGGGGCACAGGAGCAGGGATCACCGCCAGTGGCAAATTCCCAACAAGATGGCCATCAGTAGGCTCTGCTACGACTTCAGGCAGTGCACAAAGGGCTGAAAGTCGTCATTGTCTGTGCCGGTAGTATCAGAAATGTACACCTCGTGTTTTGTTGAACTATGTCGTCTGATACTATGGTCATGGGGTTCGTAGTGCCCATCTTTCTAGTACTTGATGAAAGCATAACGTTTGTAACACAAACATATATACGTATAATAATCAATCATATAATCAGTTAATCACATAAGTCACCAAGTAAGGTATCACATACTTCTCCTAGTCTTACTAGCCAATTTCATCCAGTCTACAAGACTGCTCTATCCTTCACTTAAACCAAACCTCGATCCTCCAGATCGATCCTATAACAAACCAACGTGCTCAACTACCTCGATCACTTCGATCCTCCAGATCGATCCTCAGCCCTCCAAGCTGAGCCTATAATTAATAAAATGTGCTCAACATTCGTTTGTAAAAAGTTGTGGATCTGGACTTAAGTGGTATGCAGAAAAATGTTTTCGTGAGAGCCCTAGTGATCATAGTCTAGACTCGAGAAGGAATCCTAGTTCGCTATGATCAGAGCTCTGATACCAAGCTGTCACACCCTGGCTTTGCGGAAGCGTGGTTAATTTTGGTGTGACTTCTTAATACCATAGCTTAACCATAACAAGCTATATGAATTTAAAAACCATGCAAGTCATCCATTAAGTTTTGAAAACCAAAATACAGTACCATTGTTTTAACCAACAACCATAACCTTGTTCAACAACATTACAACTTATAACATAACATAAACGTGGTTTAAGGACTGTGTCTTGTCCAGGAAAGAGACACATCCCCTAAACCCTGATGACTCCATGACAAGTGCAGCGGAAAACGTTCCATACCGTGCCAGATCCGTTTAATTTCCTGAAATACATGTGAGTTGAAAAATCAACAATAATGTTGAGCGAGTTCATGTGCAAGTGAGTAAGTAAAACACTTGTAAGTATAAAAGTTTCCTGGTATGTAGCAGTGTAAGAGGACTTGTGATCACCAATGGTTTGCAAGGCCATTAGCATGTTGTGAAATGCAAGTAGGAAAGACACACCCTAGCCGATTTTTGCGTTGGGTACCAAGTCACTCCAGGTCCGTTCTGTTGGTCCTCCGAGAGGCCCGTTCTGTTGGCCCTAGAGCTGGGCTCGCTACACCCAAATAGATCTACCGCTCGAGTCCCTCGGTGTTCTAACTACCCATTCACATGATCTAAACCTCCTTACGTTAATCATACCGTGTATAAAGTACTTGTAAACAAAGTAACATGTATTTCACCCCCGCAGTTAAGAAAACTGAAAACAGTTAGAGAAAAGGGGGACATGAACTCACAGTGAATGCGCGTCTCTACCAAGTGTCTCCAATACAGTAAGCTGTGCAACGACCTACAAGTGCTAATTCTATTAGACGGACGGCCGTGCCTTAGCTTTATAGTTTATGTCTTTGGGAAATAGTTAGTCAACTATTTCGTGTTTATGTTCTGTATACACTTGGTAGTTATACTTCTTCCCAAGGATGGGGGATACAATACATGTGCGTAAGTTACGTTTTATCAATCTTGTGGTAATGTAATTACCGGTGTAACTTATATGTTTGTGTAAGCGTTCGTAAAGTTTTGGAATCATTAACGCTTGCAAATATTATTTTTACTCTAAAATAATATTTATGTATTTTCACAAAATAATCATAAACAGTGTTGTGACAAATATATCTATCACGTTAATCTTTGTGAAAATCCCACCTCCGGATATTTAGTAAAATATAGTGCTGGCGAAATTTATGTTTTGAAAATATGTCCAAAGATAGTTCTAACACTTGTTGTGTAAAAAGTCTAAGTGTTAGGTTTTTAGAAAATTTCGCCAGAGTTTCCTCTGTAACTGGAGGTGGCCACGCTTTCAAGCGTATCATTTTCTTTTAACAAATCAATTCAACAATCTTCTTTATTCAATCAAACAATTTCCGACACATCAAACTAGTCGACAAGTATGTAAATCGCATAATCGCATGAACTTGCAGTTTTTCCGAATCTATAGTGTAAACACCCTTTATATATGTAGATCTTTATATAAAGTAACTTTAATCTCATAAAAACCTCGTGTTTAGAGAAATCCGTCTTTACAACTTCTAGTCATTTTTCCCAAAAATAGTTATTTGTCGGATCTTTTCATTTCACAAGTGTCTACGCACTTGTGGTTTATAAAATCATGTTTGTTAGTGTATGATCCTTTCTTTAAAATACATGGTTTCTTAAATGTGTGGTTCTTCAAAAATACCACTTGCGGATACGTAGATCCGCTAGTTTTAAACACCATTGTACCGGTCAAATCACTTTTACACAAGTAACATATTTTTACACAAGTTCATGTACCTTGTGTGGTAGAGTTTCGCCTTTTAACCCTTGTGGTAACCAAAGACGAGCTTATGTGAAGATACATGATCTTACAAAATCGGGTTAAACGGAGATCCGAGCTACCACATCATAGATCGGGTCTAGATAAACACAAATTCCCAATACTACATCTTTTACACAACACATGTGTTATTAACCACCACTTTTATAGTTTTTAGTAGACTTTAACACATCAAAATGTATGTTTACGATATCTAACCGACAATATTCCTTTTAACCACTTTAGATAAGCTTAAAAACAAGTTTTAAACATTATACCTCTAGCTCAAGGCTAGGGAAGATCTTTGACGAAAAAGAGGTGGATAAAAGCTAACGGTAGAGGTCCTTCGCGTTCCGAGTGCACCAAGACTCCTAATACGCGATCCTTGAAGTGTGAATGATGTTGGAATTGCAAGAACAAAACTTGAAAGTATGATGGTGATGAGAGTGGGGTTCGGCCGAAGGTGATCAAGAGGGAAAGAGAGAGTTGAGTTTGTGTGTTATGTTGGTGATTATGTTCATGTTAACCTCTAGTATTTATAGGAAATCATCTTGTGTATTACCCAAAGGTAGGTGTGTCTTCTAGATATTTAGCAACTAGATTTAGTTAATCTAGTAAGTACAAGATATGTCCCCTAGTCTTGGGGCCGGTTAGAGCATGGGGGAGGGGGTAGTTCGATCATAACTAGTTAGTTAGGGGGTTTAGTTTAGTTAATTAGGTTAACTAAGTATTTAACTCAGTTAGTTGCTTGTTATGGGTTATGACGGGTGTTAGGGTAATCAGAGACCCTAACTGGCTCAGAAAAATATATTTAGTGAAAATAATAATATTTTCATGTTCCGGGTAAAGTCCGGGTGTCCGGTTGGATAGTAATCCGTTAAAGCGTTACAAAAGCTTTAAAGTGTCGTTATTAACATTTTTAGTGACACAATTTGTTTTCCCGACACTTTAGAAAGTGTCTAGTGTTATTTTCTCATGTTCTGGCACTTTACTAGTCAGCTAGAAGCTGGATTATTTATTAAAGTGCTGTGTTTGGTACTTAAAGTACGTTTTTGGCACATCCGAATCAGTGTATCTTATTCCTAGAGACGCGGTACCACAACCCTTATATCCCTACACTCACTACCAGTGTAGCCAAAATATATGAGGCTCTTAACAGGCCTTAGAGGCAGTATCTGCCTGATGCTGGTTATGTCAGCATGTTCACTGTGTATCCGTTTAGTGCTACTGTGCTTTTTGTGCATCATGTTTGTCACTAGGGTTCAGTATGTAATTAATGTAGTGACAGCAAGCAAGTATGATGCAAGTAAGTGCATGTATCAGTATGCAGGTAGCAGTTTATCAGCTAGTTTCAATCAAGCACAGTAATTAAGCAGTAATTAATCATTAATTAAGTTGTACGGATACCTGGTTTAGTGCGGGTTGTCACATTTAATCTTCTTGAGATCTCATCCACCTGATCAAATCATTGGCAACATAAATGAAGGGGTGCTCACAAGAAGCCAAACCCAAAACATTTGTCTTTTTGCTGGTTTTCTATCACTCCATCAGCTAGTCAAGTACCAAGAGGCACTGAAAGACAACAGCTGGGTAGAAGCCATGCAAGAGGAGCTCCAACAGTTTAAAAGACAACAAGTATGGGAACTTGTACCACTGCCAGAAGAGGTTAGTCCCATTGGCACAAAGTGGGTCTTCAAGAACAAAACTGATGAAAGGGGTATTGTTGTCAAGAATAAAGCCAGGCTTGTGGTTCAAGGTTACAGACAGGAAGAGGGGATTGATTATGATGAAACATTTGCCCCTGTTACAAGATTGGAAGCCATTAGACTGTTCCTGGCCTTTGCTGTCAACCACAATATGAAGGTGTTTCAAATGGATATCAAAAGTGCTTTCCTCTATGGTACAATTCAAGAAGAGGTGTATGTTTGTCAACCTCCAGGTTTTGAGGATCCATTTTATCCAGATCATGTCTACAGGCTAAACAAAGCCTTGTATGGCTTGAAACAAGTACCAAGGGCCTGGTATGAAACTCTTTCCAACTTCCTACTCTCAAATGGTTTCAAAAGAGGTACCATTGATAAAACACTGTTTTTAAAATGGAGAGGGAAGGATTTAATGATTGTCCAGATTTATGTGGATGACATTATTTTTGGAAGCACATGTAATTCAATGTGTGAAGAGTTTAGAGAACTCATGACAGCTGAGTTTGAAATGAGTGCTATGGGTGAGCTGCAATGCTTTCTTGGTCTCCAAGTACAGCAATTACAAAATGGAACTTTCATTCATCAAAGAAAATATGCTAAAGAACTTTTAACCAAATTTGATATGAATGATTGTAAACCATGCAGCACACCCATGGCAACAAATAAGCTGGTCATGTCTGATGAAAAGGATGAGCTGATTGACCAAACACTTTATAGAAGCATGATTGGGTCTTTATTGTATCTAACTGCATCTAGACCAGACATCATGTTTGCAACATGTGTCTGTGCAAGAAGTCAATCAGCTCCTAGAAAATCAAATCTCATTGCTGTAAAAAGGATCTTCAGATACATAAAAGGTGCTCCCACACTTGGTATCTTGTATCCAGCTAATGGGAACATCAAGCTTTCAGGTTTCTCAGACAGTGACTTTGCTGGATGTCACACCACAAGGAAGTCCACATCAGGAGGGTGCCAGTTTCTAGGTGATTGCTTAGTTTCATGGCAAAGCAAAAAGCAGGCAGCTATTTCAACATCCACTGCTGAAGCTGAATACATTGCTGCTGCAAGCTGTACAGCCCAACTCCTGTGGCTTCAAAATCAGTTGCTGGATTTTGGTATAACTGCCTTAAAGACACCACTCATGTTGGACAGTCAGGCAGCAGAAAATATCATCAAAAATCCAGTTTCCCATTCAACCACCAAACACATCGACATCAGACATCACTTTGTGAGGGATTGCTATGAAAAAGGTTTGATTTCTCTGCATCATGTCCCAACTAAAGATCAGCTAGCTGATGTGCTCACAAAGGCACTTGATACAGCCACTTTTGAAAGCTTGGTCTCTAGAATTGGGATGCTGAACATGGAATAACAAGCAACATCTTGTTTTTCTATGAATAAAAGCAACAAAATGTTTTCAGAAAATCAAAACTCCATCCTTAAAAATAGCTAAAAATGAAAATTTTTCATTAAAGTCCTTAAAAGTCTGCCATTAACCACTGATTGTTCAAAAGTCTGCTCTACTTCAAAAGTCTATCCACTGCTGAAAGTCAACCCCTGCTCTCTCATTATTTTGATAAACTCTGTTGTTCAAAAGCAGTGTCTTATCCACTGATATGCTATCCACTGATAGTAAAAATCATCCACTGCTTTCATACCACTGCCTTCATCAGTCACTTTCACAAAAGTACTGTCCTTCACTTTCAACAGGGGTTGTCACGTGGACAGTACATATTGGTCAGACCTTTTGTAACGGCTGCCACCTCAGCATTCACTTTCTTCCCTATAAAATCCCCCACTCACCATCAAAACAGGGTTTTACTGTCGAATTGAATTCTTAAAAATTCTCTTCTCAAAGCAGTTTTTCATCTCATTTTTTCACAAATTTCTTCGATCAATCATCCTCAAAATGACAAAATCAAAGAAATCTTCAAAACCCTCATCCAAATCATCATCGAAAACAGCCTCTCAAAAGGCAATCTCCACTGAGATTCCACATAAACCATCTCACAATCTCTTGGGTCTTCTCACAAAACCAGGAACCACCAATATTTTTGATTCCACCATTGATCTCATGGCAAAATCAAAGTACAAAACTTTGTTTACTGCCGATGCACCAATCTATTTGGCGACCCAAAGGGAGTTCTGGAAAAATGCAACCCTTGAAAAACAAGGAGACATTGCAACCACCATAAACTCTTCAATAAAGGGTAAAGCTGTTCAAATCACGCCACAATCCACTTCAGAGGTCTTTCAACTCGGTGATCAGGAAGGTAAAATTTCTTTCACTAAAAACGAGTTACAAACTGACTTCATTGAGAGAGGGTATGAAGCCACAATGATGAAGAAAATTACCTTAGAAAAAGGTTATTTTCCTTCTGCAACCAGATTTTTATTTCATACCCTCCTACTATGTGTTTCAAACAAAACCACTTCTTTCAATGAAATCCCTTTAAAGATTCAAAATCTGGGATATGCAATTCTTCAAGGAGAAAATTTTAACTATTCTCGGGAAATTTTTAAAGATTTGGTTAATAATGTTGAAACAAAATCATTCTTACTATTTCCAAGGTTTTTAAGTTACTATTTTACAAAGAAATTCAGTAAGGATGATTTAGTTTTAATAAACCAAGGTGATTCTATTCAAATAAACAGTCTAACAACTGAAACTTTTTCAAGAATGTTAGCACCTTGCAAAACACAAGCAGAGGTGCCTGAGCAGATTTTAGCAGTTACAACTGCTCCTCAGGTATCTGCTGCTGAGCCCACTGCTCAAGGTGATCAAAGCAGCGGCACAACTGCTTTGAAACCCACACCTACTATCTCCAAAAACCCAAAAAGAAAAACTCAAAAACCCACAAAACCCATCAAAACGGCATCTCTGGAGGATGAGATACCAGAGCTTCTGCCAGTGACAACACAAAAGTCACACGAAACCATTGCTGTTACTTCCTCACAGCAGTTGGTACAAATATCTCAACCCATAACCACAACTCCTCCTGATTCTTCACAAAAAGAACAGGTTGTACAAATAGGGTCTCCACATCATGATGCTCTAGAAACACTCGTTTCTATCATCCACAGCTCAATACTCGGGGCAACTCCACTTTCTACACCATCTTTCACATCCACAATTCCCTCACCAATAAAACCACTGTTGGATGCAATTGATTTGAACCAAGCATTATCCAGTCCTTCTCAATCACCTACTAATGAGAATATACCTCAACAACTGACTAGGTCTGATGTATCAATCTTTGCTAACCCACCAACACAACCTGAGGAGGTTACACCCCTTGAGTTACAAGTAACTCTTGGTGGTAATCCAAGTGAAGCAGCCACTACAAGTGTTACACCCACTGGGTTATATTTGGACAGTGGTTACATTAATAAGACTTCCTTGGAGGCAATTCCTTTTATAGCACCTCTGCCAACCACCAGTGGATTTCTTTATCCTACTGGCAACATCAAAAGGTTGTCAAGTGTTGAAGGAAGAAGACCCCAGTACCAAGAAAAAGGGGCATCAGTGGTTAATGTTTGGAGTATACTCCCTATATCTACCACTGATACAACCACTGCTAGTGGGAAATCAGATGATCCCATTAACTTGGGTGATGGTTTAAAGTACCAGAAATTGACGGATCGCATTGAAAAACTTGATAACTCTGTTGCAGAACTCAAAGATATGCTACAACAGGTGTTACAAGTTCAGAAGGTACAATCAACTGCTGTTCCATCTCAAGCACCTGCTCCACAACTGGCATCTGCTCCAAAAGAGCTCTGGATGTTATTTCAATCTTTTCTCCAACAACAAGCACAATTAGCAGATCAGCAACATGAAAAACATGTACAACAGCTGAGAAATGCAATGGAGTCAAGGTTCAAGAACACTACGGCTGACTTAAAGGCTCTCAAAACTCAGATCTTGCACACCACTAGCACTGCTCCTCCACAAGTACACTACATTTATCAACTCCCAGAAGATAATGCCAAAAAGGGGGAGAAAATGAAGGAGTGGAAACAGAAGGGTATAGAGGATGGTCTTTATCTTGAACCAGAGAATTCAAACATGACCAAAAAGATCCCTTTGCCAGATGGCAGCAAGAAGATTAATGTGACAACAAATGCACTAGCAGAAGCAGTTGCAAGTGTGAAAAGAGATAGAGAGGCCAAAAGGAAAGCCAGGGTGGAGAGAATGGATCATCCAGATCAGGGTACTTCTGGGTCAAAGGATCATGAAAATCCTGTTGAGGAAAAGAAGAAGCCTACTAGAAAAGTGAGGCAACCCAAATCCATTCCAATCAGACGTTCAAAGTCTGCTCAAAAACCACCATACAAAACAGCTGATGCAACAGGAGTTACAAAAACTACTGCTTGCCAAACAGTTGTTCCATCAACACACACCACTTCAACACACACAACATCCACTGCTTTACCATCATCACCACCAAAAACAACACCTGCTGTCATACAGCAGAAGACAGCAGATGTTATAACATCTGTTGTAATGACAACAGTGGTTGAAACACCAGTTGTTTCAACAGCTGTTAGTCAATCACAATCCGCTGCCATTACATCTACCACCACTGTTCCATTCAAAACATCATCAGTCTCTCCTAAACCAAAAAGGAGAAGGCTAATTTTAAAAGATGATGACACACCTCCATCACCAACATCTTCAAAATCCCTATCACTTGTCACTATTCCTAAACCCATACCTTTCTCTTCAGCTCAAATTATAAAACCACTACCTCCTGCTGGTGTCTCATTTCCTCTGGAACTCATTGCAGTCAGAGAAGAAATCAAATCATTTTATTATGAAGATGACCCAGTCAAAAGGAGTTTACCATCAATTGCAAATTATCCCAGGCCTAACAATCTTGAAGAATACTTGAAACTCAAGGCCAAACAAGCAGAGGATATTGCAATCAAAAACAGAAAAGGGAAATCTGATAGAGAATTTCAACAAAACTATCAGTTTTTACTCTCACAGGTCAATGCTATGGAGCGTTTTGCTAAAAATGTATGTCAGAAAATTTCAGAAAGGGCAGATGAGTCCTTAAGAAAAGACTACATTGAAAACATCATGACCTACAAGAAATACAAGGGGGAGAAACACATGTACAAGAACTGGACCATTCCTGAGCTTGAAAAAGAAGCAGCCAGGATTCAAGACATGATCAAAAATAAGGTCAAGCAGACTCCTCCTGAAAAATTCAAACAATTTGAAGCTGAGAAGATGTTAGAGTTGAAGAGAATGAAAGAGGAGCTCATTGCAGCTGATTATGGGTCAAAGAACTCTGTGACAAAGTGGGGAGAAGATAGAGTCAGGGCAACATATAAGAAATTAGAGGAACTTAGAAAGAAAGATCCAAGAGTTCCACAAAAGCCTGACTATTCCAAAGCAGAGGTTTCAAAAAGACCACCAAAGCTGCAAGTCAAAAGAACCACTGCTCCAGCTGGTGCTGCCATCTACAAAAGAAGGAGCAAAAACCAGTTTAGCATGGAAACAATTCAAGATCTTTTAGCCGGAGATGCCATTGTAAAAGCTGGCACGGAAGTAATGATAAAAGAAGATCTTGAATTGGAACAATCTGCAAATGCTGCTCAGCCAGCTATGAACAGGCCAGCCTCACCAAATACTTCTGCAAATAAACATCTCCCAAGAAACCCACCAGGCTCAAAAATACAAAAGTGGGAAACTGACAAACAGACCTGCGTATTGACTTTGCTCAGGTCTGGTGGAGTAGTGGAGAAAATATCAAGGGAACAAGCTCTTGGCCTGAGTCTTGAAGATTTGCAGGATCTCCTTGATCTTCCACTTAGCAGGGATGATGAAGATACAGATGCCCTAGACTTTGAATTACAATTTAAAGGTCAGATAATGGAACTGTTGATGAGGCAATAAAGATTTCCACAAATAATGAAGAGCTTTGGCATTATCTGTTCCAGGGGGAGATTGTTGGGATTGAACCCTATCAGAGGAACAGATAATTAAAGCCAAAACTGGATCAGAGCAGTGGATCCAGAATAAGCAGACGTTTACAGATTAGTTCATGTAAATCTCTCCCCTTGAAAGTGGCTTTGTATCTGCTGACCTCCAATCTACTGATCTTACCAAGTGCTGATCCACAACTGCTGCCTTGCATCTACTGCCAAATGTTAAAGACTGATGGAAGACCAAAGCTCTGTTGACTCAATCTTCTGCCTTGAGTCAAGTACTGCTGATCCGGACAAGCACCGCTGGATTCACAGCAGTGGAAGGATGCAGCAGCTGTTTAAGTGTCTTTCATGTAATAGATTGTAATAGCAGTAGTTAGTACATCAGTGTTTGTATAGATCAGAGGTTAGAGTTTGTTAGGAGGTTAGATGTCACTTTCATGGTGACGTCAGCTAAAGATGCTCAGTGGTTAGCAAGTGCCTATAAATAGTTCAGTACTTTGTACTGTTCTATTAGCTCTTTCACCACATCGTCTTCTTTGCACGAACAAACTACTGAGCTCTGGCTGAGGGGGAGTTTGCATTCTTACATCAATCATTGTAATCGTTGTTGAAACAAATTCAATCATTCGGTTCATTGTGTAAAGATGTTTGATTAAAAGTATTACTCCTGTTTGATTGTATGCAAAGTTTGTTTTCATCTTAATTCCGCTGCACAACTCTTTCATTTCCATCTTAATTTCAAACGAAAATACAATCAAAAAGAAACTCAGATCCAACAACTCATACCCGGTAATGCAAGGGAAGCCATGGAAAAACTACTGAACATTGTAAAGATTTTTGGCATGGGGATAGCTACTCCACCCATTTCATCGAGATAAACAAGACGTATTCTATCAACATTCATACTTTTACACTATAGTCCGCAAACTAATAATAGTTACTAATTAAACACGTATCGATTTATCATTAGTTTACGTTAAAGATAGTTTTTTTTTAAAAGAAAAGTCTATTGGATCTCTTGGTCAAGAAGACTGTTGTAATCCAGGAAAAAAGGGGAACTTTTTAGTAGTTTACAAATAAATTTCATATTCAACGTTTTATAAGATTGGGTCAGTTAAATTAGTTTATTCTCATAAGAGAGTATATTAGTTAAGGCTTAACTGTTAAGCAACAGATACCAAAGTGCCTTTTGCCTAGCCTTACTATGTAGTGAGGGTTCAAATCCTGTTGGTGACAAAAAATAAATATTAATTACACAAGCTTCATGTTTTAGAACGACATCAAACATTTAATTTTATAATTTTTTAATAGTGTGTGTTCTTAATTTGAAACTAAATGTATTAATTAAATTCATATTCAACATTTTCTAAGATTGCGTCAGTTTTTAAGTGGTTTATTTTCATAAAAGTATATTAGTTAAGCAACAGATATGTTAAAAACACAATTATTTGCAAGCTTCATGTTTTAGAACAAAGTCAAGCATTTAATTTTATTATTTTTAATAGCATATGTTATTAGTTTGAAACTAAATGGATTAATTTTACTAGAAGAGCGTCCGTACGATTCGACGGGGAACATAGACACCATTTCAGGGGTTTTTCGCGCGATGCGACGGGGAACATAGACAACATTTCAAGGGTTTGCACGCTTCGATTCTCTTGGTTATTAGCCCCAATCGAAATCAAGGTCAACCGTTAATCTATCTACTAACCAATTAGTTTTCGGTTAATCGGTTCAGTTTATTCAGTTAGATTGCCAGTTTTCGGTTCGACTGTCTTAATAACCCAAATTAAACTTGGGTTAATTTTTTTGCATAGAAATATACGAAACTGATATATATATATATATATATATATATATATATAGAGGAAGGTTAACGTACATTACGGCTTAACGTACATCACGTACGACAGGTAATTACGCACGTTCATTTTAAAATCACGCACGTTATAATTCAAAAATCCAAAATCACGCATGTTGAAACACAATAATCACGCATGTTATAGAACAAATCACGCACGTTGTCGTACGTGAAGTACGTTAAGCCGTAATGTACGATATACTTTTTCTATATATATATATATATATAACAGAAACTGCCCTTAACGCGCAAATCAAAGCCCTCACAACACTCGATACCTGCTCCCGCTTATTGATTAGGGTGAGCCACTCAAGTCCCTTGTCACTCTAGAACCCCACCCTATATATATATAGGTAGAGGATCCTGTACAAAGTCCATCTTTTGTAAGAAGTGTAAGAAATAATTTGGGAATGACAAGTGTCCCTCATCTTAATTAATTCAAAAGGGTATATTAGTAATTGTACATTCTTGTCAATTAATTGATTTCCAATATAACTGGAAAAAAAAACTGGCGATGAGAATATTTAGGGATTGATCGTTTCATCTCCATCTCCGATTCAGATCATCTTCTCCGACCATCTTGTTAACCTTCCGTCATCATCATCACAGTTCACGTCATCTTCTCCGATTTGAACACCTACATCTCCGACCACCGTCACCAATTTCTTACGTCTCCACAAATCATTCACCGTCATCGTCTTTCATCTTCGTCATCCTCATTTCTGATCGTGACTTGAATCATAGTCATGGTGTTTTAAAAGACCACACCATGAACAATGTCTACAGATAAAACACCATGACTTGAATCATAGTCATGGTGTTTTAAAATCTGGGAATGTTTTTGTATTGATAAAACACCACGCCATGAACAATGTCTCCTGATAAAACACCATGACTTGAATCATAGATGTTTAAAACACCACGCCATGAACAATGTCTCCAGATAAAACACCATGACTTGAATCATAGTCATGGTGTTTTAAAATCTGGGAATGTGTTGTATTGATAAAACACTACGCCATGAACAATGTCTCCAGATAAAACACCATGAACAATGTCTCCAGCTAAAACACCATGACTTGAATCATAGTCAATTTATCCAGTTGTTTTAAAACACCACGCCATGAATCTGATTATAGATCTCTTTATGATAACGTATGAAGAATATGCAACCAAAGACCTCCTACAATTAAGGTGAATCATTAATTCCGATATTTAAGGAAAAAGGAGCGAATTTAGGAGTTTTTGGTTGTGTAGGTTACGGTTACCATATTTCAAATATTTAAAAAGACACTATTGCCCTTCAATTTTACATAAGGTCCCTCTAATTAAAACACAATTTACATTTTTATACCCTATTAATCTCAACCATTAGATCAAATATCCAATGGTTTAAAACACTTCTTACCCTTCTTACATTTTAGACACTTTTTACCATATCCCTACCCTATATATATATATATATATATATATATATATATATATATATATATATATAGTGTGAGGTTCATTTGGTAACACTAAAAAAGTGGGGAACCGACTCAAACGAACTCCGATTGGACTCATTCCTGCGGCGTTGGAACCGGCTCGTCGAACCCTAACTAGGATCTCTTAACCCTAAACCCTAAATCATAACCCCTAAACTCTAAATAAATTAGGGTTTGGCTTTTAGGGTTTAGCTTTAAGGTTTAGGGTTTAGCTTTAGATTTAGCCTTTAGCGTTTAGCTTTTAGGGTTTATAGTTTAGATTTTACGGTTTAGCTTAGGTTTTGCCTTACATTTTAGCTTAAGGTTTAGAGTTTAGGAGTTAGGATATATGGTTTAGGGTTAAGAGATCCTAGTTAGGGTTCTACGAGCCGGTTCCAACGCCGCTGGAATAAGTCCAATCGAGGTTCGTTTGAGTCGGTTCACCGCTGTTCCCCACTTTTTTAGTGTTCCCCAATGAACCTTCCCCTCTCTCTCTCTCTCTCTCTCTCTATATATATATATATATAGGGTCAGGAGTTAGGGAAAACGCCTAAAAGTGTGAAAACGGTGAGAACGTTTTGGTGTTGACATGTGGCGTTGGTGCTTACTTACACTAAGGGTAATATTGTTAAAAAGCACATGTACATGCCACTCACATGTCTAAGACCATGCACATTCCACTCACATGCATATTCCACCATCTTTTTTAAACTCTCATATCTTTTTTATACGTGATTATTTAAAAAAAAAATACACCATAAAATCGAGTGTTTTATTATCTTTCTAACGAGTATATTATTGCTATACTTTTGAAATTAAAAAACATACCATGAACTGGGTGTTCAAATAAAAATGCCATAAAAACACCCAGTTCAGAAAACGCCATGAAAAATACACAATTGAAAAAACCATAAAACACCCAGTTTAGAAAAACACCATAAAAACTCAGTTGTAAACGCCATAAAAACACCCAGTTCAGAAAATCGCTATGAAAATACCCAGTTTAAAACGCCATAAAACACCTAGTTCAGAAATAAAATCATGAAAAACTCAGTTGAAAACGCCATAAAAACACTTAGTTCAGAAAATGCCATAAAAAACTGGTTGAAAAATGTCATAAAAACACCCACTTCAGAAAAACGCCATAAAAACACAGCTAAAAACGCCGTAAAAACAAAGTTTAAAACGCTATAAAAAACCCACTTCATTTTTTTTCGAAAAAATATATCAATACTATACTCGTTGGAAAGATAAAAAACACTGAATTTTGTGGCGTTTTTTTAAATAATCGCGTATAAAAAAGTTATTGGATCTTCCTATTTTACCCCTCCTGGTAGTTCCAAGGCCCCTAATGTTTACAAAAATGCCACCGCATCAATCTCAGCCACAAACCACTAAGATCTTGTGGCTGAGAATCGTTCTCACCGTTCTCACACTTTGAGGCGTTTTCTCCTTATCTATATATATATATATATATAGGGGGAGTTGGCTAGAAAGCCTAAGGGGCTGTTTGTTTACCTCTTAATGGTTCATACCTCTTACTGGTTTAGCACGTAATGGTTCAGATTGTTTGTTTCACGAGCAGATGTCTGAATGGTTCAGACATTTGCCTCTGAATAGTTAAGATTTATACATAGTCTGAATGGTTAAGACCTCTAATCTGAATTGGTCAGACATTTGCCTCTGAATGGTTAAGCATTATACTGTCTCTTAATGGTTCAGACCTCTTACTGGTTCAGCACTTAATGATTCAGACCTCTTACTGGTTCAGCACTTAACCATTCAGATGTTGCCAAACAACCCCTAAGTTTCCTAGAAAGTCTAGGAAGCAATAGGGAGGTGACATGTGGCTTTTAGTATTTCTATTCAAAAGGGCATGATGGTAATTTGATTTTTAATTTAGTTTTGGAATATTATATATCCTAAACAAACTATCCAGATATTTATGGAAACGTATATCTCTTTGACAATTTCAAATCATTACAATTTCAAAAGGGCAGTTACTTTAAATTACGAAGTTCAAATAATTAACAATTTTGTCACGTTGTGTTTTATCAGTTACTGGGTTCATCACAATGTGTTTTAGCAGTTACTTGTTTCAGTTACTGTTTCATCACAATGTGTTTTATCAGTTACTAGTTGATATGATTTTTGGCATTCTTGATGTTGTGTTTTATCAGTTACTGCTTCACGTTGTGTTTTATCAGTTACTGGTTTCATCACAATGTGTTCTATCATTTACTGGTTGATGTGATTTTGGCATTCTTGATGTTGTGTTTTATCAATTACTGGTTTCATCACAATGTGTTTTAGCAGTTACTGGTTTCAGTTATTGTTTCATCACAATGTGTTTTTTCAATTACTACTTGATATGACTTTTGGCATTCTTGATGTTGTGTTTTATCAATTACCGGTTTCATCACAATGTGTTATACCAGTTATGATTCATTAATGGCATGTTCTTTTGTATTTTATTTGTTGTTTCATCACAATGTGTTTTATCAATTACTGGTTGATGTGATTTTGGCATTCCTGATGTTGTGTTTTATCAGTTATTGGTTTCATCACAACGTGTTTTATCAGTTACTAGTTCCAGTTATTGTTTCATCACAATGTGTTTATCAGTTACTTGTTGATATGATTTTGGCATTCTTAATGTTGTGTTTTAGCAGTCAGTCATTAGTTCGTCACATTGTGTTTTATCGCTAAAACACACTACTATTAACACATGTAGATCTGATTTATCGTTATTTTTCGTTGTGTTTTCAAATGTGAGGGATTAGAGAGAGAGAGAAAATAAATTGCGACATTTTTTGAGGTGGTTTTATGATTGGTAGTTATTTCCTTATTTAAAACAACTTAAATGACACATTTACCCCAATCAATTAAACTAACCTATTTTAAAGACACGTATATTACCAAAATGCCACCAAAATGATCTCAACTATTAAACACACTCATCTGATGGCCCAGATCGCTTCCTACACTTTCTAGGAAAAACACACTTTCCGCAGGATCCCCACTATATATATACATATATACATATATATATATATGTATATACATACATATATATATATACATATATGTATATATATATAGAAAAAGTGTAAAATACAATACAGCTTAACGTACATCACGTATGACAACATGCGTGATTTTTGTATATAACATGCGTGATTATTGTTCTTTTTCATTTAGCCTGGGTTTGATCAATTTCGTCCAATTCGTTTCAATGTTCTTTTCGTTTCACTTCAAATTTGCCATTGTTCAGTCAATTTCATCGAATTGGGTTCAAATTTATTGATGATTTTTAAAAGTTTCATCAAAATGTCTACCCTCGAAATCAAATTGTAGAACAGAGGATGAAGGGACATGACCAAGCTTTGATTCAGACCGTAACAGAGGATGTAGGAACATGATCAAGCTTTGATTCGATTGGAGTCAGGGGGTAGTAACAATGGTTTCAGATCGTATAACAGGGGATGCGATTTTGAACTGGGAGTAGGGCATGCGTGATTAACGTGCGTGATTTTATGTTTCCAACATGCGTGATTTGGTATTTTGAGGTTTATAACGTGTGTGATTTTCAAATGAACGTGCATAATTTTGTGACGTACCGGTCGTACGTTAAGCCGTAATGTACGTTAACTGGCCTATATATATATATATATATATAAAGAGAGAGAGAGAGAGAGAGAGAGAGTAGGAGTTGGCTACAAAGCTAATATTTCCTACAAAGTGTAAGAAGCCATAGGAGAGTGACATGTGTCAATTAGGTTTTTTAAAAAAAGGTATTAAGTAATTTGATAATTATTTTATTTATTGAATTTATTTTATTATTTACTAACTCATGAGAATTCTAAGTAAACTTAATATCTCCTTGATTTCGTATTGGAGGTTATCAAAATTACTGGGGGTTATCATTTCATAAGATTTTCATATATTCTTAGTAAATCAATTGCCTAATAAAAAATAATGCCTTTCAACAAGTTCTTGACGATGTGTTTTACCAGTTAAAAGGTTAATGTTAATGTCTTATAATTCCCTTGGTATTAAATGTTACAACTGGCAAATAACCGGTAATTCCGTACAAACTAAGCACTATTTTTATTTCCTAATCTCATGCATTTAGTGTAATTTAATTACGTAACTGTTTCGTATATTAGATAACAATGTTAGGACAAGAAAACAATGCTAAAACATATGTTGGTTTTCTTCGTATTGCGAAACCAATCAAACAATGTCCTAAAAGTATTGGTTGAAAGTGTTGCGTGCACTATTCACGGTTACACTATTCACGCCAGCAAAACAGTGAAAACAGAACGAAACAATGAAATATGACACACGAATAACATAATTGAGTGCATATATATATATATATATATATATATATGAAAACACATCTTGCAAAAATACAAGACTTTCCGGTACAACGCCCTAATCACTAAATCGTCTGTTTCGCTATAAATAAAACAATTCTAACTCGTTCGAACTAATAATTTAGCATTTCCGGGACTCCGGAATAATGACAAATGATAACAAACACATGAAAACAATATGAGGATATTAACGGGGTGTCCGAAACATAAACTTTCGGCGCTGCGTTGCAACCCCCACAACTTGTCCGTTTTTGAACCTACAAGCTAATAAATAATATTTCTAACGCCAAAACAACTAAGCAGAAGACATGGTGAACTAGTTAAGCTTATTTCGGGACTCAAAATCATTTCATGCATCGCTTGACCGCGGAATAACAACTTACGACAACACTTCGTCGATACGACGCAAAAGTGTCGTAAACAAGCCGACGGCCAAACGGAAGGCATCTAAAGTGTCGAAATACAATTTATACTAGTTTAGTGAATTAGTTAAGGTCGATTAACAATCTGAATCCTTAATTACCCCTTTATGGTGTAATTAAACAACTAATCACCATACTTTATATATTTACCAAAATATATACTTTTTAACAATTTTTATAAAAAAGACATAATACCCCCCCCCCCCCCATGTGCAATTCCGGTCAATAAATGGGTCCCACCCACAAGATACATGTTGAAAATATATATAAAGATATGGAGCATGGTTGTAATGGAAGTTATTGTTGAATATTATAACTTACACCATACCTTTCAACATATCAGGACACCATTTTTTAACATCATTTCACTACTCAATTTGCAAAGAAACCTCCCCTTCTTCTCCTTAAAATATCGGCAGCCAAGGAAACCCCCACAAACTCACCATAAATTTCTCAAAACACCTTAAATCACACATAATCTAGCCATTTCAAAGACCTATAAGTATGGAGTAAGCATGAGGAGCATTTAGGGAGTTCTTGGAGGCTTAATCTTCTCTTAATCACTTCTTAATCATCTTATGCAAAGTTGTAAGCATTCTTTAACCAAATTTAAGCTTCTTATTATGGGTAGATTTAAGAAGTACAAGTTGATTATCTTGAAAATCAAGAAAAATAGAATCAAAAACCCTAATCTCAAACTTAATAATCTACCGATCATGATTTATTATGTGATTATTTGTGTAGATTAGTGTAGTTAGTTGATGTAATCTTGATGATTATGTTAATTTTGTTAGGATTAGTGGTTCAAAGTTTAGATTTATCTGTGATTAGCTTCATGTAGTTTAGATTAGTGTTAATCAAGCCATGATACACTTAAAATGTGATTTAAACATATATATGTTTAATCACACAAGATCATCAACTTCAAAGATTATTAGCATTTGTATGTAAACTTGATTAAGTGATTCTTCAAAGATTAAACCAAGAATAATCATGTGACAAGACTTTTAAAAACACTAATGAACTTGATTTTTAATATAAAGCAAGTTTATGAAAGTTTATTTTAAAAAGCGTGGTATAAAAAGTCTTGGAAATTTTTACATAAAGATGTGGGAATTTTTAAAAGTGAAAAACAAGTATAACCAAGTTTATGTAAGTAATTAACTTAATAAATGGTTAACTTTGAAGACTTGAAAGTTTAAGCAAACTAATGCTCATGAGAATCTTTGAAGGAATAAGTATGATTAGTGATGTAAACATGATTTTTTGTGATATTTGGTAATCGTGGTGATTTTTGAAAAATTGATTGATGATTTAAACACGTTTTGAAAACGTGGGAAATGTCCTAGTTTAGGGGAAATTATGGCGAAATTTTATAAAATCATAATCATGATTAAATAGGGGTTAAAGTGTGATTAAAATGGCTAATCACACTTAAGGATTTTAATCATGGTTAAATAAACTTTTGGGAAAAGTTTAAGTATTAAACATTTAAGTAAGTTTCAAAATTACTTATATTGGTTTTTATAAGTAAAAATGAAACTTATAAATATATATATTTTTAGGGAAATATATATATTTAGAAAACTCATCAATGTGTATATATATTATGTGTTAAGTGTATGTATTTAGACATGTTAGGGTGATCTAAATAATACACAAAAGATACCAAGAAAATACTTGAAAGATAACAAGTATAAATACACATAAATACATGTACACAATATCCTCAATCTACCATAAATGCTAAATTAAACGGATTAAACGGACGAGCGGACAATACGGACGACGGAACCAAAAATGACAAGAATATATGTTCCTAAGAAATAAAAATATTTCGACCGACCAAATATGACATATAACCAAAACGGTCAATCAACGAATACATAACATCCGAAGACAACAAAATGGGCGTATCGTCATCATGAGGAAACTGCTACGACAACGAGTCTAAAAATAACATATTTTTAGACGCTTAACAAATACATATATATATTACCGATAACAAGATCCGGAAAATTGAAAATCTATAAAAATTACTAAGTATTTTATAAAGATATGAACACATTTACAAGACCTTTACTTAGTAAATTTTGACAAAAATGCAAGATTATTTAATGGACTTATAAAACTCAAGTTGGGCTAGGCCCAAATTACTTGAATAGATGGGCATGGCCCAATAACAAAATACATGGGCAAGGGCCCAATAACAATAAATCATGGGCAAGGGCCCAATAACATTAAATCATGGGCAAAGGTCCAATAACATTAAATCATGGGCAAGGGCCCAATCACATTAAAACATGGGCAAGGCCCAATAACATTAAAACATGGGTTAGGCCCAATAACATAAAAAAGATAGGCTAGGCCCAATGACATAAAACATGGGTTAGGGGCTAGGCCCAAAGACATGGGCTCGGCCCAATGACACGCGTGCGAAGCACGAGGACATGTGAAGGGAAAAGCCCGTTCACACACGATTCAATACATACGAAGTATATGAATACTTGTGAAATGATTACATATATAACGATCGAATGAACAAACTACCAACACTCTAAAATACAAAGTTGTTTCAAATATGACAAGTGAAAACATAATAAGAATTCAAGATAAACAACTTGTATGAGGTCCGATAAGACCTAGTGTCTAATAAAGTTAGTATACATGTAGGTTACTCACGCGTACGGACACTCACTTTTCGGTATTACAATACAAGGAACGCAAACTTGTGAGTTCGTGTCCCTCCTTTCACTGATTTCAATGTTTTATTTTTAAAACATCGAGGGGAAATACATGTTAAGCAAACGGTATGTTAGCTATGGGTTTAGATGATAACATGATCAATGTACATAAGTAGGATGATGACGTTAGTAACCATTAATCACTTAGTGACCAAGGTTCAAAATGTCACACCCCTTTCTAAGGCGGAAGCACGAGGTGTGATCCTGAAAGGTTCTCATTGCATACAACAGGTGAACATACTACATGTGTAACACCTCGAAAATTCACGTCCTATAGAGTGTGGACACGTGTCATATGTTTGAACGCGTGAAAGAATGTTCTGAAAGGAGTAAAGTTGACAAACATGAAAACTATGTGAAAATACGAGTTCTAAATGTCAACAGTGAATAAATATATTGTACATTAACCCTACATAATGCTCATACCTTCAAACAAATAAATCATGGATCATACGAAGCTAAATAGGAAAGAAAGTGAGAGATTACAAACTACAGGGGTTAAATGTGTCAACATGTTTAAGTTATACCTCTGAGTGACCTTTTGACAAGCCCGAAGCTTTGTAACGGTTAATTATGATCACTAGAATACACGATATAAATTTCATAAAGTTTCGTTATCATATGAGAAAGTTATGATCAAATTCGTATGCGAGGGGTTAAAGCGTCAACGTTGAAAGTTAGGACTCTTCGGGTAACAATAAAGTTAAGCGGGGACTTAACAAAATGGGTATATGTCTTGAAGCCCCTAAACATCAATTTGGAGAGCTCAAAATGCAAGAAACAAAGGTTGGTTGACCTTTCGAAGAGCCAAGAGCCAAGGATGCAAATTGAAAAAGTTTTAAAACCTGAAGATGGACTCCAAGCGGGCCGCGTAAGGTCTTGGCAATCCTTACGCGGGCCGCGTCAGGCCCCCAGATGCAGAAAATCATTTATTTTGGTTGTTCAGCCTTGGAACCGACTTAAGATGATATTTTCTCATCCATGGGCGACCCCTAAACATCCCTAGGCCCTTAGGGACATGTGTTGATGATTCATGGTTCATGATAGCTTGAGTTGTCAACAATCTAAGGTGATTTGAGCACTATATAAAGGCCTTATGTTGCAACATTGCAACCACACCTCATTTCTGCATTTTGGAGCATCTCTGGAACTTTAGTGTCTTCCCAAGTCCTTCCTAATCGTGCATAGGACTCTTGTAAGTATACTTAACCTTTCAGAGTTAAGTTTTTGCTAAGTTATAGCTTAAAAGTCAAACCGTCGTAACTAACGGTTGACTTTAAGATTAATCACTAATGGTCCAGTGATTAGTCGAATCAAAAGTAGTTATAAGTTGGTAATTATGTGGGTAATAAACCCTTAAAAGGGTTCCCCCTGATTCCCACTCTAACTAGGTCAAATGTCGGGTCAAACTTACTAATAAAAAGTCAACAGGATACTTAGTTTCTAATTTATGCATGATTAGCAATGTAGAACACATACAACCTGTTTGATCATTAATATAACTTGGTAATTAGTGTAAGAACATGTCTAAACATGTTCAACCCGACAATTTACTGTTTAGACCCGGTTCGGAACCGAAAGTCGCAAAGCTTTGACTTTTGCTTTGACTTCAGTTCTGACCCGTTATGGTATGTTTTAGAAATACCTTAGAGCTTCATTTGGACCAGGTTACATGCTAGTGAAATCCTCTGGGATTATACACCATGGTTCATTAGTTAACCAATTAATACGCATGATTCCGTTAATTGCTCATATGTTGACCATTATGCCCTTTTCACCTTAAAACGTGATTTATGCAAATGTAAAAGAGTAGAAACTTTAATTACTGATATATAAACTTGCACCCAAAATGTGATATCAGTTTGAGGTATATATTGAGAGTTATGCTCATTAGCGTAATTAAGAAGCTTTATGTTAATTAAACGGCGTAATTAGCGTATAGCCTAGTTAAGCCTACTCTTGATATCAAAATCTTTACCCACTGATGTAATATATTATTTTGGGATTTTTGAAGATTTTTAATGAATTTTAGGCTGAGCATAACTTATAGTCGTAGGCTTAATCCGGTAATTGTCGGTTTTGCCCTTACGGGCTATAAATGAGTTTTACATATCTAATCGACTCCAAACCTTTTGCTACTGATTACATATGATAAATAAATTATTTTAATCCTTCTGGAATGATAAAAATATCATCTTTATATATAGAACCCGGAAACGGCTTCTAATTGCCTTAGTAAGCGTTTTAGCGCTTGGTATGTACTAAGACTATTTTAAACATACAAGGGTGATACCTACTGATATTTTAGGTAAATTATAATATTTTAACAGTAAGCAAAAGTTGTTAAACTCAGACTTCAGTTTTGAGCTTTACGGCTTATGTGAAATTACCAAAATGCCCCTACGGTGCATAGTTTGGTTATAATTGATAAATTTCACATATATACTTTACCCTACTGTTATAACTTAGTAAACTAAGTATTTTTGCTGATTATATCAGACCTGTAACTCAGGTTAATACTTAGACTCTTTTATAACCTTGAAAATGACCAAACTACCCCTACGAGGCATAGTTTGTGTTTAAATTCGTTTCGGGCATAATAAAAGACATCTTACTGATGTCACAACATATTTGAAGCATATTAACTTAGGAAACCTGTATATGGCTCTTATGAATACCCGTTACGCTTATTACGCGTTCGATTCAGTTTATGTAACTAGTTTGCATAAATTAGCCGAAACGGGTCAAAACTTATCGGTTTTATCTCAAAATCCAGAATGTGTATGAAATACCCATATTAAGCAAACCTCCGAACTTGTCGGGTCTAAATCACATTCTATTCCGGTCTTCGCCTAATCGTGCGTTTGAACCGTATAACTAACCGGTCTAAGCTTAGGCTTAATTAAAGACCCGTTAGCATTCTAATTGGTTATTTACACCATCATTCCAGACTAGAGCCTTCCGGTAAATTGTACCTACGCTTACTTAAGTGAATACGGCTGAGTTATTATAATTCTTGCTATTTAAGACAGGAGCTAGCTCAGGTAAATACTCTTAACTTATTTTCCCTATTACGGGCTTGGGATACGGTAATATAAATACCGCATGGTCAGGTATGGGATTCAAAGACCAATAAGTCGGGAAATCCAAATAACTTGTTTTTAATTCGTATTGCTTGACTGAAACATTGGGGATTAATGCGACCTTGTCCTGGATATACTTGACTCATTAAATGCAATGGCCACGACCTAAGCACGGGGTGTAGGCATACACCTGACAGATGCTATATGTTTATTAATTAATTATACCCAATAAGGGATTCCCAATAAGGGAATAGTGGTGTGTCGGTTAATCATGAACCGGCATAGAACCGGGCCCCGTATGTAGAGCAAGTTATGTAAAACTGATAACATGAAATATAGTTTGTCCCAAGTATAAAAGATTAAATTTTGCCTTGTGCATTTTAATCAAAGTGTCAAAATATCTTCGTGCCTTGAGCACCTAAACCAATTTTCTTAAACTCTTTTCATATGAGTCAGTTGAGTGTATTTACCAGTGAAAACTGACGTATTTTCAAAAGTCTAAGTGACAGGTACAAGTACGTAATAGGCTGGAAGCTGCTCAGGACGTTAATAAGGAATCTTGCAAGTTCTAGGCGTCTAAAGTCTGTTGAACAATATTTATGTTTTAAGATCCGCCTGTGGATCCTTTACTTTCCGTGTTGTAATACTTGATATTACTTATTATTCAGATTGGAATATATTTATCTTTTGCTTCCGCTGTGCATTTATATATTGTGTTGTTTGACTATGATGATATCAACTACGTCACGATACTCCCCACCGGGCCCACCGGTGACACGTGGAATTCGGGGTGTGACAGGTTGGTATCAAAGCCAACACTGAGTGAATTAAACGCTAGCCTTTTGTGTTTAATCTCAGTTACACTGTTGCACATTCTTGAGTCTAGACGAGAACATAGGACAAATTCTAATTCGTTTTATTTGTCCGTATTTGGTTCCTTTGTTATTTTCTTATTAGCTCTGGCATGGGCAAGTCATTTTTCTGTTAGAAGTCCCGTTTAGGACAACCATATACTTGTTTAAATTGTAATGGAACGATTATATTTAAGAATATCATTCCTATATTATAAGATCTACCATTATAATAAAAATGGCAAAATCTAAAAAGGACAAGACCTAGCCACGTGTTATATTGGGACAAGGCCAAGATGGTAGTTCCTCAATTAGATTCAGATCCTTGTTAACACCTCAATTTAGAATTGTTCTGCGTTAAATATTAAAATTAATCTTAAGGGTAAAACCTAGCCTAAAAGTCACCGCAGACAAGGCCAAGATGGTAGAACCTATTCGAGAGATTCAAACCATTGTTAACATCTGTAACATGTTAACAATTCCTGGCAGACATGGTCTGATAAAATCGCATGAGACATCCTTAATTGAGAGTACTCCAATTTTCCTTATTTATATAATCATCTCTTAAGGATGAAGTGCCTACGGGCTATAATTGACGCCCTCTGTGACTAAAGACAGTGGTAGCCTACAACTCCCTGTCAAGAAAAGCTAATGAACTATGATTCAAACCTTAATGCCTCGATTCTCTGAAATCATGGCTTACATCATCCTATAAGATGATCATACTATAACCATCCCTTAGAAGGGAAGTGCCTACGGGCTATAACGTATTATCCCACTGAGACACTGACATTGTGATCTTTATGATTCCTTGTCTAAGGTGGTGAGCTATGCTCAAGCCTAATAGTCTATATGATCAATGCGATCATGACTAATGTCATATAACATCCTAGTGATGTTTTGCCTACGGGCTATAATGTATTGTCCATTTGAGACATTGACAATTGATCTTTATGATTCCTTGTCTATGGTGGTGAGCTATGCTCAAGCCTATTAGTCTATATGATCAATGTGATCATGACTAATATCATCAATATGATGATCATATTATCAACATCCTTAGTGATGAAGTGCCTACGGGCTATACTTTATTATATTGTCAATACGACAATGACAGTTGTAACCATTATGGTTCCTGTCTAAGGTGGTGGGCTATGCCCAAGCCTCATAGTCAATATGATCAATACTATCATGACTACTATCATCAGTGTGATGATTATTATTGTCTTAAAACATCGTTTTGTAATGTCAATCGATTTGCCTACGGGCCATATTGTATCGTCAATTAGGACAAAGACAGTGGTAGCCTACAACTCCCTGTCAAGAAAAGGCGTGAAAACGTTCAAGCCTAAATACATTGATTCTACAAAATCATGGTTTATAATTTAAAGTTGCTCTTGTGACTTGACTTTTGTGTTATTACTAAATTGCCTCGATTCTCTGAAATCATAGCTTATAAATTAAACTTGTCCATGTGACTAGGCCTTTCGTGCCACTAGTAAAACTGTTATTGTTTTTATAATTAGGATAAGTTATAATATAAATCCTAAATAAATGTGATTAATAAATTAACCAAATATGGTCTCCGTTACCATGGTTAATGAATTGTCATAAAAGACAATTCCATAAGAAACTCCCAGTAAACTATTGTCCTTGTTTTATGTAATAGTTCAATTAAATGGCTGGCTCAGATGAAATTAATAGCCACCCAGTGGAGAACAATGATAACGCCCGAATTAATTTAACGGGTGCTGAACTAAAAGTGTTAGTAGACGACGCAGTTACAAAGGCCTTAGAGCGGCAGTACGAAGAGTATAGTGGGACTCGGAGTAGGACCCTATCTACACCGCATTCGAAGCCTCCTTCCAAGAAGGATGAACCCAAGAAGGAAGATGACGAGCGTCACTCTTCTAATCATCACAGTGATCCGTCTCAACAGATCATACTGAATCAAGGACCCCGTGATAAGGGTTACTCCTACAAGTACTTTGTTTCATGTAAACCCCGGGATTTCACTGGGGAGGAAGGAGCTGTAGATTGTATGATGTGGTTAGATGAGATGGATACAGTTGTGGATATCAGCGGATGCGCTGAGAGGGATGTGGTCAAGTTTGTGTCGCAATCATTTAAGGGTGAGGCCTTAGCCTGGTGGAGATCGTTGATTCAAGCCACCAGGAAGATCCCTTTATACAACATGACTTGGGATCAGTTCGTTGCACTTATCAAAGAAAATTACTGTCCTCAACATGAAGTTGAGAAGATTGAGACTGAATTCTTGACATTAGTCATGGAGAACTTAGATTGTCAAGCATACCTTACAAGTTTCAATACCAAGTCTCGATTGGTTCCTTATTTGATCACACCGGAACCAAAGCGAATAGCTCGCTTTATTGGGGGTTTAGCCCCAGAAATAAAGGCCAGTGTGAAAGCATCGAGACCTACTACATTCAGGTCGGCGGCAGATCTGTCGCTATCTCTCACACTCGATGTAGTCAGAAACAAGGCTGCCAAAGCCTCTGAAGATGGAAAACGTAAAAGGGAGGAGGATAACCCCCAGGATCCTAAGAAGAGCAAATCCGAGCTCAACAATAACCAACAGGATTCCAACAAGAAGCCTACATGCAAAACCTGCAACAGAAGACACTGGGGACAGTGTCGATCAAACCAAAAGATAAAGCAATGTGGCATCTGCAAAAGAACGGGTCACCAGTCCCACGAATGTAGGGACATAAAGAATGCAAACTGTTACAGCTGTGGCGAAAAGGGCCACATCAGTACAAATTGTCCTGAGGCTACCAAGGAAGGAGCAGCTAAGTCTGGGAAGGATAAGAAAGGAAACGCCTGAACTACCGATTTAATGACAGAGACAGTACATATCAATAATAGCATCAGGTACGTCCTTACCTTTTAGCATCGATTGTATCTGCTAAGTATTTTACGTTAATGCAAGGGATAATAAACCTTTAGTAAACTATAAGCTTAGCAAACCTTTGATTTCATTCATAAGAACTTTAGATATTAAAAATGAGGTATAATTTACCAATGGAATCTTTAATGACCCTCTCTCCCATCCTCGGAGATAATCCTTTCATAAGAATCTGGAGTACTCTTTCCCAGAAAGGGTACGACAATACATATTATTTTATTTTATTATTTTCTCATTATTTTATATCGCCTGCGAATGCCAAACTATGTTTGATAAGAGTGCCATATGAGGATTGGCGTATCCTAGTGTATCCCATAGATTGCTTCCATGCCTGATCAGTATGGAAGTTTAATGCATGGAACCCCTGAGATATCCCAATGGTCATATTGTGCTAAAGTCGACTAGTAGTATTCAAAGAAGATATCTAGAAAATAGAATTTTTCCAAATAAATGTTTCCTGGTAAAGGAACCTGTGGATTCATAACATAAAAGTGTCACTCATTTGGCACGAGCAAGGATGGATGAACTGGAGCCTGAGATTGGGAAAATCTCTGTAACCTCCTTGTATCTTGATTATCTTCTCCTGAGACTACCCTGTTTACCTCCCGAGAGGCAAGTAGAGTTAAGATTAACACCCCGCTTTGGGTTAGAGTGTTGTAAGAACTCCATGTTGATTATGGAATAACCGAAAACCTGATTAAGTAAATTTTAAGATAGGAGATTCATATAGCCTAACTCAATATTCTGAGAGTTTGATATTGTTGGGTAAGAAAGACGGTTCATTTGCTTATGCATACATTACCGCAACCCTAATTAAGCAACGATTAAGAATTTCCATCAGCTATCCAGGATCGTCGAATTGTTCGACTAACGACAAGGATTAGCTATTCCTTAAAATTAGTTAAGTAGTGGTTGGAATAACCACCTCACCTTAAGATAAGCTTTTCTATAATAGTTTATATGTAAACATCAAGGCTGCTCCATTGGAGACCTTGTAAAGATGGAATGTTAAACATCTATTGTTAGGACAATAGATTGGTAAGTCCAATTAACATGATCTGAAAGTTGCCTAGGAAACAACAAATAAGATCATAAAAATCCATAATCGATTGTAAGTTGCCAGTATACGGCAGGAAATCGAGAATTAATGAAAATAGCAAACCTCCTAAATTCTTGTTAAGAAATAAGGCTCAACAAAAGATATCACCCAGGAAGGGTGTGCCAAAATGTTAAATTTTCAGAATAGTTAAGCTCTGAATATATAGAACCATTCGAAGGAAATCGAATGTATCAAGATTAAATAGCTTACGAGCTAAGACCTAATTAAGGAGCTCGGAGGAACGCGCAATGTGACCCACACTAATGATTTAGCGACATGTCACCAATAAGTCGAAAAGCGCTATCACATAATGATATGCAAAACTATGATAGTATGAGCAACCTGTGTCGATTAAGGATCGGCAGGATTAGAAGCTCCAAAAAGATACATGTGCCTATTATAAAGGTCAATTGTAGTGCCTTAGAGGCTCAAAGGTACTGGGGAAGATTAAACCCAATATAAGATAGAAAATACTTCCTTTACTTTAACAAATCTCGAGGTTGAGATTTCTTTTAAGGGGGTGAGGATGTAACACCTCGAAAATTCACGTCCTATAGAGTGTGGACACGTGTCATATGTTTGAACGCGTGAAAGAATGTTCTGAAAGGACTAAAGTTGACAAACATGAAAACTATGTGAAAATACGAGTTCTAAATGTCAACAGTGAATAAATATATTGTACATTAACCCTACATGATGCGCATACCTTCAAACGAATAAATCATGGATCATACGAAGCTAAATATGAAAGAAAGTGAGAGATTACAAACTACAGGGGTTAAATGTGTCAACATGTTTAAGTTATACCTCTGAGTGACCTTTTGACAAGCCCGAAGCTTTGTAACGGTTAATTATGCTCACTAGAATACACGATATAAATTTCATAAATTTTCGTTATCATATGAGAAAGTTATGATCAAATTCGTATGCGAGGGGTTAAAGCGTCAACGTTGAAAGTTAGGACTCTTCGGGTAACAATAAAGTTAACCGGGGACTTAACAAAATGGGTATATGTCTTGAAGCCCCTAAACATCAATTTGGAGGGCTCAAAATGCAAGAAACAAAGGTTGGTTGACCTTTCGAAGAGCCAAGAGCCAAGGATGCAAACTGAAAAAGTTTTAAAACCTGAAGATGGACTCCAGGCGGGCCGCGTAAGGTCTTGGCAATCCTTACGTGGGCCGCGTCAGGCCCCTAGATGCAGAAAATCATTTATTTTGGCTGTTCAGCCTTGGAACCGACTTAAGATGATATTTTCTCATCCATGGGCGACCCCTAAACATCCCTAGGCCCTTAGGGACATGTGTTGATGATTCATGGTTCATGATAGCTTGAGTTGTCAACAATCTAAGGTGATTTGAGCACTATATAAAGGCCTTATGTTGCAACATTGCAACCACACCTCATTTCTGCATTTTGGAGCATCTCTGGAACTTTAGTGTCTTCCCAAGTCCTTCCTAATCGTGCATAGGACTCTTGTAAGTATGCTTAACCTTTCTTAGTTAAGTTTTTGCTTAGTTATAGCTTAAAAGTCAAACCGTCGTAATTAACGGTTGACTTTAAGATTAATCACTAATGGTCCAGTGATTAGTCGAATCAAAAGTAGTTATAAGTTGGTAATTATGTGGGTAATAAACCCTTAAAAGGGTTCCCCCTGATTCCCACTCTAACTAGGTCAAATGTCGGGTCAAACTTACTAATAAAAAGTCAACAGGATACTTAGTTTCTAATTTATGCATGATTAGCAATGTAGAACACATACAACCTGTTTGATCATTAATATAACTTGGTAATTAGTGTAAGAACATGTCTAAACATGTTCAACCCGACAATTTACTGCTTAGACCCGGTTCGGAACCGAAAGTCGCAAAGCTTTGACTTTTGCTTTCACTTCAGTTCAGACCCGTTATGGTATGTTTTAGAAATACCTTAGAGCTTCATTTGGACCAGGTTACATGCTAGTGTAATCCTCTGGGATTATACACCATGGTTCATTAGTTAACCAATTAATACGCATGATTCCGTTAATTGCTCATATGTTGACCATTATGCCCTTTTCACCTTAAACGTGATTTATGCAAATGTAAAAGAGTAGAAACTTTAATTACTGATATATAAACTTGCACCCAAAATGTGATATCAGTTTGAGGTATAGATTGAGAGTTATGCTCATTAGCGTAATTAAGAAGCTTTATGTTAATTAAACGGCGTAATTAGCGTATAGCCTAGTTAAGCCTACTCTTGATATCAAAATCTTTACCCACTGATGTAATATATTATTTTGGGATTTTTGAAGATTTTTAATGAATTTTAGGCTGAGCATAACTTATAGTCGTAGGCTTAATCCGGTAATTGTCGGTTTTGCCCTTACGGGCTATAAAATGAGTTTTACATATCTAATCGACTCCAAACCTTTTGCTACTGATTACATATGATAAATAAATTATTTTAATCCTTCTGGAATGATAAAAATATCAGCTTTATATATAGAACTCGGAAACGGCTTCTAATCGCCTTAGTAAGCGTTTTAGCGCATGGTATGTACTAAGACTATTTTAAACATACAAGGGTGATACCTACTGATATTTTAGGTAAATTATAATATTTTAACAGTAAGCAAAAGTTGTTAAACTCAGACTTCAGTTTTGAGCTTTACGGCTTATGTGAAATTACCAAAATGCCCCTACGGTGCACAGTTTGGTTATAATTGATAAATTTCACATATATACTTTACCCTACTGTTATAACTTAGTAAACTAAGTATTTTTGCTGATTATATCAGACCTGTAACTCAGGTTAATACTTAGACTCTTTTATAACCTTAAAAATGACCAAACTACCCCTACGAGGCATAGTTTGTGTTTAAATTCGTTTCGGGCATAATAAAAGACATCTTACTGATGTCACAACATATTTAAAGCATATTAACTTAGGAAACCTGTATATGGCTCTTATGAATACCCGTTACGCTTATTACGCATTCGGTTCAGTTTATGTAACTAGTTTGCATAAATTAGCCGAAACGGGTCAAACCTTATCGGTTTTATCTCAAAATCCAGAATGTGTATGAAATACCCATATTAAGCAAACCTCCGAACTTGTCGGGTCTAAATCACATTCTATTCCGGTCTTTGCCTAATCGTGCGTTTGAACCGTATAACTAACCGGTCTAAGCTTAGGCTTAATTAAAGACCCGTTAGCATTCTAATTGGTTATTTACACCATCATTCCAGACTAGAGCCTTCCGGTAAATTGTACCTACGCTTACTTAAGTGAATACGGCTGAGTTATTATAATTCTTGCTATTTAAGACAGGAGCTAGCTCAGGTAAATACTCTTAACTTATTTTCCCTATTACGGGCTTGGGATACGGTAATATAAATACCGCATGGTCAGGTATGGGATTCAAAGACCAATAAGTCGGGAAATCCAAATAACTTGTTTTTAATTCGTATTGCTTGACTGAAACATTGGGGATTAATGCGACCGTGTCCTGGATATACTTGACTCATTAAATGCAATGGCCACGACCTAAGCACGGGGTGTAGGCATACACCTGACAGATGCTATATGTTTATTAATTAATTATACCCAATAAGGGATTCCCAATAAGGGAATAGTGGTGTGTCGGTTAATCATGAACCGGCATAGAACCGGGCCCCGTATGTAGAGCAAGTTATGTAAAACTGATAACATGAAATATAGTTTGTCCCAAGTATAAAAGATTAAATTTTGCCTTGTGCATTTTAATCAAAGTGTCAAAATATCTTCGTGCCTTGAGCACCTAAACCAATTTTCTTAAACTCTTTTCATATGAGTCAGTTGAGTGTATTTACCAGTGAAAACTGACGTATTTTCAAAAGTCTAAGTGACAGGTACAAGTACGTAATAGGCTGGAAGCTGCTCAGGACGTTAATAAGGAATCTTGCAAGTTCTAGGCGTCTAAAGTCTGTTGAACAATATTTATGTTTTAAGATCCGCCTGTGGATCCTTTACTTTCCGTGTTGTAATACTTGATATTACTTATTATTCGGATTGGAATATATTTATCTTTTGCTTCCGCTGTGCATTTATATATTGTGTTGTTTGACTATGATGATATCAACTACGTCACGATACTCCCCACCGGGCCCACCGGTGACACGTGGAATTCGGGGTGTGACAACATGAATGTAAAATAACTCCATAATTCCATTAATAGTTCATCATCCAAAACAAAAGTAAAGTTTTAAGTTCACAACACGACATAAGTTAATTTTCTGAAGAGTTTACAACTTTAGTTCAAAAACAAACATAAAGGTTTTGATCATTATATCTCCGCAGGAGGTGGGATATAACAACCAAATCCTACAAAAGTGGCATTAGAGCCTCAACACATAACAACTTGAAATACAAACAACATCCTTGAGCAAAAGGGGCAGCACGCACATCCACTTAGTTACCTGAAATACATGTAAGTTTTTGAAAAATCGTCAACAAAAGTTGGTGTGAATTCATGCAGTTTTCGTATAGAATTTTTGTAAACATGGTACGTAATATGTAAAACGTATATGTGAACTGAGTTCTGTAAATGTAAGGAATACGAGATCGCTAATGGTTTGCAAGGCCACTAACATATGTCACGACATAGGAAGCATCCAACCCATAGGCATTTTTCTGTCGATTTGCGACTAGAGACACAAAAGCACTCTAGGTAGAACATGGCCCAGAGTGTGGCTGCCTGAAACTCATTAGATCTAACCTTTTGTTCCTCGGTCTAGGTATATAGTTGATTAATGGTGCTTATGTTACCCTATTTGTCACATGATCTATGTGTCATTCCTTAGTTTTGTGTTCTACATACCAAAGTACATGTATTTTCCCCAAGTTTAGAAAACAAGTAAAAGTTTAAAAGTGGGGACATGAACTCACAGTTTTCCGTAACTCGCGTCGTAAATGTTCATCGGCTTTGTCGTGTAGGTGTCGCAACCTATAATTGTTCTATGTACGTTAGTCACTAGACTTGTATCACACAAGTACAAGTCACCATCTTAAGTTTAAGTATTTGTCTTTTGTATGTTCAACTCTTGTGAGGGTCGTGCCCTTGTTTGTCGGGTCTTACCCGTTCGTCGTGTCTTTGCACTTTGAATTTGTATTGTTTTTTTGTAAATATATATATAATTTACTTCCCAAATATATATTTGTTTATGTAGTCTTTTCCAAAATAATAAGTGTTAAAAATAGACCATATTTTTAACTTGTCCATATATGTTACTTATATTATTTTCCAAAAATAAATATAAGTATTTTGTTAAATAATATTCTCAATATTATTTTTGTGCAAGTATACTTAGGAAAGTATACTTGTATTTTATGCAAATACTTGTGTATTTTACATTATTTGCCAAAAATCAATACTTTGATTTTTATTACTTTCCGGAATTATATTTCTTAAAAATAATATATTTTTAAGACTTGTGTGAAATATATATATTTTATCATGCTTAAAAATATATTTATTTATTTTTTAATTCATCTGATTTTGTATAATTTTTACTACTTGGTAATAGTTATATATATTTGTCCAAATATATATTTTAAGTCCATAATTTTCCTTAAATTGTCCAAGTCCAAGAATTTGTTAAGGAATATATTTATAAAAATATATTTTCTTGTATTTGTCCATATAATCTTCTTGAGAGGAATTTTGTATACTTGTATACTCAAGTATCCTTATGTATTTGTATGTGTATTTTGGCATTTATACTCCTTGGGAGTATTTAGTGTATTTTTCAAGTTCCTAATACACTACTACATATAATACACATAATATACACTTAGCACAAAATTGGTGATCACTAAATATATATATTTTTCGTAAAAATATACATACTTAATATTGATTTTAACTTGAAGAAATCATTATTTCTTAACTTGAAATTTTATACAAAAATTAGGAAACCTTGATAAATATTTTTAGGTGAATTTTTTAGCAATAAATTTTACCAAAACTTATATTTTTCTAAGTGTCAAAATTTTATTAAAAATTTGACCTAGTTTCCTCTAAAAATGGAGGTTTTCCATGTTTTCAAAACATGTGTTTATTTTCTTTTCATCACCAAAAACAATTTCCAACAATTTTTACAAGTAACATACACTAATTACTTCATGTAAAACATTATGATGAACTTGATTTTTGCTAAAAATGTGTAGTCTTTTAGATCTACACTTTACATGCAATGATCTTTCAAAAACAAGTGTTCTTGTAAATTTTAAACAAACTTTTTTATGAAACTTTAACTTACTAACCAAACCATCCTGAGTTCTAAGGCTTCAAAGTCGTGAAAATCATGTTCTAACATCATTCTTATGCTCATTAACAAGATCCTTATGTTTAAAACCATGATTCATCATGGATCTTTCAAGATCCTTACTTATCATACTTAAAACTTTCATAAACAAGCTTCTTGATGAACTTTTGACAAACTATTCATGGATTTTAGTTTCAAAAGTTAGTTTTACATACACTTTGTGACATCAAGAACACAAGATCATGCTTCAAAAATCATCTTTCAAGTTCACATAAAGGTCTCACAAGCTCATCTTCAAGTTTAACCATGGATCTATGCTTAAACTTGTTAGATCTAAGCTTCTAACAAGCTTAACATGATAGATCTAAGCATACACACAAGATTCAACAACAACTTCATCACATACACCATATAACACTAAAATCACTTGTATTCTTCATGATTATGTTAGATATTTACTTCTTCATCCTTTAAAGTTTAGTTTCTTAGACGGTGTGACTTGTACATAACATAAACATGAACTAAAATAGTGTTTAGAAGACTTGCAACTAGCTCTATTGGCTAGGGAAGTGGCACAAGCAGGATGAATATGACGAATGAAGTATATGAGAGGTTAAAAGCTCCACAAAGAGGTCCTTCAAGTTCTAGCACTTGTAGCTTCCTTAGATAGCCTCCATACACCTTTGTATATGCTTGGATTGTCTTGGAATGGATTGAAAATGGATGTGTATGTGTGAGTGATAGTGGTCATGAGCTAGAGGGAGTGGGAGGAAGGAGATGAAGTTTGAAAGTGTGAAGAATGATCTTGTTTAGTCATCTAGAGGTCCTTTATAATAACCTTCCAACAAATGTTTTTCCAAGAGGTCTTTTGTCCCATATCTTGCAAGCATTTGATAATATTTTAATGGAGAGGGGTGGGGGCCACTTTGGGGCCGGTTGCAACCCGGGGGGGGGGGGGGGGTTAAGTTGTAAATTTTTGGAAGATGGAGGTTTATAATGTAATCTAGAAGGTTTAAGTTAGTTTAAGTGTGTTTAGGTATTTTTATGATTTTTAAGGTGTTTTATCACCTGTACTAGCTTAATATCATAAAAACAATACTTCTAGTCTAATTTTGATGTTTTGGGTAGTGTCCGGTTATTTGTTCGGTTAACGGTTCGTTAAAGTGCTAAATTGTGCAGTTTTACAAGATATGAAGCACCTTTTGTGACAATTTTAATTCCCGACACTTTGTAAGTTATTCTGGACACTAAAACATCAATTCTGCATAATATTTTGGTGTTAAAATGTTTTTTTTTTCTGTTTTTCTGCTGAATTCTGCAGAATTCAGCATTTAAGGTGAGTTTCGTGTGTTTTTTAGAGCATATTTTAGTTTCCGAAAAGTGTATATGTTAACCCTTGTATCCACACTTGGGTTTTAATGTGTTTTTGATGTTAGACCTACTCCTATGCCCTAAATCTATTGTCTGACTGCTTTCTACGGAAGTGCTGACACAGCATGTCGTACCGGTGAGTTTACTATTCTTTCTGACGCAACGCTTAATGTAATTGCCCAATGCAATATTTGAAGTATAAAACATGCCTGAATTCATATGTAAAACAGGTAATCACATAATGTTGACGTTTAAGCACATAATTGGAGATAATAAATAAATAGTACAGAAATTACCGGTTTGGTGCCAGTTGTCACAGTCTACCCTCCTTAAAAGAATTTCTTCCCGAAATTCAAGCTGAGTTATCTCTCACAGGAGCTTTCTCGAATAGGTGGGGATACTTGGCTTTAAACTGGTCTTCGTGTTCCCACGTGTACTCGGGTCCGTGTTTAGAGTTCCAATGTACATTGACAAGTTTAATGCGACTCCTCCTTGTTTTCTGGATCTTCCAATCCATTACCTCAACAGGCTGTTCTGTAAATCGAAGTTCATCATCGATATGCACCTCATCCGCCCGGATGATAACTGTTTCTTGGGTTGGACTCTTTTTAAGGTTTAACACATGGAACGTATCATGTACACCATTCAGTTCCTCCGGTAACTCCAATTTGTATGCTACGGTACCAATCTTTTCCAAGATCTTGAATGGTCCAATGTATCGTGGATTCAACTTCCCACGTTTTCCGAATCTTGCTACACCTTTCCAAGGTGAGACCTTCAACAAAACTTTGTCTCCCACCTCGAAGTCTAAAGGCTTTCGTCTTCGATCGGCGTAGCACTTTTATCGATCACGAGCCGCCTTGATGTGTTCTCGGATCTGCATGATTTTGTCGGTCGTTTCTTGAACAAGTTCAGTACCAATCAACTGTTTATCTCCAGGGTTTGCCCAACACAACGGTGAGCGGCACTTGCGGCCATATAGAGCTTCGAACGGTGCGACTTTTATGCTCGTATGGTAGCTATTGTTATAGGAAAACTCGACCAAAGGTAGGTGAGCATCCCAGCTACAACCTAAATCCATCACACATGCGCGAAGCATATCTTCCAGTTTTTGTATAGTTCGTTCACTCTGACCGTCCGTTTGCGGATGGAAGGCCGTGCTTAGATCTAATTGAGATCCAAAGGCCTCTTGGAAGGATTGCCAGATCCTTGATACGAAACGCCCATCTCTGTCTGAAATAATCGATATAGGCACTCCATGGCGCGCCACAATTTCCTTGAGATATAGCTCAGCAAGCTTTCGGGTGCTATCTTTTTCTCGGATTGGTAAGAAATGTGCAGACTTTGTTAATCGATCAAATATTACCCATATCATATCGTGCCCTCTAGGGGTCCTGGGTAATTTCATTATAAAGTCCATTGAAATTTGCTTCCACTTCCATACGGGAATCTTAGGTTGTTTTAGTAGACCGGACGGTTTCTGATATTCGGCATTGACCTTAGCATAGGTTAGGCACTTTCCAACATAAGAAACAACGTGGCTTTTGAGTTTTGGCCACTAATAATACTCTTTCAAGTTCTGATACATTTTGTCCGATCCTGGGTGGATCGAGTATCTTGACTTGTGAGCTTCATCAAAGATAACTTCTCGAATACCGCCATAGAGCGGAACCCAAATGCGCCCCATAAAGTATAAGGTTCCCTCTTCATTTGGCACCAATTTCTTCTCCATACCCCGGAGATATTCAGCTTTAAGATTTTCCTTCTTAAGGGCTTCTTGTTGTGCACCATGAATGCGTGAAGTGAGATTCGTTCGGATCGTCATCTCCAAAGCTTGAACTCTCAAGTTCTTAACTCTTTCCTTTCGACTCAAGGCATCTACTACCAGATTCGCATTTCCAGGATGGTACTTAATTTCACAGTCGTAATCGTCCAGTAACTCAACCCATCGTCGCTGGCACATATTTAATTACTTCTGATCAAATATGTGCTACAAACTCTTGTGATCTGTGAAGATAGTTCATCGAGTACCATACAAATAATGTCGCCAAATCTTCAAGGCAAATACCACCGCGCCTAGCTCCAGGTCGTGAGTGGTATAAATCTTCTCATGTACTTTCAATTGTCGTGATGCGTAAGCGATGACTTTTTGGCATTGCATAAGCACGCAACCCAATCCCTGACGCGAAGCGTCAAACTATACCATGAAGTCTTCAGTGCCTTCGGGTAGAGATAGTATCGGTGCATCGCATGGCTTGTCTTTGAGAAGTTTGAAGGCTTCTTCCAGCTTTTCTCCCCAATCATACTTCTTGTCTTTCTGCGTGAGGGAAGTTAGCGGTTGGGCTATCTTAGAGAAATTCTCAATAAATCTTCGGTAATAGCCTGCTAATCCCAAAAACTGTCGAACTTCAGTCGGTGTCTTGGGAGCTTCCCAATTCTTTATCGCTTCAATCTTCGCAGGATCTACATGGATACCATTCTCATTTACCACATGACCAAGGAAATGTACTTCGTGAATCCAAAATTCGCATTTTGAGAACTTTGCATAAAGCTTCTCTTTCCTTAGCAGTTCCAGAATGGTTCTTAGGTGTTGCTCGTGTTCTTCCTTCGTTCGTGAATAGATTAGAATATCAACGATAAATACAATCACGAATTTATCGAGATATGGTTTGCATACACGATTCATCAGATCCATAAATACAGCCGGTGCGTTTGTCAGTCCAAACGGCATCACAAGGAAATCGTAGTGCCCATAGCGAGTTCTGAACGCAGTCTTTGGTATGCTCTCCTCCTGAATCCTCAACTGATGATAGCCAGACTGAAGGTCAATCTTGTAGTAATAGATCGATCCTTGCAACTGGTCGAATAAGTCGTCAATCCTCGGTAACGGGTACCGATTCTTAACAGTGAGCTTATTTAACTCTCTGTAATCAATACACATCCACAAGGTTCCATCGTTCTTCTTTACAAACAATACCGGGGTTCCCCAAGGCGAGAAGCTTGGCCTTATGAATCCTTTATCCAACAACTCCTGGAGTTGTGTAGATAATTCTTGCATCTCGAATGGTGCAAGTCGATATGGTGCCTTGGCTACAGGAGCGGCGTCTGGAACCAAGTCAATATGGAACTCGACTTGTCTTTGCTGAGGTAATCCTGGCAAGTCTTCGGGAAAAACTTCAGGGAATTCCTTTACCCCAGGAATGTCTTCAAGCTTCGGCTCCTCAACCTTCTTATCTACTACATGCGCCAAGAATTCAACACATCCTTTTCGCAAGCATTTCTGTGCCTTCATACAGTTGATGATCCGCAAGGGCGTGTCTCTTTTCTCTCCATGCACTATGAGTGTTTCATCATTCGCGAGAGGGATGCGAATGATCTTCTCGTGACAAACAATTTCGGCTTTATTCTTGGACAGCCAGTCCATACAGACTACAACATCAAAGCTACCCAACTGGACAGGCAAAAGATCGATACTAAATCTTCGTTCACCAAGTTCCAATGTACATCCTCTAACAACTTCGCCCGATTTAACAAGTTTACCATCGGCTAGTTCTATGGAATAAGGGATATCTAATTTACTAGATTCTATTCCAAGCATACATTTAAATTCCACAGGTATGAAACTATAATCGGCACCAGTGTCAAATAATATGGATGCAAAGTGATTGTTAATGAGAAACGTACCGGTGACCACATTAGGGTCCTCGCGGGCGTTCCTTGCTCCTATCACGAATGCTCGAGCTTGAGCATTGTTTTCTTTCAGGCAGTCTTTCTTGAAGTGCTCCTTGCTACCACAACCAAAACATCATTGGTTTTGCCCATTTGCATTTTGATTTCCAGCACCATTTCATTACGATTTCCATTTCCGTTGCCAGCACCATTTCCATTTTTATTATTGCCTCTGTTTCCTCTTCCCCAACAATCTTCTGTTCGGTGACCCAATCTATCACATTTGTCGCACCTCAGAATGCGACAAGCTCCTTCATGATGATACTTACACTTGTGGCATTTAGGCATAGTGCCTTGGTATCCTCTAGCTATGGTATCATTCGCAGCTGCAAGTGTTTTCGCCTCCTTAGGTGGGTTACTATTGTTATGGGTGAAATTCTGAACCCATATCCTGGAAAATATCTTGGTTTATATCTTGGTTATGTAGTATCTGTTTACATCCGGGATGCTGGTTCAGGATATTGGTAACATCCTGAATGGTATCCTCAGGATTACTAATGGATTATGTGCAGGTACGTGGGTTAGAAGCTGGCAACGTTCATAAGACTCATTCCGCGGAAGACTCGGTCCAAGTCGTTCGAATAAAGACGTTGAAGCCGTATTACTCGGTCAATAACGTTCACAATGGAATATTCGGAGTACCCCATATTTGTAGGGATTATTGTTTGTAATTCATTACTATAAATAGGTGGGTATACCAGATCGAATAGGACATCACATTTTGCACTCGTTACACTCAAACACTCGCTCTCTAGCAAGCTTTCACTCTTACACAAAAACATTGTAACACATAGCGATCTGGTCTATATCCTGCACTGTATCCTGAAGTTTAAGCAATAAGAAGAACAAGGCAGCTGCGATTGTCAGCTCCCGAGGTTTTATGCCGGCAATCTAGATTGATCAAGGGCTTTCCTCGTACATCTCGTGTCATTTCCTTTACTTTTTGCTCATTGTTTGCTCATTGTTTGATCGTAGATACAACTCAATATCCTGAGCCGTATCCTGAAAACTGTTTTCATAAACAACCTAACCAGCATATTTTCAACACCCATTTTAGCACACTACCTCACTTTACTAATTTGATCACTTAATTGCTTCGGTAATTTTTTACCAAAACAATTTGGCGCCCACCGTGGGGCAAGTGGTGCTCTCTTTACTAAAATTTTTTGTGAAATCGCTAATCGGTTTTCTATTTTCAAAACTTTTTGCCATACTATTTACAATGGCCTCAAGATCAAACATGAGTTCCACCACTGTGTCTGCTACGACTTCTGCTACTACCGGTTCGGTGCTTCCACTACCTCCTCCAAGGATGACAGGTTCATCAAGACCTCAGGATATTATCCCTACTCGCAGTGTTCAGGAATCTGCTCCTGTTTTGGCTTCTAATGATGAAATTCTAACCTTATTTGGAAGTGTGCAGGAACAAATGAGGCAGCAACAGGAAACAAACCAAATGCTATTAAGGGAAATACAACTCCTGAAGTCTGGCTCGAGCAGATCTGCTGAGGATATTGTCACTCCATTGCAACCCAGGACTTTGAACTTTAGTTCAGCTGTGTATACTGAGGATAACAGGGGGAATATTGTGCCCAGCCTCCCGCAGAATCATACTCCTGAGATACCCTCCTCAGTCAGGATGTCAACCATGAGGAGCTCAGGATATGGGCAAAATCCTCCAACGGGTAACGTGTCGAATAATAATAATACTCATGCTACTAACAATACTGGATCTTTGCAGGATACAGGTGTAACATCAGCACTCACTAGGGAACTTCAGAAGTTGAAGGACATGATATCTAGTGTACCTGGAGTGGTCCAGCCGATTCCAGAAGTATCCCAAGACAGCCACAAGATATCTCGCTTCGCATATCCTATTTGTGATGCTGAGATCCCAAAGAGATTTCAAACCCCCCAACATGAAGCTTTACGATGGAACTACGGATCCTGAGGAGCATATTGCTCAGTATAGGGAAAGAATGGAGATTAACCCTATTCCTCTGGATCTCAAGGAAGCATGCTTGTGCAAGGGTTTTGGTTCCACCTTAACAGGATCAGCCTTGAAATGGCTTTTGAATGTTCCTCCGCATTCGATTACATCTTTTGCTCACTTAGTAAATTTATTTAATAGCCAGTTTTCTTGTAGTCGAAGTTTTGAGAAATTAACAAGTGACCTTTACAGGATAACACAAGGGCATCAAGAATCCCTAAGGGATTACGTGAACAAGTTCAGCCGAGAATCCTTAGACATCCCACATCTTGATGTTGCAACAGCTGTGCAAGCTTTCAAGATGGGGCTGCAAAAAGATTCTCAATTTTACCAAGACCTTGTAATGAACCCATGCAGGAACTTGGATGAAGCTCAGAACAGGGCCCTGAGATATATTCGATTGGAGGATGACAGAAAGATGCAAGAGAGGATGAACTCATCTAACACTTATGAGTCAACTAACAGGAAGTCAGAATCCTCATTTAAGCCATATCGCTCTAAGCCATATGGTAGAAATGAAAACAAGAAAGTGAATGCTATTGAAGACGAGGATCCTGAAGAATATCCTGAACTATCTGAATATTGCTTTTCTGTTAACATTCCTAAATTAATGTATGCCATGCAGGGTTTAGGAGACAAGGCTAGGTGGCCTCGAAAGAATCAACAAAAGGCTGATTGGAAAGATAAGTCAAAATGGTGTGCTTTCTACGAAGATTTCGGACATGTAACTGAGGATTGCATTGCTCTAAGGAAAGAAATAAGCTATCTTCTAAGCAAGGGATATCTGAAAGATCTCTTAGGAAGAAAGAAGAATAAGGGTCAGGATACTGAGAAGGATCCTGAGCGAGCAGCATCACCTCCCGCGGATGCCAAGATAATTAACTTCATTTCGGGAGGATCCGACATTTGTGGGACTTCGTATTCGGCGGCAAAGAGACATGCAAAAGAAGCTAAGGCCGAAAGGGGAGACAGACCTGTCAGGATGACTACGCTTACAACTGACAAAGTGATCACATTTGATGCTGATGACAGGGATACTGTCCAGGATCCTCACCATGATGCTCTGGTAATAACATTATATGTGGCTAACCATTTTGTACGCAGGATATTGGTTGATAATGGCAGCTCCGTCAACATAATCCAACTAGAGACTCTGAAAAGGATGAATGTATCCCCAATGGATATCACTTCGAAATCTACAGTGCTTGTTGGATTTAGTGGAGAGGCTAGGAACACAGTAGGAGAGATAAAGTTGCCAGTATATGTTGAAGGAGTCAACTCAATACAACGTTTCTGTGTGATGGATTCCCTATCCTGCTATAATATCATACTAGGAAGACCATGGATTCACGATATGAAGGCTGTGCCATCGACGTATCACCAATGCATCAAGATCCCTACCCCTTGGGGAGTGGTCAAGGTCGAAAGCGATCAGCAGAAGGCGAAAGAATGCTACTCATCCTCGATGAAATCCTCAACCAAGCCTAGTGCAGCATAGCAATTAAAGACGCGGGCCCATGATATCGTGGAGGATCCGGAGCAGGATGTGAAGAAAATTATCCTGGACCAGGATAATCCCGATATTTCGGTGCTCGTAGGAACCAATATCCCTCAGGATATTGAAGAACAGTTAATTAACTTTTTGAAATGCAGGATGTCAACGTTTGCATGGAAGCATGAGGATATGACAAGCATATCCAAAGACATTATCACTCATAAGCTTGGAATTGATAAATCATTCAAGCCTGTTCAGCAAAAAAGAAGGAAGTTTGCTCCTGAGCGGAATACGATTATCCAGGAGGAAGTTAAGAGATTATTGAAGTCCAGGATGATCAGAGAGGTTAAGTTCCCAAGGTGGCTAGCGAACGTGGTTGTGGTACAGAAGAAAAATGGGAAATGGAGAGTTTGTGTAGACTACACAGACTTGAACAAGGCTTGTCCTAAAGACCCATTTCCTCTTCCCCACATTGATTGTAACGACTCATCTAACACTTATGAGTCAACTAACAGGAAGTTAGAATCCTCATTCAAGTCATACCGGCCTAAGCCATATGGAAGAAATGAAAACAAAAGAGTGAATGCTGTCGAAGATGAGGATCCTGAAGAATATCCTAAGTTGTCTGAATATTGCTTTTCTGTTAACATTCCTGAATTGATGTATGCCATGCAGGGTCTGGGAGACAAGGCTAGGTGGCCTCGAAAGAATCAACAAAAGGCTGATTGGAAAGATAAGTCAAAATGGTGCGCTTTCCACGAAGATTTCGGACATGTGACTGAGGATTGCATTGCCCTAAGGAAAGAAATAAGTTATCTTCTAAGCAAGGGATATCTGAAAGATCTCTTAGGAAGAAAGAAGAATAAGGGTCAGGATACTGAGAAGGATCCTGAGCGAGCAGCATCACCTCCCCCGGATGCCAAGATAATCAACTTCATTTCGGGAGGATCCGACATTTGCGGGACTTCGTATTCGGCAGCAAAGAGACATGCAAAAGAAGCTAAGGCCGAAAGGGGAGACAAACCTGTCAGAATGACTACCCTCACAACTGACAAAGTGATTACGTTTGATGCTGATGACAGGGATACTGTCCAGGATCCTCACCATGATGCTCTAGTAATAACATTATATGTGGCTAACCATTTTGTACGCAGGATATTGGTTGATAATGGCAGCTCCGTCAACATAATCCAACTAGAGACGCTGAAGAGAATGAATGTATCTCCAATGGATATCACTTCAAAGTCTACCGTGCTTGTTGGGTTCAGTGGAGAGGCTAGAAACACAGTGGGAGAGATAAAGTTGCCAGTATACGTTGAAGGAGTCAACTCGATACAACGTTTCTGTGTGATGGATTCTCTATCCTGCTATAACATCATACTAGGAAGACCGTGGATTCACGATATGAAGGCTGTACCGTCAACGTATCACCAATGCATCAAGATACCTACCCCTTGGGGAGTTGTCAAAGTTGATAGTGATCAGCAGGAGGCGAAAGAATGCTACTCATCCTCGATGAAATCCTCAACCAAGCCTAGTGCAGCATAGCAATTAAAGACGCGGGCCCAGGATATCGTGGAGGATCCGGAGCAGGATGTGAAGAAAGTTTCTTGGATCAGGATAACCCCGATATTTCGGTGCTCGTAGGAACCAATATCCCTCAGGATATTGAAGAACAGTTAATTAACTTTTTGAAATGCAGGATGTCAACATTTGCATGGAAGCATGAGGATATGACAGGCATATCCAAAGACATCATCACCCACAAGCTTGGAATTGATAAATCATTCAAGCCTGTTCAACAAAAAAGAAGGAAGTTTGCTCCTGAGCGGAATACGATTATTCAAGAGGAAGTTGAGAGATTATTGAAGTCCAGAATGATTAGAGAGGTTAAGTTCCCAAGGTGGCTAGCAAATGTAGTTGTGGTACAGAAGAAAAATGGGAAATGGAGAGTTTGTGTAGACTACACAGACTTGAACAAAGCTTGTCCTAAAGACCCGTTTCCTCTTCCCCACATTGATGCAATGGTAGATGCTACTGCCGGGCATGAAATGCTGACCTTCATGGACGCATCCTCAAGATTTCAACAAATCCAAATGGAGCCTTCTGACCAGGAAGACACTGCCTTCATGACACCAACAGGTATTTATTGTTATACAGCTATGCCTTTTGGTTTGAAAAATGCAGGTGCAACATACCAAAGATTGGTAAACATGATGTTCAAAGACAAACTGGGGGACACCATGGAGGTGTACATCGACGATATGGTGGTAAAATCAAAGAAAGCTCAGGATCACCTCCAGGATATTAAAGGAGCGTTTGATATCCTGGATCAGTATAACATGAAGCTGAATCCTGCTAAGTGCCATTTTGGAGTGGGGGCAGGAAAATTTCTAGGATATATGGTGACCAAAAGAGGAATAGAAGCAAGCCCGGAGCAGATTAAAGCCATCTTGGATATTAAATCACCCTCAAATATGAAAGATGTTCAACGATTAACGGGGCAAGTGGCAGCATTAAACAGATTTATCTCAAGATCCTCAGAGAAATGCAAAGATTTTTATGATATCCTGAAGAAGAACAAAAAATTCGAGTGGGGTGAGAAGCATGAAGTGGCCCTACAGGATTTAAAGCAATATCTTTCAACCGCACCTCTACTGATTAAGCCTGAGAATGGTGAACCATTATCCCTATACCTCGCGGTATCAGGGAATGCTGTAAGTGTCGTCCTTGTAAAGGACCATGAAGGTCAGCAATATCCTGTTTATTATGTTAGTAAAAGCTTGTTAAATGCCGAAACTAGATATTCTCATTTGGAAAAATTAATACTAGCATTAGTTATGGCATCAACAAAACTTAGACATTATTTTGAGACTCATAGGATTCATGTTAAAACAAATTATCCTGTTAAAAATGTGCTTAGGAAACCAGAGATGTCATGCAGGATGGCTAAGTGGTCAGTAAAGTTGAGTGCTTATGATTTAGTATATGAACCTAGGAATGCCATAAAGTCTCAGGCTTTAGCTGACTTTGTGGCTGATTTTAGTAGTGACATTCAGGATGAGGTAGACCTAGAAGTTCAACAGTTAGGAGAATCCTCAGGATCCTGGACATTATATACTGATGGTGCATCTAATATAAGAGGAGTAGGATTAGGAATACTACTAAAATCGCCACAGGGGGACATATTACCCCAGGCTATTAGGTGTGAATTTCCTGCTACCAATAATGAAGCAGAATATGAGGCTTTAATTGCAGGATTAGAGTTGGCTAAGAACATGAGTATCAAAAATTTACAAGTATATGTTGACTCTTTGTTAATTACTAACCATTTTAATGGATCCTATGCAGTTAAGGGTGAGAAATTGATTGAATATCTTGATATTCTCAAAAAATTAGCAGGATATTTCGATGTTTTTACACTTGAACAGGTACCAAGGGAGGATAATGCTGAAGCGGATGCCTTAGCTAATCTGGGATCATCAATCAGGATACCGGAAGGGACCCAAATACCAGTATGACATGTCTTATATCCTGCAACGAATCCTCAGGATAAAGAAGTAGCGGATATTCGGGATCCTGGAGTGGAATATCCCGAACAGGATCCTAAATCCTGGACAGCTCCAATTCTGAAATATCTTAAAGATGGACACATACCCGAAAATGAAAATCCTAAGGCATTTAGGATGAAGGTATCATGATTCACTATTATAAATAATATTTTATACAAGAAATCTCTTGCAGGACCATATTTAAGGTGCTTGGAGGATCATGAAGCCAAAGAAGTACTTCAGGATATACATGAAGGGGACTGTGGTAATCACACTGGGGGCAGATCATTGTTCTCGAAAGTATTGAGGACAGGATACTTTTGGCCAACAATGAGGAAAGATGCTGCAGAATATGCTCGAAGATGTGATGCATGTCAAAGGCATAGTAACATGCTACATCAACCAGCTGAACCACTATATCCTGTAGTTTCCCCTTGGCCATTCATGAAATGCGGGATGGATATAGTAGGAAAGTTACCAAAAGCTCCGGGAGGAAAAGTATTTATGTTAGCAATGACGGATTATTTCTCTAAGTGGGTTGAGGCTGAAGCATTTGTTCAAGTTAGAGACCAAGAAGTAGTATCCTTCATAAAGAGGAATATCCTGACTAGGTTTGGAGTACCAACTGAGATCATTTGTGATAATGGGTCCCAGTTTATAAGCAAAAGGACTACTGACTTTTGCAAGAGTTGGGGAATCAAAATGATCACATCCACTCCGGTACATCCTCAAGCGAATGGACAAGCTGAATCCTCGAACAATATAATTGTCAATAACTTAAAGAAGAGGCTTGGAGCCAAAAAAGGAAGATGGGCGGAAGAGTTACCCTTTGTTTTGTGGGCTGATAGGACAACGGTAAAGAATGCAACCGGCCAAACCCCATTTTCCTTGGTATTTGGAGCGGAGGCAATGATTCCAACAGAAATGACGATACCTACTGCAAGATCTATGCTACAGGATCCTGAACAGAATCCTGAAGTCTTATGTCAGGATTTGGATACTATAGATGAAAAAAGAGACGCGGCAAGACTAAGGATAGCAGCATATCAACAAAGAATATCCAGAGCATATAATAAGAACATAAGGACTAGAAGATTTCGAGTTGGTGATTGGGTGCTAAGAAAGGCTTTTCAAAATACCACTAATCCTGCTGATGGCAAGTTAGCTCCGAAATGGGAAGGACCATATGAAGTTGAGTCAGAAGCAGGGAAAGGAGCATATCGACTCAAGAGTATGGAAGGGGATATGCTACCAAGATCCTGGAATGCAATACATTTGAAGCTCTATTTCAAGTAAGAGTAGAATTTAATGTCTATCTCAGAATGGTATGTATTCTATTTATTTTAAATATATTTGTTTATTATTTTGAACCCAATACTGACTTAGGCATCGGAGGGGTGTTAGCCAAGCTAACACCCACCTTAGTTTACAATTGTTTTGCAGGATATGTTTTAGGATATAGCTCCAGGATATATACTCAGGATAAGTCGAAAGATTAGAGGATTGGCCCCCTCTCTCACGTTTAAGGGATCCTGGTCCCTTCAAAGGTTTAAAGGTATTCACCTTTCTTTCGAATTGGGTTTAAACACCTCGCCTGGAGCGCAAGTTATCTAGATATAGTTCAAAGTAGCGGGACCAGTTCATGTAAAAGTGGCTGACAATTTCGTTACTGTTGGCTATATCCTGGATCCTAAAGGTATATGAGGATTGATCACCCTCTCTCACGAAAGAGTATTTTCATACTCTCTAAGGTTTAAAGGTTTTCACCTTTCTAAGAATTGGAGTTTATACACTCTCGCCTGTAGCGCATGAAATTTAGGGTTTATCCCCAGATATCAGGGTTTATCCCCAGTATGCTAAGGATTCATTCCAGGATATCAGGGGTTCTGCCCTTGGGTATTCGGAATTTATTCAAATCTAAGTATGAATATATTTGCATTTCTGTATCAAACACAGGGGACATACATTATACTGTTCAAAGGATGGATCCAAGTTTATAAGTATGCACTGGGGACAAACTTATGATAAAGGATTGGAATTGATTCTCTAAGAATCTCTGGTATGATCTCTCCTTTTTGTTTGGACAATTTATAGGTTATATTTCAATATCCTTTTCAAGATATCTTTCAGGATATCTCCCAGGATACATTTATGATATATGTTCCTAAGAATGTTCAAACCAAACAATTTTCACAAGTAAAATTTGTATGTTAATGACAATAATAATAAAGTCAAAAGAGTAGTTATATTATTAACATACCAAAAGATGTGCTCTTAGTTTCACCTCAAAACAAGGCCCATCCACTAAGAGCACTATAGTTCATTACCATATTTACCCAACAGTTGAAGGTTTCACCTCAAACCGAGACCCATCCACCTTCAACTGTTGTATTGTTCAAAAAAGCATGCAGAAAAAGTAAATTGTTCAGGTGCAGAAAAGTAAAGTGCGGAAAAGGAAATTGTTTAGGGACTACAAACCAACATTCGAAATCAAAAAGGTGGGCTCCGGCCTTGGCACGTATATCCATCATCGCCCACCTGAATGCCCTCACACAGCGGCATCTTCTCCAACCTTCTCAGATTTCCCAGCACCAGCATCCTGAGTAGCATCCTCACCAGCATCCATCCCAGCATCAGCTCCGGCATCCTTCTTGTCTCCAGCCTGGATCACCACCTCTGCTGACTTAGAAGACTCACCAGCCTCAGCAGGAAGTGGCACAGCTTTGCCTCCGAGCTCCTTTAGTTTGGCCACCCAGGATTCAACTGGCCAAGATGGACAAACAAGGCCCGTCTCCTTGGCCTCGTAGGCCATCTTGATGCGTGCTTGTAACAGGGAGACGATAGCAGAAGCCTTGATTCCCTCCCGGAAATTGACCAAGGCTTGATCATGATCCATTTGAACGGTGGCGAGTTTGACCTCAGCGTCTTGGGTGACCTTCTTCAGCAGGCTTTCGTAGTGCCGGGTCTTCGCTTCAGCAATGGCACCCTGGTCAGCAACGGTGCTTTCGAGCTGTTTGATCCTGGCTTCATGGAGTGCCACAGTACCACAAGCGTCATTGTACAAATGGAGCAAATGCTGGAGGCCCTGCACATCAATTACAGGTATAAAGTTAGAATATATGTTGACCAAGATATCCTACCAGGATATCCTGTTAGGATATACGTGCAGGATATATGTGCAGGATATACATGAAGGATATGCGTCAGGATATTACCTTGTTAAGAAAGGATGTCATCGGCTCTAAGGAATCAGAGAAGCTGAGTTCGTCATAGGAGAACCCTTCTGAACCTGGAGCAGTGACTTCAAGACCTTTCCTCTTTTTTGCTGTGGAAGCACGAGTTCTTGGATTGGCCTTGGGAGCCGGGAATGGCTTGGAGCTAGTAGCAGCAGGAGTCTCCTTCTTGACTGTGGCTGGAGTTGGATAGCTGTCGAGTTCATCAAGGTCTAGATAGACTGGAACTTTGCTGGAATCTGCACACAGGGAGTAAAATTCTAAATCTCTCCTAAGAATATCAAATAAAAACATGTGTGTACAGGATATCTTCCAGGATTCTTACCAGACATGTTTGCGCTTGAAAGAGGGCTTGGAGTTGGTGGAGATGGATTAAAGCTTCTCTCTGTTTCTGAAAGCAGTCTGATGGCGTCTATTCTTTTTTGAGAATCAGCAAGGGGAGGTGCGATCTTCCTGAAATCAGCTGCATACACAAACAGAGAAAATGAAATTCATTAGCTCAGGATATGAGACAGAATAAGAGACAGGATCATTCTTAAACCCTAAGTCCTACCCTTTCTCAACCATCTCATCGGATAATCCGTTCCACCAGAGATTGAATCCCTTTTTACAAAGAAAAACTTGGATTGCCAACCATCCTCGTTCCTGGTGGCACGAAGTATCAATGGGTCACCGGAAGTAGAATAAAATAGGAATCTAGATGAGCCATGGCATCTAAGCTTGTAGGCTAAAGGGAGATCATGGACAGAAAGGTCAGGTATATGGTTTCTCTTGATTTGGTCAAGAACAGACAAAACACGCCAGAGCATTGGCATGGTTTGGCTGAAAGAAATTTTGGTGATATTAAAGAACTCGGTGATGAAGTCCGGAAAGGGGAATCGTAACCCTAAGGTAAAGGGGAAGGCATTGAAACATATCCACTCGTTGGAAACCATATCTGACCAGATTTCTCTATCAAAGGGTCGGAATATAGTTCCTTCCGGAAAGATACCGGAGGATTTCAAGGCTGACAGGCGGGCACTGTCAAAGGTGCATGTCTCATTCTCCGGTTCTTGGAGAAGATTCTGTTGGATGAATGTGGGAGCCGAGTCACCTGAACTAGACCTTGTTTGCCTGGGCATTTGGTCGCCTGAATTTTTCACCGGAGAAAGATGATAAAGATGAATGTGAAGATGAGGGAGAGAATATTACCTTTTTCCTTGTCGATTGTGATTAAAAAAGGAGATGAGGATGAGAAGATATAGGGCATGATGAGTAAATATAGGCCGGGTGGTTGAAAGCTGTCACATCAATGGTCTTATCTCTTAATTACCTCGGCCACCGTGAAAAATGTAACCGTTAGTGCAGGATATCAAACGGTAACATTTTTGGGGACAATTGTTATGGGTGAAATTCTGAACCCATATCCTGGAAAATATCTTGGTTTATATCTTGGTTATGTAGTATCTGTTTACATCCGGGATGCTGGTTCAGGATATTGGTAACATCCTGAATGGTATCCTCAGGATTACTAATGGATTATGTGCAGGTACGTGGGTTAGAAGCTGGCAACGTTCATAAGACTCATTCCGCGGAAGACTCGGTCCAAGTCGTTCGAATAAAGACGTTGAAGCCGTATTACTCGGTCAATAACGTTCACAATGGAATATTCGGAGTACCCCATATTTGTAGGGATTATTGTTTGTAATTCATTACTATAAATAGGTGGGTATACCAGATCGAATAGGACATCACATTTTGCACTCGTTACACTCAAACACTCGCTCTCTAGCAAGCTTTCACTCTTACACAAAAACATTGTAACACATAGCGATCTGGTCTATATCCTGCACTGTATCCTGAAGTTTAAGCAATAAGAAGAACAAGGCAGCTGCGATTGTCAGCTCCCGAGGTTTTATACCGGCGATCTAGATTGATCAAGGGCTTTCCTCGTACATCTCGTGTCATTTCCTTTACTTTTTGCTCATTGTTTGCTCATTGTTTGATCGTAGATACAGCTCAATATCCTGAGCCGTATCCTGAAAATTGTTTTCATAAACAACCTAACCAGCATATTTTCAACACCCATTTTAGCACACTACCTCACTTTACTAATTTGATCACTTAATTGCTTCGGTAATTTTTGACCAAAACAACTATCACGTTTCTTGTCATTGGAATCTTTGTTGTTGTTGCGGGTCGATTGATTCAGATTTGAATGTTTCCTTTTTCTTATCACCAGACGACTCAGCATGCGTCTCGATTTTCTCAGTAGTCTTCAAAGATAACTTTTTCATGCGAACAGCATCTTCAGTAACGCTGACAGCCAGAGTTACAGCTTGAGTGATCATTGTGGGTTCTGTCGCAGTCACCAAACTGCGAAACTCTGGAGCTAATCCCCAGATGTAGCACTCGATACGCTTAAATTTAGGAGTCACCAGATAGGGGATCACTCTCGAGATGTCATGGAATCTCTGAGTATAACCAACAATGTCCGCACCAACCATGGACAAATTCCAAAACTCAGTCTCCAGTCTTTGAAGTTCAGCACGCGAGCAATACTTTTCCCTCATTCTTTCCTTCAACTCATCCCATATCATACCGTAAGCGGCATCATCACCCAGAGTTTGGACTTGTAAATTCCACAAAGTCAAAGCTTCGTCGACGAACAATCCAGTAACAAAAGTGACTTGCTGGTCCGCTATAACAACCCTCCTAAATTTTTTTCTGATACCCTAATATATTTTAAAATACCCCTATATGTCTTAAAATACACCCCGTATGTGAAAACCGAGCCCTAAATATGAAATATCATTAAAAATAAGTAAAAAAAAAATTTATAGGCGCTCGCGGGCCGCGTAGCCCTTGACTACATCTTACGCGGGCCGCGACAGCTACAAGATCAGGCGAGCCCCGGTGTTGACACGTGTCAAACGCGTGTTGAACCTACACGTATGACCCGGATCACCTACGACTAGACCCCCCTACTATGCGGGCCGCGTAGGCCTTAGCCTAACCTTACGCGAGCCGCGAGAGACTAAAAAATCAGCCCTATATAAGAGGGCATCGGGCCTTCAGTGAAACTCGTTCATTTCTTTTCTAAATCTCGAAATTTCTGATAGATAGTATAAATTCCGGGCATAATACCCCCTAATTAACGAAGTTCTGCTCCATTGTAAGTATTATAACCCCAGTTACGTATTAGATACGCTGCCCGATTGACCCATGGTTCCGTAACAACTGTCGTGGTTCTGCGCGACGTAGTTGTTGGAATACCGTCTCGGGGAGGGTATCGTTAATATAAATAAAGGGTTATTATACTAACGTATATACATTTGTGTAAATTATAGATTAACACCAGGAAACCCTTAAACGAAGTCTAAGACAACAATGTGAGTTTATCCTCTTTTTGTAAATTGTTTTACAAAACCTTAAATTTTTTACAATATGATTAAGCAGTGATTGAGTCTTTGTAGTTCTTCAATTACTGCCGGTATGTTGGGGTTTTGTATACAAAATGTGGAACACGTTACAATTGGACAACGAGTTAGCCAATGTGTAATATGACCCACCAGTCAGGATTGACAGTACTGAATGAGTAATTGTGTAGAAATAAACATTGTGATCGCTCTCAATACTGTGTTAATTGATAAAGCTTTTCTTGATTAAACTGGGATTCACTCACCAGTATTTCCCACTGACAAATGTTTTTAAAACGCGTTTCAGGTAACAAAATGTGACAGCCAAATTAGAAGAAAGCCAGCTTGAGAGCACTGACGGCTTGGAAAAATGTGGCTATAAAAGTTACCTAAAAGACGATGTTTTAAATTCAATAAAATAGGGTTTATCCCTATAAATATGTTGTAATAAGAAACTTGGGTTTTACCCATGTGGTTATTAATATAAAATATGGTGGTTTTACTCTGATAAACATTTCCTAACCACGCTCCTGATGAAATTTCCGCTGCCAAAATTAATAAACAAAATTGATACCACCACAACTGATGTTCGCGGCCGCCCGTTCCCGGGACAGATAAGGGGGCAGGGTTGCGACAGATGGTGGTGATGTGGGGTAAAATACACATATTTGTCCTGTGTGGATTGTATAATTTTTGTATAGTTTTATTTGTTTTTATTAAGTTTTAGTATTATATTATATTATTTTGTGTTGTGTCAGGTCCTGGTGCAAATGGAGCAAAAACGAGTAATATGGAAATGACCAGCCAGTTGGGCAGAGTGAGGTGCCAGGAACCGAATTCAAATTACCACTATTTTCTGTGAGTGGGCCGAGCCCGCTATCTCTATGTTATCTATTAAAGACAACCAATATATATTATTATTAGTAGTAAAAGGGGCCGCCATATGTACTCCAGCCCAGCGAATTTCATATGCATGAATTTCATGACTTTTGGGCCATACATGTTCAAGAAAGGTGATTATATTTTGGATTCTACATCAGACGAAAATAAAGAGCAATTGGAGGAAAAGAGATCAAAAGAAAATAAAAAGCATAATATTATAATCAATATTGGGCAGCCCAACATCCAGCTATTATCGTGAAGGTCAACATTTAATGATTGTTATGACGATATAAATAAACCCTGAGGATAATGCTAGACAAAAAACCCTCAAATTCTTAGAAAACTCTGGAAACCCAAATGGGAACCCATTTTTACCCAACCTCCCGACATTTTTTTTTTTTTTGAAAAAAATTACACATGTAATATACATGCTTTAGAGTGTTTTGGTCCAAAAAAAACAAAAAAACGCCGAAGGGATTTTTTAAAAAAAAATAAACAAAATTCAGTGCCTAACATGTGTTAGACAAAAATGCTGAAAGTTGCTGAATTTTTTTTTTTTTTTTTAATATCCCTTCGGCGCTTTTTTGATTTTTTTGGCCCAAAACTCTTAAAAACATGTATATTACATGTGTTATTTTTTTCAAAAAAAAAATGTCGGGAGGTTGGGTTTTCTAGGGTTTTTTATATAGATAGGGTTTTCTATGTAGCCCTCCCCTAAACCCTGATATATCTAATCAATTGGATAACATCAGCCGGACATCATTCGACGGCAGAGGGGGCCGAACATCCGACGAACGAACAGACGCACGAAGAAGAAATCAGTGGGACGAATTGTGAAGCTTCTTTTGCAAGAAATCAAGGCTACGGAATCTACGGGATCGAGCGGGAAGCTTGGAGAGCAAGGAATAAACAGGTTCTTCTACTCGATTTCTTAGTTTTCTATTTTTCTTTGTTCGTTGTCGATGAATTCTTGTTTTGAACCTTGTTTATTATCTTCGTTTTTGACAATGATTTCCGGCTAAAAACCTATAACTACCTAGGCGATTATGATGATGAGTGGATTACAGTTCAAAGTTCAAATTACAAGGCGATAGTGATCCCCGAGCTTGCTGATGGGGAGACGATATGGGGATATGTGGAGAGTAAAGCAGAAAAAGTAGAGATAGAAAGAAATGGAGAAGAGGATGAAGAAGTTGAGCAACCATCTAATGAAGATCAGATGTACTGGGAAAATGAATTTATGGAAGAATTAGATGGGTTGCCGGTAGATGAAGAGGTAAAGGAGTTTGATCCGGAGGGAGACCTTGCTTACTTAGAAGCTTTACTTGAAGGAAGCCCAATGACGGACATCAAACAAGAAGAAGTGGTGGTGGAAGAGGAAGAGCACCACAGCTGGCCCGTGGTAGGGGTAACTGAAGATTCAAGGCCACGGGAGAGGGCAAGAAAGAAAGAACCTGGAAATCGGAGATGGTTCCGGGTCCGAAGAGGGGCGAAACAGAAGATGGAGCAATTGAAGGACAACCACGACCGCTCTTATCGTTTCATGCCACGCATTCGGTTTCTTCCAGGTAAGTTTAAATTTTGGTGGTCTGACCCGTTTAAAATTTTTACAATATTTTATAATTCCACCAATAAATTTTTAATTATTTTTTAGGACCGGGTGGAATTAAACTGGTTAGATAGGGTCCAGATCAAAGAAAAACCTCCTGATTAAGTTCAAGTGTGGGGAGGTTTTGTAGAGTTTGTATTTTGAGTCGTAGTTTTTGTTTATTGAGTCTTAGTTAGTAGTTTTTGAGTCAATTTTTGTGTCGAGTCGGTACTGCTTTGGTTTTCGCTTGTTTTTGTTTATGCAGGTTTGAATCGTACCACCCGTACTCAATCTCCATTCGGGTGATTTTGGAGCTGCTTATCAAATTCCAGGCATTTGCTAAGCATACCAGTTAGAGTCAAAGCCGATCGCGAATGAAACGATATATGATCGAGCTGGATTGGACGAGAGATTTGAAGCATACGCGTTGTTAATAACCAGCTAAGTCCTTTCCATTTTTGCCTTTGTTTTTTTTTATTTCTTATTTATTTTAGTTTTTGAGTCGGTTTCCATCCTACATTAAGGGCAATGTAGAGTTTAAGTGTGGGGATGGGAAACTATCGTTTAGTGTCGTTAGTAAAGTTAGTTGAGTCATAAAAAACCGAAAAATAAAAAAAAATTAAAATTTAGAGACAGGTCCAGAGCCGCGAGGCAGGAAATCCGATGGTATCTAATTTAGTGACAGCGGAAGTCTTTTTAAACAGGATCGATTATTATTAAAACTGCTTGTTTTTATATAATATAGGGATAAATCCCATAATTTACAATAAAGTGATTTCACTGGGAAATCTTTATTTCTCAAAACATGTTTCTTTATTTATTTACATTGAGCCACTTCCTTGAGCTTGTAGTGCTTTATGGCACTTTTCCTAGATCATAACAGATCACCTGAAACATGTTTGAAAAAGGTTTTGTCAGCGGGAAATACTGAGTGAATCATTCTATTTTGCATAATGATGCATAGTTAATAATTACAGCATAAGAGCGATTACAATGGCTTCTATCTTATCTTTATCTGGCTCTATGTCACAATGGTGACATGTCACAATGGTGACGATGGTCATACCACTATTTAGATCAATGAACCTAAATAGTGATGATTATCCCTGTAGGTCAATGAACCTAACAGTGATTATCCTGAGTAGGTCAATGAACCTAACTGGGAGAAAATTAGTAATGTGCACAATACCCCACTAACCAGTAATTCAAGATATCCACGACTTAGTCCCTGTAATTATAACCTTGAAAATAATTTGAGGTATTGTAAAATAGTTGATAAAAAGATAATGACTCACATTGTAGATTTAACGAGCAGAGTATAAGCCTACTGATTAGCCTTGATTAACCTAATTTAAATAATAATGCACACACCAACAGGTTAGTAACTAATACAGCAGTTACGACAATTCACGAGATTAAACCCTCACAACGATTTACAAGTGCAATACTTAACAATTCAGCGGATTCACAACGAATGACAGAGTATAGTCCGAGTTCGAACAGCACTCAAACATTCAAGTCGAAATCACGATAAATAACAAAGTATAAACTCAATTTGAGCGGCACTTAAACAATCGTTGGATAGTTATAATCGATCGGACGTTGAATCGTAATAGCGATCGAGTTAATACCCTGATTGCAGCATCAATTAGTGAACCGTGTGTGTTAATTTGTGATAAACAGAGCTTATCTCAGTCTACGAAACGAATTTCTTCGTCGTTCAAGCGTCCAGAATCAAGTCCCAAAGTCGGCTATTTATACACAAAATTTGGCTTAGCTTACGGACCGTAAGCATTAACCCTTACGGTCCGTAAGGGTCTTGAAATTAGCATAGGGTGGCCACGTGTGGGACTAGGCCTGATGACTTGACAGTTTCTCGAAATTTATTTTTGACAGCACGATTTTAAGATAATCATTAACTAGAAAATACCCCCCCTGAGTTTTAGGGGCCCTGATCCTGATTCTGATTGTTCCGAAAATTTTAGGGTTTACGCAGAATCACTTGGGTGTCTCAATTAGGGTTTCCTATTGGTTAAATTAATAATTATGACTTTTGATGAGAGTTGTTACATTCTCCCCACCTTAATAAAAATCTCGTCCTCGAGATTTACTGGAATAATTGAGGATACCTTCGCTTCTTTTCTAATTCCAGTTCCCAAGTGTATTCAGGTCCTCGTTTTGAATCCCACTTAACTTTAACTAGCACTAGTCGTTTGTGCTTGAGAAACTTCATTTTTCTGTCTTCTATCTGAAGAGGTTTCTCTACAAATTTTTCGTTTACCTTTATATCTTGGAGAGGTACTACCAAAGATATGTCTGATAGACATTTCTTGATGTTGGATACATGAAATACATCATGTACTCCAGCTAATTCTTCTGGTAGTTGTAACCGATAAGCAACTAGTCCTATACGTTGGATCACAGGAAATGGTCCTACGTATCTTGGACTTAGTTTTCCTTTCTTTCCGAATCTAACAACTCGTTTCTAAGGAGATACTTTCAATAACTTTTTGTCTCCAACTCGAACTCTAACGACTTTTATCTATTATCTGTATAACTCTTCTGGCGATCTCTAGCTGTCTTCAGCTTTTCCTTCGTGATACTGAATATCACAGTCGTAGTCACTTAGGATTTCCATCCATCTTAATATCACAATCGTAGATACTGAATATCTCTAGCTGTCTTCAGCTTTGCCTCATGTTTAATTCTTTTTGCTCAAATATATATCTTAAATTCTTATGATTCGTATAGACAGTAAACTTACTTCCATACAGATAATGTCTCCAAATCTTAAGGGCAAAATTATAACTCCTAATTCTAAGTCATGAGTGGTATAGTTTTCTTCGTGCTTTTTCAACTGTCTTGAAGCATACGCAATTACCTTATTGCGTTGCATACGCACACATCCAACTCCTAGTTTTGAAGTATCACCATATACTTTAAAATCTTATGTTCCTTCTGGTAAGGCTATGATTCTGTTAATTTATGTTTTAAGATCCTAAAGGCTTCTTCTTGTTTAGATCTTTAATTGTTTTACAGGTTAGCTTAGTTAATGGTATAGCTACCTTAGAAAAATCCTTAATAAACCGTCTATAGTATCCGGCTAAACTTACAAAACTCCTAATTTCTATTGCTGATTGCGGAACCTCCCATTTGATAATTGCTGCTATCTTAGCAGGATCTACGTGAATACCTTCATGATTCACCATATGACCTAGAAATTGCACTTCTGGCAGCCAAAATTCACACTTCGAGAATTTGGCGTAAAGCTTTTCTTTTCTTAACAAAGTTAAGAGTGCATGCAAATGCTGACAATGTTCGTCTTGACTTTTTGAATAAATAAGTATATCATCTATGAAGACAATTACAAATTTATCCAAATACGGTTTACAGATCCTATTCATTATGTCCATGAATGCTGCAGGTGCATTCGTTAATTCGAAGGGCATGACTGTGAACTTGTAATGACCATACCTAGTCCTGAAAGCAGTTTTAGGTATGTCTTCATTTATACTTTCAATTGATGGTATCCGGAACGTAAGTCGATCTTAGAAAAATATGTAGCTCCTTGGAATTGATCGAATAGATAATCAATTCTAGGTAATGAGTATCGATTCTTAATTGTAACCTTATTCAATCCCCTATAATCAATACACATTTTCATTGAATCATCCTTTTTCTTAACAAACAACACTAGTGCCCCCCCACGGGGATAAACTAGGTTGTATGAAACCTTACTTAATAATTCATCTAATTGCTTTTTCAGTTTTAATATTTCTGTGGGTGCTAATCGATAAGGTGCCTTGGCTATCGGTATAGTTCCTGGAATTTATATGAATCCTAAATTCTACCTCCCTATCTGGTAGTAACCATGGTAACTCTTCTAGGAATACATCTGGGTATTCTGAAACTACAGAAATTTCCTTAAGTTCTTTATCTTTAGTATTAATGATTACTGAAATCATATATACTGTTCCTTACTTTCGTTCATAATTAGCAACCTTCATTACTGATATGAACTTTATAGGTTTATATGGCTTATCTACTGTAATCATTATTACTTCTCCAGTGGGTGCACAAATTTCTATGGAATTCTTATCACAGATAATTCGAGTATGATTGTTTACTAACCAATCCATTAACACAACATCGAATTCAACTAATTTCATAGATAATAGGGTTGCAGAAAATTTAGGACTTAAAAGTTCTATTTCTACATTTTGCAGAACCTTATTTATTTTAACTGAATTTCCATCTGCCGTTTCTATTGTAGAAATTTGCCTAATGCAGGTTAAAGGTAAGTTAAAAGTTTGGCAAAATGAAGTATTTATAAAACTTTGGTTTGCACCAGAGTCAAATAATACTTTTGTGTAAACGTTGTGAACTAAGAACGTACCGGCTATTGATGTAGCTGGTGAAACCCGGGCTTTAAAGTATCTATTCTGTGTGTTTTATTCGGTGTTAAGTAATTAAATGCGTTGAATAAGATAACTGCGAGAAATTGTGGTTATGCAGGTTAATTGCTTAATTCGGAGAAGTTAGCGGGTTTAAAGACGAAGCGGAACGTTCAAGATTGATAAATGCATCACTTGGTAATTTTCGGGATGCGTTTCGGGTTATAAAGTGTCGGAAATGTGCAAGAGAAAGGATTGGATGCAGCCAACATATGCATATTATGAGACTTGGAGGGTTTTGTTTTGAGAAATCAAATCATCATTATTTATTGACAGCTATAGTGGGAATTTTAGCTTCATTAACAACATCATAATCATTCCTACATTTAACCAAGGCAACAAATATATTCATGCACACTTTGGGAAGAAATTGATGGCTACATTAACATCACGTGAATGTGTAGAAAGTGGAGGAATTATTATAATCTCATCATCACCACATACAACATCACGTGAACATTAGGTTTGGATGACACATGTGGATTCTATGTTGGCCACCAACAACTTTCATGTGGAGGTCAGACAAAAACACATCAAATCATGCAGACATCAATTGTGGGACTTTGGGAGGCACATGTGGGTTACGGTTAGGAAACCGTGACTTACGGTTCACTGCATTTTCCAAGAATAAATTCACAGAAAGTGTGACATGTGGTTTACGGTTTTATACATATGGCTTACGGTTTCGATCAGGTGTACACAAAAAGAAACAGAAGCTGGCACTTGTGGCTTACGGGATTCAGTTGGGGCTTACGGATCAAAGACATGCAGCACGTGATTAATTGTTTGTGGAAGGAATTAAGGGTTTTAAAAACCCTAATAAAAATACACTTCATGACTATCGAGTGGAAAGGGGGGCAGCCTTCCATATGATCGAATAGAGCAGCAACCTTGATTATTCTTTTTGGGCTCTCAAAAATCAGCCCAACATCATCACTAATATACCATCATCACCATCGATTTTGTGAGGAGGTACATACATCATTCTTTGGTTCTCAAAAATCATCTCACAATACATCATCAACACGATACATCATTCATCACACATCTCCCGTAAACACCGGTTCGATCATGCGTTCATCTTCCTTTCAAGCTTTTGAGGATCGCACGCGCGTCATGAGCGGCTAAATCATACGTGGCTTCCTCCAGACAGATGGTTCAGTTAGGTTTTATTTAATTTCAGTTTTGTTCATGTTTGGAATTACTTTTGGATTGACAAACCTTTATAAGTAATTTGATGTGTTGATTTTGTTTGAACTATTTGCTTGTGTTTTTGAGTCCTTACTTTACCAACTGTTCGGTTGATGACAAAACCTTGTAGCGGAGTGGGTGACATAGAGTAGGTTGATTCACGCTAGTGAATAGGGTTAATTGACTTATAAGAGATCTGATGACAAAGACCCGTTTTCAGTAACCAATCAAACTAATCAACTTTTCCACACTATGTCTATGTGGTGTCAATTATTGAATTAAACTGAGATTTTGTAAACCTAGAACCTGAAGTTTGGAGGAGGTTACCTTTACCACTATTGTTTTCTATATCACGTTAGTTTAGACTTTATTTTCTAAAAAATAACCAAACCAATCAATTAGTTATTTTATTTAGTTAATTTAGATAGAAAACCAATTCTGACCACATACTCCTCGTGGACCGACACCCTACTTACCCTAACTAGTTAAGGTATTTAGGAACTTTTTATAAATATTTTTTTGACCGACCAAACGACATCGATCAAAATGGCGCCGTTGCCGGGGAGTTAGTGCGCTTAGTTTTGGTTTTTAGTTTAGTTTAGTTTCTTTCAAAATAAAAAAAAATAAAAAAAAAACCCTAAAATATTTTTTTTTTCTTTTCTTGTTCAGTATTACACGAGGTTGTGTTACTTGTGCAGGCTATCATGGACGTGAATTATGATGATGGCCAGTATTATTATGAGCCGTGTTCGTGTTGTGGTGAATTTGGTCACTGGGCTCAAGATTGCCAAAATAAGTACAGGATAAATCAAAACATCCAGTGCAATAATCAACGAGGGGGTTATTCAAACAACTGCCAGAATCAAATCGGTCGACAAGTGGATCAGTCTGAATTGAATGACATCCGGGTAGCTATCAAGGAGCTAACAAGCATAGTCAAAGAGGTCATGTATCGACAAGAGATCCTAGAGGCTAGGCATCAATTGTTGTTGGAACAAACTGAACAGATAGTTACACATGTACATGGGGTAGTTGCAGTAATCGCAGATTCAGGTACGTCATCTAATCATAATCAAGTCGACCCAACACATCAGTTTTCCAGTTCCCAAAACACAGACAGTGCACACATTGATACGGTAAGTTTTCAACCATCATCTGAGCTTTATGTGAATGAACAGACTCCATCATCAAGGGTTGAGAAAGTGGTGGAGCGTAATGAGTATGACATTGATCAAGATTTGATTTCACAAACTAAATTAGAAACAAAAAATGTGGAAAAATCCTTTAACGTTCCATTTCCTTCGGCGTTAATAGCCCCGGTGTCAACTAAACCAAAAGTGGATCCAACACATGATGAAAAATGGAAAAAATTCGAAAAGCGAAATATTAATTTACCCTTTTTGAAAATAATTAAAGAAAATCCCGATAATGTTGAGTGTTTAAAAGAATTAAGTTCCAGAAAACGACGTCACAAAATTCCAAAAGAATTAGATTTAACTAATAATGTGAATGCCGTTTTGTTGGGTACTGTTCCCACGAAACTCCAAGATCCGGGAGCATCTATTATTTCTATACAAGTGGGTAATTTTAAAATAGACCGGGCTTTATTGGATCTTGGAGCGAATGTTAGTATTTTACCGGGGAGTTTATTTGATCAGTATGATTTTGGTTCATTAGAAAAAGCTGACACAACTGTGGTTTTAGCTGATCAAACTCCTACGAGTCCTAGGGGGATTGTGCGAGATGTGATAATTAAAGTTGGTGATTTTTATTATCCGGTAGATTTTCTTGTTCTTGATTGTGTTAAAAATTATCAACCAACAGTTATTTTGGGAAGACCGTTCTTAGCCACCGCTCATGCTAATATTAATTGTGTTGAAGGAACGGTCAAGTTTAGGTTTGGGTCTCAAAAGATGACAATTAAAATATTGTCCAGTTTGACTAAACCTAAAGCTAATGCCAAAAGTGGACCTTCTGAAGAGAAGAGTCAGAAAGAGTGTTTTATGGTTAACGGGTTAGACGAAAATAAAAGGAAGAGACAGAGAAAAAGAACAAAGAAGAGGAAAAGGAAAGGATCATACCCGTCGAATGAGGAGGAGGCATACATGTTATTCCTTGACAAATATTGGGGAATGGGTGCTGATGATAGTGATGATACGATGAAGAAGGCGTGCAAGCATCCCACTCAACCACCATGAGTGCCAGGTTAGGTCTGGCTGAAGACGTTAAACTTAGCGCTCTCGGGAGGCAGCCCGAGGATGTAGAGTAGTGTATATTTGTTTTGTTTTTGCGTGAGTATTTTTTGCAGGTTATCAGGTTATTGATCTCTACGGGTGCAATGGTCCAAGTGTGGGGATGTTTGGTGAAGTCCCAGTACATCCTAGTTGCAGTGGCGGACAATGCACGGATTAGAGTCAGTCAAAACTGTCCATACTCAATCTCCATTTGGACAGGGATGATCTGAACACTAATTGTAGAGATTGACCCGAGTACTTGTTAGACACGGCCGCGAATGGAATGCTATACGGTCGTGGTGGAACATGACGCATGAGGATTCGACACTTTAAACCAGGGGAGTCTGTTCCACTTTTATTATTACATTTTTATTCGTGTTCTTGGTGGTGTTAAACTTTATGTGTTAGGGAATGTGTTAATTTAATTGTGTTAGGAACGGTCGCTCATGAGGTTTGTTAGTTGGTATTCCCGGGTTTTGTTTTAAAAGCACTATACATTGGGGACAATGTCGCCCAAGTGTGGGGATATGGGAACCCGGGAAGGGAAAGGCTTGGGACAAGAGTTTGAAAGAGGTTGAAAGTGATTGAAAACGATGGAAAGCGAAAAAATTGAAAATTTTTAAAATTTTAAAGAATTTCATCGCCTTAAGTGAACTAAACGGATACGGAAATCGAACGTTTCAATCACTAATGGGTTCCTTGCCGATAGTAAACTAACATAGTCCCTTGTCATGGTCGTTCCTTTAAGTTTCATGAGAGTAGGTCCGACAGGTGTTTTTAGGATAAAAGAATTGAAAAGAGATGTCTATTTAGGGGTAACATGCTTTAGATTGCATATGCTACGTGTCGGCAGCCTTTTTACCCTTCTTTGGTGAGAATTTTGAGCCTGTAGAATGATAGAATGATTCACCTTATGACTTCATTTGATGAGAGCAGGCCACATGTTATTTTGTGTTAGAACTTGTATGATTTGATACATGCTGAGACTGTGGTTTGACATGTGCACGTAAATGATAAAGGCATTAGGATATCTCGTACACCCATTGTGTTTGTTTCATGTTTACCGAACCATTACCCTTAGTAGCCCTGTTGAGCCTATTTACCCGTTCGTTTGTCCACCTATTGTGAAATGTTTTGATACCGACCGTGAATGACAAGTTATGAATAAAACAAAAGAGAAAACAGAAAAGAAAAGAAAAAAAATAGAAAAGAAAAGAAAGAAAAAGAACAAAAAGAAAGTTTTGTGAATATCGTTTATGTTCTTGGGTAGAAACCAACCCAAAAGTGTGAGTTGCTATGTGTTTTACAAATAAAATTGTCACGGTTTGGTCGTTTGTTTGTTCGCCACATAAAAATATAAATATAAGCCGAAAATCTTCCTACCTTAACCTAAGCCCAAAACCGAAAGTCCTTTTGATATGTGTCGTGTTATATGATACAGTGGAGGTGTGATTGTCATTCAAGCCTATGATTACAGGATTTCATGTTTGGTATTGAGTGATATAAATGCTAGCACATTACACGCTAGTTTATATTTTAAACAGAGAGGAGAGTTTATTGTGAGGGGCGTGTAGCATGTGTTAGAATCCTAAGCATGTTAGTTCTAAATAAACAAGTCTTAAGTTTTATAAATTGCATTAATTGCTTGTCGGACTGTCAATCTTGATTGTGTCAGTCTATGGAACGGGTATGACTTGGGACTTAAAATGTTGCATTGGTTTAGGGGTTCAGATGTATTGTTACTATGGTGAGTAATTCCGTATCGGTTTGCTTGAGGACAATCAAAGGTAAGTGTGGGGATGTGATGTAGCTGGTGAAACCCGGGCTTTAAAGTATCTATTCTGTGTGTTTTATTCGGTGTTAAGTAATTAAATGCGTTGAATAAGATAACTGCGAGAAATTGTGGTTATGCAGGTTAATTGCTTAATTCGGAGAAGTTAGCGGGTTTAAAGACGAAGCGGAACGTTCAAGATTGATAAATGCATCACTTGGTAATTTTCGGGATGCGTTTCGGGTTATAAAGTGTCGGAAATGTGCAAGAGAAAGGATTGGATGCAGCCAACATATGCATATTATGAGACTTGGAGGGTTTTGTTTTGAGAAATCAAATCATCATTATTTATTGACAGCTATAGTGGGAATTTTAGCTTCATTAACAACATCATAATCATTCCTACATTTAACCAAGGCAACAAATATATTCATGCACACTTTGGGAAGAAATTGATGGCTACATTAACATCACGTGAATGTGTAGAAAGTGGAGGAATTATTATAATCTCATCATCACCACATACAACATCACGTGAACATTAGGTTTGGATGACACATGTGGATTCTATGTTGGCCACCAACAACTTTCATGTGGAGGTCAGACAAAAACACATCAAATCATGCAGACATCAATTGTGGGACTTTGGGAGGCACATGTGGGTTACGGTTAGGAAACCGTGACTTACGGTTCACTGCATTTTCCAAGAATAAATTCACAGAAAGTGTGACATGTGGTTTACGGTTTTATACATATGGCTTACGGTTTCGATCAGGTGTACACAAAAAGAAACAGAAGCTGGCACTTGTGGCTTACGGGATTCAGTTGGGGCTTACGGATCAAAGACATGCAGCACGTGATTAATTGTTTGTGGAAGGAATTAAGGGTTTTAAAAACCCTAATAAAAATACACTTCATGACTATCGAGTGGAAAGGGGGGCAGCCTTCCATATGATCGAATAGAGCAGCAACCTTGATTATTCTTTTTGGGCTCTCAAAAATCAGCCCAACATCATCACTAATATACCATCATCACCATCGATTTTGTGAGGAGGTACATACATCATTCTTTGGTTCTCAAAAATCATCTCACAATACATCATCAACACGATACATCATTCATCACACATCTCCCGTAAACACCGGTTCGATCATGCGTTCATCTTCCTTTCAAGCTTTTGAGGATCGCACGCGCGTCATGAGCGGCTAAATCATACGTGGCTTCCTCCAGACAGATGGTTCAGTTAGGTTTTATTTAATTTCAGTTTTGTTCATGTTTGGAATTACTTTTGGATTGACAAACCTTTATAAGTAATTTGATGTGTTGATTTTGTTTGAACTATTTGCTTGTGTTTTTGAGTCCTTACTTTACCAACTGTTCGGTTGATGACAAAACCTTGTAGCGGAGTGGGTGACATAGAGTAGGTTGATTCACGCTAGTGAATAGGGTTAATTGACTTATAAGAGATCTGATGACAAAGACCCGTTTTCAGTAACCAATCAAACTAATCAACTTTTCCACACTATGTCTATGTGGTGTCAATTATTGAATTAAACTGAGATTTTGTAAACCTAGAACCTGAAGTTTGGAGGAGGTTACCTTTACCACTATTGTTTTCTATATCACGTTAGTTTAGACTTTATTTTCTAAAAAATAACCAAACCAATCAATTAGTTATTTTATTTAGTTAATTTAGATAGAAAACCAATTCTGACCACATACTCCTCGTGGACCGACACCCTACTTACCCTAACTAGTTAAGGTATTTAGGAACTTTTTATAAATATTTTTTTGACCGACCAAACGACATCGATCAAAATGGCGCCGTTGCCGGGGAGTTAGTGCGCTTAGTTTTGGTTTTTAGTTTAGTTTAGTTTCTTTCAAAATAAAAAAAAATAAAAAAAAAACCCTAAAATATTTTTTTTTCTTTTCTTGTTCAGTATTACACGAGGTTGTGTTACTTGTGCAGGCTATCATGGACGTGAATTATGATGATGGCCAGTATTATTATGAGCCGTGTTCGTGTTGTGGTGAATTTGGTCACTGGGCTCAAGATTGCCAAAATAAGTACAGGATAAATCAAAACATCCAGTGCAATAATCAACGAGGGGGTTATTCAAACAACTGCCAGAATCAAATCGGTCGACAAGTGGATCAGTCTGAATTGAATGACATCCGGGTAGCTATCAAGGAGCTAACAAGCATAGTCAAAGAGGTCATGTATCGACAAGAGATCCTAGAGGCTAGGCATCAATTGTTGTTGGAACAAACTGAACAGATAGTTACACATGTACATGGGGTAGTTGCAGTAATCGCAGATTCAGGTACGTCATCTAATCATAATCAAGTCGACCCAACACATCAGTTTTCCAGTTCCCAAAACACAGACAGTGCACACATTGATACGGTAAGTTTTCAACCATCATCTGAGCTTTATGTGAATGAACAGACTCCATCATCAAGGGTTGAGAAAGTGGTGGAGCGTAATGAGTATGACATTGATCAAGATTTGATTTCACAAACTAAATTAGAAACAAAAAATGTGGAAAAATCCTTTAACGTTCCATTTCCTTCGGCGTTAATAGCCCCGGTGTCAACTAAACCAAAAGTGGATCCAACACATGATGAAAAATGGAAAAAATTCGAAAAGCGAAATATTAATTTACCCTTTTTGAAAATAATTAAAGAAAATCCCGATAATGTTGAGTGTTTAAAAGAATTAAGTTCCAGAAAACGACGTCACAAAATTCCAAAAGAATTAGATTTAACTAATAATGTGAATGCCGTTTTGTTGGGTACTGTTCCCACGAAACTCCAAGATCCGGGAGCATCTATTATTTCTATACAAGTGGGTAATTTTAAAATAGACCGGGCTTTATTGGATCTTGGAGCGAATGTTAGTATTTTACCGGGGAGTTTATTTGATCAGTATGATTTTGGTTCATTAGAAAAAGCTGACACAACTGTGGTTTTAGCTGATCAAACTCCTACGAGTCCTAGGGGGATTGTGCGAGATGTGATAATTAAAGTTGGTGATTTTTATTATCCGGTAGATTTTCTTGTTCTTGATTGTGTTAAAAATTATCAACCAACAGTTATTTTGGGAAGACCGTTCTTAGCCACCGCTCGTGCTAATATTAATTGTGTTGAAGGAACGGTCAAGTTTAGGTTTGGGTCTCAAAAGATGACAATTAAAATATTTTCCAGTTTGACTAAACCTAAAGCTAATGCCAAAAGTGGACCTTCTGAAGAGAAGAGTCAGAAAGAGTGTTTTATGGTTAACGGGTTAGACGAAAATAAAAGGAAGAGACAGAGAAAAAGAACAAAGAAGAGGAAAAGGAAAGGATCATACCCGTCGAATGAGGAGGAGGCATACATGTTATTCCTTGACAAATATTGGGGAATGGGTGCTGATGATAGTGATGATACGATGAAGAAGGCGTGCAAGCATCCCACTCAACCACCATGAGTGCCAGGTTAGGTCTGGCTGAAGACGTTAAACTTAGCGCTCTCGGGAGGCAGCCCGAGGATGTAGAGTAGTGTATATTTGTTTTGTTTTTGCGTGAGTATTTTTTGCAGGTTATCAGGTTATTGATCTCTACGGGTGCAATGGTCCAAGTGTGGGGATGTTTGGTGAAGTCCCAGTACATCCTAGTTGCAGTGGCGGACAATGCACGGATTAGAGTCAGTCAAAACTGTCCATACTCAATCTCCATTTGGACAGGGATGATCTGAACACTAATTGTAGAGATTGACCCGAGTACTTGTTGGACACGGCCGCGAATGGAATGCTATACGGTCGTGGTGGAACATGACGCATGAGGATTCGACACTTTAAACCAGGGGAGTCTGTTCCACTTTTATTATTACATTTTTATTCGTGTTCTTGGTGGTGTTAAACTTTATGTGTTAGGGAATGTGTTAATTTAATTGTGTTAGGAACGGTCGCTCATGAGGTTTGTTAGTTGGTATTCCCGGGTTTTGTTTTAAAAGCACTATACATTGGGGACAATGTCGCCCAAGTGTGGGGATATGGGAACCCGGGAAGGGAAAGGCTTGGGACAAGAGTTTGAAAGAGGTTGAAAGTGATTGAAAACGATGGAAAGCGAAAAAATTGAAAATTTTTAAAATTTTAAAGAATTTCATCGCCTTAAGTGAACTAAACGGATACGGAAATCGAACGTTTCAATCACTAATGGGTTCCTTGCCGATAGTAAACTAACATAGTCCCTTGTCATGGTCGTTCCTTTAAGTTTCATGAGAGTAGGTCCGACAGGTGTTTTTAGGATAAAAGAATTGAAAAGAGATGTCTATTTAGGGGTAACATGCTTTAGATTGCATATGCTACGTGTCGGCAGCCTTTTTACCCTTCTTTGGTGAGAATTTTGAGCCTGTAGAATGATAGAATGATTCACCTTATGACTTCATTTGATGAGAGCAGGCCACATGTTATTTTGTGTTAGAACTTGTATGATTTGATACATGCTGAGACTGTGGTTTGACATGTGCACGTAAATGATAAAGGCATTAGGATATCTCGTACACCCATTGTGTTTGTTTCATGTTTACCGAACCATTACCCTTAGTAGCCCTGTTGAGCCTATTTACCCGTTCGTTTGTCCACCTATTGTGAAATGTTTTGATACCGACCGTGAATGACAAGTTATGAATAAAACAAAAGAGAAAACAGAAAAGAAAAGAAAAAAAATAGAAAAGAAAAGAAAGAAAAAGAACAAAAAGAAAGTTTTGTGAATATCGTTTATGTTCTTGGGTAGAAACCAACCCAAAAGTGTGAGTTGCTATGTGTTTTACAAATAAAATTGTCACGGTTTGGTCGTTTGTTTGTTCGCCACATAAAAATATAAATATAAGCCGAAAATCTTCCTACCTTAACCTAAGCCCAAAACCGAAAGTCCTTTTGATATGTGTCGTGTTATATGATACAGTGGAGGTGTGATTGTCATTCAAGCCTATGATTACAGGATTTCATGTTTGGTATTGAGTGATATAAATGCTAGCACATTACACGCTAGTTTATATTTTAAACAGAGAGGAGAGTTTATTGTGAGGGGCGTGTAGCATGTGTTAGAATCCTAAGCATGTTAGTTCTAAATAAACAAGTCTTAAGTTTTATAAATTGCATTAATTGCTTGTCGGACTGTCAATCTTGATTGTGTCAGTCTATGGAACGGGTATGACTTGGGACTTAAAATGTTGCATTGGTTTAGGGGTTCAGATGTATTGTTACTATGGTGAGTAATTCCGTATCGGTTTGCTTGAGGACAATCAAAGGTAAGTGTGGGGATGTGATGTAGCTGGTGAAACCCGGGCTTTAAAGTATCTATTCTGTGTGTTTTATTCGGTGTTAAGTAATTAAATGCGTTGAATAAGATAACTGCGAGAAATTGTGGTTATGCAGGTTAATTGCTTAATTCGGAGAAGTTAGCGGGTTTAAAGACGAAGCGGAACGTTCAAGATTGATAAATGCATCACTTGGTAATTTTCGGGATGCGTTTCGGGTTATAAAGTGTCGGAAATGTGCAAGAGAAAGGATTGGATGCAGCCAACATATGCATATTATGAGACTTGGAGGGTTTTGTTTTGAGAAATCAAATCATCATTATTTATTGACAGCTATAGTGGGAATTTTAGCTTCATTAACAACATCATAATCATTCCTACATTTAACCAAGGCAACAAATATATTCATGCACACTTTGGGAAGAAATTGATGGCTACATTAACATCACGTGAATGTGTAGAAAGTGGAGGAATTATTATAATCTCATCATCACCACATACAACATCACGTGAACATTAGGTTTGGATGACACATGTGGATTCTATGTTGGCCACCAACAACTTTCATGTGGAGGTCAGACAAAAACACATCAAATCATGCAGACATCAATTGTGGGACTTTGGGAGGCACATGTGGGTTACGGTTAGGAAACCGTGACTTACGGTTCACTGCATTTTCCAAGAATAAATTCACAGAAAGTGTGACATGTGGTTTACGGTTTTATACATATGGCTTACGGTTTCGATCAGGTGTACACAAAAAGAAACAGAAGCTGGCACTTGTGGCTTACGGGATTCAGTTGGGGCTTACGGATCAAAGACATGCAGCACGTGATTAATTGTTTGTGGAAGGAATTAAGGGTTTTAAAAACCCTAATAAAAATACACTTCATGACTATCGAGTGGAAAGGGGGGCAGCCTTCCATATGATCGAATAGAGCAGCAACCTTGATTATTCTTTTTGGGCTCTCAAAAATCAGCCCAACATCATCACTAATATACCATCATCACCATCGATTTTGTGAGGAGGTACATACATCATTCTTTGGTTCTCAAAAATCATCTCACAATACATCATCAACACGATACATCATTCATCACACATCTCCCGTAAACACCGGTTCGATCATGCGTTCATCTTCCTTTCAAGCTTTTGAGGATCGCACGCGCGTCATGAGCGGCTAAATCATACGTGGCTTCCTCCAGACAGATGGTTCAGTTAGGTTTTATTTAATTTCAGTTTTGTTCATGTTTGGAATTACTTTTGGATTGACAAACCTTTATAAGTAATTTGATGTGTTGATTTTGTTTGAACTATTTGCTTGTGTTTTTGAGTCCTTACTTTACCAACTGTTCGGTTGATGACAAAACCTTGTAGCGGAGTGGGTGACATAGAGTAGGTTGATTCACGCTAGTGAATAGGGTTAATTGACTTATAAGAGATCTGATGACAAAGACCCGTTTTCAGTAACCAATCAAACTAATCAACTTTTCCACACTATGTCTATGTGGTGTCAATTATTGAATTAAACTGAGATTTTGTAAACCTAGAACCTGAAGTTTGGAGGAGGTTACCTTTACCACTATTGTTTTCTATATCACGTTAGTTTAGACTTTATTTTCTAAAAAATAACCAAACCAATCAATTAGTTATTTTATTTAGTTAATTTAGATAGAAAACCAATTCTGACCACATACTCCTCGTGGACCGACACCCTACTTACCCTAACTAGTTAAGGTATTTAGGAACTTTTTATAAATATTTTTTTGACCGACCAAACGACATCGATCAGCTATCACATCTGGAATCATCTCGGCTTCCTGAGCAGTCAGTTGAAAGGCTCTCGCATTCCCTTTTGCTCCTTCTGCCGGTTTGGCTTTATTGTCAAATGGTTTATTCAGTTTTGGACAATATGGCCTAAGATGTCCAGCTTCTCCACAGTTGTAGCAGACTGAAAATTTCTTCCTCCTGCAATCTTCTTCTTGATGCCCCGGAATTTTGAAAAAATTGCAATATCCTTTGGATCTTCCAAAATGCTTCCTTTTGCAAAAATTGCAAAATGGACTAGTGGTAGATTGCCCATTCCCTCCTTTCTTGAAATTGTTATGGTTACCCGAACGGAATTCTTGGGTAATCTTTTGGGCTACTTCCTTCCTTCTATTTTCTTCTCTTGTCCGTACTAGTTCGTCAGTCAGAGTATTGGCTAATTCCACCGCATCATCAATCGTGCGAGGTTTTGCAGCCTTGACGATATTACGGATTTCGGAAATCAATCCCCAAATATAACGAGAAATAAGTACCGGCTCTGGCGAAGCCAGGGTTGGTACTACTCTAGCATATTCAAAGAATGTCGTAGTATACCCTCGACAATCTACATCTACCATCCGATGGGTTAGAAACTTATTTGTCATTTGTTCCTTTTCATACTCGGGACAAAATTTTCTTTCTACAAAGCTCTTAAATTCTTCCCAGTTCATAGCATATGCCATCCTTCTTCCTTTTGCTTGTAACACCGTATTCCACCATTCTAGCGCAACTTCTTTAAAAAGATTTGATGCGTACATGACCTGATCATCCTGAGCACATTTACTTATGGCAATTACTGCCTCGGTTTTTTCTAACCAACGCAGTGCCGCAGTCGCTCCTTCATTTCCTGCAAACTCAGTAAGTTTACAAGCAAGAAATTCTTTGTAAGTGCAACCAGGTGTCGCAGTTTTCCTTTTCTTAGGGAGCGGAGCTTGTCGTGGTTCATTATCATGATTAACATGATTATTGCCTCCGTTTACGCTATTACTGAAGTTATCTTTAGAAATACGTTTACTAGGAACGATTTGTTGCGGTTCGATTGGATTTTTAACAGCAGCAACGATTGCTGGAATAGCATTGGCTATCCCTTGAGCAACTATTTCTGGAATAGCGTTGGCTATCCCTTGAGCAACGATATTTTCTATATCCTGCCTAGTCATAAATTGATCCCCCGGTTGTTGCTCAGATTGATTAACCTCATTAGCTGGTTTATTATTAGCGTTTTCCATCTAATAACTAATTTATAGATAAATAATTAGTATAAAAGAAATAATCCAATGTCACAATTAATTGCACATACTTACGTAAACGAATATAAAATTGTAACTTTCTAAAATTTCCTTATATCATGCTTCTATATACACCCGTTTTATTATTTATTTTACACATACTGATTTTACTATTACTATTACACAACCATAGTTTCATAATCCCCTATCCTTTGTCAGATGACATTCTAATAACGGCGTTCCTTCTCATCGTATTTCCAGGAGATCTGTCCCAAAATCTCTTGGATCCTATTCCCAGTATCCATTAGTTCTTCGCCAAAGTGGCGGAGTTCAGCCATATTCTCGTTACTCATGGTTGGATTTGGTAAAGGTTCTGGATTGAATTTAGGAAAAAGCTTATAGGGATGGTTTTGTAACAGTATTTCATTATTCACCCATTCGTCTATTTGCGAGTGGATTGAAGGTTTTGGAATAGCTGGTTCTAAATTCATTTGTGTTTCAAGAGAATGAATAAAATCATTAACAGGCTTAATAGTATCATCGTTTGCCATTATAAAATCTAGTTCTTCTTGAGATGGTAACTCCTCAATTTGTCTAGAGCTTTCCCCAATTTCCATTTTCTTAGGCTTGGGTTTCTCGAGAGGTAAAGCGTTGAATTCTATAGGCTCTTCTAAATCTGGTATATACCTATTGAAATCTCTGGAAACTTCTATTCTTACCGGATAAAGATTTAAATTCTGGAGGGCGTCATACAAGTCACTCATGCTGTTATGCAAAATACACACAATTACTAAGTTAAAATTTATATCAAATTTCATAAAAAAAAACCTTTAAATATTATTTCATATCAGGTAACTATGAAACAACCGAATATGAAAACATACTAGGTTTTATTTATGAATTTATTTATTTACTGAATACGGTTTATAGACTGTAGATAATAAAGATGCTAAAACTTTGAGTCAGATTAAATTAAAGATTTGTATTTATTGCTACGGTAGCTAGCATATAGAGATCTGCCCATACTGTACACAATTAGTCAGATAATAAAACATGTTTTCACAGAATGGCAATTAAATTTCCTAAGTATCTCTCAATTACTTTAATAGGCTAAAATCAATAGTAAGCTTAAATCAGTGGCTCTGATACCACATTTTCCTGTCACGGCCCATGGCCCCGGTTTGACCCGGTCCAGAGCCGCGAGGCAGGAAATCCGATGGTATCTAATTTAGTGACAGCGGAAGTCTTTTTAAACAGGATCGATTATTATTAAAACTGCTTGTTTTTATATAATATAGGGATAAATCCCATAATTTACAATAAAGTGATTTCACTGGGAAATCTTTATTTCTCAAAACATGTTTCTTTATTTATTTACATTGAGCCACTTCCTTGAGCTTGTAGTGCTTTATGGCACTTTTCCTAGATCATAACAGATCACCTGAAACATGTTTGAAAAAGGTTTTGTCAGCGGGAAATACTGAGTGAATCATTCTATTTTGCATAATGATGCATAGTTAATAATTACAGCATAAGAGCGATTACAATGGCTTCTATCTTATCTTTATCTGGCTCTATGTCACAATGGTGACATGTCACAATGGTGACGATGGTCATACCACTATTTAGATCAATGAACCTAAATAGTGATGATTATCCCTGTAGGTCAATGAACCTAACAGTGATTATCCTGAGTAGGTCAATGAACCTAACTGGGAGAAAATTAGTAATGTGCACAATACCCCACTAACCAGTAATTCAAGATATCCACGACTTAGTCCCTGTAATTATAACCTTGAAAATAATTTGAGGTATTGTAAAATAGTTGATAAAAAGATAATGACTCACATTGTAGATTTAACGAGCAGAGTATAAGCCTACTGATTAGCCTTGATTAACCTAATTTAAATAATAATGCACACACCAACAGGTTAGTAACTAATACAGCAGTTACGACAATTCACGAGATTAAACCCTCACAACGATTTACAAGTGCAATACTTAACAATTCAGCGGATTCACAACGAATGACAGAGTATAGTCCGAGTTCGAACAGCACTCAAACATTCAAGTCGAAATCACGATAAATAACAAAGTATAAACTCAATTTGAGCGGCACTTAAACAATCGTTGGATAGTTATAATCGATCGGACGTTGAATCGTAATAGCGATCGAGTTAATACCCTGATTGCAGCATCAATTAGTGAACCGTGTGTGTTAATTTGTGATAAACAGAGCTTATCTCAGTCTACGAAACGAATTTCTTCGTCGTTCAAGCGTCCAGAATCAAGTCCCAAAGTCGGCTATTTATACACAAAATTTGGCTTAGCTTACGGACCGTAAGCATTAACCCTTACGGTCCGTAAGGGTCTTGAAATTAGCATAGGGTGGCCACGTGTGGGACTAGGCCTGATGACTTGACAGTTTCTCGAAATTTATTTTTGACAGCACGATTTTAAGATAATCATTAACTAGAAAATACCCCCCCTGAGTTTTAGGGGCCCTGATCCTGATTCTGATTGTTCCGAAAATTTTAGGGTTTACGCAGAATCACTTGGGTGTCTCAATTAGGGTTTCCTATTGGTCAAATTAATAATTATGACTTTTGATGAGAGTTGTTACACGAAGCCTAAGTAATCCGAGTTGGGGATAGTGACTCTACAGCCGGAATGCCTCTGGGTTAGGGAAAGCAACGTCTACGCTCGTAAAAAAATAATGAAAAGAAAAAAAAATAGATTTGATTTTAAACTCTCTTGATCTTGGTATAAAATGGTTAGGAAATAGCCCAGTGGTTGTTCCTTTTGTCCTATAAGCTTGAGGGGGGATTAGGTGGATTTGTGATTCTTAGTGTGAGGCCCTAGGTAGATTGACCATAATTGAACTAAATTGCATGATAAGGGCTTGGAACCGGGGTTGGCTTTAAGAGGATCAATATACTTGCAATCGTGGCTAACACAAGTTTCGATTCTAATAAGTAACTAAGCTTTTGTCCCGAATGATTATTCCGACTATGATTCCGCTTGCATAATTCTTTTTCGAGGACGAAAAAAAGTTAAGTGTGGGGATATTTGATGTGGGGTAAAATACACATATTTGTCCCGTGTAGATTGTATAATTTTTGTATAGTTTTATTTGGTTTTATTAAGTTTTAGTATTATATTATATTATTTTGTGTTGGGTCAGGTCCTGGTGCAAATGGAGCAAAAACGAGTAATATGGAAATGACCAGCCAGTTGGGCAGAGTGAGGTGCCAGGAACCGAATTCAAATTGCCACTATTTTCTGTGAGCGGGCCGAGCCCGCTATCTCTATGTTATCTATTAAAGACACCCAATATATATTATTATTAGTAGTAAACGGGGCCGCCATATGTACTCCAGCCCAGCGAATTTCATATGCATGAATTTCATGACTTTTGGGCCATACATGTTCAAGAAAGGTGATTATATTTTGGATTCTACATCAGACGAAAATAAAGAGCAATTGGAGGAATAGAGATCAAAAGAAAATAAAAAGCATAATATTATAATCAATATTGGGCAGCCCAACATCCAGCTATTATCGTGAAGGTCAACATTTAATGATTGTTATGACGATATAAATAAACCCTGATATACCTAATCAATCGGATAACATCAGCCGGACATCATTCGACGGCAGAGGGGGCCGAACATCGGACGAACGAACAGACGCACGAAGAAGAAATCAGTGGGACGAATTGTGAAGCTTCTTTTGCAAGAAATCAAGGCTACGGAATCTACGGGATCGAGCCGGAAGCTTGGAGAGCAAGGAATAAACGGGTTCTACTCGATTTCTTAGTTTTCTATTTTTGTTTGTTCGTTGTCGATGAATTCTTGTTTTGAACCTTGTTTATTATCTTCGTTTTTGACAATGATTTCCGGCTAAAAACCTTTAACTACCTAGGCATGACAATAGTTTAAAGAGTTAATTACTGTTTTCGTCCCTGAGGTTTGTCAAAAATAACGGTTTCAGTTCATTAGTTTAAAAATTGCGATTTCAGTCCATTAGTTTCTTTTTCGTAACCATTTCAGTCCACTTTTCAAACGGCGTTTGTTTTATGCAGTTAATGGAAGCACGTGCTTGTCACGTGATGGGCAATTTGGTCATTTACATGGGTCAGGGTTTGGATGAACAAGGGGTAGGTGGTGTTTAATACAACTGAGTTTGTGAGAATTGGAATGGAAATGACCAAATTGCCCATCACGTGACAAGCACGTGCTTCCATTAACTGCATAAAACAAACGCCGTTTGAAAAGTGGACTGAAATGGTTACGAAAATGAAACTAATGGACTGAAATCGCAATTTTTAAACTAATGGACTGAAACCGTTATTTTTTACAAACCTCAGGGACGAAAACAGTAATTAACTCTAGTTTAAATAAAGTTTGGATTTTTATTCGGTTTTTGGCGTGGTTTATGGATTTTCTTGCATTGTAACGGCTATGGAATTTTAACTTGGTGTATATGCATGCTTGATATTTGTTTTATCGCTGTTTATTGCTTCGTATGATCCTTGGTGACGGTCTATATCACATAATAAGGTTGTGCTAGGGTTCTTGATTTAGGTGAGTGTCTATATCACATAATAAGTCATTAATCCTTTAGGGTGAAAATCACGTGTAGTAACCTTAGAAGTAATATTTGGTAATTTGATAAAATCAAGTGTTCTGCTAATCTTGTCGCTGTGAGGCTCGAGGTTATTAATAGGTCTCAGTTTGGTTTATAGCTAGGTCTAAGAAATCGGTCTAGTCCTTAAACATTCTCGTGTCTATTAAACCAAGATTAAAATCCATAGTTGCCTTAGACTTTCGCGCTGTGAGGTAGATTGTCTTATTTAGGCATTTTCAAGAAGCTAGAGGACTGTGAGGAAATCTAGAAAACCGGTAAGCGTAACAGCCTAGGTAGTGCCACAAGAATCGCCTTGAGAGTGTTTGAGGGGCTTAGTGGTGTCTTAATAGGTTTAGTATCCAAAGATCCCGGTTCCATACCACAAAACTATCGAATATAAATCCATTCTGAGTTTAGCTTGCGTCTAGCCTAGGTAGTCTTCATCATCTCTGGTCAAAGTCTTCGTTCGAGTTCGTGTCTAGTTATTTAGCATTATTTTAATATTTTTTATTTAGGATTTTTTTAGAACCCCCCCCCCCAATCAACAAACATTTAGTTAAGTCCGTGTCAGTCTAAGTCTAGATAGAGTCTTTAGCGTAATTTAGTAGAGTCTCTTGGGTTCGATACTCGGACTTCCTTAGGCTATATTGCATCGATCGGTACACTTGCCGGTCGTGTGGTTTAGGTTTTAGAGTCTTAGTTTTATAAATTTAAAGCTTAGAGTGTCTAGATTTAGGGTAATTTTAGTTGTTTTTATTAAACCACTTCGTACACATCAGTGGTATCAGAGCTAAGCTACTGATTCAGCCACAGAAGTGTTCTGCTGACACCGAAATATATTATCCAAATTGTTAGGAAATAAAGTGTGAAAATACGTGCATATCTGTATTTTATTGTTATGTGTTATTTGACTATTTGTTAGTTTACAGTATGAGTGATCAAGGACCCTCAGACGTGTATCGTCAATTGTCCGATTCACCTAGGAGTGAAGGTACTTCTTCCCAGCCTACCCTTTCTGGGTATTCAGCTGATCAGGAAGACGGGATGTTTGCCTTTAAAGCTCAGTCTTAAGAACCATTCCCTCAGAAAAAGAGAGGATGGTTCAGTAAGGGAGCATTTGAGCGTAGGAAAAGAATGCGAAAGTTGCAACAGCAAAGAGTCCTAGCAGCCACTAGGTGAGAGTCAGATGCCCATACACAGGATATGCTTAATAGAAGCCTAGCTAATTCTCATATCCTAGCAACAACTGCTGCCGACCCAAATCTGGAACAACTAGTAGCCCCACAACCCTTACCTTTATTCCCTACTCAGCCGATGGAGGTAGAAATGCATGATTTCAACCCTGAGGAGATACCTAGGATACCAGCCCCTAATCCTTTAGACCCAAATTATGATCCATGGTTCGATGATCATAGGGATTATGTACCACGCTACCACTTAAACGAAGAAACCTTGCCGAACTTAGCAGCCTATCCAGGTCTGGACCCTCTAGATCCCTATTACGATAACGATGAATACATTAGGGAGATCTTAGAGAATCCTTACCCTCAGGAGAATCCCATACCCCAGTACCCGGACCCAGTACCAGCACCTGCACCCCCAATGAGTGCAGAGAATTTGCAAGAACTCCGAACATTCGGAGAAGAAATCTTAGAAAGTAGTGAGAGAATGAGGTATGTAGGAAAACAACTCGTCTGGAAATATGACGAGCGTCATATGGATTTCGGGAGGAATCTATCTCCATGAAGATGATAGTGGAGTTGGTAATAATAATAATATAATAATATATAATATGTTTGTATGAATATATATATATATATATATGTGTGTGTGTGTGTGTGATAATAATAATATATGTTGTAGTATAGACCACTTTGTGGTTAACAATGCATAGTAGTATTGTAATTTAAATTCCAGTCTTAGTGTGTATTTGACGTATATTATAATAGAAAGAGTACAGTCGCAATGCTCGACGCTTTTGGTTAATATGTGTGTTGTGTGGTTGTTACCTAAATTATTAATTATTTTGTGATATTAATAATTGGTAAATGTTTAAAATTCAGATGGAAGACGAGGTAAATCAGGAAAACCAGAATAACAATAACCAGAGTAACATTAACCTGGATAATGAGAATCCAGACAACAACAATAATGGAAACCAAGTGGATAACAGTGCCATCCAACACATAGTAGCCCAAGGAATAATAGATGCGATGCCATATATTATTCAAACGGTTAGGGAAGCAGAAAATAAAAGTAAACATGATAGCAAGCGACCCTCAGAACCTGAAAACAGCTTAAACAATAGACCCGTACTTCAAGTACCCATTCCCAAAAGAAGGAGAACCGTGTCTTACGGTTGTTCTTTCAAAGAATTTCTGTCTTGTAAACCTATGGAATTCTCGGGTAATGAAGGGGCCATTGCAACCCTACGCTGGATAGAAAAGACTGAGGCAGTCTTAAGAATAAGTAAGTGCGCAGAAGAAGATAAGATAATGTTTGCTTCTAATCTATTTAAGAATTCAGCACTAGAATGGTGGAACACTATCCTTCAGTCTAGGGGAAGTGATAAAACTTACAATATGGAATGGGAGGAGTTTAAAAACATGGTAGAAAGGAAATTCTGCCCTCCTAATGAGAAAGAACAGATAGCAAACAAGTTCCTAAACCTTAGGATGAACGGAGTGGATGGTAAGGGGTACACTAAGATATTCTTTGAATATGCTAGAATAGTGCCAACCCTTGCTTCATCTGAACCAATATTAATCTCCCGTTACATCTGGGGATTAATTGGAGAGATCAGACATGTATTCAAGGCAGCTAGACCTCAAACTATAGAAGAAGCTGTAGAACTAGCCAACACCTTGACAGATGAATTAGTCCGTACACGAGAAGAGGATCAAAGGAGCAACCTAACCCAGAAGCTTACACAAGAATTTCGTTCTGGAAATTCTAACCGTGGGAAAAATGTAGGCTCTACCTCTACACCCTACAGTAAGAATTGCAAAGGAAAGCATTCAGGAAGATGCTCCATATACAGTAATTTCTGTAAAATATCGGGACACAAGGAGGAAGATTGCAGGAAAAAGATTAGCAACAGGATATGTTACAACTGCGGAGAACAAGGCCACATCAAGCCTAACTGTCCAAAGCTAGCTCCAGCTACGAACCCCAAGAATACTAAAAATGCTAGAGCATTTGTTCTGACTGCAGAAGAAACAAAGATGATCCCGGATGTGATCACCGGTATGTTTTTAGTTAATGATGTTTTTGCTAAAGTATTATTTGACTCTGGTGCGAACCAAAGTTTTATTAATACTTCATTTTGCAAACTTCTTAATCAATCATTAACTAAACTCCTACAAGAGTGTCTAGTAGAGACAACAAATGGGTAAACCATTAAGATTTCTGAGATCTTGCAGGAAGCAAGAATAGAAATTCTCAAACAGAAATTTATTGCAAACCTTTACCCCATGAATCTGGCAGGATTTGATGTTGTATTAGGAATGGATTGGTTAATAGCCAATAAAGCTAGTATTTTATGTGATCAAAAGACAATTCAAGTAAATTCATCAAGGGGTGAAAAGAGCACAATTAAAGGAAATAAGTTCTCTAAATCCACAAAATTCATCTCTGTGATGAAAACTGCAAGTTATATAAGGAAAGGATCATTAGTGTATTTGATTTCTATAATTACTAACACTAAAGGAAAAGAATTAAAGAATATTCCAGTAGTATCCCAGTTTTCAGATGTATTTCCAGAAGAGTTACCAGGGCAACCTCCAGATAGGGAAGTTGAATTCAGAATCCATTTAATACCAGGGACAGCACCCATTGCCAAAGCACCTTACCGTTTGGCACCCGCAGAAATATAAGAACTGAAGAAACAATTAGATGAATTATTAGAGAAAAGATTCATACAGCCAAGTTCATCCCCATGGGGAGCGCCGATTTTATTCGTTAAGAAGAAGGACGGATCAATGCGTATGTGCATTGACTACCGTGAATTAAACAAAGTCATGATTAAGAATCGGTATCCATTACTGTAACATCCCAAAAACGGGTTTGGTAATCAAACCACGTTAATAGTAAAGACGGGTAAAATACCGTTGGTGGTAAAAATTAACCCGGTAAATATTAGGACTCAAATAAATAAACCTAATATTAATTAAAAAGGGGAATAAATACTTTTAGAAAACAAAGTATATAAAAAGGCCGAGTAACGGGACTTAAAATAAACTTAGTCATAGATTCCCCGAACCCATTAATTTAACTAGGAATGTTTAACCTAGTTAATAAGTGGGGAATATTGTTAGAAATAAGTAGGTTATGCCCTACTTAATTAACTAACCAAACATGAGGGACCAAAATGGGATAACTTGAAAATGGTTTTAATTAAACTAAATAAAATAACACAACACACACACACACACAAGTGTGTGTAGTGTGTGTTCTGGATCGACCAGGAAGGGCTCCCAGGAGCCAAAACCTTAGCTCAACCAAATCCAGCAAATTGAAGGTTAAATCTAGCCCGAATCGGATGCATGAACACATATTAATGATCACCTAGTCGTGGGGATCACAAGGTATGTTGAATTTTATGATTTAGTGATACTTTGAGATTATGATGAACAATCATAATCGAAATTCTGAAATCAATGTTGAATCTATGAGTGTTATTATGATGAAATCTTCGTTTAGAAACAAACCATAGTTGAAAAACTTGATGAATTGGTGTCAACACTAGGGATTTGATAATTACCTCATTATGTGTTAAATGGGTTTTATGACAATATGATGAACACTCGGATTAGAGTGTTAAATTGATGAATATTGATTGTTATGATATAAGTTCTTGATGTAGTTCATGAACACTAGACATAGAGGTTGATTTTGATGTAAATCTTGGTGAAAATAACTAATTATGAACTAATTAGTAAATATGTAAAATTATGCACAATAGGTGTTTGTTAAAATGCCTAAATGAGAACTAAAGTGTTGAAATTTAGAGTGAAAACGCGTATTTGAATGATATGGCAATTACGCGTGATATGAAGTAATAAGGGTTCTAAATACTATGTTGATTTAGACTTAATGTAGTAAACATGTGATTGAAAGTAGTTAACTTTAGATAAGTTAAGTTAACTAATCATGAAGTCGAATAGTAGCTTCGGCATAGAAAATAAGTGAGGTGGAATAGTCGTGATTTTATGACAAATTTAACCGCCTTGTAAATGATTGAAAATAGTTTGACGCCTAACGAGCTAGTTGGAGGCTTGGGAAAGGAAGCGGGTCAAACAAGTCAAGAATGGAGGAAAAGCATAATTCGGATGCAAGGTACGTATATCTTACACTAGTCATATGTTTTAGAATATCCATTTTCGTATTAATTACGAAAAAGACAATTATGATGTAAGCCATGGTAGGCTAAAAAGTGTTAAGGGAAGAAATTATAAGTAAAGTGACCGCACGGTGTAAATCGAAGCGAGTCATATATACGAGGTGGTAATAAGTGTCATCTCGCTAATATAATTGGTCATTTAGACCAAACGGGTCAAAAGGTGAAATTATCACCCTTGACAATATCGACTAATGGGTTGTCGAGTTGTATGATTTTAGGGAATAAATAGCACATGGATGTTTACAGCGCTATCACTTAGCAGCCACTAAGGCAAGGTATTGTAACGGGTCAATATGTTGATCCGAGCCAGGTATGTATAATATCACAACTCATCATGTAGAATTTGAAGTTCTATAAGAGTTAGACACGGTTAAAAAAAATAGATATTCGGTTATCTTTTAGGTAAACCGAATAAATTGAGTTATGATTATAGTGTTTTTGAAGCACATGAATTTACAAACAAGAATTATAGTTAAAAGGTCAGAGTTTGAGTCAAACAAGTATTTAAAAGGTCCTTGTAGTAACAGAAGGATGAAATTTGACTAAAATACCCTTGTAAGCTAATTCGATCGAACGACCCTTAAAGGTGGTTCGGAAACGAGTCTTATGATTAAACAAATGCTTAGAACGAGTATAGGTAGTGAAAAATGTAATTCTTGGGTCGAAAGACTCTATATGAGTCTTTGCCGTAAAATGATAATCCGAGGGGTAAAACTCGAAACACATAGATATCCACATTAAATCCAACACACATTTAGTTGTGGTGGAAGATTACTAGATAAGAAATATAGGGTTACAATGCTAGAATGGAATGAAAGCGATTCTAAGCCTAAAAGTGCTTAAATACTCTTAATGGGTCAAAATAAGCATTTAAGCGTAAACGGGATTTTATCACGTAAGGAACCCGTGTTTTGAGATTAACATGATAGGAGATATTGAAATAATGAATTTCATGAGTTAAAGGTCAAATAAACATGTTGGTGTGATAAAATTATGAACGGGTCAATATTTGGTAAAAAGGGTAGTAAGCCGAAGACTTAAAAGTCTGAAATTATGTTAATCCGGATGTCGGATTTTAACTCCATAAGATGGAGAAATAAATTACAGACGCGTAGGAAAAAGAATCGGGTAAAACGGATTAAAAACGATAGAGTTATGCTCGTTTCCGTGAAATCGGGTATTGCTGGGAATGTACAGCAACTGTTAACAACATTCTGCTGAAAAGGGGGCTAGGCGTCACGCGACGCCCCTTGGCGTCACGCGACGCCCCCTAGTTCCGGAAAAAGTTTATTTTTTTGTTGTTTGACCCATGTAACTTGTTTAAACTATTTATTTAACTATCAAAACTAACTTTTAAGTTGGTTTTGATTATAGGTGATTGCCAAGAGTGCCCGGATGAAGATCAAGCTGTTGAGGAACCGAACACGATAAAGATAAAAGCTTCTGCACGATATTTCGTTGTAACTTTTAAAACGACGAACTTGAATTCATTACGTTGTGTGTAAACCTTCATTGTAGAAGTTTTAAATTAACCGTATTATTCAAAGTACATATAATCATAATTACATGTTTATTCCGTAAATTATACGAAAACCTTATAATAATAACAAGGGTGTTACAAGTTGGTAATCAGAGCTCATGGTTAAAGAGTAAAGTGTGTTCGGTTCGAGGCTTGATCGCAAATCCGGTAAGTACGTGTATTTTAATGGTTTAGCATGTTAAAGTGTTGTAAACAACACATAGGGTTATCGTGTAATATACGATACCTCAATTAAATAATAGATATAGTTAACAAAATTACGTGCGTTAACACGTATAGTAGAAAAGCCTTGTATTATGATACGGGCATTTAGTAAAGTTGACATTACTAACTTTTATGAATGTTCTAATTGGAGGAAACTCGCATTTGAAGATGACGAGGGTTGAACAAATTATGGATATGATAGAGGAACGGTCCGAAGTATGACAAGAGGAGCATGCTCACCAAGGACTAAATCGCGTAACGACCGCGAACAAGGTTAATGGCAAGGAACGCCCGTCGGGGAAAACATTACCAGGTGCGCGCTTTTAAATGTAAACGCACAAATAGCAATATGCAACAAACATGTAGAGAATGATTGTTGCATATCTAAATTAGAAACTTGGAAAACTGAATAGAAAATGTATTCGGGATATTGTTTCCAAGAGAAACAAATAGAGGCATTACTTACATAGGGCGTGATGTGAAAACTATAAAAAGGTCATGCGTGTCATGTGTTAATCGCTTACTCTGGCCAAGTAAGTAGTGGCATATGATACCATGAACTTCTTATAGCGGACACATTTACATCCGATGTAGTAAGGATGGGGGAATGGGACAAATTAAAAAGTACCCAAATGAAACAAATGAACAAAATAGTTGATAATAATGCAAACGCACAGCCGGGTGACGGAAGCGTATTAGATTAGAATATTGAGCCCGAGAGAAGGGACAAGGATTAATGTAAATGATGATATAAATGAATGATCAAAAGAAAATTCACGAAAATAAGTCATCTTGGACGAAAGGGCCATGGTGAACAAAACGGGCAAGTAAAACCAAGGTATAGGTGACCGCCGGGTCATAAAAACAAAGGTGTTGCCCACACGAAAAAGATAATCAAGGTTGTTAACTATAGTCGTAGTAAAGCAAGGATAATAATGATAATCGTCACTCATAATTAATGAGGCCGCCAATGGTGGTCACGTAAAGAATAAAAGACATGGTCGAATAAAAGTGACGGATTTCGCTAACATGACCAAGTAAATCGAAACAAAGTCTTAATGCATACCGGAAGGGGGTGCAATGATAACGATTTCGGTAAAACACCCGGTTGATGGGTAAGGAATTAAACGCATGCGTAAACTGAGAAACATGAACGCGAAATAAAAAGTCAAAAGACTCGGAATATGAGTCATGACTAAAAGATGACAAGAATTTTCGCAAACATAAATTTTGGTAATTACGTTCAACCATTTCAAAGTTGGACGAGTCAAATAAAGAATGAAGTTTGACATTCATAAGTGATGAAAATTCACCCAAAATGAGTCAAACGAGTCGATTAAGGAATAACGCTTAATACAATAGGAAAACGCAAACCGGTGAAACCGAAAAGCTAAAAAAAACAATGAGATAGAAGGACCCGGGTAATGGGTTGTAAAGGAGTATAAGTATGAACCGGATAATGGTAAGCGTAGGACAAACCGACGTGTAAATGACGTTAGAAGTCGTAAAGTCGGAAAGATAATTCGAAGGAAAACAATGTAGCCTTAGACTACGGTCAAGGTCAAACGAAATATAAAAAGTAAAGGTGAATAATTCTAAACAAAAAGGGGTGCTTTAACGCCATATGCGTATATAAACATATATACATTTGAATAAGGACTCGAATAAAAGACGACCTACGGGATCATCATAACCTATGGGACATTAATTAGTGTAACGGTCTACGGGGCCAAAATGACCCATGGGTCATGAATTGAAGCAAAGGGATCATAAGGGCATCGCCTTAAAGAGGTGAAAGCTTAAGGAAATAGCCTACGAGGTTAAGTGAAGGAACCTACGGGTTAATAGTGTAAGGTGAGGGAACTTGTTACGATTCCCCGCGTAAAACGAGAACGGAAAACAATAAATTATGGGTTGTCAATTTCCTTGATATGAGTAATTGACATAGTTAAAGAGAAAAACGTTAAACTAAAATTCAGTTTTAGTAAGAAATAACGTTTTAACAAATATGAATACTAAAAGACGAATTCGGAAATAACAAATATAAAAGAGTATGGGTTTTAACATCGATAGGTGCGAGACGATACATTCGAAAAGAAGAAGTATGATAAAGAAACGTTGAATTAAACTTAAACGTGACACGCTCACGGACAAGAAAAGAAATATAGAAAATGATCACGTTGTAACGTGAGTTACAGAGTATGAAGTGACGGCGACTAATTAGTCTAGCCGGTAAAACTATTCAAAGTTAAGAAAGCGTCATAACAAATACAAGCACTTGTTAATATAACACAAGTGCGGGATAGACCTGTTAAAAGATTAACGAGACTAAGTGGTCAAGTGACAACCCAGTCAATAAAGATAAAGGGTTATGAGCTGTAAGTAACGGCCCACGAGGCCTTACACATGAAAGACGTACGCGTCAGTATACATGAAAACTTTTGACCAAAGGAAACGGGAGCCTTGAAAACGAAACTAGATTCGTTTGATTTAACCAATGAACTACGTAAATAAGGTTTCGGGGACGAAACCTCTTTAAGGGGGATAGACTTGTAACATCCCAAAAACGGGTTTGGTAATCAAACCACGTTAATAGTAAAGACGGGTAAAATACCGTTGGTGGTAAAAATTAACCCGGTAAATATTAGGACTCAAATAAATAAACCTAATATTAATTAAAAAGGGGAATAAATACTTTGAAAAAACAAAGTATATAAAAAGGCCGAGTAACGGGACTTAAAATAAACTTAGTCATAGATTCCCCGAACCCATTAATTTAACTAGGAATGTTTAACCTAGTTAATAAGTGGGGAATATTGTTAGAAATAAGTAGGTTATGCCCTACTTAATTAACTAACCAAACATGAGGGACCAAATGGGATAACTTGAAAATGGTTTTAATTAAACTAAATAAAATAACACAACACACACACACAAGTGTGTGTGGTGCGTGTTCTGGATCGACTAGGAAGGGCTCCCAGGAGCCAAAACCTTAGCTAAACCAAATCCAGCAAATTGAAGGTCAAATCTAGCCCGAATCGGATGCATGAACACATATTAATGATCACCTAGTCGTGGGGATCACAAGGTATGTTGAATTTTATGATTTAGTGATACTTTGAGATTATGATGAACAATCATAATCGAAATTCTGAAATCAATGTTGAATCTGTGAGTGTTATTATGATGAAATCTTCGTTTAGAAACAAACCCTAGTTGAAAAACTTGATGAATTGGTGTCAACACTAGGGATTTGATAATTACCTCATTATGTGTTAAATGGGTTTTATGACAATATGATGAACACTCGGATTAGAGTGTTAAATTGATGAATATTGATTGTTATGATATAAGTTCTTGATGTAGTTCATGAACACTAGACATAGAGGTTGATTTTGATGTAAATCTTAGTTATGAACTAATTAGTAAATATGTAAAATTATGCACATTAGGTGTTTGTTAAAATGCCTAAATGAGAACTAAAGTGTTGAAATTTAGAGAGAAAACACGTATTTGAATGATATGGCAATTACGCGTGATATGAAGTAATAACGGTTCTAAATACTATGTTGATTTAGACTTAATGTAGTAAACATGTGATTGAAAGTAGTTAACTTTAGATAAGTTAAGTTAACTAATCATAAAGTCGAATAGAGCTTCGGCATAGAAAATAAGTGAGGTGGAATAGTCATGATTTTATGACAAATTTAACCGCCTTGTAAATGATTGAAAATAGTTTGACGCCTAACGAGCTAGTTGGAGGCTTGGGAAAGGAAGCGGGTCAAACAAGTCAAGAATGGAGGAAAAACATAATTCGGATGCAAGGTAAGTATATCTTACACTAGTCATATGTTTTAGAATATCCTTTTTCGTGTTAATTATGAAAAAGACAATTACGATGTAAGCCATGGTAGGCTAAAAAGTGTTAAGGGAAGAAATTATAAGTAAAGTGACCGCACGGTGTAAATCGAAGCGAGTCATATATACGAGGTGGTAATAAGTGTCATCTCGCTAATATAATTGGTCATTTAGACCAAACGGGTCAAACGGTGAAATTATCACCCTTGACAATATCGACTAATGGGTTATCGAGTTGTATGATTTTAGGGAATAAATAGCACATGGATGTTTACAGCGCTATCACTTAGCAGCCACTAAGGCAAGGTATTGTAACGGGTCAATATGTTGATCCGAGCCAGGTATGTATAATATCACAACTCATCATGTAGAATTTGAAGTTCTATAAGAGTTAGACACGGTTAAAAAAATAGATATTCGGTTATCTTTTAGGTAAACCGAATAAATTGAGTTATGATTATAGTGTTTTTGAAGCACATGAATTTACAAACAAGAATTATAGTTAAAAGGTCAGAATTTGAGTCAAACAAGTATTTAAAAGGTCCTTGTAGTAAAAGAATGATGAAATTTGACTAAAATACCCTTGTAAGCTAATTCGAACAAACGACCCTTAAAGATGGTTTGGAAACGAGTCTTATGATTAAACAAATGCTTAGAACGAGTATAGGTAGTGAAAAATGTAATTCTTGGGTCGAAAGACTCTATATGAGTCTTTGCCGTAAAATGATAATCCGAGGGGTAAAACTCGAAACACATAGATATCCACATTAAATCCAACACACATTTAGTTGTGGTGGAAGATTACTAGATAAGAAATATAGGGTTACAATGCTAGAATGGAATGAAAGCGATTCTAAGCATAAAAGTGCTTAAATACTCTTAATGGGTCAAAATAAGCATTTAAGCGTAAACGGGATTTTATCACGTAAGGAGCCCGTGTTTTGAGATTAACATGATAGGAGATATTGAAATAATGAATTTCATGAGTTAAAGGTCAAATAAACATGTTGGTGTTATAAAATTATGAACGGATCAATATTAGGTAAAAAGGGTAGTAAGCCGAAGACTTAAAAGTCTGAAATTATGTTAATCCGGATGTCGGATTTTAACTCCATAAGATGGAGAAATAAATTACGGACGCGTAGGAAAAAGAATTTGGTAAAACGGATTAAAAACGAGAGAGTTATGCTCGTTTCCGTGAAATCGGGTATTGCTGGGAATGTACAGCAACTGTTTAACAACATTCTGCTGAAAAGGGGGCTAGGCGTCACGCGACGCCCTCAGTTCCAGAAAAAGTTTATTTTTTTGTTGTTTAACCCATGTAACTTGTTTAAACTATTTATTTAACTATCAAAACTAACTTTTAAGTTGGTTTTGATTATAGGTGATTGCCAAGAGTGCCCGGATGAAGATCAAGCTCGTTGAGGAACTGAACACGATAAAGATAAAAGCTTCCGCACGATATTTCGTTGTAACTTTTAAAACAACGAACTTGAATTCATTACGTTGTGTATAAACCTTCATTGTAAAAGTTTTAAATTAACCGTATTATTCAAAGTACATATAATCATAATTACATGTTTCTCCGTAAATTATACGAAAACCTTATAATTATAACAAGGGTGTTACAATTACCAAGAATCGATGATATGTTTGATCAATTGCAAGGAGCACGATTTTTCTCTAAAATCGATATAAGGTTAGGATATCATCAATTAAAGGTACGGGAAGAGGACATTCCTAAGACCGCTTTCAGAACAAGGTATGGCCATTATGAATTTACTGTCATGACATTTGGTTTAACCAATGCCCCAGTTGCATTCATGGATATGATGAACCGAATATGTAAGCCATATTTGGATAAATTCATAATTGTCTTTATAGATGATATTCTCATTTACTCTAAGAGTAAAGAGGAACATGTAAAGCATTTGCACGCACTTCTAAGTTTATTAAGAAAGGAAAAGTTTTATGCTAAGTTTTCGAAGTGTGAGTTTTGGTTAGAACAGGTACAATTTCTTGGACATCTAGTTAATCATGAAGGAATTCATGTGGATCCCACCAAGATCGAGGCGATAACCAAGTGGAAAACCCCTGAGTCACCAACCGAGGTTAGAAGTTTCTTAGGACTAGCCGGTTATTATAGAAGATTTATTCAAGATTTTTCTAGAATAGCCATTCCCTTAACTAAGCTAACCTGTAAATCCGTTAAGTTTGAATGGGAACCAAAACAAGAAGAAGCTTTTAGAACCCTTAAGTAAAGATTAACCCATGCACCCATATTAGCATTACCAGAAGGAACTGAAGATTTTGTAATCTATTGTGACGCTTCTAAGTTAGGTTATGGATGTGTATTAATGCAACGCCAAAAGGTTATAGCTTATGCATCCAGACAACTTAAGAATCATGAAGAGAATTATTCAACTCATGATTTAGAATTGGGAGCTATAATTTTCGCCCTTAAGATTTGGAGACATTACCTATACGGTAGTAAGTTTACTATTTTCACAGACCATAAGAGTTTAAGGTATGTCTTCAGGCAAAAGGAATTGAATATGAGACAAATACGCTGGATGGAATTACTTAGTGATTATGATTGTTATATCCAGTATCATGCAGGAAAGGCAAATGTAGTTGCTGATGCTTTAAGCCTAAAGTATCACGAACAGCCAAAAAAGAGTACGTTCTCTTAAATTAAATCTGCAAGTAGATTTAAATGAGCAAATTAGAAAAGCACAAAAATCAGTAATCAAGGATGATACTGAAAAATTAAAAGGAATGATTAAGGAATTAGAACGAGGAACAGATGGAATTTGGAGATTCCATAAGAAAAGGATGTGGATACCTAAATTAGGAAACTTACGCCACCGTATATTAGAATAAGCCCATAAGTCTAAGTATACGATGCATCCTGGAAGTGATAAGAGGTATCAGGATTTAAGAAAGAATTTTTGGTGGATAGGAATGAAAAAGGATATAGCAGCATACGTTGCAAAGTGTTTAACCTGTTCACAAGTCAAAGCTGAACATCAGAAACCTTCAGGTTTACTGCAACAGTTAGAAATGCCTGTTTGAAAATGGGAATTAATAACAATGGATTTTGTTACTAAATTACCCAAAACAAGAAAAGGTAATGATACAATCTGGGTGATTGTAGACAGACTAACCAAGTCAGCTCATTTCCTACCAATGAAAGAAACTTTCAGTATGGAACAGTTAGCTAAATTATATGTAAATGAAATAGTTTCATTACATGGAATTCCTCTATCAATTGTTTCTGACTGAGATAGTCGTTTTACCTCACATTTTTGGACAAGTTTCCAAAAAGCAATGGGAACCAAGTTGAATCTAAGCACCGCTTATCATCCACAAACGGACGGACAAAGCGAAAGGACAATTCAGACAATGGAGGATATGCTTAGAGCTTGTGTAATTGATTTCAGAGGTAATTGGGACGAATCATTTACCATTGATAGAATTTTATTATAATAACAGTTATCACACAAGTATCAATGTTGCACCATTCGAAGCACTTTATGGACGAAAGTGCCGAATTCCAGTCTGTTGGGCAGAAATTGGAGAAAAGCAACTATCTGGACCTGAGATAGTATAAGAAAAAACAGACAAAATCATTCAAGTCAAGGAACGACTAAAAGCAGCACGTAATCGACAAAAGAGTTATGCTGATAATAGACGAAATCCGTTGGAATTTCAGGTAGGAGATAAAGTGTTATTGAAAGTCTCTCCTTGGAAAGGAGTGGTAAGATTCATCAAGAGGGGAAAGCTAAGCCCCAGGTATGTTGGACCTTTTGAGATTATTAGAAGAATAGGACTTGTAGCCTATCAGCTACAACTGCCAGAGGAAATGGAAGGAATACATGATGTATTTCATGTATATAATCTCAAGAAATGCTTAGCTGACGAATCACCGATAGTACCTCTTAAGGATATAGAGGTAAATGAACAGTTAAAATTTGTAGAAAGACCTCTACAAATTGAAGACAGGAAAGTTAAGAATCTCAAACACAAGAGATTAGTTCTAGTCAAAGTGAAGTGGGACTCCAAAAGAGGACCAGAATACACATGGAAGCTTGAATCAGAAATGCAAAAGAAATATCCACACTTGTTCCAGTAGACCTCGAGGACGAGCTCTAAAACAAGGCGGGGAGGATATAAAAACCCTCCTAAATTTTTTTCCGATACCCTAATATATTTTAAAATACCCCTATATGTCTTAAAATACACCCCGTATGTGAAAACCGAGCCCTAAATATGAAATATCATTAAAAATAAATAAAAAAAACAAATTTTTATAGGCGCTTGAGGGCCGCGTAGCCCTTGACTACATCTTACGCGGGTCGCGACAGCTACAAGATCAGGCGAGCCCCGGTGTTGACACGTGTCAAACGCGTGTTGAACCTATACGTATGACCTGGATTACCTACGCCTAGACCCCCCTACTACGCGGACCGCGTAGGCCTTAGCCTAACCTTACGCGGGCCACGAGAGACTAAAAAATCAGCCCTATATAAGAGGGCATCGGGCCTTCAGTGAAACTCGTTCATTTCTTTTCTAAATCTCGAAATTTCTGATAGATAGTATAAATTCCGGGCATAATACCCCCCTAATTAACAAAGTTCTGCTCCGTTGTAAGTATTATAACCCCAGTTACGTATTAGATAAGTTGCCCGATTGACCCAGGGTTCCGTAACAACTGTCGTGGTTCTGCCCGACGTAGTTGTTGGAATACCGTCTCGGGGAGGGTATCGTTAATATAAATAAAGGGTTATTATACTAACGTATATACATTTGTGTAAATTATAGATTAACACCAGGAAACCCTTAAACTAAGTCTAAGACAGCAATGTGAGTTTATCCTCTTTTTATAAACCTTTTTGTAAATTGTTTTACAGAACCTTAAATGTTTTACAATATGATTAAGCAGTGATTAAGTCTTTGTAGTTCTTCAATTACTGCCGGTATGTTGGGCTTTTGTATACAAAATGTGGAACAGGTTACAATTGGACAACGAGTTAGCCAATGTGTAATATGACCCACCAGTCAGGATTGACAGTACTGAATGAGTAATTGTGTAGAAATAAACATTGTGATAGCTCTCAATATTGTGTTAATTGATAAAGCTTTTCTTGATTAAACTGGGATTCACTCACCAGTATTTCCCACTGACAAATGTTTTTAAAACGCGTTTCAGGTAACAAAATGTGACAGCTAAATTAGAAGAAAACCAGCTTGAGAGCACTGATGGCTTGGAAAAATGTGGCTATAAAAGTTACCTAAAAGACGATGTTTTAAATTTATTAAAATAGGGTTTATCCCTATAAATATGTTGTAATAAGAAACTTGGGTTTTACCCATGTGGTTATTAATATAAAATATGGTGGTTTTACTCTGATAAACATTTCCTAACTACGGTCCTGATGAAATTTCCGGTGCCAAAATTAATAAACAAAATTGATACCACCATAACTGATGTTCACGGCCGCCCGTTCCCGGGACAGATAAGGGGGCAGGGGTTGCGACATCCGCAGTGCACTTGCTCATGCGGATTGCGGAATCAGTTTTCTCCGTCCAGTGCACGAAAGCCACTGCACCTCCAGTGCCTTCGTAATTCAGTGGCTTGCAGTCGAGAAACTGCTTGTAGGTGCAGCTTGGAATTTATCCAACCAATTCACATGTGAGCAATCAATGAAACAAAGACCGTTATGAAACAAAGACCTTCTCAGCTTGCTCTATCTCGTCATCGTCTGAGACGACGATCTCATATATCCTGCTAGTTATGGAGGAAGACATGATAGCTTGTTAAAAAATGTTACGCCATATATATATACATATACACATATTAATAAATTCTACTTAATATACTGTAACAACTCTCATTAAAAATCCTATTTATTTTATTATTCTATCCAATAGGAAACCCTAATTGAGACACCCAAGTGATTCTGCATAAACCCTAAAATTTTCAGAACAATCAGGATCAGGGCCCTAAAACTCAGGGGGGGTAAACCCTAGTTACGATTATCCAAATAAAACGCTGTCAAAATCGAATTTTACGAAATTACTGACTCAGCAAGCCTACACACACACGGGGCTACCCTATAGTGAATAGGTGTCCCTTACGGACCGTAAGGGATGAGGCTTACGGTCCGTAAGCCTGGTCAATTTTGTGTATAAATAGCAGGCATTGGGACTTGAATTCTGGCACTTGAACGACGTTCAAACTCCAAAATTACGCTGAGTTATTGTTTAAATACTACAAAAACACACACGGATCATAAATCATCGCTGCAATACAGGGTATTAACTCGATCGCTGCTACGATTCAATGTCCGATTGATTTAAACTATCCGACCGGATGTTTAAGCGCTATCCTTTGTCATTAGTCGTGATTCCGACAGGATGTTTGAGTACCACCCGAACTCGGGGAATACTCTGTCATTCGTTGTAAATCCGATGGATGTTTAAGTGATTGCACTTTGTCATTCGTTGTGAGAGTTTTAATCTCATGAGTTATCGTAAATGTTGTATTAAGTTACCTACCTAGTTCGTGTGCACTAGGTTACAAGGCTAATCAATAGGCTAAACTCTGCCTGTATAAATCTGCAATCTATCAAGGCTTATCTGTAGACTAAACTTTGCCTGTAGGAATCTGCATGCTTATAATGTGAGTCATTCTCTTTTTATCAAATTACTTTCAAAATCATGTTTATTTTCAAAGGTTATAATTACAGTGATTAAGTTTATGTAATCACCAAATTACAGCCGGTATGTGGGGTATTGTGCACATTACTACTGTTTTTATCACTTTAGGTGGGCGAACCTAATTAGTGATACTCTTCACTATTGGGTGAACGGACTCAATAGTGATATGACCACAGTCACCGAAACGAGTCGATGACAAATACTGTGGGTAGTTGGTTGATATCTGAAACATTGTAATCTCTCTTAATACTGTAAATTATAACACTATTTATAGTTATCCTTTGCAGTGATTAAGTCTTTGCCAATCTTAAAGAAGCAAATGTAAAAAACTCTTAATGCTGTGAAGTATAACAAATATGTTTTAGTAAAATGAATGAACTCACCAGTATTTCCTGCTGACAAAACCTTTTTAAAACGCGTTTCAGGTAATTACAGTAGATTGGAGTAAGAGATGGATACGGCACTGAAAGGCATCAAGAAGTGACTTATTTTATTAATTAAATCAAATTAAGAAATATTGTTTTATGTAATCAAATTTATCTTTATTAAAGCTACCATTGTAAAACATGGGTTTATCCCATCTATTTAATAAATAAAATCCGGTGTTTTCTAAACTCTGATATTTTTCCTAACTCACGGTCCTGATGAAATTTCCGCTGCAACGTTTTCAAAATAATCACCGGTACCACGTGGCTGTTCGCGGCTCCCGATTCCGTCCAGGGTGGGTCGGGGGTCGTGACAGAAGGTGGTATCAGAGCCACTGCTTTAAGCCTATAAGTGTTGTGATAATAATACCTAAGCTTAAATAAAAGAGTCAGGAGATTGCAATTATATTGTAGCACTCAGGATAGTATTTAGACTTGAACTTAAGAAAAGATGCCTTAGTATAAGCTTCAAAGATAAGCTATTTACTTATGAAAATAAAGTGTGGTAGGTTCTGGTATGATATAAGAATGATGATTAGAACATTGCAGGCAATAGCACTTAATTGCTATTAATTCTTGCTTATTGATATTACTTGGTCTAGAATAAGATATGTTACGGGAATACAAATTTCCCTAATTCTGGATAAAAGCCTAATAAAAGAGGCACTTTTAAAAATATTATTTATGGGAAATATAAATTTTTCTCCAACAAGATTAGGTATGGTGTAGCAGACTCTCCAGCTTGTCCGGATATACTGAGGTTACCTCTCCGGCGAGAACCGGATAAGACGGGGTATATAATATGTCAAACAAGTGACAAGATTTCCCTAAATAGTATCATGATCTGATATCTGACTTGTTTTTGGAAATATGAATTTGTTAAATACATTGACCTTAGAGAGGGTATGTATATTACAGCATGTGAAATATATGATTTTATAGATATGTATATCTATAAGGAAATCCACAAACCATAAGGATGGACAATTTGGAATAAAGCACAAGCATCTGTGTCTATATTTCTTTATCAAGAATCTCTTTTCCGATATCAAACATTATTTCGTTTAATCATCTACCTCATAACTCGTACAACAAAATAAACGATGGAAACCCTTTAAGTTGGGACACTATCAAAAGTATAAGAATTTCCAATACGTTACCAAAAACTATTAACGCAAGTAAGAAGCATGTAAAGTTGTGCTAGTGCACAAGAAAACACATGAAACATAAATTATACGTCCACAGACGTTAAAGTATATCACACACGATTTTCAAGGCAAGACCTTTGGAAAATATAAATTGGGCACGATAACACCAATGCTAATTCCGTCAGTAGAAGAACTACTAATCAAAAAGCAGCACTTTGCCAAGCGATCCTACAAGCGACATGAATCTCGCTGAGGTACGTTGTAACAAGATTTCACAACCATCGGTGCACAGTCTAATCAGAGTCATAATTATTATCACTATAAAAGGAGTCACATACCTTTGCAAGTTCCCTATTTCATTTTATTCGACATTCCCTAGTAATGTCATTTAACAACGGTTATCACACGAAATTACAGATAAAATTCTTATATTTCTTTCATTGAAATTCTGACTTCTGCATATAAAGAGTTGACTTTCATGTTTCTACTTTCTCTAATGGTCATCATACCATGAGGATTTCTTTCATAGTAGCGAATATTGATCTGTTTCATTTCTTGGTAAAATCCATACGTTACACATGCTCTGTTTGTTGCTCATGTGGTTCGTTTGATTTATGAAGACCACTGGAGGACTTCATTTCAATTTGTCATTTTATCCAAACTCAAATACCATTCCGCTTTTTGCACTATGAATCGCATTATTGCAAAACGATGATTCTTTGATATCGAGTCAATAAATTTTGCTAAACCATTGAGGTGAAGAAATTATATTTTTATATATGTATAAAAATTTTTATGTTTGAGGTATACTCTCATTTAAATTTATGTTTAGTTATTTATTTCTGGTAATTAATATTAGTTTTATTATTAGTAATAATATATTAATAATAATAGTGTTAATATTATTTTTAAGTACTAAGGTTATTGTCAAGGGCAAGTATTGGATAGCCTAGCCTTAGTTAGGCATGGATTGATCACCTATGCTTAAACAAGGCAGCACTAACCAATATCCAACCATGATAATAACTAGTTAATAAATTAAATCATCATAATTATTTAGTAAATTTTAATTACTTTGTGTTGTAAGGAGAAGACATATTTTCATAAAACAATACAAGAATTAGAGGGACGAATAAAATTATATAAATAATTGTCTATCACATGTTTTGTGGTAACTATGTACCGTAACGCTCTGGCAAGAAAATAACCATATAAGAATAATATGGTAATCATCAACTACGTTGGGTTAGGAGAACATTGTAATATATAAGAATAGTCTCCGTTTTCACTTATTTACAACATTTGTAATTACATTCACAACGTTATATGGTTTCAAAATGAAAATAAGTAATCACATAGAATCGACCCATTAAATGTTATATATTTACAATTTATTTTACAAATATTTTTGTACAATAAATATTTTTACCATTTTCATTTAACGTTATAAATAATAGTGATTTCTTTTACAAAATAATAAAACTAAAATATTTTGTAATGTAATAACTTCATTGCGGAGTTTTGTAATATATATTACATAGTAAATATAAGTTATTTTACATAGTATAGTAAAATACTAAAATAATATTTATTTAAAAGTGGTGACCATTTACATATAGTAAAAATGCGTAACAAATAATATATATTACATAATATTTATATTTGATATGTAAGATACGGTTCAGACATGGACGCAAATATATATATTACATTTGCTTTACAAATATAATATAATGGTTGGTCATGCCAAAACAACTTGTTCTTATTATATTTAGATCTCTAGGATATAGTATGAAAAATATGGTCACTAATAGTGTATTATCACATTGTTTCACAATTAAAACAACTTGGAACTCTAAACAATAATACACTAACTCAATTTTCTTTTCGTGTATCTTTGCAATTCACTCATCTCAGCACATTGATTTTCTCATATCATAATTCAATATTTGACAAATTATTTTTCATGCTTTTATTTTATTTTGAACCTGTCAATTCTAAGTCTTCCTCAGTTGCCAATCAAAGTAAGCTTTCTTTTGACAAAGAATTTTATTGATTCTAAAAATCCTTCACATTCATTTTAAATATCTATTGATAATATATCTTTTGGCTTGAACCTAGTCACCTTGGAAATTATATCATTTCATCTCATTCGTTTGTCATCAATTTCTTGAACTAATTCAGTTGAACCATTGAATCCTACTTATTGTACAACTCGTATTCACAAAATTTGATATTTTAATTTTGTGTCATCTACCTTAATATTGTTTTTATTGACTAAAATATGACATAAATCTAAAAGAAATATCGTAACCCAAATCTCGAGGACGAGATTTTTATTAAGGTGGGAGAATGTAACAACTCTCATTAAAAGTCCGATTTATTTTATTATTCTATCCAATAGGAAACCCTAATTGAGACACCCAAGTGATTCTGCATAAACCCTAAAATTTTCAGAACAATCAGAATCAGGATCAGGGCCCTAAAACTCAGGGGGGTAAACCCTAGTTACGATTATCCAAATAAAACGCTGTCAAAATTGAATTTTACGAAATTACTGACTAAGCAAGCCTACACACACACGGGGCTACCCTATAGTGGATAGGTGTCCCTTACGGACCGTAAGGGATGAGGCTTACGGTCCGTAAGCCTGGTCAATTTTGTGTATAAATAGCTGGCATTGGGACTTGAATTCTGGCACTCGAACGATGTTCAAACTCCAAATTTACGCTGAGTTATTGTTTAAATACTACAAAAACACACACGGATCACAAATCGTCGCCGCAATACAGGGTATTAACTCGATCGCTGCTACGATTCAATGTCCGATTGAATTAAACTATCCGACCGGATGTTTAAGCGCTATCCTTTGTCATTAGTCGTGATTCCGACAGGATGTTTGAGTACCACCCGAACTCGGGGAATACTCTGTCATTCGTTGTGAATCCGATGGATGTTTAAGTGATTGCACTTTGTCATTCGTTGTGAGAGTTTTAATCTTGTGAGTTATCGTAAATGCTGTATTAAGTTACCTACCTAGTTCGTGTGCACTAGGTTACAAGGCTAATCAATAGGCTAAACTCTGCCTGTATAAATCTGCAATCTATCAAGGCTTATCTGTAGACTAAACTTTGCCCGTAGGAATCTGCATGCTAATAATGTGAGTCATTCTCTTTTTATCAAATTACTTTCAAAATCATGTTTATTTTCAAAGGTTATAATTACAGTGATTAAGTTTATGTAATCACCAAATTACAGCCGGTATGTGGGGTATTGTGCACATTACTACTGTTTTTATCACTTTAGGTGGGCGAACCTAATTAGTGATACTCTTCACTATTGGGTGAACGGACTCAATAGTGATATGACCACAGTCACCGAAACGAGTCGATGACAAATACTGTGGGTAGTTGGTTGATATCTGAAACATTGTAATCTCTCTTAATACTGTAAATTATAACACTATTTATAGTTATCCTTTGCAGTGATTAAGTCTTTACCAATCTTAAAGAAGCAAATGTAAAAACTCTTAATGCTGTGAAGTATAACAAATATGTTTTAGTAAAATGAATGAACTCACCAGTATTTCCTGCTGACAAAACCTTTTTAAAACGCGTTTCAGGTAATTACAGTAGATTGGAGTAAGAGATGGATACAGCACTGAAAGGCATCAAGAAGTGGCTTATTTTATTAATTAAATCAAATTAAGAAATATTGTTTTATGTAATCAAATTTATCTTTATTAAAGCTACCATTGTAAAACATGGGTTTATCCCATCTATTTAATAAATAAAATCCGGTGTTTTCTAAACTCTGATATTTTTCCTAACTCACGGTCCTGATGAAATTTCCGCTGCAACGTTTTCAAAATAATCACCGGTACCACGTGGCTATTCGCGGCTCCCGATTCCGTCCAGGGTGGGTCGGGGGTCGTGACATATACATATATGTATAGTTACACACATTGTTGCAAGTAATCCCTAGTTGAAGTTAAGTGCTATCCCTGTGCACCCTAAGTCTCGCAGTGTCCTTACTTGACTCTTTGAAAACAAGTTCAGGTAGTGGTTGTCGCGGAAAGTTTTATGTAACGCCCCAAAATTTTATAATAGATTATTTGAATTTGTAAATGTTTTAAATGATTAGTAAAGTTATAAATAAATAATGGATGTTTAAAAAGTTAGAAAATACACAAGAATGATAACTTAAGCAACTTGAGGGGTTGAACTTGTAAAATATGATAATAAACTTAATAAAAATAAGAACCCAGTGTTGGTGGGTGTGTTGGTCGCGAACAAGAAGGCAGGAGAAGGAGAATCCCTTCCCCTTCAACCTAGCACAGGGAATTCAGAAATTAAAGGTGTTTTAATGCATGAAACTAGTTCTTCTCTAATCTAAGCATATTGAACATAAGGTGAGTCAAATTATGAGTTTTAATGCTAGTCAATGAAGTGGGTTTGGTCAATCTGTGAAATAGTATGAAATTGAACTTGTATATGAATTAGAATCACCATTTAGAAGATGTCTTATGCTTGAATTTGATTGTATTGAAGGTTTGAAGGGAAACCCACTTGCTCTAGTAATATGAGGATCTTGTAGTTAAATAAATTGTGTAATTTTGATGGATGAATGTATGTATACTAGGATTTTGATGGATTATTATGTTGTAGAATGAATGAGTTATGTGAATTTAGTTGATTAAAAGAGTTGTGAAGATTACTAGTGAAATTGTGCATTGGATACATGTACATAGTGCTTAAAATGTTGTACGCACACCAAGTGTTTGATTAAATGCTTGAATAGTTGAATTTGTAATTTTGAATGAAGTAGGAAGTCTTGCATTATATGTGGAAAAATGTGAAGTTGATACTTTGAGAAATACGTTATGGAAAGTGTATTATACGTGAATGCGATAGTTATGTGAATGCACAACATAATCTAAGCAAGAATGGATTTATGTGTAGGATTAAAAGAAGAAGGAGGAAGTTTCGGTTCGCAACAAAAAGGTCAAGAATGAGGTAAGTCTGTTTACTTACAATCTTATGTAATGCTAGTAGTTGTAAATTTATTATTACAAATCCATGAATAATGTTAGTTGTACATTCCATTAGTTTCTAGTCGAACTATAGAAGGTATATTTCTAATCGAATGAGACGTCAAAAGTAAGATTTTGTATTGATTCGTGATGAACGGGTCAAATGGAGTATGAATGAGAACATATAAGACATGGTTTCATAAAGACCCATTATGAATGGATTACTTAGAATGGAATTTAGAGTGTAAAAGAATGGTATAGTGTCGAACCGTTGCTAAATAGGTCGACCGGTACTAGAATGATGTAGTGTCGAGCCGTTGATAAACGGCTCGATCGGTACTAAAGAAAATGAACGACAAAAGAAAGCATTGTGATATGTTGACCCGTTAGCTATGGGTTAACAAATTTGGATAAGTTGATTTTCAAGAATGATTTGTGATGAATTTAAGATTATGCTTATTAAAAGTTGTATATCTCTTATGTAAGAATTATTAACGCTTTGATTTTGTTGAATGATAGGTAAAGCACCTACCTAAACGGCCACACCTTGCTCGGAACGGATACGAACCGCGATGCCTTCGACACGCTTCCATAATTTTTGTGAATGCATATGGGTCAAAACATTTTGGTTATGTAGTAAACTATGTTTAGTTGTTTAAATACTTGTTAAAAAGATTTATGGTTACCATTTTGTATATGTCAAATAGTGGTTATTAGATTAATATGGTCAATACTCTAGATGTGACCAATGTTTCTTAAAGATGTATAAAAATTAGTTTGGTCGAAATTTTACAACGACTTGAAAGTTTTAGAAGTTGACGTACAAAATTCTCTTTTTGACCTTTTTTTTAAATGGGTGTTTCATTTTATGCACTGAAAACTTTTGAAAACTTGTTTTCGTGAGAGGATCCTAAGGATTGTAGTCTAGACTCGAGAAGGAATCCTGGTTCACTACAATCGCAGCTCTGATACCAATCTGTCACACCCCTTTCTAAGGCGGAAGCACGAGGAATGATCCTGAAAGGTTCTCATTATATACAACAGGTAATACTACATGAATGTAAAATAACTCCATAATGCCATTAATAGTTCATCATCCAAAACAAAAGTTAAGTTTTAAGTTCACAACACGACATAAGTTAATTGTTTGAAGAGTTTACAACTTTAGTTCAAAAACGAACATAAAGGTTTTAATCATTATATCTCCGCAGGAGGTGGGATATAACAACCAAATCCTACAAAAGTGGCATTGGAGCCTCGACACATAACAACTTGAAATACAAACAACATCCTTGAGAAAAAGGGGTCGCGCGCACATCCACTTAGTTACCTGAAATACATGTAAGTTTTTGGAAAATCGTCAACAAAAGTTGGTGTGAATTCATGCAGTTTTCGTATAGAATGTTTGTATACTTGTATGAAAACGTGGTATATAATCTGTAAAACTTATCCGTGAACTGAGTTCTGTAAATGTAAGGAATACGAGATCGCTAATGGTTTGCAAGGCCACTAACATATGTCATGACATAGGAAGCATCCAACCCATAGGAATATTTCTGTCAATTTACGACTCGAGACACAAAAGCACTCTAGGTAGAACGTGGCCCAGAGTGTGCCTGCTTGAAACCCATTAGATCTAACCTTTTGTTCCGCGGTCTAGGTATATAGTTGATTAATGGTGCTTATGTCACCCTATTCGTCACATGATCTATGTGTCATTCCTTAGTTCAGTGTTCTACATACCAAAGTACATGTATTTTCCCCAAGTTTAGAAAACAAGTAAAAGTTTAAAAGTAGGGACATAAACTCACAGTTTTGCGTAACTCGCGTCGTAAACGTTCACCGGCTTTATCGTGTAGGCGTCGCAACCTATAATTGTTCTATGTACGTTAGTCACTTGATTTGTATCACACAAGTACAAGTCACCATCTTAAGTTCAAGTATTTGTCTTTTGTATATTCAACTCTTGTGAGGGTCGTGCCCTTGTTTGTCGGGTCTTGCCCGTTCGTCGTGTCTTTGCACTTTGAATTTGTATTGTTTGTTTGTAAATATATATTTTACTTCCTAAATATATATTTGTTTATGTAGTCTTTGCCAAAATAATAAGTGTTAAAAATAAACCATATTTTTAACTTGTCCATATATGTTACTTATTTTATTTTCCAAAAATAAATATAAGTGTTTTGTTAAATAATATTCTCAATATTATTTTTGTGCTAGTATACTTAGGAAAGTATACTTGTATTTTATACAAATACCTGTGTATTTTACATTATTTGCCAAAAATTAATACTTTGAATTTTATTACTTTCCGGAATTATATTTCTTAAAAATAATATATTGTTAAGACTTGTGTGGAATATATATATTTTGTCATGCTTGAAAATATATTTATTTATTTTTGTAATTCACCCAATTTTGTATTATTTTTACTACTAGGTAATAGTTATATATATTTGTCCAAATATATATTTTAAGTCCGTAATTTTCCTTAAATTGTCCAAGTCCAAGAATTTGTTAAGGACTATATTTATAAAAATATATTTTCTTGTATTTGTCCATATACTCTTCTTGAGTGGAATTTTGTATACTTGTATACTCAAGTATCCTTATGTATTTGTATGTGTATTTTGGCATTTATACTCCTTGGGAGTATTTAGTGTATTTTTCAAGTTCCTAATACACTACTACATATAAGGATGAAGATGACGAATGAAGTATATGAGAGATTAAAAGCTCCACAAAGAGGTCCTTCAAGTTCTAGCACTTGTAGCTTCCTTAGATAGCCTCCATACACCTTTTATATGCTTGGATTGTCTTGGAATGGATTGAAAATGGATGTGTATGAGTGAGTGATGGTGGCCATGAGCTAGAGGGAGTGGGAGGAAGGAGATGAAGTTTGAAAGTGTGAAGAATGATCTTGTTTAGTTATCTAGAGGTCCTTTATAATAACCTTCCAACAAATGTTTATCCAAGAGGTCTTTTGTCCCATATCTGGCAAGCATTTGATTATATTTTAATGGAGAGGGGTGGGGGGCACTTTGGGGCCGGTTGCTACAAGGGGGGGGGTAAGCTGTAAATTTTTGGAAGATGGAGGTTTATAATATAAACTAGTAGGTTTAAGTTAGTTTAAGTGTGTTTAGGTGTTTTTATGATTTTTAAGGTGTTTTATCACCTATACTAGCTTAATATCATAAAAACAATACTTCTAGTCTAATTTTGATGTTTTGGGTAGTGTCTGGTTATTCGTTCGGTTAACGATTCGTTAAAGTGCTAAATTACGCAGTTTTACTAGATATGAAGCACCTTTTGTGACAGTTTTAAATCCCGACACTTTGTAAGTTATTCTGGACACTAAAACATCAATTCTGCATAATATTTTGGTGTTAAAATGTTGTTTTTCTGCTGAATTCTACAGAATTCAGCATTTAAGGCGAGTTTCGGGTGTCTTTTAGTGCATATTTTAGTTTCCGGAAAGTGTATATGTTAACCCTTGTATCCACACTTGGGTTTTAATGTGTTTTTGATGTTGGACCTACTTCTAGGCCCTAAATCTATTGTCTAACTGCTTTCTGCGGAAGTGCTGACACAGCGTGTCGTACCAGTGAGTTTACTAGTCTTTCTGACGCAACGCTTAATGTAAATGCACAATGCAATATTTGAAGTATAAAACTTGCCTGAATTCATATGTAAAGCAAGTAATCACATAATGTTGACGTTTAAGCAGATAATTGCAGATAATAGATAATAAATAAATAGTACGGAAATTACCGGTTTGGTGCCAGTTGTCACACAAAAGGTGTAGATCTATAGAGCTTGAGACACGCTCCACTCCTGGTTGGTGTCATATGAGTGCTTTTGTGATCCAAATGATGTCAAAGTTGTCTCGGATTGGTTACTTACTTGTGGTACATAATGTCAGGGTGTTTGCAACACACTGATAGATCCTTAAAATCCATGAATGCTAATAACATACCAGGATTTAATTACAAGATAGCATTTATGAGATTTCATTTGATAACAATAACTACATGAACTCGCTAAACTTTTGTTGACTTTTTAAAACTTCATGTATTTCCGGAAACAAGTCTTGAGCCGGTGATACGCTACGGGAAACGGGAATGTCAATGACAACGATAACCGCTTTTGGAGGATTTGTCTTCTATATCCCAACTTCGTATGGGTATATAGGGAATAAAACCTCACTATGTTTTATGTCAAGAACAATCTTTTGTGATGTGTAAAATAACTTAACATCTATGTGTATGTTTAACATTGTAAACGTTGTTGAAACTTGAAAATTGTGTTGGAAACTTGTAAACTTTGTTTGAAGTCAATGTATCTATGGCATCATTTTTGGTTTATATTGTTTACACATTTGGATGCAAAGGTTACCTTTCTACGTCACACACAATACGCTTCCGCTACTAGCAAGGTGTGGCATTAAATGTTGTTTTAATTAATGAAACATAGTTCACTGAGATATATTGGTATTGTGTTTTAGCAGTTAACAGTTAATAAACGCAGTTCACTGAGAGATATTGATGTGTTTTACCAGATAAAACACAATGTGACGAACCAGATGAAATACACTATCTTGACGCTGTGTTTTATCAGTTTCTAGTTTCTTCACATTGTATTTTATCATAGTGTTGTGTTTTACTACACTTGAAGTTGGATACTGGATGTGTTTCATAGCACTGTGTTTTAGTGAGAAAACACAATGTGATGAACAAGATGAAATACGAATTGAATGTGCTTTCGAAGAAGATGATAAATTGCGAATGGAATGATAAACATGGTATCAGTCATGCTTATATTTCAATCCGAATTTGTTATCTTGATCCAAAATTCTGTTTATTTTTGGTATGAAAGAGGGTTTTCTATAATTGGGTTTAGAGAGAGAGAGAGAAGGAAAATCGCGAGATTGTAGGGGTGTGTTATTTATGACAGTTAATTGATTGATTTAAAACACGTAAAATGACAAGACTACCCCTAACCTATTATGACAATTAATTAATGACATACAAATATTACAAAAATGCCACTGACTTGATCTCAACCATTAAACACACCTATCAGATGGCTCAGATCGCTTCCTACACTTTGTAGGAAAACCCCACTTTGCGTAGGAACCCTACTATATATATATATATATATATATATATATATAGGGTAGGGTTATTGTAAAAAAGGTTAAAAGTGTGAGAAATGTGAGAAATATTGTGGAGATGACATGTGTCATCAATCTAAATTAATTCAAAAGGGTAAACAAGTAATTTTATCATTAATTCAATTAATTCAAACTTTTCATAACCGCCACCTTAATTATAGGAACAAGAGTTTTTTAAAAGATCTCTAAAAACACTACGAATAACACTGCAACCACCATTCAGCACGTATATAACACCATTCAGTAATTATATAACACCATTCAATAAGTATATAACACCATTTTAAAGATCTCTATAAAAACACTACGAATAACACTGCAAAATCACCATTCAACACATATATAACACCATTCAATAATTATATAACATTATTCAATAAGTATATATAACACCGTTTAACAAGTATATAACACCATTTTAAAGATCTCTATAAAAACACTACGAATAACACTGCAAAATAACCATTCAGCACATATACAACACCATTCAATAATTATATAACACCATGGTGTTTTAAAACCTACATTTTAGTAGATAAAAAGCCACCACGATTTCTAGTATGTGTTTAAAACACCACGCTTTGAATCACAATACAACTAAAACACCACTGTATGAACATAGACAAAACATCATGGACTAAACATCTGATCGAAACATATTTTTTTTCTCTATATAAGTATAGAAATATGATACTCATATTAAAGATAAAAAAACGCTCGTTATTGTTTTGGTCAAAAATCAAGCAAGGATAATGCAACCAAATCTTTTGTTGTGAGGTGTGATGCTTGAACAAATAAACAATTGAATGAGTAACTTGGAAAATGTAATGAACAAGTGACACAAGGATTTATACGAGGAAAAAGCCCTTGATCAAGAGTTGATCTCCGGCATAAAAAACCTCGGGTGATGGAAACTACCGATCACCAACTAAGATTAATCGAAAGGTTGTTACAACTCGGGATGATAACAAGCTTGTTATAAGGATCACTAGTGTGCAATGTGCAAAAAATGTATAAAATCGCCAAGTAAACTGCCGAGAGCTGTTCGAGAGTGTGTGTTTTTGCTAAATTAGCCAAGTGTTCTAACTCAAGCTTGTTATACCCTATTTAAAATTAGAAATAACTAAACTAACTAACTATCCGCTAATCATGCTAGCTTCCCACGATCTCCATAACGTTCACAAGGGCCAAGCACGTGCGGAATATTGAGGGAATATGCTCCACGAATATCGGCAAGACAAAGTCCATGCAAATACTCCTGCAAAACAAGCTCACACATAATGAAGACAATCGTTAGTATAAGGATAACAATAAGGATCCTGAATCCTGATCCTGCAACACCTACTGAGGATCCTTAATTCAAACAGAATTCATGATCCTAGCAGTACTTGAGGATCCGTGATCCTTAGGATTGGTAAATCCTCCCCTAACAATTTCCCCCAAAATATAAGGAGTAAAGTGTAAATTAGCGAGTTATATTTTCGATCTTATCTGCAACTAACTAACGGATATATAGCCGTTAGGATCGAACTAGCCGTTGCTGATCTTACGTCATTGAAGTGACAATCCTGCAAAATCATCATTATAAATAGGTTAGAGATAAGGATCGGCAGGCATTTAAATTCATGCGTTACACCCTTTAAATCCTCATTCGAAGATCAACCAGGTATCTCTCTCTCTCTCTCGCCTTCTTCTCTTTTCATCTTCTTAATTTGTTCTTCTTTGAAATCTTTGAATCACGATGAAGTTACGATCATCCCCTGCCAAGGATCACTAGAAAGATAGTCCATTGAAAGGCCAAGGGATCATCAAAAGTACTCCGAAGGAACTCTGCAGTTTTACCGATCCAGAAATCGACCGGATTCGCCATTGTTTTCCGGCGAACACCGTCTTCAAGCCCTTTGACCCTACCACCAAAAGTGATCTTGTTTCTGAAACCTGGGTTGCTTTTCCGGCCACTCCATTCCTGATAGGATACTCCTATCCTTTCCCTGCCTTCACTGAAACCTTTTTCTCTCTCACCGGCATGTGTTATGTTCAGGCAATGCCTATGATGTGGAGGGTTTTATATACCCTAGAGAGAATCATTGAGCAGGAAGGTATAGAGTTAGGGATGTCGGAACTTGCTGAGCTGTACAACCTTGTGAGCCATGGTTCACACCGCTTTTTATTCAAACACAAACCCGGTGAAGAACACCCAATCCTCAAGACCACAAAGAATGACACTAACTGGAAGAATTGCTTTTTCTTCGTTAGGAGGGATTCTATCCCGGATGGGAAGGATCTCTCCAGAAAATGGGCCACTCATGGTAGGATAGAGGATCCTTATAGAAGGATCATAGGATAACCCTGTTCCTGTTCCTGTAAGGATAACTGGCCCCCTTTTTGTATCTTTTGTGCAGCTATCTCTGCTTCTCATATCATTTCATCACCTGCAACGAAGGAGAGGATTGCTGCTTTCTGGAATCTTGATCCTGCAGTAAGATCATTTCAAGCAAACTCAAAGGATTCTCAAGAAGTATCCTCCGGCTCAGTCACAATGTCAAGTAAGTATCCAAGTCTGTATATGATTAAATGTTTAAATGAAAATAAAACAAGAATACTTATCTGTTGTTTTGGATTGATAGGCGCTGGAAAATCCTCGAAGTCAGCCTCCCGTTTTAGTGTCAGTGATCTCAGCACTGTGGCTCCTCGGTCTGGAAAGAAGAAAACTGTTGCTAGCCCAAGCGCTATAGTCCCTAAGCCTGTCATCTCCAAGGGCAAAGGAGGAAAGAAGAGGAAGTCCTCTGAAGCTGACAACCTTGAAGGCCTGCCCCTCCTCCGTCACCAATTTGAGGAATACTTCAATGAGGTAAGGATCCCTGATCCTTAATCCTATCCTGCACGTATGAGGATAAGTGATCCTTAAATTAATCATTCTTTCTTTGCAGAAATTCGCTGAGATCCAGATGCTTTTTGATGCCTATATTGAAGAGGCTGAGGCGAAAGAGTTGGACTTCCAGAAAATCTTCTTGGCTAAGGATGAGACTATCTCTCGCCTTGAGAAGGATCTGAACTTGGCAAAGAAGCAGCTGGTAATGGCCCAGATCAATGCTGACCATGAGAAGAATGAGGTGATGGAGGATGCCAAACTCTCTGCTGCCATTGCTATGTACAAGACCAAGCTGCAGATGGCTCAAGAGGCTTAGGATCCTGACTTTGACAGGACCAACTGGGATCAGGAGGGCTGGAAAGCTAGGCTGGCTGAGCTTGATGACGAAGAGGAGGCTAGAGAGGTCTTGGCAATTGAGGCAAGTGGCAGTGGGAAGGATCAAGCTGGTGATGGTGATGCTAGTGGTGATGCAGCCAAGGTGTGAGCTGCAGAAATGGGCGATGATGGACATTTCTAGACGCGGTCGGAGCCCATTTTTTAGGATTTGGTAGTAGTTTTTGGTTATGATGTTTTTATTTCAAACAATGATGGTTTGTATTAACTAAACAATAGCTATTAGGGTTGAGGATCAAGGATCCTTTGAACAATAGGTAGGATAATAGGTGGTGGAGGGATCCTCTGTTTGGGGGATGAAACCACTTGTTATTGTCACACCCCGAAATATCAGAGCATCGGCGTGACTGGACTGGTATCTTCATTGCACAGCGGAAGCAAAAATAAGCTAAGACTTCTAGAAATTGAATGCTCACTAAGTACTCGTATCTCCAATGATTCTCCTATTCCAACCGTACCATAACTTTGAGAAGTAACCTGAGAAAGAATCATGCGAAAAATCAACATAAAGTTGAGCGAGTTCATAGTTTGTTTGTAAAAGATTTGAAATAAATCTTTTTGAATAACCGGTTTTTGAAGTATTGTTGAGAAAACGAATTTAAAAATCATTTTCTTGTCATGTTATAAGGAAACTTTGTATGAAAACATGGTATGTATCTTGTATAATTCAAGTATTTCTGTATGTATCCTTTATAAATCAAGTATTTCTGTATGTATCTTGTATAAATCAAGTATTTCTGTATGTATCTTGTACAACTCAAGTATTTTCTGTATGTATCTTGTTGTTAATGGGTTGCAAGGCCATTAACATGTGACACGACATAGGAAGCAACCAAACCATAGGCATTTTTCTAGTTGTCGATTCACGACTGAGACACAAATGCACTACTCGGTACTAGTTTTCACCAAGAGTGTGGCTGCCCGGACACCCGTTAGATATAACCTTTTGTTCTGCGGTCTTAGTATGTACACGATTAATGGTGCTTATGGTACCCTATTCGTGACACGATTTCTCGTATCATTCCTCAAAACGCATCATACTTGGTACTAGTGATCACCAAGAGTGCTTCTTGTTTATGTATTCATCATGTCAAGTATCAATTCTCATTTATTATATCAAGTATCAATTCTCGTTTATTATGTCAAGTATCAATTCTCGTTTATTATATCAAGTATCAATTTTTCATGTGTTCGCCCTAAGTTTAAAAGTATGTAAAAGATTAAAAGTGGGGACACGAACTTTCCTGTAAACATTCAGTAACATGTATTTCACCCCCGAAGTTATAAAATTGAAAACAGTTAAAGAAAAGGGGGAGCATGAATGTCATGGCCCCCGACCCGGTTTGACCCGTTTCAGGAGCCACAAGACAGAAAATCCCGGGGTATTTATTAACAGCGGAAGATTTTAACAGGATCTTTTTAAAACTGAAATTTCCCGATTATTTTATTGCACAATTCAGGATAAAACCCGGTAGTTTACAATCATATGATTTCATGGAGAAATCTTTATTTTACAAAACATGTTTCTTTATTTTATATTGAGCCACTTCCTTAAGCTTGTAGTGCTTCGCGGCACTTTTCCTGGATCACAACAGATCCTGAAACATGTTTGAAAAAGTTTTGTCAGCGGGAAATACTGGTGAATCATTCTTTTTACTAAGCCGACACGTTTGTTATAATTTACAGTATTAAGAGCGATTACAATGTTTCCATATATCAACCAACTACCCACAGTATTTGTCACTCGAACATCCATTGGTAACCTCATGTCACACCCCGATTTCCACGTGTCACCGGTGGGCCCGGTGGGGGAGTATCGTGACGTGGTTGGCAACATAATAGTCAAACAACACAATAATTATTATGCACAGCGGAAGCAAATTTAAAAAGATATAATACAACCGAATTTAATTATTGTAATATCAAGTATCACAACGTTCGATTGTTTATCCACAGAACGGATCGAAATAAAATATAAACAATGGTTCAACAGACTTCAGGCATCCTAAGCTTGCGAGACTTTTTATTGATGCTAAGGAGACAATCCAGCCAATTTCGTTTAGTACCTGCATTCAGTCTTTTTGGGAAAATACGTCAGTTTACACTGGTAAATACAATCAACTGACTCATTTTGAAAAAATGATTTAAAATTGGTTTGGATGCACATGGCATAAACATTTTTATAACTTGGGAGAATTATTTAATATTATAATCTTGTGAACGAATTAGATGTTCCTTGTGCGTTCAGTAGCCCAGATCTTGTCCGGGTTAAAGATCAATAGACACACCACATTATTGAGTTATACACTGACGGGTGTACGCCTACACCCCGTGCTCAGGTCGTGGCCATCTCGTAAGATGATGCCAAGGATATCCGGGACATGGTCATTAACCCCCCAAAGGCTTTAAGTAACAAGACTGTTTAAACGAGCCGATCAAATTATTCAACTACCCACTTAATGGTGGAGATTTGATGCCCGATCAAGCGGTATGCTATATACCGTAACCCAAGCCCGTATAGGGAAAATAAGTTAAAAGTATTTACCTGAGCAAGTATTAATCACAATAAGCAAAATGCACGTAGCTTTTACTGGTTCTCCTAATCTGGAACGAAGGTTTAATATAACCTATTAGAATCCTAACGGGTCTTTTATTAAGCTTAAGCTTAGACCAGCTAGTTTCAAAGATACGGTTCGTACGCACGATTAAGCGAAGACCGGATAGAATGTGATTTAGACCCAACAAGTTCAGAGACTTGTTTAATATGGGTCCTTCATGCACATTCTGGATTTTGAGATAAAACCGATAAGGTTTGACCCGTTTCGGCTAATTTATGTAAACTTGTTACATAAACCGAACCGTACGCGTAATAAGCGTAACGGGTATCTGTAAGAGCCATATACAGGTTTCCTAAGTTAATATGCTTCAAATCTGTTGTGACATCAGTAAGATGTCTTTCATTATGCCCGAAACGTGTTTAAACACAAACTAGGCCCCGTAGGGGTAGTTTGGTCATTTAAAAGTTTATAAAACAGTTTAAGTAACAACCTGAGTTACAGGTCTGATGTAATCAGCAAAAATACATAATTTTCCAAGTTATATCAGTAGGTTAAAGCATGTATGTGAAATTTATCATTTTTAATCAAACTATGCCCCGTAGGGGTATTTTGGTAATTTCACATAAGCCGAAAAGCTCAAAACTGAAGTCTGAGTTTATCAACCTTTGCTTACTGTTAAAATATTATAATTTGCCTCATATATCAGTAGGTATCAACCCGGGTATGTCCAATATAATTTTAATACATACTTTGCGCTAAAAACGCTTAATAAGGCGATTAAAGGCCATTTCCGGGTTCGATACTTAAATCTGATATTTTTATATTTCCAGAAGGCTTAAAATAATTTATTTATCATATGTGATCAGTAGCAAAAGGTTTGGAGTCGTTTAGATATGTAAAACTCATTTTATGGCCCGTAAGGGCAAAACCGACAATTACCGGATTAAGCCTACGACTATGAGTTATGCTCAGTCTAAAATTAATTAAAAATCTTTAAAAATCCCAAAATAATATATTACATCAGTGAGTAAAATATTTGATATCAAAAAGTATGTTTAACTAGGCTATACGCTAATTATGCCGTTTAATTAACATAAAGCTTTAAATTTGCAACAATGAGCATAACTCTTAATCTACAAGTCAAACTGATGTCAAACTTTGCATACAAGTTTATACATCAGTAATTAAAGTTTCTACTCTTTTACATTCCCAAAAATCATGTTTTAAGGTAATAAGGGCATAACGGTCAACATATGAACAATTAACGGAAACATGCATATTAATTGGATAACTAATGAACCAAGGTGTAACATCACAGAGGGTCATTCTAACATGTAACCTAGTCCAATTAAAGCTCTGAGGAATTTCCAAAACATGCCTAAACGGGTCAGAACTGAAAGTCAAAGTGAAAGTCAAACTATGTGACTTTCGGTTCCGAACCGGGTATTTACAGGAATTTGTCAGGTTGAACATGTTTAGACATGTTCTTACACTTATTACTAAGTTATAACAATGATCAAACAGGTTGTATATGATCTATAATGTTAATTATGCATAAATGGCATTTTAAGTATCCTGTTGACTTTTTATAAACTAGTTTGACCCGACTTTTGACCTGGTTAGAGTGGTAATCAGGGGGAACCCTTTTGAGGGTTTATTACCCACATAAATACCAACTTATATCTACTTTTAATTCGAGATATGACTGAGCCATTGTTGACTAATCTCGAAGTCAAACCGTAATTACGACGGTTTGACTTTTAGCTAATTAACCAAGCTAAACACAATTAAAGAAAGACTAGCAGACTTACAAGAGTCCTAGGCACGAGATATGATCAGTTGAGGCTGCTTGGGAGCTCCAGAATTGATCAGGTATGCAATTGAAGGTGTGAGGAATGTTTGTGAACTTGAAGGCCTTTTATAGTGGATTAAACACCACAATTTGTTGACACTTGGGGTCTACAACTCACCACAATTGTTCTACACATGTCCCTCAGTGCCTAGAATAGTTTAGGGGTCGCCCACCATGCATAAAGATCGGTTAAAAGTCTAAATTCCGCGAAAACAGGAGCCTGGTCGAGTTTTCTGGTTCTGGGCGCCTGACGCGGCCCGCCTCAAGTTCTGTTAATGTCCACGCGGGCCGCATGGCCCTTCTGATCAGCCAAAAACGTTTTCTTGATGTTGCATCACACCCCTTGGCTCTTCCGAAAGGTCAATTGAGCTAGAAACTTGCAATTTGACCCCTTATAATATACCCAGAAGGACTTTAGGACTTATACCCACTTTGCCAAGTCCCTGGACACTTCCGGTTAACCCGAAAAGTCATAACTTTCAATGTTTACGCTTTAACCCCTCGCACACGAATTTGATCATAACTTTCTCATACGATAACGAAACTTTATGAAATTTATATCACGCATCCTAGTGAATATAATTAACATTTACAAAGCTTCGGGTTTGTCAAAAGGTCACTCAGAGGTATATCTTTAAACATGTTGACACATTTAACCCCTGTAGTTTGAAATCTCTCACTTTTAGCTTCGTATGATCCATGATTTATTCGTTTGATGTTATAATCATCATGTAGGGTTATTATGAAGTATATTTATTCACTGTTGACATTTACAACTCGTAAAATCACATACTTTCCATGTTTGTCAACTTTAGTCCTTTTATAACATTCTTTCACACGTTCAAACTTTATAACACGTGTCAACACATTATAGGACGTGAATTTTTGAGGTGTTACATCCTCACCCCCTTAAAATAAATCTCGACCTGAGATTTACTGAAATAAGTAAGGGTACTTTTCTTTCATGGTGGATTCAACTTCCCACGTGTATTCGGGACCTCTTCGAGCATCCCATTTGACCTTTACAATAGGTACATGCTTCCTTCGAAGCTTCTTTAGCCGTCGATCTTCAATCGACAAAGGTTTTTCCACAAACTTTAACCTCTCATCTATATGCACATCTGTATGCGGTATTACCAGTGATTCGTCAGCGAAACACTTTTTCAGATTGCAGATGTGGAACACATTGTGAATTCCACTGAGCTCTTCTGGTAAGTTTAACTTATAGGCAACCGACCCGACACGTTCGATAACCTCGAAAGGTCCTATGTATCTCGGGCTTAGCTTGCCTTTCTTACCAAACCGCATCACTCCCTTCCAGGGTGACACTTTAAGTAGGACTTTGTCACCTACTTCGAAGTGAAAATCCTTACGCTTAGGATCAGCGTAACTCTTCTGCCTATCCCGGGCAGCTTTGAGACGGTCACGAATCTGGACAATCTTGTCCGTCGTTTCGAACACGATCTCTGGTCCTGATAACTGGACATCTCCAACTTCCGCCCAACAAACGGGCGATCTACACTTTCTACCATATTATGCCTCGAAAGGCACAGCCTTAATGCTGGTATGGTAGCTATTGTTGTAGGAGAATTCGATTAATGGTAGGTTCTTATCCCAACTACCACCCAAATCGATCGCACATGCACGTAGCATGTCTTCCAACGTTTGAATAGTACGCTCACTCTGACCGTCAGTCTGAGGATGATAAGCCGTACTAAAATTCAAACGTGTGCCCAAAGATTGTTGGAAACTCTTCCAAAAATGTGATGTGTATCTAGTATCTCTATCAGAGATAATAGCCACAGGTATGCCATGTAAGGCTACAATCTTATCAACGTATAACTGGGCTAACATATCGGAGCTATAAGTCTCCTTGATGGGTAAGAAATGAGCTGACTTAGTCAGTCTGTCAACTATAACCCATATTGTATCATTGCCTTTCCTTGTCTTTGGCAACTTGGTGATGAAATCCATCGTCACCATTTCCCACTTCCACGTAGGAAGTTCAGGATGTTGCAGCAAGCCTGACGGCTTTTGATGCTCGGCTTTGACTTGCGCACATGTCAAGCATTTAGCTACATGGGTGGCCACAGACTTTTTCAAGCCTATCCACCAATAATTTGCCTTTAGATCCTGGTACATCTTATCAGCTCCAGGATGAACGGAGTATTTGGAACTATGGGCTTCTTGGAGGATGACATCTCGAAGTCCTCCATAAATTGGAACCCATATTCGTCCATTTAATCGTAAAATTCCGTCCTTGCTAAGAGTTAACTGCTCCTCAGTTACTCCTAGCTTTTCATTAGGATAGTTAGCTTCTAACACAGCTTCCTTCTGTGCAGCTAACAACCTTTCAATCAAATTATTCTTTATCTCCATGCGCTTGGCATTGATTCGGATGGGTTTCACCCTCTCCTTTCGACTCAAGGCATCGGCGACTACATTCGCCTTGACGGGATGGTACTTGATTTCACAATCATAATCATTCAAAGTTTCCATCCAACGGCGTTGCCTCATGTTTAACTCTTTCTGATTAAACAGATGCTGGAGGCTCTTGTGATCAGAATAGATCACACGCTTGATTCCATAAAGATAGTGCCTCCACAGTTTTAGTGCGAATACAACGGCACCCAACTCCAAATCGTGGGTGGTGTAATTCTTTTCGTGCACCTTTAACTATCATGATGCATAGGCAATAATCTTGCCTTTCTGCATAAGCACACACCTCATGCCGGTGTGTGAAGCATCGCAGTAAACCACGAATTCTTCAGTGCCTTCAGGTAATGTCAGCACAGGAGCGTTGCTCAACTTCTGTTTCAAAATATCAAAGGACTCTTGCTGCTTAGGGCCCCAAACAAACTTCACTTTCTTTTTAGTCAAGGAAGTTAGGGGCGCAGCAATCCTTGAAAAATTTTCAATGAATCGCCTGTAATATCCTGCCAATCCCAGGAAGCTACGAATCTCTGTAGGCGTCTTTGGCTCTTGCCAGTTCATAACTGCTTCAACCTTAGCGGGATCCACCTGGATACCACGCTCACTAACGACGTGTCCAAGGAATTGGACTTCTCGAAGCCAAAATTCACACTTGGAGAATTTGGCATAGAGCTTCTCCTGATGCAGGAGCTTGAGAATACATCGAAGGTGTTTCTCGTGGTCAGCTTGATTCTTCGAATAGATAAGAATGTCGTCGATGAAAACGATGACGAATTTATCTAAGTACAGCTTGCAAACGCGGTTCATGAGATCCATGAACGCAGCCGGTGCATTAGTGAGCCCAAAAGGCATCACTAGGAACTCGTAATGACCGTAACGAGTCCTAAATGCTGTCTTGTGCACGTCTTCATCTTTAACCTTCAGTTGATGGTAGCCTGACCTCAAATCAATCTTCGAGAAATAACTGGCCCCTTGTAACTGATCGAACAAAGGATATCTATTCTTTATCGTGACCTTATTAAGCTCACGATAGTCGATGCACAGACGCATCGATCCATCCTTCTTCTTGACAAATAGGACTGGCGCTCCCCAAGGCGACGAGCTAGGTTTAATGAAACCCTTGGCTAGTAATTCGTCTAGCTGTGTCCTTAATTCTTTCATCTCTGTGGGCGCCAACCTATAGGGTGCTCTGGCAACTGGTGCTGCTCCGGGGATGATATCAATCCTGAATTCCACTTGCCTATCTGGTGGCAAACCAGGTAGTTCTTCCGGAAAAACTTCTGGGAATTCAGAGATGACAGGGATGTCTTCTATCTTCGGTTTGGGCTCATCAATAATCACTTGTGCCATGTAGATGACACAACCCCTCTTTAAACATTTTGAAGCCTTGAGCATAGTCGCTTGCTCAGGTAGCCCATACTGGGTATCTCCCCGAATGGTAAGTGATTCACCAGACGGAGTCTTTATCACCACTTGCTTCATATTACATACGATTTGGGCCTGGTTATGAGATAACCAGTCCATACCCATCACTATGTCAAAACCGGCCAACTTAAAGGGAAGCAGAGATAGAGGAAAAGAATGGTTCTTAATGGATGTAACACATCCATCTAACACAGTTGAGACGGTTTCAAGTGTACCATCTGCTAACTCCACCTCATAATTCACATTTAAGGTTTTGACAGGTAATTTCAGCAATTCACAAAATTTATTGTCTACAAACGACTTATCAGCGCCAGAATCAAAAAGTACTCTAGCATATACGTCATTTACAAGGAAAGTACCTGTAATAACCTTGTCGTCTAGAATCGCTTCCTTTGCGTCCATTCTGAAAACTCTAGCATTAGTCTTCTTAGCCTCTTCAGGCTTCTTGTTGTACTTAGGGCAGTTGGTTTTAATGTGGCCCTTTTCATTGCAACGGTAGCACGTTGCATCTTTTATCTTCTTGCAATCCAAGGTTTTGTGATCCGTGGACTTGCATATACCACAAGCAAAGGGTTTTGACTGAGTCTGAGAGTTCGGCTCGAGTCTGCACTTTCCATAGTGTTGTTTCTTGCAAATTTTGCATTTGGGCTTCTCTCCAGAGTTATGCCCATCTCTCCTTGACTCCGATCCTTTCTTGTGGTCACCGTTCCCACGGTGCTTCTTGTTCGACTTACGTGAACCATCATCTTCACGCTTCCTCTTCTCAGCCTCCTTATTTCTCAGCGATCTCTGCCTGACCGCATCCAGAGTGAGGGATAAGGAAATGTCAGCTACTGATCTAAAAGTAGCTGGCCGAGAAGCTTTCACGCTTGCCTTGATCTCGGGGGCTAAACCACCGATAAAACGAGCTATTCGCTTTGGTTCCGGGATTACTAAATAAGGAACCAACCGAGACATAGTGTTGAAGCTCGTTAGGTAAGCTTGACAGTCGAGGTTTGTCATCACCAATGATAGAAAATCAGATTCTATCTTCTCCACCTCATGCTGAGGGCAGTAATTTTCCTTGATAAGGGCAACAAATTGATCCCACGACATATTATACAATGGGATTTTTCTGGTGGCCTCAATCAGAGATCTCCACCATGCTAACGCTTCACCCTTAAAAGACTGCGACACAAACTTGACCACGTCTCTCTCCGCACATCCGCTGATGTCTACAACCGTATCCATCTCATCCAGCCATGTTATACAGTCAATGGCTCCCTTCTCCCCAGTGAAATCCCGGGGCTTGCAAGAAACAAAATATTTATACGAGCAACCCTTGTCACGGGGTCCCTTGTTTAGTATAACCTGCTGAGATGGAACACTGTGGTTCGAGGAGCGTCAATCATTATCTTTCTTCGGGTCGTCCTTCTTGGACGGTGTCTTTGAAGGCTGTGTAGATTGGGTCCTACTACGAGTCCCACTGTACTCTTCATACTGCCTTTCCAAAGCCTGTGTAACAGCGCCGTCTATGATCGCTTTCAATTCCGCACCCGTTAGATTAATTCGGGCGTCATTATTAACCTCCACTGGATGACTATTACCCTCGTCCGAGTTAGCCATTTTTAATTGAACTGTTGCAGAAAACAAGGACAATAGTTTATTTGGGAGTTTATTATGGAATTGCCCCTTAGGGAAATTCATTAACCATGGTAGACAGAGACCATATTTGGTTAATTTATTATTCATATTTATTTAGGATTTCTATAATAATTTATCCTAATTATAAAACAACAACAGTTTTATTTGTGGCACAAAAGGCCTAGTCACGTGGACATTTTTATTTTAATCTATGATTTCAGAGAATCAAAACATTAAGGTATGCTGGCACAATAGGCCTAGTCACAAAGACAATTATAAATTATATGCTAGGATTTCAGAGAATCAAAGCATTTGAGGTTTGAACCTAGTTCATTACCTTTATTTGACAGGGAGTTATAGCTACCACTGTCCTTTGGCTCATATGGAAATGAGCAAGGCCCGTAGGCACTATATTACCACGTATGGTTAAAATATGATCATCTTAATTGATGATGTAAACCCAGGATTCGGAGATCATTAAACTGGGTTAGGAAATCTTCTAAAGAATTCCTTTATAAAAATGACGTGTGATTTTAACGAATCACGTCTGCCAGGAGTGTTAACATGTTTTCAGATGTTAACTTAGATTTGAATCTTTTGAACAGGTCTTACCATCTTGGCCTGGTCTTATGATGACCCGAAGGCTAGGTTTCACACTTTAAGATTCTTAATTAATAATTACATAGGCAGATTATATCAAAGAGGAATGATTTTAATTTGTTTATTTCATTTATAATTTATATATGCACATAATGGCAAACATGAAATTTATAAAACAAACATTCCATTAATTTATTATAATATTACACGCAGCCCTAAACAGGTCTTTTCAACAAACAATTACCCACGCAGGGGTCAATCAACATGCTCGTCCACGCAGGGACTTTAAACAAACAACTAGTCCACGCAGGGACTATAAGCAAACATCATACCCACGCAGGGGTTAACGGAAAATAGACCCACGCAGGGGTCAAGATAAACACACATACATACCCACGCAGGGGCTTATATAAATACAGCAAATACAGGCCCACGCAGGGGCTTAATCAACAATTGGAAGGATTTAATGATCCTTCTTGTTCTTCCCTTTGATCAAACTTGCTAATCCTTGGAAGAAGGTCTGTCTCTCCCTACGGTCACGGTGGAAGCCTCACTCTACTTCATCCAACCTTTGTAGGATTTCCTCCCTTTCTGGGGGAGAAAACCGTGGTGGCTGCGATTGCGTCCTAATAATAGGCCTAGGAGGTATCGTGTACCCCTGAGTCGGGTAACCTACTCCCCATGGGTCTCCATAGGGTCCTTGGGGGTTGTAGTTCGCTGTTACCATGTAAGGGTCGGCCTCCGCGTAACCATAATTGTGGTGAGTCGGCGGCTCAAACGGGTTATATGCCATGGAACCCGTATATGCCGGAATTGGGTTGTCAAAACCCATTGGCGATGGTTGTGGCACAGCTGGGTTGGAGGGTCCACCCATTTGTGGGTCCTCCTGATGTGGCGGATAATGACTGCCACTAGACTGACGTGGGGAACTGAAATGGAAATCCCCTGCTCGTGACGACATGCGCGCACCAGTTCTCCTTCGCCTTGGCGGTTGCGGCGGTGCCGGCTGCACTGGCGGCGGTGGAGGCGGTGGCGTGACTGCCACGAATCTGGAATCCACAGAGGGATCTTGTTCCTGCTGTTGCTGCTGTTGCTGCTGATGAGGCGACGAATGGTGAGGAGGTGTATAATACCACTCGTGCCGGGTGAACATCGCCTGAAAGCTATCCGGACCAACATAGGGCGATCTGTGGAACGAAGATCCGTCGGAGATCTCTATCGGGTGGTTCGGAGTACCACTTGCAGGTTCGACGGGGTCCGTATCCTCGTCCATGTCATCCGCATTATCACCGGAGAAGTGATCGTCTGGCCCTAGTGGGTTGAAACCCACGGGTTCTTGCACGTAGCCTACCGGATTAAACCGGCCCCGAAAAACTAGGGTGGGGTCCCCGAAAGAATGATGAGACAGGGATCGTTGTAATGGTATGAAGGAAGGCTGAGGGTTGTTCGGCTCGTAGTCCGGTTGTGGCCCATACGGGTTTTGGACCGGAGGTGTCGAGCTATGTGAGACCGACCGTCTAGCCGGCTAAAATAGATTTCTTCTGTTTTGGCGTGGATCGTCACTCTCCGTGGTAGACGGAGCTAGGACATTTGAGGGTCCTGCCTCGTTATCATTGGGGGCGGTGATCGGCCCCTTTCCTCGTCCTCTTCTACGGAAAAATCTTGGAGGCATCTTTGTTAAGCCTGTCAAAATAGCATAAGATAACAATAACAAAATATAAAATTTAAAGGACAAAACAAAAACCGAAAAGGTGGAATTTGTCCTATGTTATATGTCTAGACTCGAAGGTTTAGATATGTGCAATTGTGTAACTGAGATTAAACACAAAAGGCTAGTGTTTAATTCACTCAGTGTTGGCTCTAATACCAACCTGTCACACCCCGATTTCCACGTGTCACTGGTGGGCCCGGTGGGGGAGTATCGTGACGTGGTTGGCAACATAATAGTCAAACAACACAATAATTATTATGCACAGCGGAAGCAAATTTAAAAAGATATAATACAACCGAATTTAATTATTGTAATATCAAGTATCACAATGTTCGATTGTTTATCCACAGAACGGATAGAAATAAAATATAAACAATGGTTCAACAGACTTCAGGCATCCTAAGCTTGCGAGACTTTTTATTGATGCTAAGGAGACAATCCAGCCAATTTCGTTTAGTACCTGCATTCAGACTTTTTGGGAAAATACGTCAGTTTACACTGGTAAATACAATCAACTGACTCATTTTGAAAAATGATTTAAAATTGGTTTGGATGCACATGGCATAAATATTTTTATAACTTGGGAGAATTATTTAATATTATAATCTTGTGAACGAATTACATGTTCCTTGTGCGTTCAGTAGCCCAGATCTTGTCCGGGTTAAAGATCAATAGAATCCTAACGGGTCTTTTATTAAGCTTAAGCTTAGACCGGCTAGTTTCAAAGATACGGTTCGTACGCACGATTAAGCGAAGACCGGATAGAATGTGATTTAGACCCGACAGGTTCAGAGACTTGTTTAATATGGGTCCTTCATGCACATTCTGGATTTTGAGATAAAACCGATAAGGTTTGACCCGTTTCGGCTAATTTATGTAAACTTGTTACATAAACCGAACCGTACGCGTAATAAGCGTAACGGGTATCCGTAAGAGCCATATACAGGTTTCCTAAGTTAATATGCTTCAAATCTGTTGTGACATCAGTAAGATGTCTTTCATTATGCCCGAAACGTGTTTAAACACAAACTAGGCCCCGTAGGGGTAGTTTGGTCATTTAAAAGTCTATAAAAGAGTTTAAGTAACAACCTGAGTTACAAGTCTGATGTAATCAGCAAAAATACATAATTTTCCAAGTTATATCAGTAGGTTAAAGCATGTATGTGAAATTTATCATTTTTAATCAAACTATGCCCCGTAGGGGTATTTTGGTAATTTCACATAAGCCGAAAAGCTCAAAACTGAAGTCTGAGTTTATCAACCTTTGCTTACTGTTAAAATATTATAATTTGTCTCATATATCAGTAGGTATCAACCCGGGTATGTCCAATATAATTTTAATACATACTTTGCGCTAAAAACGCTTATTAAGGCGATTAAAGGCCATTTCCGGGTTCGATACTTAAATCTGATATTTTTATATTTCCAGAAGGCTTAAAATAATTTATTTATCATATGTGATCAGTAGCAAAAGGTTTGGAGTCGTTTAGATATGTAAAACTCATTTTATGGCCCGTAAGGGCAAAACCGACAATTACCGGATTAAGCCTACGACTATGAGTTATGCTCAGTCTAAAATTAATTAAAAATCTTTAAAAATCCCAAAATAATATATTACATCAGTGAGTAAAATATTTGATATCAAAAAGTATGTTTAACTAGGCTATACGCTAATTATGCCGTTTAATTAACATAAAGCTTTAAATTTGCGACAATGAGCATAACTCTTAATCTACAAGTCAAACTGATGTCAAACTTTGCATACAAGTTTATACATCAGTAATTAAAGTTTCTACTCTTTTACATTCCCAAAAATCACGTTTTAAGGTAATAAGGGCATAACGGTCAACATATGAACAATTAACGGAAACATGCATATTAATTGGATAACTAATGAACCAAGGTGTAACATCACAGAGGGACATTCTAACATGTAACCTAGTCCAATTAAAGCTCTGAGGCATTTCCAAAACATGCCTAAACGGGTCAGAACTGAAAGTCAAAGTGAAAGTCAAACTATGTGACTTTCGGTTCCGAACCGGGTATTTACAGGAATTTGTCGGGTTGAACATGTTTAGACATGTTCTTACACTTATTACTAAGTTATAACAATGATCAAACAGGTTGTATATGATCTATAATGTTAATTATGCATAAATGGCATTTTAAGTATCCTGTTGACTTTTTATAAACTAGTTTGACCCGACTTTTGACCTGGTTAGAGTGGTAATCAGGGGGAACCCTTTTGAGGGTTTATTACCCACATAAATACCAACTTATATCTACTTTTAATTTGAGATATGACTGAGCCCTTGTTGACTAATCTCGAAGTCAAACCGTAATTACGACGGTTTGACTTTTAGCTAATTAACCAAGCTAAACACAATTAAAGAAAGACTAGCAGACTTACAAGAGTCCTAGGCACGAGATATGATCAGTTGAGGCTGCTTGGGAGCTCCAGAATTGATCAGGTATGCAATTGAAGGTGTGAGGAATGTTTGTGAACTTGAAGGCCTTTTATAGTGGATTAAACACCACAATTTGTTGACACTTGGGGTCTACAACTCACCACAATTGTTCTACACATGTCCCTCAGTGCCTAGAATAGTTTAGGGGTCGCCCACCATGCATAAAGATCGGTTAAAAGTCGAAATTCCGCGAAAACAGGAGCCTGGTCGAGTTTTCTGGTTCTGGGCGCCTGACGCGGCCCGCCTCAAGTTCTGTTAATGTCCACGCGGGCCGCATGGCCCTTCTGATCAGCCAAAAACGTTTTCTTGATGTTGCATCACACCCCTTGGCTCTTCCGAAAGGTCAATTGAGCTAGAAACTTGCAATTTGACCCCTTATAATATACCCACAAGGACTTTAGGACTTATACCCACTTTGCCAAGTCCCTGGACACTTCCGGTTAACCCGAAAAGTCATAACTTTCAATGTTTATGCTTTAACCCCTCGCACACGAATTTGATCATAACTTTCTCATACGATAACGAAACTTTATGAAATTTATATCGCGCATTCTAGTGAGTATAATTAACATTTACAAAGCTTCGGGTTTGTCAAAAGGTCACTCAGAGGTATATCTTTAAACATGTTGACACATTTAACCCCTGTAGTTTGAAATCTCTCACTTTTAGCTTCGTATGATCCATGATTTATTCGTTTGATATTATAATCATCATGTAGGGTTATTATGAAGTATATTTATTCACTGTTGACATTTAGAACTCGTAAAATCACATACTTTCCATGTTTGTCAACTTTAGTCCTTTTATAACATTCTTTCACACGTTCAAACTTTATGACACGTGTCAACACATTATAGGACGTGAATTTTCGAGGTGTTACATCCTCACCCCCTTAAAATAAATCTCGACCCGAGATTTACTGAAATAAGTAAGGGTACTTTTCTTTCATGGTGGATTCAACTTCCCACGTGTATTCGGGACCTCTTCGAGCATCCCATTTGACCTTTACAATAGGTACGTGCTTCCTTCAAAGCTTCTTTAGCCGTCGATCTTCAATCGACAAAGGTTTTTCCACAAACTTTAAGCTCTCATCTATATGCACATCTGTATGTGGTATTACCAGTGATTCATCAGCGAAACACTTTTTCAGATTGCAGATGTGGAACACATTGTGAATTCCACTGAGCTCTTCTGGTAAGTTTAACTTATAGGCAACCGACCCGACACGTTCGATAACCTCGAAAGGTCCTATGTATCTCGGGCTTAGCTTGCCTTTCTTACCAAACCGCATCACTCCCTTCCAGGGTGACACTTTAAGTAGGACTTTGTCACCTACTTCGAAGTGAAAATCCTTACGCTTAGGATCAGCGTAACTCTTCTGCCTATCCTGGGCAGCTTTGAGACGGTCACGAATCTGGACAATCTTGTCCGTCGTTTCGAACACGATCTCTGGTCCTGATAACTGGACATCTCCAACTTCCGCCCAACAAACGGGCGATCTACACTTTCTACCGTATAATGCCTCGAAAGGCACAGCCTTAATGCTGGTATGGTAGCTATTGTTGTAGGAGAATTCGATTAATGGTAGGTTCTTATCCCAACTACCACCCAAATCGATCGCACATGCACGTATCATGTCTTCCAACGTTTGAATAGTACGCTCACTCTGACCGTCAGTCTGAGGATGATAAGCCGTACTAAAATTCAAACGTGTGCCCAAAGATTGTTGGAAACTCTTCCAAAAATGTGATGTGTATCTAGTATCTCTATCAGAGATAATAGCCACAGGTATGCCATGTAAGGCTACAATCTTATCAACGTATAACTGGGCTAACATATCGGAGCTATAAGTCTCCTTGATGGGTAAGAAATGAGCTGACTTAGTCAGTCTGTCAACTATAACCCATATTGTATCATTGCCTTTCCTTGTCTTTGGCAACTTGGTGATGAAATCCATCGTCACCATTTCCCACTTCCACGTAGGAAGTTCAGGCTGTTGCAGCAAGCCTGACGGCTTTTGATGCTCGGCTTTGACTTGCGCACATGTCAAGCATTTAGCTACATGGGTGGCCACAGAATTTTTCAAGCCAATCCACCAATAATTTGCCTTTAGATCCTGGTACATCTTATCAGCTCCAGGATGAACGGAGTATTTAGAACTATGGGCTTCTTGGAGGATGACATCTCGAAGTCCTCCATAAATTGGAACCCATATTCGTCCATTTAATCGTAAAATTTCGTCCTTGCTAAGAGTTAACTGCTCCTCAGTTACTCCTAGCTTTTCATTAGGATAGTTAGCTTCTAACACAGCTTCCTTCTGTGCAGCTAACAACCTTTCAATCAAATTATTCTTTATCTCCATGCGCTTGGCATTGATTCGGATGGGTTTCACCCTCTCCTTTCGACTCAAGGCATCGGCGACTACATTCGCCTTGCCGGGATGGTACTTGATTTCACAATCATAATCATTCAAAGTTTCCATCCAATGACGTTGCCTCATGTTTAACTCTTTCTGATTAAACAGATGCTGGAGGCTCTTGTGATCAGAATAGATCACACGCTTGATTCCATAAAGATAGTGCCTCCACAGTTTTAGTGCGAATACAACGGCACCCAACTCCAAATCGTGGGTGGTGTAATTCTTTTCGTGCACCTTTAACTGTCGTGATGCATAGGCAATAACCTTGCCTTTCTGCATAAGCACACACCTCATGCCGGTGTGTGAAGCATCGCAGTAAACCACGAATTCTTCAGTGCCTTCAGGTAATGTCAGCACAGGAGCGTTGCTCAACTTCTGTTTCAAAATATCAAAGGACTCTTGCTGCTTAGGGCCCCAAACAACTTCTGTTTCAAAATATCAAAGGACTCTTGCTGCCTAGTCTACGAATAGGGTTGATTGGTCAAGAGTAGGTTAGCCAGCTGGACACCACGTGGATCCGGAACACTTATCCGGTCAACCACGTCTTGACGCGGCCTGCGTAAGACATGTCTTGTCTTTTACGCGGCCCGCCTGGGAACCAGAAATTTGTTTTTCTTGATTTTTAATATGGTTTAGGGTTTCAGGGGTCCGAGTTTATACTTACGGGTATTTTTAGGACAATTTTGAGAGTCCTTACATTCTCCCCACCTTATTTAAAATCTCGTCCTCGAGATTCATTGGAATAAATGAGGATACTTTCGCTTGATCTCTGATTCCAGCTCCCAAGTGTATTCAGGTCCTCTCTTTGAATCCCACTTGACCTTGACAAGTACTAACCGTTTGTGTTTGAGAAATTTCACCTTTCTGTCTTCTATCTGAAGAGGTTTCTCAACAAATTTTAACTTTTCGTTTACCTTTATATCTTGAAGAGGTACTACCAAGGATTCATCTGATAGACATTTCTTGAGATTGGATACATGAAATACGTCATGTACTCCAGCTAATTCTTCTGGTAGTTGTAAACGATAAGCAACTGGTCCTATACGTTGGATCACTGAAAATGGTCCTACGTATCTTGGACTTAACTTTCCTTTCTTACCGAAGCGAACTATTCCTTTCCAAGGTGAAACTTTTAATAGTACTTTGTCTCCAATTTGAAATTCCAACGGCTTCCGTCTATTATCTGCATAACTCTTTTGACGATCTCGAGCCGTCTTTAATCTTTCCTTGATTTGAGTAATTTTGTCGGTAGTTTCTTGCACTATTTCAGGCCCTGACAATTGACTTTCTCCTATTTCTACCCAACAAACTGGAGTTCTGCACTTTCTTCCATACAGTACCTCAAATGGGGCAGTTTCAATGCTTGCATGATAACTATTATTATAGGAGAATTCAATTAATGGTAAGTGGTCATCCCAGTTTCCACCAAAATCTATCACACATGCTCTAAGCATGTCTTCCAGAGTTTGGATTGTCCTTTCACTTTGTCCATCTGTCTGAGGATGATATGCCGTACTTAAATTTAGTCGGGTTCCCATTGCTTCTTGGAAACTAGTCCAAAAATGGGAAGTAAAACGACTATCCCTATCTGATACAATGGAGAGTGGAACTACATGTAAGGATACTACTTCATCTACATACAACTTTGCCAACCTTTCCATACTAAAAGTTTCTTTCATAGGTAGAAAGTGAGCTGATTTGGTTAATTGATCCACAATTACCCAAATCGCATCATTACCTTTTCTGGTTTTGGGTAACTTAGTAACAAAATCCATTGTTATGAGTTCCCATTTCCATACAGGCATTTCTAATTGTTGTAGTAGACCTGAAGGTTTCTGGTGTTCTGCCTTAACTTGTGAACAAGTAAGACACTTAGAAACATATCGAGCTATGTCCTTTTTCATTCCTATCCACCAAAAGTTATTTCTTAAATCTTGGTACATTTTATTGTTTCCTGGGTGCATGGTATACCTAGATTTATGGGCTTCTTCTAAAATCTTATTTCTTAATTCTCCCTGCTTAGGTACCCAAATTATTCTTTTGTGGAATCTCCATATTACATCAGCTCCTAGTTCTAATTCTTTTATTCGTCCTTTCATTCCTTCAGCATCATCCTTGATTGCTGTTTCTTGAAAATGCTTTAGTTGTTCCATTAAATCTAACTATAGATTTAATCTAAGAGCACGAACCCGTCGTTTCTCATGGTACTTACGACTTAAGGCATCTGCAACTACATTTGCCTTTCCTTCGTGATACTGAATATCACAATCGTAGTCACTTAGGATTTCCATCCATCTTCTTTGCCTCATGTTTAACTCTTTTTGCCCAAATATATATCTTAAACTCTTGTGATCTGTATAGACAGTAAACTTACTTCCATACAGATAATGTCTCCAAATTTTAAGGGCAAAAATTATGGCGCCTAATTCTAAGTCATGAGTTATATAGTTTTCCTCGTGCTTTTTCAATTGCCTTGAAGCATACGCGATTACCTTCTTGCGTTGCATTAGTACACATCCTAATCCTAGTTTTGAAGCATCACAGTAAACTTCAAAATCTTCAGTTCCTTCTGGTAAGACTAAGATTGGGGCATTTGTTAATTTCTGCTTTAAGATCCTAAAGGCTTCTTCTTGTTTAGGTCCCCATTCAAACTTAACTTCTTTACAGGTTAGCTTAGTTAATGATACAGCTATTTTGGAAAAATCCTTAATAAACCGTCTATAGTATCCAGCTAAACCTATAAAACTTCTAATTTCCATTGCAGATTGCGAAACCTTCCATTTGGTAATTGCCTCTATCTTAGCAGGATCTACATGAATACCTTCGTGATTCACCATGTGACCTAAGAATTGCACTTCTTGCAGCCAAAATTCACACTTTGAGAATTTGGCGTAAAGCTTTTCCTTTCTTAACAAAATTAAGAGTGCATGCAAGTGCTGACAATGTTCTTCCTGATTCTTGGAATAAATAAGTATATCGTCAATGAAGACAATTACAAATTTATCCAAATACGGTTTACAGATTCTATTCATCATGTCCATGAATGCAGCTGGAGCATTTGTTAATCCAAAGGGCATGACTGTAAACTCGTAATGACCATACCTAGTTCTGAAAGCAGTTTTAGGTATGTCTTCTTCTTGTACCTTTAATTGATGGTATCCGGAGCGTAAATCGATCTTAGAAAAGTATCTAGCTCCTTGAAGTTGATCGAAAAGATCATCAATCCTAGGTAATGGGTATCGATTCTTAATTGTAACCTTATTTAATTCTCTATAATCAATACACATTCTCATCGAACCATCCTTCTTCTTTACAAACAACACTGGTGCTCCCCAAGGGGATGAACTAGGTTGTATGAAACCTTTACTTAGTAATTCATCTAATTGCTTTTTCAGTTCTAACATTTCTGTAGGTGCTAACCGATAAGGTGCCTTAGCTATCGGTGTAGTGCCTGGAATTAGATGAATTCTAAACTCTACTTCCCTATCTGGTGGTAATCCTGGTAACTCTTCTGGAAATACATCTGGGTATTCTGAAACTACAGGAATCTCCTTAAGTTCTTTACCCTTAGTACTAATGATTACTGAAATCATATATACTATTCCTTGCTTTCGTTCATAACTAGCAACTTTCATAACTGATATGAACTTCATGGGTTTATGTGGTTTATCTCCTGTAATTATGATTACTTCCCCAGTAGGTGCCTGAATCTCTATAGAATTTTTATCACAAAGGATTCGAGCATGGTTGGCTACTAACCAATCCATTCCTAACACAACATCGAACCCAGCTAGATTCATTGGTAATAGGTTTGCATGAAATTTTTAACCTGAAAGTTCTATATTTTCTTTTTGCAAAACCTTATCTATTTTAATAAAATTCTCATCTGCTGTTTCGACTGTAAAAATCTGCCTAAGGTTGGTTAAAGGTAAGTTAAGAGCTTGGCAGAATGAAGTATTTATAAAACTTTGGTTTGCACCAGAGTCAAATAATACTTTTGCATAAACGTTGTGAACTAAGAACGTACCAGCTATTACGTCAGGAATTAGCTCGGCTTCCTGAGTAGTTAACTGGAAGGCTCGAACATTCTTCTTGGTAGCTCCATCGGCCGGCTTGGCTTTGTTGTCTGCTGTTTTGACCAATTTAGGACATTTTGTTTTGAAATGCCCATTTTCTCCACAGTTATAGCAAATCCTGGTTTTCTTTCTGCAGTCTTCTTCGCGATGTCCTACAACTTTGCAAAAGTTGCAGGTTACATTACATCTTCCATAATGTTTCTTTTTGCAATTCCTGCAGAACGGCGGGGTTGAAGATTGCCCTGTTCCTCTTCTCCTGAAACTGCTATTATTACCCGTACGAAATCCTTGGGAAATTTTCTGAGCCAGTTCCTTTTTCCTGTTTTCATCTCTTGTGCGTACCAGTTCATCAGTTAGGGTGTAAGCTAATTCTACCGCATCGTCAATAGTACGAGGTCTCACAGCTTTAACGATATTGCGGATTTCGCTAATTAATCCCCAAATATAGCGAGAAATGAGTACCGGTTCTGGCGAAGCCGGTGTTGGTACCACTCTAGCATATTCAAAGAATGTCGAAGTATATCCGCGACCATCTACACCTATCATTCTATGATTTAAAAACTTATTTGCCATTTGATCTTTTTCATATTCGGGACAGAATTTTCTTTCTACAAGACTCTGAAATTCTTCCCAGTTCATGGCATAGGCCATATTACTTCCTTTGGCTTGAAGTACTGTATTCCACCATTCTAGCGCCCCTTCTTTAAAAAGATTTGAAGCATACATGACCTTATCGTCCTTGGCACATTTACTTATTGTAATTACTGCCTCGGTTTTCTCTAACCAACGCAGTGCCGCAGTCGCTTCTTCATTGCCTGCAAATTCAGCGGGTTTACAGGCAAGAAATTCTTTGTAAGTGCAACCAGGCATTGCAGCTTTCATTTTCTTAGGGAGCGGAGCCTGCCGTGGTTCAATATTATGATTAGTATGATTACCGCCTCCGTTTACGCTATTACTGAAGTTATATTCAGAAATACGTTTTCTAGGAATGATTTGTTGAGGTTCAACAGGTTTCTGGGTAGCAGCAAGGATTGCTGGAATAGCATTGGCTATCCCTTGAGCAACGATGTTTTCTATATCTTGCCTAGTCATAAATTGATCCTCCGGATGTTGCTCAGATTGGTTAACCTCATTAACTGTTTCATTATTTTCATTTTCCATCTGATAATTAATATATATAATTTATTAGTATCGAATAAATAACAATCGTACACAAAACAATCATACAATTTTCATAACACACATATAGCCAAAACTATCGATTTCTCGATTCCCATTTTTATATTTTATAATATGCATCAATACACACCATTTATCTTACAAAGTTTTATTTGTAGTTATTTTACAAAATTATAGTTTACTTTTATTATTATACAACCCCAGTTTCATAACCCTACTATCCCTTGTCAGTTGGTATTTCAGTAACGACGTTCCCTCTCGTCGTATTCCCAGGAGATCTGTTCTCCTACTTCCCTGATCCTATTTCCTGCATCCACTAGCTCCTCGCCAAAATGACGGAGTTCAGCTAGATTTTCATTGCTCATGGGTGGATTTGGTATAGGTTCCGGGTCGAATTGAGGGAGAAAGGTGTAAGGATTGTTAAACAGGTTTTGGAACTGCCAATCATTAGTCCACCACTCGTCCATTCCTAGAGGTTGGGTGTGGATTATAGGTTCTGGGATTGCTGGTTCCAAGTTCATTGGAAGTTGATTTTCAGCAGGATAAGGGTAGAAATTATTATTGACAGGCCTGACGATATCACAGCTTGCCAATGCGCGATCCAATTCATCCTGAAATGGTAACTCCTCAACTTGTCTAGAGCTTTCCCCAATTTCCATCTGGGTTTGCCTAGAACCTTCCCCAAACTCCATTTATGTCTACCTAGAACCTTCCCTGACTTCAATCCCCTTTCCTTTATCTAAGGGATTTTTTATCTTGGGAATCTTCCTAGTTGCGGGTTTCCTCCTGCGCACACGCCTCCATCCTACAAATCTTCTCCTTTTCTTAGGCTTGGGTTTCTCCGGAGGTGGAGCGTTGAATTCCATAGGTTCTTCTATATCTGGTATGTAACCAGTAAAATCTCTAGAAACCTCTATTTTCATCGGATAGAGATTTAGATTTTGAAGGACTTCAAACAAGTCATTCATGCTGTTTAACATATATGTAAAATACACAAAAATTGCTAAGTTAAAATTTTATAACAAAATTTCATAGATAACCTTTAAATATTCTTGTCTACCGTGTGACTAATACAATACAAAGGACAACTGATAATTAAAATATATTAAGGTTTACTGTAAACTTATTTATTTACTGGATAAGGTTTCTGGCTTGGAAATGATAAGGGTGCTAAAACTTGAGTCAGAGTATTTAAAGATTTGCATTTACTGCTACAGTGGCTAACATATAGAGATCTGTCCATTTTTCATATAACTTGTCTTCCCATGGTGGGTTACTACCTAGTTCTTGGGTTTTCTGATTAACTCTCTTTTCTTGGGATTTCTTTAATTTCTCCTGACTTTTCCTAATAATCAAACTTCTTTTATTAGGAGAAAGTGGTTCCTCGTAGTGTGCTTTTCGAACAAATATTCCTTCATCAATATCTGTTGGGTATTTTGAGGAATTTGTTTGGGATGAACTTCCCTTCTCTTTTGATAACCTATCTAATTTAAGATAGATGTTTGAAAGCATTTGCTTACCCATACTGTAAACAAATATTCAAATAATAAAACACGTAATCACAAAATGACAATCAAGAAAATTAAGTATTTCTAAATACTTAATAGGCTTAAATCAGTGGCTCTGATACCACATTTTTCTGTCACGGCCCCCGACCCGATTTGACCCGTTTTAGGAGCCGCGGGACAGAAAATCCCGGGGTATTTATTAACAGCGGAAGATTTTAACAGGATCTTTTTAAAACTGAAATTTCCCGATTATTTTATTGCACAATTCGGGATAAAACCCGGTAGTTTACAATCATATGATTTCACTGAGAAATCTTTATTTTACAAAACATGTTTCTTTATTTTATATTGAGCCACTTCCTTAAGCTTGTAGTGCTTCGCGGCACTATTCCTGGATCACAACAGATCACCTGAAACATGTTTGAAAAAGTTTTGTCAGCGGGAAATACTGGTGAATCATTCTTTTTACTAAACCGACACGTTTGTTATAATTTACAGTATTAAGAGCGATTACAATGTTTCCATATATCAACCAACTACACACAGTATTTGTCACTCGAACATCCATTGGTAACCTCAGAGTCCAATGGTGTCTGTGACTATGGTCATATCACCCCTTGGCTAACTCGTTGTCCAATGGTGAAGTTTATCAAGTAATATATACAAAACCCCACATACCGGCTGTAATTTGGTGACTACAAAGACTTAATCCCTGTAATTATAACCTTGAAAATAAACATGATTTTTGAAATCAAATTTGATAAAAAGAGAATGACTCACATTACAGATTTATATTGGGCAGAGCTTAGCCTACTGATTAGCCTTTTTAACCTAAATTTAATAACATGCACACGAACTCGGTTAGTAACTAATACAGCATTTACGATAACTCACGAGATTAAACCTTCACAACTAATGACAAAGTGCGATACTTAAACATCCATCGTATTCACGACGAATGACAAAGCATAAACCCTAATGTGGGCAGCACTTAAACATCCATTGGATAGTTTAATCGATCGGACATTGAATCGTAGCAGCGATCGAGTTAATACCCGGTATCGGAGCAGTACCTCGCAAAATTGAAAGTAATTTTGACTTCAGAGTAACAAGAATTCGTTTTTGAACTTTGTTTTCGACACCAACAGACTGTGCATGCAACGAGCTATTTATAGCTGATTTTGAGGTTTCACGCGGCCTGCGTAAACCCAAGGTTAACACTTACGCGGCCCACGAGGTTGCCTAGTCTACGAATAGGGTTGATTGGTCAAGAGTAGGTTAGCCAGCTGGACACCACGTGGATCCGGAACACTTATCTGGTCAACCACGTCTTGACGCGGCCCGCGTAAGACATGTCTTGTCTTTTACGCGGCCCGCCTGGGAACCAGAAATTTGTTTTTCTTGATTTTTAATATGGTTTAGGGTTTTAGGGGTCCGGGTTTATACTTACGGGTATTTTTAGGACAATTTTGAGAGTCCTTACATTGAACTCACTAGGTTTAGAATTCGTGTGTATGCATATTTCGAAAAATACGCTTGTTTGAAAAACCGGTATAAGACATAAGCTTTTCGTAAACCATTTGTGTTTGTTAAAACTTGCTTGTAACATGGTTTAGAAATATGTAGTTCTTGTATGCTTTGCAAAAAGTGCATGTCTTTCCACCCCAAAAACATTTAGAAAAATGTAAAACCGTGAAAAGGTGGGGTTATGAACTCACCTGAATATTCCTGTGCAAAGCTAGCTAAATACGACTTCGCGATGTCGTTTCCAAGACGTGACTCGCTATCGTGCATTCTACAATATTCCTAACACAGAATATCTTATAAGTTTCTAATCAAAAGCGGTAACTAAACCACGTGTTACCGAGCTCTACCGAATCGTTGATCGAACGATTCGACGGTAAGTTATTAACTTAATGACACGGTTAAGTTATGCTTGTTAAGTTTCGTTTACTAAGTCTAGAAGTACTTAGTTTTTGAGAAATTCGAATATATAAATATTTATAAAAATATAAATATATCGATTGGATAGTGTTTGTCGTTGTGGGAAGTCGTATGTGTATGTGACGAGTGTTTTATGAAAAGAATATATAATAAACTCGTATTATATATCGTATGCCGTTTGAGGCGTTTGAAATAAATATAAAAGCTTATATTTATTTTACAAAAGGATTCATCAAGTCGTTGCATAAATATATACTATATTTATTTTATAAAAGAATCCGAATTGTTTAATATTTAAAATAAATCTATCTTTATTTTCATAAAGAGAAGTCGTGTTGTTTGTCGTTTGGAAATAAATATACAACTATATTTATTTTTATGAAAGAGTTAGGGTTGTCTGATATTTAAAATAAATATACAAACTATATTTATTTTAATAAAAGAATCGTCGTTTCGTAAGTTGTAAAGTGTCGTTGTAAATAATTATTCATTCGTGTTTATTAAAGTTTCTCGGATACAAAAAGTTGCGTCTTTTAATAAAACGCGTTAGTTTTAAAGGATTTTCTGGAAAATCGAGCAGAGTTTCCTCTATTTTTGGACGGCCTGACAGCACAAGTTGTCGTTATTTATCAAGATTCAATCAATATCAAATCATCAATATAAATAATCTTCGTAAAAACGACAAAATGTAAACTAAACACTAATCCGAATCGGTTCGAGCTCGTTTCACGGAATAAATAAAAACTTTGTAATTAACGTGAATAATTATTCGTTCTAAATATTTTATTGAATCTTCATGTCGAAACGCCAAAAGAAGTTGGCTGAGTTGACCGAGTCAACTGAGTTGACTCGCTGAGTTGACCGGCTGACTTTGTTGACCGGGTTTGACCCGAAACCGATACGCGACCCGAACCACACCGCATCCTGCACCCGAAATCAAACCGTCTGACCCGGTGTTGACCGGTTGTTGTTGACTGAGTTGACTCGGCTTGACCGAGTCAACCGAGTTGAACCAAACTTTGACCCGAACACCGAACCCGAACCGAGCATCGCACCAGATCTGACCGTTTTGACCGCTTGTGACCCGAATCTCTGAACCAAAAACTCACTTGCTGAATCGAAACCTGGACAGGAGCGAGTTTAACCCGAAACCCGAACCAAGCTTAACCCGTAACTTGAACTGAATGTGGAACTTACCAAATCTTGAGCCAAACATCACCACCACCACTATTACCAGTGAGACTCATTGGTCCGAAGCACAGACCGCCGGATAAAGACAAGGACCACCGGTCCGAGACGCAACCGCCGCTCACTCTCTTCAGCTTCTTTCTCTCCGTCTCGTCTCTCTCTTTCTCCACCACTCCTCTCGTGCTCGAACCTATCACCGGCACCACCCACCACAGTGCTGCCGCCTGTGGTGGTGGTGGTGTTGCTGCTGCTGATATCCGCCACCACCAAAACGATGGTGGTGGCCGGCGGTATAAGAGAAGACGGGGGGGTTGGTATGTGAGTAGATTTGTGTTTTGGAAGATGAACTTCCTTTGGTGTTGCAGGTAGGTATCGAGAGGGAGAGGAGGCAAGGAAAATGAGTGTGGTGTGTGTGTGTTTAGGTTAGTATGCAGACAAAGGGAGGTTCAAGATTGGGTATTAATAGAGTGGGAAGTGTTTATTTCCTTTTGAGTATACAAATTGTATTTAAGTTAGTTGTTTTTCCCTTGAATCAAGATCTCCTGAAGAGATTTGAATATCTTGTAGAGATTGGCAAATCTTGAGTAGATTTTATGAAGATCTTATAGAGATTTTATAAGATCTTGTACAGATTATGTAGTAAAACTGCTAATATATTACGTGCAGGTTTAGGCTTGTGGGTTTTGGGCTTGGGCCCAGGGCCCACAAGCTCATCTCATGTGTAAGTGGCTCGTAATTCCTACGAGACCCGATATCGCGACCCAAACTCCATAAGCATAAAATATTCGTGTAACATCCATATTTTTTGGTGTCATCAGTATTTTGTATGGTATCAGTCCGTTGTCACGTAATATTTAGCAGATTTTCCGTAAATCACCACACGCGCACTGTATAGCTGAACAAACGTTCCTGGGGCACTCCAAGGGCCTGGTTAAGTTAATTAGCGTCGTAAACATGATTTATTATCGCGTAATCACCTGTTAATCACGTAATTAAGGGCGTAAATTACCGGTTGTCACAGTTATCCTGCCATCTTTCATTTCCTGCACTTTTAAGACCTGTTAACAATGGACACCCTTTGCCAACCCAAGTGGACGGGCCACGTTTTGCTGGTAGAAACTTGGGTTGGCAATTTTGACAACCTTTCAAAGGTTTAACTTTTGGTGAATAAATAAAACTTTAATCTTCTGGCTATTTCTTGTGTTGTTATTCTGTATATATTTTATCCTTCAATAGTTGTGATATACTTTGTTTGAACTCATAAGTAAAGAATAAAGGTTTAATAAATCATGTCAAAAAGTTTTAGGATATGATCAAGGATCAAATATCCTATAATTGATCAATTCAAAAAAGCAGTATAGTTCAAGGATCATGTGTCCTGTTGTCAAAGGATAAGGGTCACTGATATAAATAATGAATAAAATTAAAATGATCAAGGATCATACCTGAGAATCCAAGTTAGGATCCTAAATCTTAAACATTCATAATCAGGATAACCAAAAGACAAACCTTAGTAAAAGGTAAGGATCAAGGATCCTTGGCTGTGTGACTTCAAAAACCTGAAATGGAACATAACTTGGGACTAAGCCATTATAAGAAAAGAGTTAGCAACTGGGGACAAGCCCAACAATTCTGGGGACAAGCCCAATATACTGGGGACAAGCCCAAAAAACTGGGGACAAGCCCGAAAACCTGGGGACAAGCCCAAAGGATCTTGTGTAAACTGGAGTATGGCCCTCACTGGCGACTATCCAAACTTAGTGACATGAAAATGCCAAAACCTTAGCTAACGTGAAAACGTTAGAAACCTTAGGAACGGATGTATGGTACGTCTACCATTATACGTAGGATCCCGGATACAGCCAGTACAATAAAATTGTCAGCCCCTAAAGCGAGTACTGGTCCCATTGCCATGAACTGTACCAGGATCATCGTGCGCTGCTGGCGATACTGGGGACAAGCCCAAAAAACTGGGGTCAAGCCCAAATAACTGGATACTTCTGTAGATACTCAACCCTTTGTCAAGGATATATGAACCTTCTGCAAAACTCAGAATTAAGTGAAAGAAGGATAAAGGATCCAGGATCCTTTTCCTTGTATATAGGATAATTAAAGAATTAAATAGTTTGAGATTAGATCATTTCCAAAATGAGAATCATCCATCCTCGGGGGATCCTTCGAGGATATCGGTCATGAAAGTAGTTGAGGATCCTGGATCCTTTCTACATGAAATATTTCTTCAGGTGAACAGCATTCCAAGCTCTTGGTAGCAAATCACCTTCCATTGTTAGCAATCGATATGCCCCCTTTCCTGCTTCAGCTTCAATTAGGTAGGGGCCTTCCCACTTTGGTGCCAATTTTCCGTCAGCATGATTTGTGGTATTCTTAAATGCTTTCCTTAATATCATATCACCAACTTGGAATTTCCTGATCCTAACATTCTTATTGTAGGCTCCAGCCATCCTTTGTTGATAACTAGCCATCCTTATCCTTGCCAAATCCCTGAGTTCTTCTATAGTATCCAAGTCTTGAAATAAGTTTTCAGCATTTCCTTCAGGATCACGAATGCTTGTTCTTGAAGTAGGAACCACCATCTCTGTAGGGATCACTGATTCTGCCCCAAATACCAAAGAAAATGGAGTTTGGCCAGTAGCATTCTTGGGAGTTGTCCTATCAGCCCATAGTACATAAGGTAGTTCTTCTGCCCACTTTCCTTTCTTGGATCCAAGCTTTTTCTTCAAGTTGTTGATGATGATCTTGTTGGATGATTCTGCCTGACCATTAGCTTGTGGGTGGACTGGTGGACTGGTGTTGATGTTATCATCTTAATCCCCCAGCTGTCACAAAAGTTAGTAGTTCTACTCCTAATAAATTGGGATCCATTATCACAAACAATTTCAGAAGGGATACCAAATCTAGTAATAATGTTTCTTTTGATAAAGGATATCACTTCTTTTTCTCTGACTTGAGCAAAGGCTTCAGCTTCTATCCATTTAGAGAAATAATCAGTCATGGCTAGCATGAATACCTTTCCTCCTGGTGCTTTGGGAAGTTTACCAACTATATCCATTCCCCATCTCATGAATGGCCAAGAAGAGGATATAGGATGCAAGTGCTCTGCTGGTTGGTGAAGGATGTTACTATGTCTCTGACAAGGATCACACTTTCCGGCATAATCCACAGCATCCTTCTTCATAGTAGGCCAATAGTATCCTGTCCTCAGGATCCTTGAGAATAATGCCCTGCCCCCAGTGTGGTTTCCACAATCTCCTTCATGAAAATCCTTTAGGACTTGTTGGATTTTAGGATCCTCTATGCATCTTAGATATGGACCTGTAAGAGATCGTTTATATAACATGTTATTCAATATTGTGAATTGAGATACCTTGATTTTGAAAGCCCTGAGGTTTTCTCCTGTAGGAATCTCTCCATGTTGTATGTATCTCATGATTGGAAGGATCCATGATCCTGAACGAGATTGTGTATCATCACTAGGGATGATTGCAGAATCCTCTCCTATCTCCATAGCTACATGATCCTCAATAGCAGGGGTTAGGATATGGATAATAGGGATCTTGGTATCCTCTGGAATCTTCAAGGATGATCCTAGATTGGCCAATGCATCAGCCTCTGCATTCTCTTCTCTGGGTACCTGCGTCAAACTAAAGGAAACAAAAGAAAGTGCCAATTCTTTGACTATCTCTAAATATTTGATTAGCTTTTCACCTTTAACAGCATAGGATCCATTAAAGTGATTAGTAATTAATAATGAATCTACATGTACCTCAAGATACCTGATCCTCATATGCTTGGCAATTTGTAAACCAGTTATCAAGGCCTCATACTCAGCCTCATTATTAGTAGTTTGAAACTCACAAGCTATGGAGTGGGGTATTATGTCCCCCTGTGGCGATTTTAGTGGTATTCCAAGTCCTGTTCCTTTGACATTAGAAGCTCCATCAGTGAAGAGTATCCAAGGATCCTTAGTTTCTTCAAGCTGTTGAACTTCTAACTCAGCTTCCTTTTGCAAGTCACTACTGAAATCTGCCACAAAGTCAGCTAAGGCTTGGGATTTAATGGCAGTTCTAGGCTCATATCTTATATCATAAGCACTAAGCTTCACTGCCCACTTAACCATCCTTCCTGACATTTCAGGTTTCCTGAGAACATTCTTAATTGGAAAGTTAGTCTTAACAATAATGGCATGAGTTTCAAAATAATGTCTTAATTTAGTAGATGCCATAATTAATGCAAGGATAAGTTTTTCTAAATGTGAATACCTGGATTCAGCATCAAGCAAACTTTTACTTACATAATAAACAGGATGTTGTGTACCTTGGTGATCCTTAACAAGGACTGCACTTACTGCTTTGGAGGATACCGCCAAATATAAGGATAATATATCCCCTTTTTCTGGTTTCATCAAGGCATGAGCTGAGGATAGGTAATCCTTAAGAGCTTTGAGAGCATTTTCATGCTTTTCAGTCCATTCAAATTTCTTGTTCTTTCTCAAAATGTCATAGAATTCCTTGCATTTTTCTGATGACTTGGATATGAACCTGTTCAAGGCTTCGATCCTGCCTGTCAATCTTTGCACATCCTTGGCATTGGCAGGAGATTTGATATTCACAATAGCCTTAATTTGCTCTGGACTTGCTTCAATGCCTCTTTTTGTCACCATATAGCCTAGGAATTTACCTGCTTTAACACCAAAGTGACACTTGGAAGGATTTAGTTTCATATTAAACTTATCAAGGATATTGAATGCATCCTCCAAGTCTCTAAGGTGATCCTCAGCTTTCTTAGACTTAACCACCATGTCATCTATATAGACTTCCATAGTGTGTCCAATTTGTTCCTTGAACATCATATTGACTAGCCTTTGATAAGTAGCACATGCATTTCTTAGTCCAAATGGCATAGCAATATAACAATATATACCTGTTGGGGTCATAAAAGTTGTATCCTCTTGATCAGATGGTTCCATCTGAATTTGTTGAAATCCAGATGAAGCATCCATAAAAGTCAACAACTCATGACCCGCGGTAGCATCCACCATGGAGTCAATGTGGGGTAGTGGGAAAGGATCCTTGGGACATGCCTTGTTTAAATCAGTGAAATCGACACATACCCTCCACTTTCCATTTTTATTTTGAACAACCACCACATTGGCTAACCACCTTGGATACTTGACCTCTCTTATCATACCTGCTCAGAGTAATTTATCTACTTCTTCCTGGATAATAGCGTTCCTTTCAGGTGCAAACTTCCTCCTTTTTTGATGAATTGGCTTGAATGACCTGTCAATGCCAAGTTTATGAGTAATTATATCTTTAGATATACCTGTCATGTCCTCATGCTTCCAGGCATAGGTAGTTTTTCTCCTTTTAAGGAAGGATACTAGATCCTGTTCAATGTTGCTAAGGATCCCTGATCCTATGAAGACTATGGATTCAGGATCATGAGGATCCATAAGGATTTCTTTCACATCCTGTTCTCTTGCCTCCAAGACATCTCTTGGAGGATGCTTTAATTGCTATTGCTCCCTTGGTCTTGAGGCTGGCTTCATTGATGACGTGTAGCAATTCTTAGCTTCTTGTTGATCACTCTCAATTTTCACCACTCCCCATGGACTAGGAAGCTTCACACATTGATGATCGGTAGATGGGACTGCCTTCATGTCATGTATCCATGGCCTGCCAAGGATAACATTACAACAGGATAAGCAATCTATAACACAAAATTTTTTATAAGAATGGAGTCCTTCAATATAGATGGGGAGTTTGATGTCCCCCAATGTATTCTTGGTTTTTCCGCTGAATCCCACAAGAACTGAGGATCTTGGGACAATGTCTGATTCAGGAATGTTCATTTTCTTGAGGACATCAAGATGAATGATGTTCACCGAGCTTCCTCCATCGATTAGGGTCCTGCGAACAAAGTGGTTAGATATAAACAAAGTAATAACAAGACCATCATGATGAGGATCCTGAACATCAACACGATCATCCTCATCAAAAGTTATAATTTTATCATTGGTAACAGTGGAGGTTCGAATGGGTCTATCTCCATTATCCATCTTGGTCTCCTTGGCATGTCTTTTGGCTGCTGAAAAGGAAGTACCACAAATGTCTGATCCACCGGATATGAAGTTTATAACTTGTGCATCTGCTGGAGGAGCAGGAGCTCTTTCTGGGATCATCTCAGGATCCTAGGTCCTTGACTTCTTTCTTCCCAAAAGTTCCTTTAAATGCCCCTTGCTTAACAAGTAACCAATTTCTTTTCTAAGTGCAATACACTCCTCAGTGAGATGTCTGAAATCCTCATGATATGCACACCATTTGGATTTGTCTTTTGTTGCAGCTGGTTTATCACTTTTCCTTGGCCACCTAACTTTCTCACCTAAATTCTGCATTGCAAGAATTAGTTCATTGTTATCAACAGAAAAACAGTATTCAGAAATGGGAGGATAATCCTCATCATCCTCTTCTTGTTCTACTGCATGCACATTCTGGTTGACAGACTTGTTGTAGGACTTGAACTTGTTGTTCTTGGAGTAGGATCCTTGCTTTTCCTGTTTCGAGGATCCTGCCAGTCTTTCCTGGATCCTTTTATCATCCTCTAATCGGATGAATCTAAGGGCCCTGGTTCTCACTTCATCAAGATTCCTGCATGGGGTCATAACAAGATCATCGTAGAACAATGAATCCCTAAGTAAACCCATTTTAAAGGCTTCCACAGTCGTAGCTATATCCAGGTTAGGGATATCTAAGGATTCTTTACTAAACTTAGTGATGTAATCTCTAAGTGATTCATTTTGACCTTGTGTTACCCTATATAAATCACTAGTTAAACGTTCAAATTTTCTACTACATGAGAATTGACTATTAAACAGATTAACTAGATTAGCAAATGAAGTAATAGAGTAAGGGGGAAGACTTAGCAGCCATTTAAGAGCTGATCCTGTGAGTGTGGATCCAAAACCCTTGCATAGACATGCTTCCTTTAACCTCTCAGGAATTGGATTGATCTCCATCCTCTCTCTGTATTGAGCTACATGTTCCTCTGGATCCGTCGAACCATCATACAGCTTCATAGTTGGTATCTGGAACCTTTTGGGTATCTCAGCATCACAAATAGGTGGTGCAAAACGAGATATCCTATGGCTACCATCTGCGATTTCAGGAATGGGCTTAACCACCCCTGGAACGCTGGATATCATATCCTTCAGTTTATGTAACTCCCTAGCCATAGCTTGACTGATACCTGTATCCTGCATAAAGCCATGGCTAGTGTTGTAAGAATTATTCAAAGTGTTACCTCCCGGAGGATTCAAGTTTGGAATCCCAGATGTGAATCCATATTGATGAGATTCTGGTATGATGGAAGGACCAGAAGTAGAAATGGTCTGCATTGGAATGAAGTCTCCCTGATGAACATCTGAACTTGAGGGTTGTATACTTCTTAAGAATCCTTGATCCTGAAAGATGTTGGATCGTTGAACCTGGAAGGAGGATCCTCGAACCTGAGAGGATCCTAAAACCTGAGAGGATCCTTGGACCTGGGAGGATCCTTGGACCTGAGAGGATCCTTGAACCTGAGAGGATCCTTGGACTGTGTGCGTCCCCAAATATCCTCCTGAGCTGACGAAGGATCCCTGATGCTGGAAAGAGGATCCCGAAGGCTGAAAACAGGATCCTGAAGGCTGAAAGTGAGACCTAAAGGCCTGACTCATAGTTGTTGTTCCATAACGCCTTCCCAATGGTTCACTCTGGTACTGAATATCCGGAGCTGCAGATTGCTGGGCGATTATAGCTGGAGTGTCGAAATCCAGTGACCTTGGTATCAGAGGAGAGTGATCCTCCCCCGATCTCTTCTGTTTCTTGATGTCACCAATTTCCCGGAGGATCCTTTCGTTGGTTTTGTCCTGCTCTTGTATGTGATCCCTCATCTGCAAAATCAAAGTAAAAATATCATTAGTAGTAGGATTAGAAGAAACAGAAGAAGTTGGTGGTTTTGGAAAAATGGGGCTTTGTCTCTTTGCAGCATTTTCAGCATTCTTCTGGGATCCAGAAGGTGGTGGAGGCAAAGGTGGAACGCCCTGTGAAGAAGTGTTTGCCGGCATTGAAATTGACGTGTTCTTCACTGAAGAAGCCATGTGGTTGAAGATGATGAACCAAAATGAACACAATGAGCAATTTTTTTCCGAAATGAAGCACCAATTGCCCCACGGTGGGCGCCAAACTGTTTTGGTCAAAAATCAAGCAAGGATAATGCAACCAAATCTTTTGTTGTGAGGTGTGATGCTTGAACAAATAAACAATTGAATGAGTAACTTGGAAAATGTAATGAACAAGTGACACAAGGATTTATACGAGGAAAAAGCCCTTGATCAAGAGTTGATCTCCGGCATAAAAAACCTCGGGTGATGGAAACTACCGATCACCAACTAAGATTAATCGAAAGGTTGTTACATCTCGGGATGATAACAAGCTTGTTACAAGGATCACTAGTGTGCAATGTGCAAAAAATGTATAAAATCGCCAAGTAAACTGCCGAGAGCTGTTCGAGAGTGTGTGTTTTTGCTAAATTAGCCAAGTGTTCTAACTCAAGCTTGTTATCCCCTATTTAAAATTAGAAATAACTAAACTAACTAATTATCCGCTAATCATGCTAGCTTCCCACGATCTCCATAACGTTCACAAGGGCCAAGCACGTGCGGAATATTGAGGGAATATGCTCCACGAATATCGGCAAGACCAAGTCCATGCAAATACTCCTGCAAAATAAGCTCACGCATAATGAAGACAATCGTTAGTATAAGGATAACAATAAGGATCCTGAATCCTGATCCTGCAACACCTACTGAGGATCCTTAATTCAAACAGAATTCATGATCCTGGCAGTACTTGAGGATCCGTGATCCTTAGGATTGGTAAATCCTCCCCTAACAGTTATTATGATGTAATTTTTTTTTAAAAAGTTACGTATAAAAAGTTATTGACGTTTAAAAAAGACGGGGGGAAGTTGCATGTGAATTAATGTTAGTTTCTTAATTTAAAAATGTTAAATTTACCTGTATACCCTTAATCTAGAAAATTAATATGTTTAATAGTAAACATTATTTACAATTTTGCCATTATGATCTTAACCATTAGATCAAATATCTAATGGTGTAGATTCTTTCTTACCTTTCTCACTAAAAAAACTTTTTTTACAGGAACCTCTACCTATATATATATATATATAGGGCAAGGATAAATCAAAAACCCACTCCAGTTGACTAAACCCTGAAAACTCATTAATCACCATTGATTAAGCATGATGGATGGCTAAGATTAATTTTGGGATATGTGTTGCTTTTTCTCCCTTTCTCTCAATATTTAAATATATATGATGTACTTGAAGGGTAAAATGGGAAAAGTCTACTTCTATATGTCAGATTTTTTATTTCTTTTTATGTAATTCTGTTTTTTTTCATTTTTATATAAATCAGATTTTTTGTTTCTTTTTTATATACATCTGTATTTTATTACATAAAAATGTAATATACATTTTTTAGTTATCAATTTATGCCACATTTCTATAACATAAAATATTACACAGAAACGTAACATATAATTTTTACATGATCAAATGCACTTTATTTTCTGTAACGGACATTATTTCTGTAACACAAAAAAATGTAACATGCATTTTTGCTTTGATTGATTGTTACATTTCTAACACAAAAAAAAATGTAACAGGCATTTTTTCTTTGATTGTTACATTTCGTAACTATGTTCAACATCAAACGTCTTTTGAAATCATCTTCAACATCTGAAACATCATCTCCAAAGTGTAGATTTCCAAACAAAGCTGAAAAAAAACATACTTATTCACCTTCTTGAACAAGATCTAAACAAATTTTACACAAAAATGATGCAATCAATAATAAAAACAACAGTCTAAAAAAGTGTACAACACACTTTATTTTCAGTAACGTGCATTATTTATGTAACACGAAAAAATGTAACATGCATTTTTTAATTATCAATTTATGCCAGAAACACAACACACTTTATTTTCAGTAACGTGCATTATTTATGTAACACGAAAAAATGTAACATGCATTTTTTAATTATCAATTTATGCCAGAAACACAACACACTTTATTTTCAGTAACGTGCATTATTTATGTAACACGAAAAAATGTAACATGCATTTTTTTAATAATAAAAAATTGCAGATCCACAAACCACAACAAAAAAACAAATTAAAAACATTCATCTTCTTGAACAAAAAACAAAGTTGCATATCTACAAAATACAAAAAAAAATGATAAATCAAGAAATTAAAAAATTGATAAATCAAGAAATTAAAAACATTCATCTTCTTGAACAAAAAAAAACAACATATCCAGAAAAAAGTTGCAGATCTACAAAATACAAAAAAATGAAGAACTACAAAACGCAAAACAATTGCAAATCTGGAAAAAAAAAACTGAAAACAAACATACTTATGGACCTCGAGGATCTTTGGGGTCATCTTCAACATCAAACCGGATCTGAAAATGAATTAGATCTTCAAGATCTGGATGAAGATCTTCAATTGTGTAAGATGAAAAACCCACTCCACTTGCCACCATCCTTCATCAAACTTCAACGATCACCACCCAGCTGCGACCATCCTTCATCAACAACCGCCAACATCAACCCACCTGCCACCTTCCTTCAACAACAACGACCGCCATCAATAGCCGCCATCAACCCCACCTTCCACCATCCTTCATCAACCTTCAACCGTCAATTTAAGCTATCCTCTTTTGTACATGAAAACCCCAAATTTCTATTTCGAACAAACCCTAACCTTCCACCAAATCTGCAACCACCATTGCAGATCTGGTTCCCGAAGAGAGAGATGGGAGATGGTGGAAAGAAAGAGGAAGAGTGATGTTTAATTCTGATTATTTCCGATCTGGATCCGGATCCGGCTGTGGGGATGAGAGTTTACGGCGGTGGTGGTGGTGTTGGAAGTAGGTTACGGCGGTGATGGTGGTGGTGGAAGGAGGAGGCGATGTTGATGGTAGAGAGATGGAGCAGAGAGTTGGAACATGGAAATGGGAGTTTTGTTTCAGATCTTAGATCTGGAATGAGGTAGAGAAGTTTTTTTATAAGTGTAGCCATTATAAATTCTAGAGAGAGAATATGTAAAAAAGTTGTCAGAATTCTCATAAAGGTACCTGTTACATTTTCAGGCTATGGTAAATTGACATAAATACCCCTCTCTTCAACTTTATTCATATGTGATGTGGCTGAATTGTAGCCACACATGTGGGTTTTCAGGGTTTAGTCAACTGGAGTGAGTTTTCTCCTTATAATTAGCCTATATATATATATATATATACTAGGCTAAAAATCCGTGTATTACACGGGCTATTTAATCTGTTTACTAAAATCAACATTATTTATCTACTCACTAAAACTGATAAGTTTGACCTGTTTACTAAAAGTGATGAGTTGACCCGTTTATTAAAGTAACACAGTGTGACCTATTTATTAAAAATGATAACCTTAACCAGATTTCTAAAAATGATGAATTTTATCCATTTATTAAATTAGCTCATTTTGACACGTTTACTAATAATGGTAACCTTAATATTTGGCTTGTTTACTAAGATTATCACCATTGATGACTTTCTCCCAACCTAGTTTCCCCAAATAAATTAAAGAAAAAGAAAATTTCTATTTTTCTCCACAGCCTGGTTGGCCAAGCAACCCAAGGTTGCAAAAGGTTGCACATGTTTTTTTTTTTTTTGCCACTTGTCAAAATTTGATTGGTTCCATCTTCTAATTTTCTATTTTTATTTTATTTTCTAACTATTAATTCCCCCAATAATTAAATTACTCAAATAATTTTTAATATTTAAACTTAATAACAAAACTAAATACACCGTATTTCCTAAAATAAATTTGTGAACATTACGATATAAATTTTATTAAAAAATGAGTTCGTTTAAAAAAATATATTTTCCAGTATATTATATATATTGATTGTTTAACTTTTTAATATTTTCCAGATCATTTGAAAAAATATATTTTCCAGTATATCACACTTCTGTTTTATTTTTTTTTTTTATTTTTTTTTTTGTGAACATACAGATATAAAATTTATAAAAACTGATATATTATTTTAATTGTTTTTTATCTAACACTATCTTATTTGCCACATGTGAACATTCTATTGTTCTGTTAGATTTTTTTGATAAAATTTCTTTTTTTATTTTTAATAACTTTTTATATTTAAAATAATAAAGTTTAAAAATATAAACATTTTTATTAGTTATAATAAATTTTATAGAATAAATTATAACCTAAGCCATATTTATTTAATAAAAAAATGGTTTAGGTTGGGTTGTTCATGAGTGTGAAAGGTTGGGTTGGGTTGGGGTGTGTAGGTGGAAGAGAGATAAATTATTTTTTTATTAAAAGTTGGGTTGGGTTGGGTTGTGAATGAGGATAGTCTAAAAATGATCTTAAAGTAACACATTTTGACACGTTTACTAATAATGATAACATTAACCCTTGGCTTGTTCGCTTACTGAATATGATAAGTTGATCTGATTACTAAAAATAATAATTTTAACATATTTACAAAATTACTAAGTTATACATATTTACTATAAATGGTAACAAAACAGATAAAATTGACCAATTTCAAAAATAAATATTTGCAAACAATAACATAAAAATGGATTTTGGATTTCAAAATGTAAATCAATGGTGGATAAGTGTTACCCGACTTTGAATGTGAGCGTAATTAAATCTTAGTCTATATATTTATTATTTAGTTTATTTGTTTAGGGATAAGATTAAAAGAAAAACACGGTAACATGCAATACAATGCGAATATAATTTTATTTGTTAATGATGTTTATGTTTAACGGAATTACCAATTATAACATATGATAACTGAACATAAAAGTATATTCAATATTCTAAATGTGATTTTTGAACAAAAATAATAACATATGATAACTGAACATAAAGTATATTCAACATTCTAAATGTGATTTTTGAACAAAAATAATAAATAAGTTTCGGTGCTAAAAATATTAGATTTTTTTATGCTAAGTTGTAAATGGAAGATTTTGAGATAAACAGAGAAAAGGATATTGTGATTTTGAAAATGAAAAGATTGGATTGAAAATAGATAGCAATAAACATGTAACTGATGTGTGTAAAATGCAACATATAAATTACATCAAATGAGGCATAAAACTAACCCTTTTTAGTGCTAATATTGGAAAAAAAGTGTTTTTGTCTTCCTTTTGTATTTTCAGGATTAAATGAGCTCAAAAACACAAAAGAAGCAAAAAGACAGCTAAATCCAACATAAATACAAGAAAAGGAACATTAGTGGACTGCCCGAACCCTCAACGGCACCTTCCAAAGCAAAATAGAGAAAACAGAAGACTGAACACGCCCCGTGCTCAGCCAGCACGGGGTCGTGCCCAAGAAGCAGCAGAAAAGACAAATCTATAGAAGCTTCTATTGCCCATCACGGGGCCGTGCTCAGCGGACACGGGGGCGTGTCGAAAGTACAGCAGGCGCATTTATTGTAATTGCGAATTACAATTAATGAGGAGAGAGAGTGTCAGACGGACACGGGGCCGTGCCCAGCGGACACGGGGCCGTGTCCAGCTCTCTGTTCAGCCTATAAATAGGAGTGCTTGGATTCATTTCATCTCATCCCTTGGCACACCACCTCTCTCACACTTCATCCACCACCCACCACCATCACAACACCATCATCCACCACCATCATCCATTGTCCATCGTAGAGTGTGTGAGTCGTCTCGGGATCCAAGATTGATCGTAAGAGTTCTTGACAATCAAGGCCATGTTTGCCTAAGTCTCTTACATCACTTGGTGAAGACAAAGTGTCTAGTATAATACTTTTTATTTCTAATCTTTTGCACTTTTTATTTGGTTTTGTATTAATGACTTTAATAACTAGTTACTTATGTTGAAGGTGATCTTTCCTTATCGTTTGTCCGTGGTGTCTTGGCATTATTTTACTGTCTATATAAAATAAAGGATTTTCACCATTCATATCTCCACGATCTATATGGAGATATGTTGGCTACCTGGTAGGGGGTTAAGGGAACGGTTTGGTAAAGGTCTTGCCATTGTTCAGCGTTTAGAGGTCCTGCAATGGACCTGGGTCAAATTTAGTAGGACCTCCTTCAATACTTCACGGTATTGGATGGCGGGGGTCCAAACTCTTTGATCCCCTCATAAGTTAACTACTATTAATACTATAACCCGGCTATTTAGGACTGTATCCCTGCTGACTCAGACTACTTAGCCGAGGGTAACGTCACCGCCAAAAGCGGGGCCTACCACAATACTGCATTAATAACTTAATTCATTATCTTCCAATAATCCACCCTTTTAGGATTGTATCCCTGCTGACTCAAACTACTGGGGTGAGGGTAACGTCGCCTTCAAAAGAGGGGCCTACTACAATAACTAAGATAATCTCTTAATTATGTGCAAAAGTGCGGAAATAATCAAAGGTTATACTAGATACGAGTCGGAACCAAGTGATTCATCTTGTCTATCTGTTTTTATTTTTATTTTTATTTTTATTTTCAGCATTTTAGTTAGTTTTATTTTTCTTAGTTTAAAACATTTTTCTAAACTTTTATTTTGGTTAGACGTTGAGGATAAACCGGTACTAAAAGCTCTTGTGTCCTTGGACGACCTCGGTATCTTACCAACGCTATACTACACTCAACGATGGGTGCACTTGCCCATATGTGTGTTTAGTGTTAGTGAAATATCGTGTTTTATAAATTTAAAACTTGGCTAAAATAAGTGTTAAAAAGGGCTTAAAATATACACCTAATATAAGTAACACTTCGCACGCATCAGTAACCAAACCGTCTCTCCTTTTTTCCGATATCCACTACAAGAAGTTACCGGAAATAATGGGATTTCACACTTCAAAACCACTATAATCGAAACATTAATGAATTTATTCATTATTTAGCTTAGTTATTTAGATATAACTAGCAATAACACCCGCACGCGTTGCAGCGCGGGTACGTCACAAACATCGAATGGATTAGTCCAAATGTTATGTGATGCGTTAATCATATGAAAACGCGTGTTTAGACGTTTCCCGATTGAACTCAATGTAACCTATATAAGCATTGCGATTGGATCAAAACATAAAGTAAATCAAATTTATATCATACAATCATAATGTATTATATGTGACCCGACTCATACATAGAAAACGTAACACATGTAACGGGAAAGTTGACACGTATAATTAAAAGAGATTAATTAGAACTTTGTGAAAAAGGGAAAAAAGAAACCCCGATTTGACTCCACTCGATTCGAAACAAATTTTACCAAACATTCATAAAATAAGCACGAAAACATATTATATTGACCTGACTCGTTTACCAACAAATTTACGTCGAAACATACACCAACTTCAATGTATACCGAAACGTACATAAAAATGGTTTTTTTATACGAAAACGTATTATATTTGACTTATCTCATTTTTAGAAAAAGTTTACTTCGAAACGTATAGCAAATCGAATTCATGCCGACAAATACATAAAAATATACACGTAAAAATAGTCTCTTTTAAAGTAAATGAGGTATAGGGGTAAACTCGAAACAAATTATTAGTAAAACTTAATAGGTTAAATACGTTCGTAAAATCTTGCCAAGTAGCACCAATGCCACACCACTGCCAACGACCACCAATATCAGGAAAGATCATAAAAATAAAATAAATAAAAAGGAATAAATAACACCGAATGAAAAAACAGACATAAAATTGTTAAACCACGGACGCCCATTGCGTCATGTTAATGCGAGAAATTAGACCGTAACGTAAAAACGTAGAAAAGAATAACTAAGTCGATCTAGGACCCGCACGTTGCGATGAACTTCTCAAACGAAGAAAAATAGACGTGTTGCGATGGGCCTGTAAAACGTGAAAAAATAGACAAAAAACATTGAACCCCACACGCACATTGCGGCGTGTTGACTCGGAAATTTAGAATGAAACATAAAACGAAAAACTTGTGAAAGATAAAAGTACGAGGGACTAAAGCTGAACATAAAAAAATGTTTGTGTTAAATTGCAAAAGATTAAAAAGCTTTGGGTAAAAGTAAAAAAAAACAATAGGGTTAAAATGTAAAAGGTAAAAGACTTTTGGATTTAAAGTAATAAAATTCAAGTTTTTTTTAAAAGCACCCAATGCATAGTGTACAACCATATGAAGCAACAACATGTTGCTTATTTATAATGTGGTAATATTTAAAAAATATAACGATACCCTAAAATGTTTTCCCTCCAATTTCTCAATCAGAGAAGGTGTACACGTGGCACCAAAGTTATTCTTATTTATTAGATAGTATATATATATATATATATAGGGGACCGCTAGAATGAGAACCACCACGAGTTATGAGAACCGCGAGAACCACGTGCCACGGAGGGGCGTTGACCACGATTTTTTTTTTACAACTAGATCCGTATATTTTAACAACATTCGTAAAAAAAAATTTCAAACGGCGCGCCCGAGGGGGTAGTTTTTTACACCCAAAGTTTGTAAAAAAAAAAGAAAAAACAAAAAAATAATAAAAACACCAAACTTTGGGTGTAAAAAACTACCCCCTCGAGCGCGCCGTTTGAAATTTTTTTTTTTACGAATGTTGTTAAAATATACGGATCTAGTTGTAAAAAAAATCGTGGTCAACGCCCCTCCGTGGCACGTGGTTCTCGCGGTTCTCATAACTCGTGGTGGTTCTCATTCTAGCGGCTCCCTATATATATATATATAGGGGTAAGATCAAATGAAAAGTTCATTTTGCCTAAGTTGGATGAGAAGTAATCTTAACCATTCATTTTTCAAATCAATGGTTAAGATGAAAATATAGGGAAAAAAAGAGATGTGTAAGGGTATCTTGGGAAAATGTTATTTAAACTAAAAATGGAGGCATAAATACATGAAATAGAGATATAAAAGCTAGAAATGTATGAAAAATGAATGGTTTGGTTCGGTTAACCGAGGGTACAAATAATAACTGATTTGGTTAATTTGGTTGATTTCAGTTTGTTTCGTCTGTTTTCGTTTCAGTTATTGTTTTTCCTAGACATATCAATTTATATTTAAAATAAACTAGAGCAATATTATACTCAAGTTAAAGAGAAGAAAATGCTCATTTTTATGGGGTAATTTATTTAAAAAATGTATTAACATATGAAAAAGTTATAACCGTTGAAATGAAAATCATGAGGGTAGTTGGTTAAAATAAAAGGTCAAAAAGGTAATTAATTATTGATATAAATCAAGTAAAGTTGAGAAGAAAGGTGTGAACATTATTTAAAAGACATATTTACCTTCAAAAAGTGGTTAGTATAAATCAAGTAAAGTTGAGAGGCAAAGGTGTCAAGGGTTGTTGGATTTTAATAATCATAACTTTCACTTGTTGGGTGATAATAATCTCAACTTTAAAAAATTTATCTAACGATCCCAACTTGTAAGAAATTGGCCCCAATTGTTCTTCTTTTTCTAACATAAGTGCACTTAAATAAATTAAGGAGTCTTTAGGTGCACTTGAATCTATTGAGGATGTCAAATTCTTATATGTTAGAAAATGATCAACGGGGGCCAATCTTTTACAAGTTGGGATAGTTGAAGAAATTTTTAAAGTTGGGATTATTATCGGCCAATACGTGAAACTTAGGATTATTCAAGTCCAATAACCCTTATTTAAAAGACATATTTGACTTCAAAATTGGTTAACATTTGTATTGTGTTTAATACCTTGAGCAAGCATGGTTGTACTAATTAAATTTTAAGATGTCTATGGTATAGATATATAACATATACTTTATAATTACATTATTTAAAATTCAACACTGTAAAATCCTTGCTAATTTAACCATTACATATAGAAAGTAAAACTAAACTAGTGTTCAACCCTCGAGTTGCGGGTGCGGCGCTCGAAAAACCATGTGAAGTAATAAGCAAATGACGACCAAAATCATAAAACAAAAACACTAATTTATACAGTCGCGTGACATAAAACATAGGCAAAGACACATGCGGCCTTACGTGACATAAAACATAGGCAAAGACATATGCGGACTTATATCACAAGCTGATGTAAAATGTAAACGAAATCAAATTTATAGAGAAAACTTTAATTTAGAGGCTAAAGGATACACTGGCGGCTATGAAGGCATGCGGGGAGGACCTTCGCACAAGGCCCGTGATTTCGAGAGGCACGCGATTTAAAAAATCTGATATATATGTTATTTTTTTTAAATAGTAAACAAACACATACCTATTCCAATATAGGCACATTTACAAATCATTTTTTATGGTTTATAATTTAACCCACTTGGCATTAGGTTTACTGAACCCAATACTAAATTGATTTTTTTTTAAATACTAATAAAACATTGTGGAATGGCACAATTTTTCGAGCTCAAACACGGTACGTGAATTCTCAGAGACGCCTCTGAAAGGATAAAAGACAAAGTACGACGGAAAATGTAAACTATATGTGTAATGAAAATTGAGATGAAACTCAAATCACATACATGAAAGGGTGAGGCTTGAGTCTACTTTCTATTACAAAAGTAGAGTAGAAAGAAGACTCACTACTCAATTCGAAAGCGTGATGAAAATTGAGATGAAACTCAAATGGCACTTTTGTAAACATTTTAAAATGGAAGTTTATTTGGGTAATGTAGTTAAGTTGCTATCCAAATTGTTAAGATACAGTAATTCGTTGTATGGTTTTCAAGTAACTTTAAGTGAATAGCATGGTCAACTGTACGTAAATAGTAATCCACTATTTACATCTTGAAGTTAAGAATTGACGTAGCATGCTTAGGCTATATAGTGTGAATAAAAGCCACCATGTTAGTTAAAGCGTCACGTAGGCAGTGGAACCCATCCGATAACTAGCATGGTATGGCTTAACATAGTTTAACTAAAGATTAAAAAAAGAGGTGGAGAGGGGGGAATCTAGTAGCCTAGCTCAAAAGGTGCTCCCCACACAAAAAAGAAGAAAACACAATGTAGCGCTCGCCAAAGGCTTGGCAAAGGGTGATGATGGCTTGAGTAGGGTGATCTTATGGGCTTTAAAAGCTGATGCAGAAGCGGATGTAAGTCCACACCACTTAACCTTATCAAATGAAAAAACTAAAAAAGTGATTTGGGAAAATGTAACATCATGGCGTGGAGAGGCAACCTTAATAGGCTCCCCACGAGAGATAATTTAAGAAGAAGGAATATAAACATTAACTTGATCATGTGTCCATGTTGCGACGATTTCGAAGAGTCGGTGGAACATTTGTTCACTGCTTGCTCGATGGCTTTCCGGGTGTGGTCGGCTTTCAGTAATTGGTGCAACATTCCGCCGATTTTCCTTTTTGAGTTCAAAGATATCTTAGACATCCACAAGTACATTAAAAGTGACAAGAATGCGGAAAAAATTATTTACGGATTGACTATTATCTCTTGTTGGTGCATTTGAAAAGAAAGTAATGAGGTGGTTTTTAACAAGAAAAAGCGTAGTCCGCAGGATATCATAGGGGAGATAAAATCTAGAGTGTTTGCTTGGGTTAAAAATAGATTTTCTTGTAATTATCTCAAATGGACGGATTGGTGTAAATATCCATTGTATATGTTGTAATTGTTGGTCATTTGCCCGTTTGGGTCAGGGGTCGTTTGGTTGTTTGGCCTTTTGCCCGCTTGGGTCGGAGGTTTGTTTTTAATGAAGTTTATTTTTCAAAAAAAAATCAAATGAAAAACTGACAAAAGAATAAAATTGCTATAGCAACTTCATCAAAAAAAAAAGTTTAGTCTCTTGATTCTTGCAATTATCTACTTAAAACCGCTTTTTATATATAATACACGAACCAATATACGTTTTTTAACTTCCGCCGCAATAAATTATTCGCTTTTAATACAACATACACATTGATTTTCGCAATTATCTACTTAAAACTGCTTTTTATATATCATACACGAATCAATATACGCTTTTTAACTTCCGCTGCAATAAACTATTCACTTTTAATACAACATACACATAAATCAATACACGCCTTTTAACTTCCTCAATAAAACTAGTCAGCTTATTATTACAAGTGCAACATTGAGATAAAAGTAAAAAAGATTGACAGGGCTTTCTCTAAATAACCCTGAATTTGAATGTAGCTTTACCCTCAAAATAGATCAAGTCCAAGTTGTAATCAAGATCACTAGGGTGTCAAACATTCCAATGTCCCATGTTAACAAAATTCCAAAACAGAAGAATACAAAGGTTTCTCATTGCAAACATTTATACATAACATATCAAACATTTACAAACAAGACAAACTAATAAATATATCAACTCCAGCCTCAACACTCCAAGAAAACCACAAGGTCGCCTTGGCTATCATGTGGCCTATGGACTATGGTGATGACTGGTTGCCTTGCGAGTTGAAGTTCAATTTGGTATTTGTTACATCAAAGACACTTCATCGATGCTGCCACATGACATGTTTGCTGGAGAAAACACACACACACACACACCCTCATGAACCTGCCTTGCTAAAAACACAACCACTATCCTAAATTCTTAACAATGGACAAAGCATTCAATGATTGATGGCTTAATCCCACAAGGTACACAACCACCTGATAGATGCAATAACCGCCAAGCGTGTGATACAAGCCTTAAGCATTATTGTTAACATAAACCCTAAACCCTTAATCACAAATATCTGCATAAACCTTGATAGTTGATACTTAAAACCCTTAAGCAGAAAGCGTTCACCTTCATACCAAGCCATTGATATTACATAACCAACATCTTTAAGATTTATGCATAACACCAATCCTCATATCTTCATTACATGTCTACTTAGAAGTTTATCGTTCTTCAAGCAAACCCATTGCATTTACTATTACGGGACATAACTGTTTTAAGAATGAAAAACGCTCTGATTTCTCTTCGTGATTCTTTGTCCCCTGCGAATAAAAGATGAATCAAACAGAGGTGATCAGTTAAAGTTATACGACTAGCTTTACCCAAACGACAAAAAGGATACAAGAGAACAGCAGCTTAGCCTCCTCGCAATTCCACCACTTCCCTAGCTGTATACAACAGATACAACATCAGATTCATAAACAACATAAATCCATATTATTTCAAATACCACAAGGATATATAGAATCATCGATCATACACCAGAATCAATCACATGCATCTTTGACTTGTACTCTAGAGGAGGTGGAGTTGCAGAGACCCGCAAACTCTACACTATAAATCTCAAGTTCTCAACAAGAATCACTTTAATCTATTTAAGGATTCGATGACCTTAAATACTCCATCTGATCAACCAACTCTTTCATATCATCATCCCAATCAAGTTTTTGAGCATCTAGATCATCAAGAAACTCATCAGGGTGCTTTTCGACCGGTAGATCCACATTCAACAGTTCTTCCCATAAATTGTCATGAGATTCATCTTGATTACCAACATAACTACTTGAATCACCTTCAACGGTGGCTGCAAGAAACGGATCTTGTATGCTTTCGATACCAATATCACCGTCTGGTCCACCGACTTCTTGTAAATTCTCTACGCTTGGTGTCATTGTCAACCGCCGTTTACGACCGACTTCAATCTGTTCCTTTTCTCTGTGCGCGCATTTTTCCATGTACATCTGGAGGAACTCGGGGTTGCTAAACGCTTTTGCGAGGAATCCCATCATGTTTTGTTGTTTTCTTTCGGTGGTTCTTAATCTGTTTTCCATGGATATGAGTTTGTCTTTCGACTGTTGCTGTAGTTGCCGCAGCCTAACAATTTCCGCCATTAATACGCCGCGGTCCCTTTTAAGTCCTTCGAGTTCTTCTTCGATCCCGTACTGGCCTACTTCAATACACGGCCCGAATTCATGCTTCGGTTGGGCCAATGGAACCACATTTCTTCTTCTTCTTATTGTCTTCAACAGATGCCTTTGACCCCCTAGAAACCCTTCGTTTGCAAATTCCCATCTGTCTGGATCCACTTTCCTAAAGCCCTATTATGAACAAAATTTCGTAATTCAGTATCAAATTAACGTTATTCTAATGGATAACAACAGAATTATCGGAAACCTAGAACGCCCGATCTGATGCATTGCAAGCAACACACGACACCTAATAATCAATAGCAGAATAACAACTAATCATATACTCGCACCCTATAGATAAAATTAACCGAACACACGGAGACTAAAACATAACAACAAAACGCCAATTTGATGCATTACAAGCAACACACGATACCTAATAATCAATAGCACAATAACAACTAATCATATACACGCATCAAATTGATAAAATTAACCAAACACGGAGACTAAAACATAACAACAAAAAGCCATTTTGATGCATTACAAGCAACACACGATACCTATCAATCAATAGCAGAATAACAACTAATCATATACTCACATCAAATTGATAAAATTAACCGAACACAGAGACTAAAACATAACAAAAAAACGCCAATTTGATGCATTACAAGCAACACACGATACCTATCAATCAATAGCAGAATAATTGATAAAATTAACCGAACACGGAGACTAAAGCATAACAACAAATCGCCAATTTGATGCATTACAAGCAACATACGATACCTATCAATCAATAGCAGAATAACAACTAATTCTCATATCAAATTGATAAAATTAACCGAACACGGAGACTAAAACATAACAACAAAACACCAATTTGATGCATTACAAGCAACACACGATCCCTATCAATCAATAGCAGAATAACAACTAATCATATACTCATATCAAATTGATAAAATTAACCGAATACAGAGACTAAAACATAACAACAAAACGCCAATTTGATGCATTACAAGCGACACACGATACCTAATAATCAACAGCAGAATAGCAACCAATCATATACTCATATCAAATTGATAAAATTAACCGAATACAGAGACTAAAACATAACAACAAATCGCCAATTTGATGCATTACAAGCAACACACGATAGCTAAAAATCAATAGCACAATAACAACTAATCATATATTGATAAAATTAACCGAACACGGAGACTAAAACATAACAACAAACGCCAATTTGATGCATTACAAGCAACACACGATACCTATCAATCAATAGCAGAATAAAAACTAACAAAATACTTACATAAGTATTAAGCTGGCGAATAAAGCTAGAAAAATTACTATGCTTAAAATACTTCGGTAGCACATTTGTGGAAAACTTATGCGAATCCCAAACAACGAAGCTATTCCGTTCTCTGCTCCACGAAACCACCGCATCGGTGGCCGGATCTTCCACCATATCAAACGTTTTGGTGAGGAACGGTGGCGGACCTACCTCGTGCAGGCCTTCCTTGGGGCGCGGTGAAGAAGACGATGACGATGAACCGTTAGCGGTTACGGTTGTGGACGATATGAATGTGATTTCTTCTTCTTTTACTGTTGGTTTGGGTTGTAGGTTTGTGTTGAACTCCATTGTTGTGCAGAATTTGTTAGGAGGATGATGAATTTGGGAAGTGTAATGGTGGTGTGAAATGTGTGTGAACAGGTGGAGGGAGGGAGGGAGATAAAAGAAGAGGGAGTGGAAGGTTCTAGATACACGAGTAATGGATGTTTCTTAGAACAATCAACTAAAATATCTAAATAAAATATATGTATCCGGGTTTTTTTAAACTTTTATTTATAGTTTTTTCTAAATAAAATATATGTAACCAGATTTTTTTTTAACTTTTATTTTCTTAGCAAAATGGTATTTGAGTTTAGCTCACTTTATTTAAATGAAGAAAACGACAAAAAGTGCAGAAATTTCTGACCCAGTTTGTAATTGGATGAAAATAACAACAAAAATGAAATCTCATGGATCTAGATACAAAATATTTCATTTTTTTACGGAGGTAGCAAAAGTAATCTAAACTTATGGCTCTATATTTCTAATAAACTTTTTAGGAAAGTATTAGTAAAAAATCTAAATAAAATATATGTATGTACATTTCTTTTTCAAATTTTATTTATATTTTGTTGGTAATTTTAGTGTTATCAACGGATTTTAGGGTATTGGATTAACTTGTTGATCGAGGAAATAATGTTAGAGATTAAACGAGTTAGGTGACGCGGGAGTGCGGGCTCGATTTAATCCTAATATTATTTGAGTTTATTATGTAAATAATTTTTATGGGCCTTGTAACTAATAATTAGTTTGTAATTAATAGCTTTAAAGTTATATACTATATATTATATTATCATTGCTTTATGAAAGCCCATTAATTATTTTTAACAAATGGAAAATGGATTTGTTGTTTGGGACCAAAGTCCTTTACGTTGGTATGTTTGTGAGGCCATGATGGCTGTTTTCAAAACAACTAAATATGCTTGTTGGGCCATAAACATGGATTAATCCATAAATGTTAATTTTGGAAAAGGCCTTATATGAAGTCTAAAAAAGACTTCTGTTCCTCTCGATCAAAAAGAATATATGAGATACGCACAAAAAGAAAGACAGACGGTTACAGTTTTGTTTCTTGATATCACAGTTTCATCAAATCCAATTCCAACAAGAGTGGTCTCTGTCTAATCCGATGAATCATTGCGTGTAACCCGCAAATAGGTTTATCTGATAGTTCTCATACGATTCAGAGATTAATCCAGGTTTTATCACAAACTTTGCAATTTCAATTCGGGTTCCAGGTTTGTTAATTTCTTTGAAACTACTTGTTCTAGACCAATTATACAACAAAGATAAACCTATTTTAGGGTTCAATTTGGTTCGAATTGTAGTTGTAGTTTTGTTTGAATATATGCCTGGCCTGTGATAATTTTTTTTTTATGGTTGGAATTTGTAAGTGGAAAAATTTTGAGTTTGAATTCAATCATAATTTTGGATTTCGAAATTGAATTTTGAATTTGGTCAGCAAAGGAAATCCTAATTATTAAATCATAGAGAACATTGCCATTTAATTTGATCGTGACTATATTTCAAGAATTTGATTATTTTGATTCACCGGATTTTGGTCAAGGAATTAAAGGGTATTAATATTATGATATTCCGTATCAAAATTTGTTCTCATCAATGACAGGTTATAGTTGGTGGATTAATTTGAAAAATTAATCAAGGATATAATTCTATTGATTAGAGAATTATCTTGGCGAATTAGGAAATTGTTTATTAATTAAAAGTGGGTTTTCAACTTGAATCAGAAGGGCATTGTATTTTATTTTATTTTGACCACTTCAAGTTTCAAAATCTATTGTTTCAAAATGGTTGAACGTGATGAGTCAAATGGGAAGTTCAACAAGGGTAAGGGTGATAAAAGAAAGCTTGATCGGGACACTAATAATTCCAACAAGAAACCAAAAGGGGGTTGTTGGAGATGTGGAAAACCCGGGCATTTTAGGAAAAATTGTCGCGTGAAGCTTGCGGTTGGAAACGAGGCCAACATAGCGGGTTCAAGTGGTTCAAAAGATACAAATGCTTCACAAGGTACGCTTACTGATTTCACTCTAAGTTTGACAAAACCTATGAGTTTTGTAGTTGATTCAATTGGTCATTCGGGACATGTTAGTTATTTACAAAACACAAAAATTGAATTTGATTCAGATAAACAAAATTTATTTTGTGATTTGGATAATAAACAAATAAAAGGTAATGTTTCTAAATCAAACAAATTTAATACAAAGGTGCAGCCCGTTGGCTGTGGTGGTACACAAATGGGGCAATTGGGCCAAATTACTAGAAGCGTACAAGTCGGAAAAAATCCATCTGGGTGCGAAATAAATGAAACCCGGTCTTCGGGTTTGTTATTGGACTCAAAAAGTCCAATCGTTTATAAACATAATTCGGTTGAGAATTATGTATCATTTATTTCTGAATCCTTTTATGTACAAGATGATATGCTTGCATGGTGGGTAGACTCGGGTGCTACGAGTCACGTGTGCAAGGATCTCAAATGGTTTGAGGAATTCAAACCAATTGAAGATAGATCTGTACTTAGGATGGGAAATGTTGCAACTGAGCCTATTAAAGGAGTTGGAAAAGTTAGACTTATATTCACGTCTGGAAAACACTTGTTGTTAGATAATGTGTTATATGTACCGGGGATTCGAAAGAATCTCTTATCAGGAATTGTATTAAACAATTCTGGTTATAAACAGGTCATTGAGTCGGATAAGTTTGTCTTGTCTCGACATGGAACCTTTGTTGGATTTGGATATTTATGTAATGGCATGTTTATGCTTAATATTAATGCCCCGTCTGCTATTGAATCTGTTTGTATGGCATCTAGATCCTCTAGTAATGTTGAGTATGATTCACGTCTATGGCATGCTAGATTAGGTCATGTTAATTATTATAGGATGAAAGATATGTCTAAAATGAGCCTAATACCTGCCTTTGACATGCAAAACTGTAGTAAATGTCATACTTGCAAATTGACTAAAATTACTAGGAAACCATTTAAAGATGTTAAAAGGGATTCTAAGGTATTAGAATTGATTCATTCTGATTTATGTGACTTTCATAGTACGCCCTCACTTGGAAATAAAAAGTATGTGGTTACTTTTATTGATGATGCCTCTAGGTTTTGTTATGTCTATTTATTGCATTCAAAAGATGAAGCTCTTGATAAATTCAAAATTTATAAACAAGAGGTAGAGCGACATCAAAGTTGTTTGATAAAGAACCTTCGTACTGATAGAGGTGGAGAGTATTATGATCCAGTTTACTTTCAGTCTACTGGTATAATACATCAAACCACTGCTCCTTATACACCACAACAAAATGGTATATCCGAGAGGAAGAATAGGACTTTGAAAGAAATGGTTAATTCCATGTTGTCCTATTCTGGGTTAAGTGAAGGTTTCTGGGGTGAGGCTATGTTAACAGCCTGTTATTTGTTGAATAGAGTTCCCAATAAAAAGTCTAAATTAACCCCACATGAACTCTGGTACAAAAAGGCACCAAACTTAAGTCATCTTAGAGTTTGGGGTTGTAGAGCTGTTGTAAAGCTTACTGAACCAAAATTGAGAAACATAGGTGAAAGAGGCATTGATTGCATCTTTATTGGGTATGGTGAGCATTCCCCTGTTCATAGGTTCTATGTCACAGAACCAAATGACTATGTTTCTGTCCACACTGTGATTGAATCAAGAACTGCTGATTTTGGCAATGAGGATAGATTTTCGTCTGTGCCTAGACTAAAGGACATGCCTTATAGTTTGAAAACATCAGCTGTAACTGAGTTTGGTAATAACTCTGTTGGTACCAAAGATGTACCATCTACTAGTACTGAACCCAGGAAAGCCAAGTCTTTTGGCTCTGACTTTCATCTTTATTTGGTGGAAGGAACCAGGAATGGGGTTGAACATCAGTATCAATATTGTTTAAATATTGAGGAGGATCCTAAGACATACAGTCAGGCAATGGCATCTAGGGATGTTGCTTTCTGGAAAGAAGCCATCCAAGATGAGATGGATTCTATCATGCATAATAATACATGGAAATTGACTGATTTGCCTCCTGGTTGCAAACCTTTGGGTTGCAAATGGATTTTTAAAAGAAAGATGAAAGTTGATGGTAGCATAGATAAGTTTAAAGCTAGGTTGGTTATCCAAGGCTTTAGACAAAAGGAAGGAATAGATTTCTTTGATACCTATGCTCCTGTTGCAAGAATTTCCACCATAAGACTTCTTTTAGCTCTTGCTTCTATTCACAACTTGGTAATTCACCAAATGGATGTCAAGACCGCGTTCTTGAATGGCGAATTGGATGAAGAGGTATACATGAAACAACCTGAGTGTTTTGTATTACCTGGACAAGAGCACAAGGTGTGTAAACTCATCAAATCATTATATGGTTTGAAACAAGCACCTAAGCAGTGGCATCAAAAATTTGATGAGGTGATCTTATCTCATGGTTTTCTTCTAAACCAGGCTGATAAGTGTGTCTACAGTAGATTTGAATCCTCTGGTAAAGGAGTGATTATTTGTCTATATGTAGATGATATGTTGATCTTTGGCACTGACCAAGATCAGGTTGACAAGACAAAGAAATTGTTGTCTTCTAGTTTTGAAATGAAGGATATGGGGGAGGCGGATATGATCCTTGGAATAAGGATTAAAAGGAGTAACAATGGTATAACCATGACACAGTCTCATTACATTGAGAAAGTGTTGAAGAAATTCAATCATTATAATTGTTCTCCTGTTAGCACTCCTCTAGACCCGAGCATCCGGTTAATGCCCAATTCTGGTGATTCAGTTTCACAATTAGAGTATTCTAAGGTCATTGGATGCTTGATGTATGCTATGATTAGCACAAGGCCTGACATAGCTTATGTTGTAGGTAAGTTGAGCAGATTTACTAGTAATCCTAGTGCTCAACACTGGCAAGCAGTGAACAGACTGCTTAAGTACCTAAAAGGAACCATTCACTTTGGTTTATGCTATTCAGGGTTTCCTTCGGTTATAGAAGGGTACTCTGATGCAAGTTGGATAAACAATAAGGAAGAAGATCATTCCTCCACAAGTGGATGGGTGTTCTTACTTGGTGGAGGTGCTATCTCCTGGGCTTCAAAGAAACAAACTTGCATCACTGACTCAACTATGGAATCTGAGTTTGTGGCTTTAGCTGCAGCTAGTAAAGAAGCTGAGTGGCTCAGAAATTTGATCTATGAGATTCCATTGTGGCCAAAACCGATATCACCAATCTCTATCAGGTGTGATAGTGTAGCTACATTGGCTAAGGCATATAGTCAAGTGTACAATGGGAAGTCTAGACACTTAGGTGTTAGACATAGTATGATTAGAGAATTAATCATGAATGGGGTGATATCTGTTGAGTTTGTTAGATCTGAGCTTAATTTAGCTGATCATCTAACCAAAGGGTTAGGAAGAGATCTCGTGAAGAAATCAGCTAAAGGGATGGGTTTAAAGTCCACTTTAAATATCTTATGTCAAGACACCCAATTCCCATCTAATACAACGTTAGATGCAGAATTCAATGCGGAAAGCTTGTCATAACGATATTGGAACACATTAGCAAATCATCCCAAGGTATGTGTTCAGACTGCAAGATAAAGTAGGTTGAAGTTGAACTTCTTAATAGTTCATTGATAAATTGCAGTGCAGGTGCAAGAGTAATGAACTACCTATAAGAATATGAAGTTTAGCCGCTTCAAGAAGCTTTGGACTTGAGCTTTGATATATTCTTTGAAGGATTAGGACACAGGCTAGTAAAACATTGTGTCAAGTGGAATTTGGATTTGTAAACGTTTGTGTATATTACCTACATGTATTTAAATGGATAACATGGGTTCAATCCATAGAGACACCCTGTTATTCTAATATTTGTAACGTGTAATATACTAAGTGAAAATTCAATCCTCAGGACATTTTCATTATGCATGCGTTTGTGTTTCTGTGAGGAATGTTAAGTTAATCATGGATACCACTAAAATGGGGGAGGAATGTTGGTAATTTTAGTGTTATCAACGGATTTTAGGGTATTGGATTAACTTGTTGATCAAGGAAATAATGTTAGAGATTAAACGAGTTAGGTGACGCGGGAGTGCGGGCTCGATTTAATCCTAATATTATTTGAGTTTATTATGTAAATAATTTTTATGGGCCTTGTAACTAATAATTAGTTTGTAATTAATAGCTTTAAAGTTATATACTATATATTATATTATCATTGCTTTATGAAAGCCCATTAATTATTTTTAACAAATGGAAAATGGATTTGTTGTTTGGGACCAAAGTCCTTTACGTTGGTATGTTTGTGAGGCCATGATGGCTGTTTTCAAAACAACTAAATATGCTTGTTGGGCCATAAACATGGATTAATCCATAAATGTTAATTTTGGAAAAGGCCTTATATGAAGTCTAAAAAAGACTTCTGTTCCTCTCGATCAAAAAGAATATATGAGATACGCACAAAAAGAAAGACAGACGGTTACAGTTTTGTTTCTTGATATCACAGTTTCATCAAATCCAATTCCAACAAGAGTGGTCTCTGTCTAATCCGATAAATCATTGCGTGTAACCCGCAAATAGGTTTATCTGATAGTTCTCATACGATTCAGAGATTAATCCAGGTTTTATCACAAACTTTGCAATTTCAATTCGGGTTCCAGGTTTGTTAATTTCTTTGAAACTACTTGTTCTAGACCAATTATACAACATATTTGTGATAAACTTTTTAGAAAATTATTAGTAAAAAATTATTGGAAATGCGGTCAGGTTAGTCGGCTTAATCAATGAATTTGAAAACACGCGGTGTGTTTATTTGCGATGTTTTAAATGCCGGTTCGAACCCTACACATTGGGGATAAGTTTGGGGTCGGGCCAATCAGGTTTGGGACGAGGTTGGGGTTTGGTGATATACTCGTTTACCTGACCAGATACCCGATAAAGTGTACTCGTTTCCTGGATTGTATACCTAATATAATTTTTTAAGTATGTGTGTGTGTATAGTGGAATTATAGGGAGAAATTCCATGTGAGTTGCAAAAACTTTGAAAACCTAATTGTAACAACCCGACTTTTAAAGTCAAAGTCAAGACATGTCAGCATTCAGATATGTTATTTCTTACTTAATTATTGCTTGTACTCTCAAACTCGATAATCGATACTTTAGTTAACGCTATTTTAGTCTACGATTTATTATTATGTGAAGTAACAATGCGATAAACGCAAGTAAACGCTATCATACTTAACGCTATCACATCGTTATCGCATCGCAACTCGAAACACAGTTATTAGTATTGATTCTATGTGTGTCTGTTATTATGTGCTTTACTTGTGCATGCGTATATATGTTAAAGGTGTTGTTCGCAAACGCAATCGCAACTCTATCGCCAACGCAATCATATCGCAGACTCGAAATTTAGTTCTACTTTTATGTTATGTGTTAGTTATGTTATTTGTGTAACTATAGTTTAATATTATCGCATCGCTTACTCGCAACTCGCTTAAACGCAACACAACGCTCCACGCACGAAACGAAAGTCGGAAAACTAACTCGCGAAAGCCAACCGATCGAACGACCAACCGATCAAATGGACATCCGACCGGATGACCATCCAATCGGATGGCCATCCGATCGAACGGCCGTCCGACCCGTTCAACCCTACACCGCCTTTCTCCTCTCACACTATAAATACCCCAATATCACATCAACTATTCATTGATGTGACAGCTCCGTCCGACCCACGCACTCTCAGGCTCTTTTCTCTCGATTCCTCGCGATTCTTGTAAATTTTCTTCCTAAATCTTGTACTTCCATCTTCATTACACAGTTTCTCATCATCTTCACCATCAAATCTTACATTTTCACCATGAAATTATCTGATTTGGGGCTGTTCTAGGGTGACGTCACCATGGGTTCTCATGAACACTAAAGTGTGACCTTATTCCACCAAGAACGGTTCAGATCAAAAGGATTTCCACATGATTTTACACTGATTTCCGCAAGATCTAAACAGTTTTCACTGTTTTCAAACTTTTCTTCAACATTCTTCATTTTGTACTCAAAACCGTTAGAATCTGGAATCGTTCAGGCTCTCCACCCATTCTCCAGTGGAGAACCGGTCTGAGAAGAGATTTCTATCGAAGAGACGACCGATTCACGGGTTGAACATGAAACTCCGTCAAGAACAGCTAAATCTGATTGAACGTGGTGATTCCCGTCCGATCGAACGAGTTGAACTTGATGTGATTTTCGTTGTTTAACACGCCGCCATGCCGTCTCCGTCAAACCACAAACTTTTCAACTTAACTGATTTCACAAAGTTTTCAAACAGAAGGTTGCTCAATCGAATAGCCTTCTGATCGGACGACCATCCGATCGAACGAGTATTCGACCAGGTGACTTGTAATCTCAACACTTAAACAATTTTCAAAACTTCAAAGAATATCAGTTGTCAATCGAATAGCCATCCGATCGAACGGCCATCCATCCGGATGACCATCCAATCGAATGACTTTATTTACACTACAACGAAAACTTCAAAAGGTCAAACATTTCACAACACACTTCCCCAGTCGAATGACCATCCGACCGAATGGTCATCCGTCCGGATGACCATCCGTCCGGACGGTTATCCGATCGAACCACCATCCGATCGCTCACCTCACCGACACGCTGTTTTACGCACTGTTCAACGCTAATACTGTCGTACTGTGATCAGGCTAATCCCTCAAGCGCTCCCTTCAATCCAAGACTGTGTTTATTTACTAAACACGCTCTGTGAGTATACTCGATCCCCTTAACGCACTTTTGAGTGTTACATACGTTACCTATATCAAATCACATTGACACACAATGCAAACACTTTTAAATGCTAACCGCTCTGCATGTTATACGTGTTTTCGATGAATGCTTGTATGTTATGTTTACACATTGATTGTTGTCTGACACCTTAGCAACGATAGTACTATAGTTTGGACTCAGCACCTGTCGTGGACAGGGGTTGTTAAGGGTATTACTTCACGTGTCACAGTGGTGATATGTGTTGCGCATTCTACAACTCGCAGTCATGTCTGTGCATATGTCATTGTCGATAGCTTACTTGCTTCACATTTCTACGTGTTACATGCTGGTTATGTGTAAATCGTTTTTTGCTACTATATGTTATTAAACTTGTGTACTCACCTTTACACTATGTGTATTGACTTTATTTTAACGTATGTGACAGGCGTCTAGGAGGCAATGCTTGCTGATCTTTGTGGAATCAAGATAGGTAGTCTAGAAACTACACCGCTTAGAAAATCTAGGTTGTCGAACTTGCTTCGTTTGAGAGAAACTCATTATCTGTAATAATTAATTGTCGAATATTTGTTGATTGGTATGGGACAATTGACGTTAAGAATATTGGAAATATTTAGTTATTATGGATCTCTTGAGCAATCTGGTTCCCCTAGTGCACGTCCTGATGTTTCCGCCATCGGTCAGGGTGTGACACTAATGGATGGACATCATGTTGTCACGTGTTACACTTTTTCGCTGCAATACTTTTACTGAACCCTGCAACATTTTCTGACACTGGCACACTTTTCGTAACAATGGAGAGAGGATAGAGAATGTGTTACATTTTTTAAGTTGTTCACATTTTTTGTAACTCATCTGTTACACTTTTTATTGTTTTTTGACAACAATTTTTATAGACTATATGAAGTGTATGGATTTTAGACCTTATAATCTACAAAATTTTTATTTTCTAATGCGCGCATAAAAAAAAGGTTACATTTTTTATAGCAAGATTTTTTATGTAACAAAACAGTTATCACATTTTTTGTGAGATAAGAGAGGAGAGAGAAAAGTGTAACATTTTACACTCTTTGTCACACTGTAACATTTTTCTGAAAAAAAAAAAAACTTTTTATACATTTTTAGTATCCACCATTGATCATATGAGATGGATGGTGGAGATGAAGTTTTCTGGGTTTCTATGTGAGTTTTCGATTTATCATCTCTCTCTCTTATATAGGTACGGGATCATGAGAGAACGATGAAAAGTGTGAGAACAATGAGAACGGATCCTGACCGGCCACGTGGTATAGCGCTCTAAATTATGTGCAGGGGTACGATTGTCATTGTCCACTTCCCGCTAAATAATGGCGTTATGAATCCGTTGCCAAAAATCAGTCACAGATGATAGATGTTGAATAAGACAATAACAGTTGATACATGGCGTTTATAACACAAATCATAGATGTTTTGGCGTTTAGTAACAAAGCTATCAAACGATACATGTTTGTGGCTTTTAGTAACACATGAATGATATATGTTTTTTCAATAAGACAATGACATATATGTAAAATTTCGTTCTCATACATTGTTAAACAAACGATACAAATTTTGGCGTTTTGGCAACAAAGTATCAAAGTGTATTTTTACATCACGAAAAGTAACATTCTGTACCATGTCCTCTTGTTGTCTTCTTTTGTTGCTAATTGGGTTTTTGCCGTTTTGGAGCAGATGACCCTTCCCCTTCCACACTTGTAGAAACTGCAAATTTATTATTAAAATTAGAACGCCAAAATCAGCATAAAACAGCACAAAGTAAATCGAAGTTAACTCACTATGTTTTTTGCCTCTGGATCTGGTTTGATTTCTCGATGCCATAGTTTTTGTTGTTTCGCGTTTTCTAGGGTTTTCGCGTTTTACGTTGGTTTTTGGGGAGGTTTCTCTGGGAAGTATATATCTTTCGGTCACGCTTTGATGTGTTTTGTAGATGAACATTTACTTTTTTGCCCTTATGGAAGCGCGCCTACATTAAAAAGTTTATGTTATTTACGAAAACGCCACCGCGTCATCTAGTCCATAGATTGTTTTGATCTGATAATCTATATAATCGTTCTCACCATTCTCACACTTTCACCCGTTCTCTCTAAATCCTGACCCCATATATATATATATATATATATATATATATATATATATACAAGTGTCCGCTAAAATGAGAACCACCTCGAGTTGTAAGAACCGCGAGAACTATTTGATCCGGGGCGAGGTGGACCAAATTTTTTTTTTCATAAACGTAGATGCATGTATTATAAGCACATTTGTAAAAAAAATTCAAAAAAAAATGTCGTGTGTGTAGTTTTGAGCACCACAAGTTTGTGTTTACGGGCACCGTAAATTTTCCGGTTAGATTTACGGTACCCGTAAACACAAACTTGTGGTGCTCAAAACTACACACTCGACATTTTTTTTTTGAAATTTTTTTTTTTACAAATTTTGTTATAATACATTGTAACACCCCGAAATTTCATAAATGTTTATCTTAATGCTTAAATGCTTCAAATGATTAGTTAAGTTGTAAATAAATAAAGGAAGTTTAAAAAGGGCTAGAAAATATGCAAGAATGACAACATAAGCAACTTTGAGGGGTAGAACATGTAAAATACGTTATTAAGTATGATAAAAAAATTAAAAACCCAGTTTTTTGTGGGTGTGGGTCGCGAACCAGGGGGCAGGAAGGGGAAACCCTACTCCTTCAACCCTTCACAAGAAATTCAAGAATTGATGATGAAATCAGACACGAAATCGAATGCATGAACCAAGGATGATGATCCCTTAAGCATTTCTAACATCAAGTAAGTTAAATTTTATGATTTGGAGGTCTTGAATAAAATGGGTTATGATCAATTCGTAAATTGATATGAAATTAAGCAAGATTGTGAATTAGAATCACCAACTAGAACTTATGTTGTGTGTGATTTTGAGTAATTTCATGGTTTGAAGCAAAACCCACTTGTTCAAGTAGTATGATGTTATGTGATGATCTTGAAGTTGTGAAATTTGTGTACATATTATGAACTAGTCAGTGTGTAATGCATAAATATAGGTTAGTGTTGGGATTGAACCCTATCAGAGGAACAGATAATGTAAAGCCAAAACTGGATCAAAGCAGTGGATCCAGAATAAGCAGACGTTTACAGTTGGTTCATGCAAATCTCTCCCCTTGAAAGTGGTTTCATATCTGCTGACCTCCTATCTGCTGATCATACTAAGTGCTGACCTACAACTGCTGCTTTATATCTACTGACCAATGTCAAAGACTGATAGAAGACCAAAGCTCTGTTGACTCAATCTACTGCCTTGGGTCAAGTACTGCTGATCCGGACAAGCACTGCTGGGTTCACAGCAGTGGAAGGATGCAGCAGCAGTTTAAGTGTCTTTTATGTAATATATTGTAATAGCAGTAGTTTAGTACATCAGTGTTTATAGATCAGTAGTTAGAGTTTGTTAGGAGGTTAGATGTCACTTTCATGGTGACGTCAGCTAAGATGCTCAGTGGTTTGCAAGTGCCTATAAATAGTTCAGTACTTTGTACTGTTCTATTAGCTCTTTCACCACATCGTCTTCTTTGCACGAACAAACTACTGAGCTCTGGCTGAGGGGGAGTTTGCATTCTTACATCAATCATTGTAATCATTGTTGAAACAAATTCAATCATTCGGTTCTTTGTGAAAAGATGTTTGATTAAAAGTATTACTCCTGTTTGATTGTATGCAAAGTTTGTTTCCATCTTATTTCCGCTGCACAACTCTTTCATCTTCATCTTAATCTCAAACAAAAATACAATCAAAAAGAAACTCAGATCTAACAATTGGTATCAGAGCTTGGACAGTCAAATTTGATTTAACAATCATTTTGACGTAAATAGTTCAGCTCATAACAGTTGATACTGATCATTTGTTCGTCCGTTGAAAAACAGAGCAAGGATTAATCACCATTAAAGTTGATTTATCAGTGTCTGTAAAACAACAAGAATGACGTCACAATCTCAGGATGATAAAAACAACATCGGCTCACTTTTTAAACCACCTATGCTAAAAAGAAATGAGTACAACATCTGGCAGAGGAGGATGGGTCACATCCTCGCTCAACAAAGCACAGGTTGTTGGAGGTCTGTCACTTTTGGTCCTCATGTTCCTTCAGTGCCAAGCGCTGAAGATGCTAAAAAGTTCGTTCCAAAACCAGTTGAAAATTACACCGAAACTGATTTTCAAAAGATCGAACTAGATGCTAAAGCGTTTAGCATCATAGCATCAGCGCTGCCCAATGAAATATATGCTGGACTGTTACACTGTAACAGTGCCAAAGAATTGTGGGACGCACTTAAGGAACAGTTTGGAGGTACTGAAGAAGTCATAGAAAACAATAGGGAAATCCTGAACCAACAGTATGAAACATTTTGTCATGTTAGAGGTGAATCACTGACTTAACAATTTGAGCGGTTTAGTTGTCTCATCAGTGAACTGAGGCTTGTTAATACTACCTTTACAAACTCGACTCAAAATAGCAGGTTCCTCAGGTCACTGCCCGAAAAATGGGACACTATAGCCTTTGTCACCAGAAATTCAACTGAGTTCAAGGATCTGACCTTGACCCAACTCCATGGTCGACTCCTGACCTACGAAAGGGAGTTGAACCAGAAAAGGAAGTTACAAGAGTCAGGAAAAGCCGTTGATGATTACACATTCGGTAATACTGCTCTTCTGGGTCAAGAAGAATCTGGGAGCAGTGGTAAGGACCAGGGTTATGATCACTTCATTGACATAACTGCTGGTGCAAATTTTAACAACCCTGATCCTCACTCTGCAAGTTATGCATTCACTGCAAACGAAAACCAGATGTCAGATAATTTAAGCTTTGAACTAAATGATTTGCAACATTTTGATCCCACTGATTTAGAGGAAATGGACATCCTGCACCAACTGGCTTTGCTAAGTGTTAGAACTAGCAAGTTCTACAAAAGAACAGGGAGAAAATTCCCAGGTTTGCATGGGAATCTAAGGGTTGGGTTGGATAAATCGAAAATCAAGTGCTATAAGTGTAATAGGTTGGGACATTTCGCTAGGGAATGTAGGAGTCAAAATACTGGTCCCATAATTACTCATCCTAGCTCAAATCCTAGACCTCAAAACCAAAACACTGTGCACTATGCCCAATATGCCCCAGCAGCTCAAGTGAACACTGCTCACTATGCTGCTGCCCCTGTGCCAGTACATTATGTCCAAACTACTGTTCCACAAATCCAATATGTTCAAACCCCTGTTCCACATGTACAAGTGCAACCTGTTGCACCTCAAACCACTGCTCCAGCAGCAGCACAACCAGATCAACAAAGTTTTTTCACTCAAGGGTTTGTTGACTGGAGCAGTATGCCTGATGATCTATGTGATGAAAATTTTGCACTCTATGCTTCTAATGATTCTTCACATGATGAGTTTTGTTTGATGGCACTAGAGTCAATACAGGAGGGGGTTGAAGCTGAGGAGGAACAGCAGTGCTTTGAAACAGTGGAAGAGGTGATTGAAGCAGTGGTTACTGCTGTGGCTGGTGAAGTACTGTTGGAAGAAAGTTCAGGTACCCTGATTGAACCAATGACAGATCCATGGTCCATAGAGGACAAAGAAGAAGAGAAAGAAGAAAAGGGTGGTGAAAAGAAGGTAAGAGCTGATGATGATGAAGATCATCAATGTGATTGTGCAATGATGGCAGCTGCCAAGGTATCTCCTCAAGTTCTTGAAAAACTGTGTTCAGACAATTGCATAATTGCTTTTGCTAACATCAAAGAGGTGAATGAAAACCTTCGGGATAAAATCTTAACTGATGAGGTCAAATTTGAAAGCTCTTTAAAAGAACTTAAAAACAAACTGACTGAAAAAGAAAAAGAAATCAGCTGTCTAAAAGAAGAGCAAAGCATCACCAAAACCCAACTTCAAACTATGGTAGAAAAATACCAAAGTTGCAAAAAGGAGTTGGAATCCACCCAGATTACTTGTGAAAGATGGGTGGAATCCTGCAGAGGATATGAGGTGATGCTTGCTAAACAGATTGAAAGTAATGTGAAATTTGGGATTGGGTATAGAAAATATGATGATGAACACATTGCTTGTGAAAAATCTGTTCAAAACACTGATGTAACCACTGAGTTCATCCCCACAAACAAGAATGGCCAAGAAGTGAAAATCACTGACAAACTTGGTAACAAAATCACACTTGACAGAACAAGGAGTTCCTCAACTTTTGAAGAACTTGAAAAATATCAGTTTAAACCTACCTGGTCTGACGAGTGTGATATTCTTGAAAATTTCAAGCCAATGGACTTTACATCAACTGATGGTGTTAAAGCTCCAAAAGCTAAAGTCATACCTCTCAAAGATATCCCAGCAGTGGTTAAAACCTCTGCTGCAAAGGAATCTGAAAAGAGAAAGAAGAAAGAAAAAATTGATAACTTGTTTTGTGAATTCTGTGAGAAAAGGAATCATCTAACAAAAGACTGTTTCCACTTAAAAGCTTATGATCTAAACAAAACAAGTGTCATTGTTTCAGCAGAAAGCTGCATTGTCTGTGGGAAAACAAACCACAAAACTCAAGCATGTGTGTACCTCAAAAACTTTGATGTGAAAAAGAATGAGTACATGGCTAACACATTCTTGAGTCCACCATCATCCTCATCATCTGTCAAATTCACCAAGAAACAACCACTGTTTGTGCCAGTTCAAACAGCTGTTACAAAACAGCTGAACCAAACATCTGTCAAAAGAGATGTTCAGGTTACTGATGCACCCCCTGCCAATCAGTTCAGAAAAGGCAGAGAAAAACAGTCTTACCAAAGGATTCCACACGTTTATGAGGCCTACAAAAGGCCCTCTAAACCCAAAGTGAACAGGCATCCTTTTGGTTACCAGCAGATGATTGGTCAGGACCCACAACAGTGGTTAGAGAAACACTGTCCTAAAACAGTTCAAACTCCTAACCTAACCACTGTCCATCATCTTGCATCCATCCCAGACACTGTTGAGACCCCATCCAAAGCCTTGTTGGCTTTGGAGACCTTAATGAACTAATCTTTTTACCTCATGTGCAGGGAGCTTCTGCATGCTTTGATAGTCTTTGGTATGTAGACAGTGGAGGCTCCAGGCACATGACAGGATGTAAAGCCCTCCTCAAAGACTTTAAAATCCATGGTGGGGGTGATATATCCTTTGGGAATAATAGTAAAGGGAAGGTTCTGGGGTCTGGTACAGTGCAATCTGGAAATATAAAATTTGAAAATGTCAATCTAATAGACAATCTAAAATTCAACCTTCTGAGTGTGTCCCAAATGAGTGACAAGGGATTTGGGTCATTCTTCACAAAAGACTGTTGTAGGATTGTTGGACCAGAAATGGTCAAAAAGATTGAAGCAATAATCAAAACTGGTCAAACTAAACTTGTTGCTCAAAGAAGTGGCAATGTTTATGTTGTTGACATGTCAAAAGAGTGTCCCAGAGCTGATGCCTGTCTGTTCTCAGCTGCCTCTAACAAAGAGACAGAACTTTGGCACAGAAGGCTGGGACACACAAATCTTAAGACAATCACAGAAATTTCAAAAAATGGTTTGGTGAGAGGCCTACCACAAAAATTGTTTTCATGTCCTGAACATTGCATTTCCTGTTTAAAAGGAAAACAGCATAAAAGTTCTTATAAGTCCATTGAAGAGTCCAAAACAACCCAGTGTTTGCAAATGCTACACATGGATTTGTTTGGCCCAGTTCAAGTCATGAGCCTTAAAAAGAAAAGATATTGTTTGGTTATTGTTGATGACTTTTCTAGGTTCACATGGACTTTCTTTTTGCACTCAAAAGATGAAACTGCAGGCATTTTGCAAGACTTTGTAATACAGGTTGAAAAGCAATTTGACCTTCCAGTGAAAAGCTTCAGGAGTGACAATGGCACAGAATTCAAAAATAGGGAGCTGGATGCCTTCTGTGTGAAGAAAGGGATTGTAAGGCAGTACAGCATCCCAAGAACACCAGAGCAGAATGGGGTAGTGGAAAGAAAGAACAGAACTCTGATTGAGGCTGCCAGAACCATGCTTGCAGATTCAGGTTTGCCTTTAACTTTCTGGGCAGAGGTAGTAAACACTGCTTGCTATGTTCAGAACAGAGTTTTAATAAACCCCAGGCACAAAAAGACTGCCTATGAAATTCTGTATAAAATTAAACCACTGATCTCATATTTCAAAGTGTTTGGCTGCCCATGCTTTATTTTGAATTTAAAAGATTCCATTTCAAAATTTGCAGCCAAAATTGATTGTGGTTATCATCTGGGATACTCAACCACTGCCAAGGCCTACAAAGTGTTCAATACACGGACCAAGGCAGTGGAGGAGACTTTGAATGTTAAGTTCAATGAACTTTCATCAATGAAAATCCCAGCAAATCCTGCAGATCTGTTTGATCTTGAAAAATTCACTTTTGAAAATACTGTTGTCAAGACTAACAGTGCAGGTCCATCAGAGGATACAACACCAGACTATGGGTATGAAATCATCATCCCTCAAAGGTCTGCCACAAAGGGAAAAGCATCAGCTGTTCAAAACAGTTGTCAAAGCTCTACCACTGCTACCTCAACAATTGTTGACCAAAGTAGCCCATCAACCATTGCTTCCACATCCTCAAACACTGCTGACAAAAGTCCTCAAACAGTGGATAAAAGCCAGCAGTTGTCCACCTCATTACCTCCTATTCCACCACCTTTTGAAACCACTGCTGGATCATCAAAGTCCCCAGCAGTGGTTAGCTCAGATGATACACATTTGCAGCCTTCACCAACCAATGCCATCATACCATATCAAGGAGATTTAATCTTCTTGAGATCTCATCCACCTGATCAAATCATTGGCAACATAAATGAAGGGGTGCTCACAAGAAGCCAAACCCAAAACATTTGTCTTTTTGCTGGTTTTCTATCACTCCATCAGCCAGTCAAGTACCAAGAGGCACTGAAAGACAACAGCTGGGTAGAAGCCATGCAAGAGGAGCTCCAACAGTTTAAAAGACAACAAGTATGGGAGCTTGTACCACTGCCAGAAGAGGCTAGTCCCATTGGCACAAAGTGGGTCTTCAAGAACAAAACTGATGAAAGGGGTATTGTTGTCAAGAATAAAGCCAGGCTTGTGGTTCAAGGTTACAGACAGGAAGAGGGGATTGATTATGATGAAACATTTGCCCCTGTTGCAAGATTAGAAGCAATTAGACTATTCCTGGCCTTTGCTGTCAACCACAATATGAAGGTGTTTCAAATGGATATCAAAAGTGCTTTCCTCTATGGTACAATTCAAGAAGAGGTGTATGTTTGTCAACCTCCAGGTTTTGAGGATCCATTTTATCCAGATCTTGTCTACAGGCTAAACAAAGCCTTGTATGGCTTGAAACAAGCACCAAGGGCCTGGTATGAAACTCTTTCCAACTTCCTACTCTCAAATGGTTTCAAAAGAGGTACCATTGATAAAACACTGTTCTTAAAATGGAGAGGGAAGGATTTAATGATTGTCCAGATTTATGTGGATGACATTATTTTTGGAAGCACATGTAACTCAATGTGTGAAGAGTTTAGAGAACTCATGACAGCTGAGTTTGAAATGAGTGCAATGGGTGAGCTGCAATGCTTTCTTGGTCTCCAAGTACAGCAATTGCAAAATGGAACTTTCATTCATCAAAGCAAATATGCTAAAGAACTTTTAACCAAATTTGATATAAATGATTGTAAACCATGCAGCACACCCATGGCAACAAATAAGCTGGTCATGTCTGATGAAAAAGATGAGCTGATTGACCAAACACTTTATAGAAGCATGATTGGGTCTTTATTGTACCTAACTGCATCTAGACCAGACATCATGTTTGCAACATGTGTCTGTGCAAGAAGTCAACCAGCTCCCAGAAAATCAAATCTCATTGCTGTAAAAAGGATCTTCAGATACATAAAAGGTGCTCCCACACTTGGTATCTGGTATCCAGCTAATGGGAACATCAAGCTTTCAGGTTTCTCAGACAGTGACTTTGCTGGATGTCACACCACAAGGAAGTCCACATCAGGAGGGTGCCAGTTTCTAGGTGACTGCTTAGTTTCTTGGCAAAGCAAAAAGCAAGCAGCTGTTTCAACATCCACTGCTGAAGCTGAATACATTGCTGCTGCAAGCTGTACAGCCCAACTCCTGTGGCTTCAAAATCAGTTGCTGGATTTTGGTATCACTGCCTTAAAGACACCACTCATGTTGGACAGTCAGGCAGCAGAAAATATCATCAAAAATCCAGTTTCCCACTCAACCACTAAACATATCGACATCAGACATCACTTTGTGAGGGACTGCTATGAAAAAGGTTTGATTTCTCTGCATCATGTCCCAACTAAAGATCAGCTGGCCGATGTGCTCACAAAAGCACTTGATACAGCCACTTTTGAAAGTTTGGTCTCTAGGATTGGGATGCTGAACATGGAATAACAAGCAACATCTTGTTTTTCTATGAATAAAAGCAACAAAATGTTTTCAGAAAATCAAAACTCCATCCTTAAAAATAGTTAAAAATGAAATGTTTTCATTAAGTCCTTAAAAGTCTGCCATTAACCACTGATTGTTCAAAAGTCTGCTATACTTCAAAAGTCTGTCCACTGCTGAAAGTCAACCCCTGCTCTCTCATTATTTTGATAAACTCTGTTGTTCAAAAGCAGTGTCTTATCCACTGATATGCTATCCACTGATAGTAAAAATCATCCACTGCTTTCATACCACTGCCTTCATCAGTCACTTTCAACAAAAGTACTGTCCTTCATTTTCAACAGGGGTTGTCACGTGGACAGTACATATTGGTCAGACCTTTTGTAACGGCTGCCACCTCAGCATTCACTTTCTTCCCTATAAAATCCCCCACTCACCACCAAAACAGGGTTTTACTGTCGAATTGAATTCTTAAAAATTCTCTTCTCAAAGCAGTTTTTCTTCACATTTCTTCACAAATTTCTTCGATCAATCATCCTCAAAATGACAAAATCAAAGAAATCTTCAAAACCCTCATCCAAATCATCATCGAACACAGCCTCCCAAAAGGAAATCTCCACTGAAATTCCACATAAACCATCTCACAATCTCCTGGGTCTTCTCACAAAACCAGGAACCACCAACGTGTTCGATTCCATCATTGACATCATGGCAAAATCAAAGTATAAAACTTTGTTCATCGCCGATGCACCAATCTATTTGGCGACCCAAAGGGAGTTTTGGAAGAATGCAACCCTTGAAAAACAAGGAGACACTGCAACCACCATAAACTCTTCTATAAAGGGTAAAGCTGTCCAAATCACGCCACAATCCATTTCAGAAGTCTTTCAACTCGATGATCAAGAAGGTAAAATCTCTTTCACTAAAAACGAGTTGCAAACTGACTTCATTGAGAGAGGGTATGAATCCACAATGATGAAGAAAATTACTTTAGAAAAAGGTTATTTTCCTTCTGCAACCAGATTTTTATTTCATACCCTCCTACTATGTGTTTCAAACAAGACCACTTCTTTTAATGAAATCCCTTTAAAGATTCAAAATCTGGGATATGCTATTCTTCAAAAAGAAAATTTTAACTATTCTCGGGAAATTTTTAAAGATTTGGTTAATAATGTTGAAACAAAATCATTCTTACTGTTTCCAAGGTTTTTAAGTTACTATTTTTCAAAGAAATTCAGTAAGGATGATTTAGCTGTAATAAACCAGGGTGCTCCTACTCAAATAAACAGTTTAACTACTGAAACTTTTTCAAGGATGTTAGCACCTTGCAAAACACAAGTAGGGGTGCCTGAGCAGATTTTAGCAGTTACAACTGCTCCTCAGGTATCTGCTGCTGAGCCCACTGCTCAAGGTGATCAAAGCAGCAGCACAACTGTTTTGAAACCCACACCTAAAATCACCAAAAAGCCAACAAAAAGAAAATCACAAAACCCCCCCAAACCCCTCAAAAAGGCATCTCTGGAGGATGAGATACCAGAGCTCCTGCTAGTGACAACACAAAAGTCACAAGAAACCACTGCTGCTACTTCCTCACAGCAGTTGGTACAAATATCTCAAACCATAGCCGAAACTCCTCCTGTTTCTTCACAAAAAGAACAGGTTGTACAAATAGGGTCTCCACATCATGATGCTCTGGAAACACTCGTTTCTATCATCCACAGTCCAATGCCCGGGACACATCCTATTTCTACACCAACCATCACATCCACATTTCCCTCACCAATAAAACCACTGTTGGATGCAATTGATTTGAACCAGGCATTATCCAGTCCTTCTCAATCACCTATTAATGAGAATATACCTCAACAACTGACTGGGTCTGATGTATCACTCTTTGCTAACCCACCAACACAACCTGAGGAGGTTACACCCCTTGAGTTACAAGTAACTCTTGGTGGTATTCCAAGTGAAGCAGCCACTACAACTGTTACACCCACTGGGTTACATTTGGACAGTGGTTACATTCATAAGACTTCCTTGGAGGCAATTCCTTTTATAGCACCTCTGCCAACCACCAGTGGATTTATTTATCCTACTGGCAACATCAAAAGGTTGTCAAGTGTTGAAGGAAGAAGACCCCAGTACCAAGACAAAGGGGCATCAGTGGTTAATGTTTGGAGTATATTTCCTGCATCTACCACTGATAAAACCACTGCTAGTGGGAAATCAGATGATCTCATTAACTTGGGTGATGGTTTAAAGTACCAGAAATTGACGGATCGTATTGCAAAACTTGATAACTCTGTTGCAGAACTCAAAGATATGCTACAACAGGTGTTACAAGTTCAAAAGGTACAATCAACTGCTGTTCCATCTCAAGCACCTGCTCCACAGAGGACACCTGCTACAAATGAGCTCTGGAATCAATTTCAATCTTTTCTCCAACAACAGGCACAATTAGCAGATCAGCAACATGAAAAACATGTCCAACAGCTGAGAAATGCAATGGAGTCAAGGTTCAAAAACACTCAGGCTGATTTAAAGGCTCTCAAAACTCAGATCTTACACACCACTGGGACTGCTCCTCCAAAAGTCAGCTACATTTATCAACTCCCAGACGATAATGCCAAAAAGGGGGAGAAAATGAAGGAGTGGAAACAGAAGGGTATAGAAGATGGTCTTTATCTTGAACCAGAAAATTAAAACATGACCAAACAGATCCCTCTGCCAGATGGGAGTAAGAAAATTGATGTGACAATAAATGCACTAGCAGAAGCAGCTGCAAGTGTGAAAAGAGATAGAGAGGCCAAAAGGAAAGCCAGGGTGGAAAGAATGGATCATCCAGATCAGGGTACTTCTGGGTCGAGGGATCATGAAAATCCTGTTGAGGAAAAGAAAAGGCCTACTAGAAAAGTAAGGCAACCCAAATCCATTCCAACCAGACGTTCAAAGTCTGCTCACAAACCACCATACAAAACAGCTGATGCAACAGGAGTTACAAAAACCACTGCTTGCCAAACAGTTGTTCCATTAACACACACCACTTCAACACACACAACATCTACTGCTTTACCATCATCACCACCAAAAACAACACCTGCTGACACACAGCAGAAGACAGCAGATGTTATAACATCTGTTGTAATAACAGCAGTGGTTGAAACACCAGTTGTTCCAACAACTGTTAGTCAATCACAATCCACTGCCACAACATCTACCACCACTGTTCCATCCAAAACATCATCAGTCTCTCCTAAACCAAAAAGGAGAAGGCTAATTTTAAAAGATGATGACACATCACCACTACAAACATCTTCAAAATCTTTAGCTCTTGTCACAATACCAAAACCTGTTCCTCTCTCTTCAGTTCCAATGTACAAGCCCTTACCTCCTGCAGGTGTTCAATTTCCTCTTGAACTAGCAGCTGTTAGAGATGAAATAAAATCCTTCTACTATGAGGATGACCCTGCCAAAAGGAGGTTGCCATCAATAAAAGGATATCCTTGGCCTAAAAATGTTGATGAATACTTGGAAATCAAAGCCAAGCAAGCAGAGGATATCTCAAAAAGAAACACACAAGGGAAGTCTGACAAAGAAATTTCAAGAAGTTATCAATATTTGCTCACACAAGTCAGATCCCTAGAGCAATTTGCAAAAAATGTTAGTCAACAAATTTCTGAAAGAGCAGCTGAATCTCTGAAGAAAGACTACATTGAAAGCATCATGGCTCACAAAAAGTACAAAGGAGAGAGATATATGTACAAAGAGTGGACTGTTCCTGAGCTTGAAGATGAAGCTGCAAGAATTCAAGACATGATAAAAAGGAAGGTCACTCACACTCCTCCTAACTGGGCAAAATTTAGAAAGAATGTACCTGACAAACAGGAAGAGCTGAAGAGAATGAAAGAGGAACTGGTAGCAGCTGATTATGGTAACAAAAGACAAGTTGCTAGATGGAAAGAAGATGTGGTCAGGGCTACTTACAAAAAGTTGGAACAATTAAGAAAGAAAGATCCCACAGTTCCTCAAAAGCCTGACTATCCTGAAGCAGCGGTTTCAAAAAGACCTTCAAAGCTGCAAATCAGGAGATCCACAGCTCCAGTTGGTGCTACCATCTACAAAAGAAGGCCACACAAACAACTGATTGCTGAAACCATCAAAGAGTTAATGGAAGGTGAAGACCTTGGAAAAGAGGGTATAAAGAAAATGATCATGAAACTCTTGGTTTGGATCAAACTGCAAGTACTGCTCAGCCAGTCATGAATAGGCCAGCCTCTCCAAATACTTCAGCAAATAAACATCTCCCAAGAAACCCACCAGGCTCAAAAATACAAAAGTGGGAAACTGACAAACAGACCTGCGTATTGACTTTGCTCAGGTCTGGTGGAGGAGTGGAGAAAATATCAAGGGAACAAGCTCTTGGCCTGAGTCTTGAAGATTTGCAGGATCTCCTTGATCTTCCACTCAGCAGGGATGATGAAGATACAGATGCCCTAGACTTTGAATTACAATTCAAAGGTCAGATAAGGGAGCTGTTGTTGAGGCAATAAAGATTTCCACAAATAATGAAGAGTTTTGGCATTATCTGTTCCAGGGGGAGATTGTTGGGATTGAACCCTATCAGAGGAACAGATAATGTAAAGCCAAAACTGGATCAAAGCAGTGGATCCAGAATAAGCAGACGTTTACAGTTGGTTCATGCAAATCTCTCCCCTTGAAAGTGGTTTCATATCTGCTGACCTCCTATCTGCTGATCATACTAAGTGCTGACCTACAACTGCTGCTTTATATCTACTGACCAATGTCAAAGACTGATGGAAGACCAAAGCTCTATTGACTCAATCTACTGCCTTGGGTCAAGTACTGCTGATCCGGACAAGCACTGCTGGGTTCACAGCAGTGGAAGGATGCAGCAGCAGTTTAAGTGTCTTTTATGTAATATATTGTAATAGCAGTAGTTTAGTACATCAGTGTTTATAGATCAGTAGTTAGAGTTTGTTAGGAGGTTAGATGTCACTTTCATGGTGACGTCAGCTAAGATGCTCAGTGGTTTGCAAGTGCCTATAAATAGTTTAGTACTTTGTACTGTTCTATTAGCTCTTTCACCACATCGTCTTCTTTGCACGAACAAACTACTGAGCTCTGGCTGAGGGGGAGTTTGCATTCTTACATCAATCATTGTAATCGTTGTTGAAACAAATTCAATCATTCGGTTCTTTGTGAAAAGATGTTTGATTAAAAGTATTACTCCTGTTTGATTGTATGCAAAGTTTGTTTCCATCTTATTTCCGCTGCACAACTCTTTCATCTTCATCTTAATCTCAAACAAAAATACAATCAAAAAGAAACTCAGATCCAACAGTTAGATTGAAGGATGGTATGAAATTTATGTAATTCTTAGTAGTGATGATAAAGGAAGATAAGAAATAGGAATGAAAGCATGATTTGGTTGTACATTGTGCATCAAACGGTGTACGCACACCAAGTGTTTGACGAAATGCCTAGATTAGGATAGTGTGGGAAATTTCATACTAATTAATGAATGAATATGTGTTGAGTATGGTAATGATATAATTAATGATAGTTGAATATAAGAGACGCGTAGTAGAAGGAATTCATGAGAAGGTGTTGTTGATGATATCATTTGGGTGGAAATGTGCATTAGGAGCTTGTACCGTATGCTTGAACGATGAGGATGCACATCATGTATTGGATCAATTTCTTATTAGTAATGTAAGATTTGATGTACACTAAATACGAAACATGTGAACTTGCTAGTAATGATGTTATGACTTCGTTTAAATAGGCTCACCTCGTATGTGGTGGTCAAATGCGAGATAATGAAAGCATTAACATGTGAAAGTATGTGTATGTGAATGCGTATGTGCATATAGTTAGGTGATCGTGTGGATGTCAGCATATTTCATCATGATTATTATATATATATATATATAGTGATGCTCGTATAGCCTAAAATAATAACACGGATATATGAGGTTATGTCGTAAGTTATATGTTAAATCGTTGACTTCTAAAAGTCAACTACGCATAAGAAGCATGATTTGATTTGTTGTCTTAAAGGTAGGATCATAGGAAGTCGTATGGCACATGTTATATCAATACATGTTAAATGGAATAATATGATGAACTACACGAGTTGTAAGAATGTGAATTGGCCATGTGTTATATGTTCGTTAGAGTTGACTAATGAAAGTTAGATGTAAAATATGCGAGTAACATGATCGTCAACATGTACAATGGTGTACGCTAACAAGAATGTAATTTGGTGACATGAAAGTATAGGAATCCTGTCAAGACGGACTCAAGCATGAAAGGCTAACGGGTCAAGAGGAGGCAAGGAATCGGATACGAACCCGGATGCACGAGGTAAGTGATTTCTGTAATCACTTCTTAGTTGTTTAAGTGATGTAGCGTTTTAATTAATTAAACATAATGTTTAAAGTCAAATGTGGATTAGGTTGTATGAAATCGGTAAATTTCGCTAAGTAGACCAATGGGTCAAAAGAAGGTCTTATGATTATATTGAAATGTTGCATAAGAAATGGCTACTATACTATAACCAGTTAATGGGTAGAATTTCTTGTAAGTACGCAATCCGGGAATCGGAGATGCGGTTTAGTAGTCAACAGAATCGGATGTGCGTTTGGTTTTATAGATATACAAGTATGTAAGTGGAAATTTTAGTAACAAACTTAGGTTCGTAGATTTGAATTAAACGCATGAGTTTAATGAATATAGGGTGTCGGGTGCGTAAACCCCAAGTGCGGAACTCCGGATAAGGTGAAAGTATTATGGTTATAATGTTTGTGTATGATTCGGGTTAGAACAAATAAGTGGGTTGATAAATGCATGAACGGGTCAAAATTTGATAAAAGGGCAATAAGCCGAAGGCTTAAAAGTCATAAAATTCGGTAGTCCAAGTATTGGATTTTCACTCCATATGATGGAGAATTAAATTACGTTCACGTAGCAAAAAGAATCGGGTAAAACGAATCAAAAACGAGAGAGTTATGCTCATTTCCGTAAAACCGGATCGTGCTGGGAATATGCAGCAACCAGCTGCAACAATTCTGATCATCTGAGGCCATCGCATAGCGCGACGGCAGAAGCATGTACCCGTCGCGCTACGCGACGGGGTGTGTTTCGCCGAAAGTTGTTTTCGTGTCTCGTTTTGTCTTGGGAACTCGTTTAAACGCGTTTTAAGTTGCGTATGACTAGTTTAACTTACGTTTGTATGAGCATAAGTGTATGCACACATGTAGATAGGTATGTATGTATGTTTGTATGTCTCTATACAGGTATATATGATTTATAAGTATGTGAGCAAGTATATGCGGATATATGAAGGGATGTATGTGAGTAGACATGTATGAGTTAGGTATGTTGCAAGTAGGTATGTATGTATGTATATATGTATAATGTGTTGAGTGTACGTAATGATGCAGGTATGTGTGTATGTAGATACGTATGTAATGATGTAGATGTGTTTATATTTAGGTATGTACGTATGTATGTAAATGATTATGAAGTGAAAGTATGAATATGTATATGAATGTATGAAAGTAGGTACGTGTGTATTCAATGAATTGAGGACTAACGATATTAATAGCGTGCCTGGTGAATGAAGTGTATGCAGGAATAGCAAAGAAGTCTCACCGCGGATTGCACGATGAGACGGAAAGCCGGAATGCAAAGAGTTAACGGAACAAAAACTTAAAAGTGAATAAATCTTATATGTTATAATACGTACTAATGTTATGCAATGTATGTGGTGAGCGCAGGTAGTGCAAGACACGAAGGATCATCAAGGGATAGAGATCAAGGACCGAGTCACATGAAGGATTGTACGGGATTGTCTGAGAGTATAATATAGTAAACATATATTATGTTTTTACGTAGTAAATGAGCCGATGGATGTATTTATGTGAAAGAGTTATCTTTAAAATTTATGTTAAAGTAGGTCAAGGTAATTATAATAAAAGAAATTTTATGGCATGAATTTCCGCTGCGGCTGTTGGTCAATTACGAATTAGGGTCTTACAAGTTGGTATCAGAGCCCTGGTTTGAGAGAATCAAGTATGAGGAGGTAAGTACTTGAACTCAAACCTGTGTGCTCTTGAAACAAGAAACCCGTACAATCCAAGACTCGGTCAAGATCCAAAGGTAGAAGCAAATGTAAGTATGTGTAAAAGTATGTATATTAAGAAAACTAACGGTATGTTATGTGTAAGGTAAGCATAAGAGTTTGGAAGTGATGATCCGCGAATGCGGTCTAGGACCGACACCAAGGCATGTAATAAGACAAATTGATCCCAGGTACGTAAATTTAATATGTGGGTGCATATTATGTTAAAACCTAGCAAGTGAAGGAATGTTTTAAATGAAACATACTAGTGAAATGGTAATGAAGTTTAGAAAATATTACACGTGCCGAAACCAAATTCTTCGGACATAAGGTGACGATTACACGAAACCAGTATGCGGAATGTGTACCTGGCCAGTACACAAGAAACATATGACGTTCGTGAGCCCGTGCTAATTGTTACAGGTATGTCTGTTAGAATTTCATAGTAGGTGGACGTGGGGGGTGAAGGGAAATGTAAGACTTTCAAGGAATTGAAAGTATCAAATACACAAGAGAAGTATGAATGATATGTTTGAACCCGTAAGACGGATTCAAAACATAAAAGTAATGGGAAGTGTGAATTATGTGTTCGAATCCGCGAGACAGATTCGAAACATAGAAGGGAATGAATGTTAGCATGAAAAGTTTGAATTCGTAAATTGGTACGAATCAAACAAGTAAGAATGATTGATAAGAATGAAAGGTTTGAATTTATAAGCGAGTACGAACCAAGCAAGTAAATATTCTAAGAAACGAATATGATTCAAGTTATGCTTTTAAACTTATGTATTTATGCAAATGCGTTGTATGCAAGAATGGTTTAAAGGACAAATGAGTTATGCGGATCAAATGATGATTGCCATTTGAACCCGAAATTTAATAATTGAAATGGTCAAGTTATATAATGGTAGGTGAGCGTAATGTACCGTCATGTAATGTCACAAAATGGAAGGAAATGGTCAAAGTGAGGTATGGATAACGAGTTAATGGATTGGACTTGCATCATGTATGTATAAAGGTTATGCTTTTAATGAGAGCTTATGGCTCAACATAGTGAGGGATGTGTCAGAACTGGGTAATTAATAAATATAGGTCAGAATGTAATTATAAATGGACTTCCGAAAAGTTAAATAAAGTAAGTAGATAGCTACTAAGCAAGTAAATGTCAAATAGCATGAAGTATCTGATTTGCTAAATAGATAAGTCCGATGAGAACTAATGCAGTAGCAAGAAACCTTAGTCGAAAGAAATAAGCTTTGAAATAAGTTACATGTAAGTCATGGCATTAATTAACTCTTGGGAGTCGAAATGAATGACATCTATGACCTAGACAAATGATTTAAATAGGAACGGGAAACGGGCAACATCTTGCAATTTTTATTAAAACGATGAAATAAAGTCTTGGCAAGTATGCAAGAATGAAAAGGAATTACAAATGTGTACTTTAATACGTATATGATAAGTAAGAAGTACCGGTTTGACTTTGAAAAGTCAAAGTGCAAAAGTTGACAAATGAGTTAAAAATCTGCAAAAAAAATGAATGCGTATGCATTGACCCGTCATTAACGGGTCAAACCAAGAAATTTACATGATAAGTAATGGTCATGTATTGACCAGTTTTGAACAGGTTGAACGCACTAATGTTTTAAACAGAAATCGAGAAAGGATAAATAGGAAAATAAGGTGGTCTAATAAACATCATATTTGAATGAAATCAAAAGAAATGTGTAAACCCCTAATTTTATAATGAGAATGGCAGGAATCAGGATGTGATAAATCTGGCAAGGTTAATGAAAGAATGCTCATGAGCGAAAGCTCATTACACAGATGAATGTGGTCAATCTGGAAGATGGTATGAATGGTAATGAAGAGGACCGGTTCGGTCTTACATGCCAAAGCACTGCGCCAAAGAAGTAAGTTTAGCGAATTGTTAATATCTGAATGTAAAATTATAGCTATGGTTGAAAAGTATTTCCGAATAAAATTATGTGGCACATAATGTGTTATGAAAAAGGAGGCTTGGCTTTTAAAAGTTGATTAAGATTAAGTTTCAGTTCAGGCTTATGTAGTAAGCAGTATGAATGAGTAAGGAGGTAGAAATAGAACTCCAGGAATAAGTGTAACTAATGCTAACAGTGAAATGTATTAGCAAGTTCATATGAAATTCAAATTGTGGTAATGTAAATTATGGTATTAGACTTTCTAGGTCTCTACTAGTCAGCACACACTAGTTTAAGTACGGTAATGTAATGAGTTGAAAATTTAAGAAGAAATTGATAAAGAATGGAAATGTAAAGTATATGTAGTTGACCTGTTATGAACGGGTCAAATGGAATATATGTTTGATGTTAAAGGGATGATACGTACAAATCTGGGTGGGTTGAATTGATGTGAAAATGGAAGGGAAATTTCTAGAAGTGATGTTCTTAAGATTATGGCTTGCTAATGAACAAACCGACATTGATGGGAAAGGTTCCGGGGACGAAACCTCCTTTAAGGAGGATAGACTTGTAACACCCCGAAATTTCATAAATGTTTATCTTAATGCTTAAATGCTTCAAATGATTAGTTAAGTTGTAAATAAATAAAGGAAGTTTAAAAAGGGCTAGAAAATATGCAAGAATGACAACATAAGCAACTTTGAGGGGTAGAACATGTAAAATACGTTATTAAGTATGATAAAAAAAATTAAAAACCCAGTTTTTTATGGGTGTGGGTCGCGAACCAGGGGGCAGGAAGGGGAAACCCTACTCCTTCAACCCTTCACAAGAAATTCAAGAATTGATGATGAAATCAGACACGAAATCGAATGCATGAACCAAGGATGATGATCCCTTAAGCAGTTCTAACATCAAGTAAGTTAAATTTTATGATTTGGAGGTCTTGAATAAAATGGGTTATGATCAATTCGTAAATTGATATGAAATTAAGCAAGATTGTGAATTAGAATCACCAACTAGAACTTGTGTTGTGTGTGATTTTGAGTAATTTCATGGTTTGAAGCAAAACCCACTTGTTCAAGTAGTATGATGTTATGTGATGATCTTGTAGTTGTGAAATTTGTGTAAATATTATGAACTAGTCAGTGTGTAATGCATAAATATAGGTTAGATTGAAGGATGGTATGAAATTTATGTAATTCTTAGTAGTAATGATGAAGGAAGATAAGAAATAGGAATGAAAGCATGATTTGGTTGTACATTGTGCATCAAATGGTGTACGCACACCAAGTGTTTGACGAAATGCCTAGATTAGGATAGTGTGGGAAATTTCATACTAACTAATGAATGAATATGTGTTGAGTATGGTAATGATATAATTAATGATAGTTGAATATAAGAGACGCGTAGTAGAAGGAATTCATGAGAAGGTGTTGTTGATGATATCATTTGGGTGGAAATGTGCATTAGGAGCTTGTACCGTATGCTTGAACGATGAGGATGCACATCATGTATTGGATCAATTTCTTATTAGTAATGTAAGATTTGATGTACAATAAATACGAAACATATGAACTTGCTAGTAATGATGTTATGACTTCGTTTAAATAGGCTCACCTCGTATGTGGTGGTCAAATGCGAGATAATGAAAGCATTAACATGTGAAAGTATGTGTATGTGAATGCGTATGTGCATATAGTTAGGTGATCGTGTGGATGTCAGCATATTTCATCATGATTATATATATATATATATATATATATATAGTGATGCTTGTATAGCCTAAAATAATAACACGGATATATGAGGTTATTGTAACAACTCTCATCAAAAGTCATAATTACTAAAGTAATTAGACCAATAGGAAACCCTAATTGAGACACCCAAGTGATTCTGAATAAACCCTAAAATTTTCAGAATCAGGATTAGGGCCCCTAAAACTCAGGGGGGATAAACCCTATTGACGATTATCCACTTAAAACGTAGGCAGAAAGGAATTTACGAAAACCGTTGACTCAGCTGAGCTAGTCCCACACGTGGCAACCCTATGCCTAAAAATAGTTCTTACGTGGGCCGCCTCAAGTTAGCTTAATTCTCACGCGGGCCGCCTAAGGGTCAAAATTTGGCTATAAATAGATGAGTTTGGGACTTGATTCTGGGAGTTGAAACGACGCTCAAATTCACTTTGTGCGCTGAGATATTGTCTGTTTACCACAATTAACACACACAGGCACTAAATCGATGCCACAATCAGGGTATTAGCACAATCGCTGCTACGATTCATTTTCCGACGATCAATATATCCAATGGATGTTTAAGTGCCGCCCACATTAGGGTTATACTTTATCGTTCGTCATTAATTTGACGGATCATCGTTAATTCGATGGATAAAGTATTATACTTTGTCGTTCGTCATTAATTTGACGGATCATCGTTAAATCGATGAATGAAGTATTGCACTTTGTCGTTCGTTGTGAAAATTTGATCTCGTGAGTTATCGTAAATTGCTGGATTGATTACTAACCCCCGAATTGTGTGCTTGTTATTTAGGATAAAAGGCTAAATCAGTAGGCCAAACTCTGCCCGTATAAATCTGCAAAGTGAGTCATTCTCCTTTTCTCACAGTTTGTGAGTCATTCTCCTTTTCTCACAGTTTGTGAGTCATTCTCCTTTTCTCACAGTTTGTGAGTCATTCTCTTTTTATCAAATGTTTTACAATACCTCAAATTATTTTCAAGGTTATGATTACAGGGACTAAGTCGTGGATATCTTGAATTACTAATTTTCTCCCAATTAGGTTCATTGACCTACTCGGGATAATCACTGTTAGGTTCATTGACCTACAGGGATAATCGTCACTATTTAGGTTCATTGATCTAAATAGTGGTATGACCATCGTCACCATTGTGACATGTCACCATTGTGACAGAATGCCAGATAAAAATAAGATAGAAGCCATTGTAATCGCTCTTATGCTGTAATTAATAACTATGCATCATTATGCAAAATAGAATGATTCACTCAGTATTTCCCGCTGACAAAACCTTTTTCAAACATGTTTCAGGTGATCTGTTATGAATCAGGAAAAGTGCCATATAGCACTACAAGCTCAAAGAAGTGGCTCAGTATAAAATAAAGAAACATGTTTTGTAAAATAAAAGATTTCTTCGTGAAATCAAACTATTGTAAATTACCGGGTTTTATCCCGAATTGTGAAATAAAATAATCGGGAAATATTTACATTTTAAAAGATCCTGATGAAAACTTCCGCTGTCAAACTCAATTAATTAAATACCGCAGGATTTCTGTCCCGCGGCTCCTGAAACGGATCAAACCGGGTCGGGGGCCGTGACAGAAAAAGGTGGTATCAGAGCCACTTATCGAGCCACTGATTTAAGCCAATTAAGTATTTAGAAAATACTTATTTTTTTATTAATTGCTATTTTGTGATCATATGTTTTATTATCTGACTAATTTTTTTGAACAGTATGGGCAGATTTTTATATGTTAGCTACTGTAATAGTAAATATAAATCTTTAAATATTCTGACTCAAAGTTTTAGCATCTCTATTATCTACAGTCTATAAACCGTATTCAGTAAATAAAATTTACAAATAAAACCTAGTGTGTTTTAATTTTCAGTTATTTGGTAGTTACCCAGTATGAAAGACTATTTAAAAAGTTGTTCTATACAATTTGTTTATAACTTAGTAATAGTGTGTATTTTACTAAACAGCATGAGTGATCTGTCGGAAGCGCTTCAGAATTTAAATCTCTATCCAGTAAGAATCGAAGTTTCCAGAGATTTCAATAGGTATATTCCAGACATAGAAGAACCTATAGAATTCAACGCTTTACCTCTCGAGAAACCTAAGCTTAAGAAAATGGAAATTAGGGAAAGTTCTAGGCAAATTGAGGGATTACCATCTCAAGAAGAACTAGAGTTTATAATGGCAACCGATGATACTATTGAACTTGTTAATGAAAATGATTTTATTCATTCTCTTGAAACACAACTACCAATGAATTTAGAATCAGCTATTCCAAACCCTTCAATCCACTGGAATATAGACGAATGGTTGAATAATGAAATACTGTTACAAAACCATCCCTATAAGCTTTTTCCTAAGTTCAATCTAGAACCTTTACCAAATCCACCAATGAGTAACGAGAATATGGCTGAATTCCGTCATTTTGATGAAATGGATGCTGGGAATAGGATCCAAGAGATTTTGGGACAGATCTCCTGGAAATACGATGAGAAGGAACGCCGTTACTAGAACATCACCTGACAAAGGATAGGGGATTATGAAACTATGATTGTGTAATAGTAAAATCAGTTTGTGTAAAGTAAATAATAAAACTGTTGTATATAGAAGTATGATATAATCTTTACAACAAATGAAATATTAGAAAAGTTACAATTTTGTTTGTATATTCGTTTACGTGATTATGTGCAAATAATTGTAACATTGGATTATTTCTTTTATACTAAATATTTATCTATAAATTAGATATCAGATGGAAAACGCTAATAATGAACCAGTTAATGAGGTTAATCAATCTGAGCAACAACCGGGGGATCAATATGTAACTAGGCAAGATATAGAAAATATCGTTGCTCAAGGGATAGCCAATGCTATTCCAGCAATCATTGCTGCTATTAAAAATCCAATCGAACCGCAACAAATTGTTCCTAGTAACCGTATTTCTGAAAATAACTTCAGTAATAGCGTAAATGGAGGCAATAATCATGTAAATCATGATAATGAACCACGGCAAGCTCCGCTCCCTAAGAAAAGGAAAGCTGCAACGCCTGGTTGCACTTATAAAGAATTTCTTGCTTGTAAACCCACTGAGTTTGCAGGCAATGAAGGAGCGACTGCGGCACTGCGTTGGTTAGAGAAAACCGAGGCAGTAATTGCCATAAGTAAATGTACTCAGGATGATCAGGTCATGTACGCGTCAAACCTTTTCAAAGAAGTGGCGCTAGAATGGTGGAATACGGTGTTACAAGCAAAAGGAAGAAGGATGGCGTATGCTATGGACTGGGAAGAATTTAAGAGCTTTGTAGAAAGAAAATTTTGTCCTGAATATGAAAAAGATCAAATGGCAAATAAATTTCTAACCCATCGGATGGTGGATGTAGATTGTCGAGGGTATACTACGACATTCTTCGAATATGCTCGAGTGGTACCAACCCTGGCTTCGCCAGAGCCGGTACTTATCTCTCGTTATATTTGGGGATTGATTTCCGAAATCCGTAATATCGTCAAGGCTGCGAAACCTCATACGATTGATGATGCAGTAGAATTAGCCAATACTCTGACTGACGAACTAGTACGGATAAGAGAAGAAAACAGAAGGAAAGAAGTAGCCCAAAAGATTACCCAAGAATTTCGTTCGGGTAACCATAACAATTTCAATAGAAAAGGAAATGGGCAATCTACTACTATTCCATTTTGCAATTCATGCAAAAGGAAGCATTTCGGAAGATGCAAAGGATATTGCAATTTTTGCAAAATTCCAGGGCATCAAGAAGAAGACTGCAGGAGGAAGAAATTTTCAGTCTGCTACAACTGTGGAGAAACTGGACATCTTAGGCCAGAGTGTCCAAAACTGAACAAACCATTTGACAATAAAGCCAAACCTACAGAAGGAGCAAAAAGGAATGTAAGAGCCTTCCAACTGACTGCTAAGGAAGCAGAGCTCATTCCAGATGTGATAGCCGGTACGTTATTAGATCACAATGTTTACACAAAAGTATTATTTAACTCTAGTGCGAACATTGGAGAAGTAATAATGATTACAGGAGATAAGTCATAAAGTTCATATCAGTAATGAAAGTTGCTAATTATGAACCAAAGCAAGGAATAGTATATATGATTCCAATAATCATTAATACTAAAGATAAAGAATTTAAGGAAATTTCTGTAGTTTCAGAATACTCAGATGTATTCCCAAGAAGATTTACCTGGATTATCACCAGATAGGGAGATAGAATTTAGGATTCATCTAATACCAGGAACTATACCAATAAGCCAAGGTACCTTATCGGTTAACACAGTGTTGTTTAAAAAGATGATTCGATGAAAATGTGTATTGATTATAGGGAATTGAATAAAGGTTACAATTAAGAATCAATACCCATTATCTAGGATTGATGATCTATTCGATCAACTTCAAAGAGATAGATATTTTTCTAAGATCAACTTACATTTCGGATATTATCAATTGAAAGTACAAGAAGAAGAAGACATACCTAAAACTATTTTCAGAACTAGGTATGGTCATTACGAGTTTACAATCATGTCCTTCGGATTAACGAATGCACCTTCAGCATTCATGGACATGATGAATAGAATCTGTAAACTATATTTGGATAAATTTGTAATTGTCTTCATAGACGATATACTTATTTATTCCAAAAGTCAGAAAGAACATTATCAGCACTTGCATGTATTCTTAAGAAAAGAGAAGCTTTACGTCAAAATTCTCGAAGTATGAATTTTGGTTGCCAGAAGTGCAATTTCTAGGTCATATGGTGAATCACGAAGGTATTCACGTAAATCCTGATAAGATATTACCAAATGAAAGGTTCCTTAATTCGCAATGAAAATTAGAAGTTTAGTCGGATACTACAGACGATTTATTAAGGATTTTTCCAAAATAGATGTATTATTAACTAAGTTAACCTGTAAAATAGCTAAGTTTGAATGAGGATCTTAAAGCAGAAATTAACCAAATACTCAGATATTAGCCTTATGAACTAAAGATTTTGAAGTATAAGGTTATGCTTCAAAGTTAGGATTTGGATATGTGTTAGTGCAACGCAAAAAGGTCATTGTGTATGCATCAAGATAATTGAAAAAGTACGAAGAAAATTTTATCACTCTTAAACTTAGAATTAGGAGTCATAATTTTTGCCTTAAGATTTGGAGATATTATCTGTATGGAAGTAAGGGTATTATCTATACGGATTATAAGAATTTAAGATATATATTTTTGGGCAAAAAGAATTAAAACATGAGACAAAGGAGATGGATAAAAATCCTAAGTGACTACAACTGTGATATTCAGTATCACAAAGGAAAGGATGAAGACGACAAGAGATCGTCAGAAAAGTATACAGATAATAGATAAAAGTTGTTGGAGTTCGAGTTGGAGACAAAATGTAATTGAAAGTATCTCCTTGGAAAGGAGTAAGAAATGAAAGCTAAGTCCAAGGTACGTAGGACCATTTCCAGTAAACCAACATATAGGACTAGTTGCTTACCAGGAAGAGTTAGCTGGAGTACATGATATATTTTATATATCCAATCTCAAGAGATGCCTATTAAACGAATCTTTGGTAGTACCTTTCCAAGATATAAAGGTAAACAAATAATGTTAGTTTAAGTAAAGTGGGATTCAAAGATAGGACCCTAATATACTTGGGAACTGGAATCCAAAATGAAGAGAAAATATCCTCAATTATTCCGGTAAATCTCGAGGACGAGATTTTTCTTAAGGTGGGGAGAATGTAACAACTCTCATCAAAAGTCATAATTACTAAAGTAATTTGACCAATAGGAAACCCTAATTGAGACACCCAAGTGATTCTGAATAAACCCTAAAATTTTCATAATTTTCAGAATCAGGATTAGGGCCCCTAAAACTCAGGGGGGGATAAACCCTATTGACGATTATCCACTTAAAACGTAGGCAGAAAGGAATTTACGAAAACCGTCGACTCAGCTGAGCTAGTCCCACACGTGGCAACCCTATGCCTAAAAATAGTTCTTACGCGGGCCGCCTCAAGTTAGCTTAATTCTCACACGGGCCGCCTAAGGGTCAAAATTTGGCTATAAATAGATGAGTTTGGGACTTGATTCTGGGAGTTGAAACGACGCTCAAATTCACTTTGTGCGCTGAGATATTGTCTGTTTACCACAATTAACACACACAGGCACTAAATCGATGCCACAATCAGGGTATTAGCACAATCGCTGCTACGATTCATTTTCCAACGATCAATATATCCAATGGATGTTTAAGTGCCGCCCACATTAGGGTTATACTTTATCGTTCGTCATTAATTTGACGGATCATCGTTAATTCGATGGATAAAGTATTATACTTTGTCGTTCGTCATTAATTTGACGGATCATCGTTAAATCGATGAATGAAGTATTGCACTTTGTCGTTCGTTGTGAAAATTTGATCTCGTGAGTTATCGTAAATTTATGGATTGATTACTAACCCCCGAATTGTGTGCTTGTTATTTAGGATAAAAGGCTAAATCAGTAGGCCAAACTCTGCCCGTATAAATCTGCAAAGTGAGTCATTCTCCTTTTCTCACAGTTTGTGAGTCATTCTCTTTTTCTCACAGTTTGTGAGTCATTCTCCTTTTCTCACAGTTTGTGAGTCATTCTCTTTTTATCAAATGTTTTACAATACCTCAAATTATTTTCAAGGTTATGATTACAGGGACTAAGTCGTGGATATCTTGAATTACTAATTTTCTCCCAATTAGGTTCATTGACCTACTCGGGATAATCACTGTTAGGTTCATTGACCTACAGGGATAATCGTCACTATTTAGGTTCATTGATCTAAATAGTGGTATGACCATCGTCACCATTGTGACATGTCACCATTGTGACAGAATGCCAGATAAAAATAAGATAGAAGCCATTGTAATCGCTCTTATGCTGTAATTAATAACTATGCATCATTATGCAAAATAGAATGATTCACTCAGTATTTCCCGCTGACAAAACCTTTTTCAAACATGTTTCAGGTGATCTGTTATGAATCAGGAAAAGTGCCATATAGCACTACAAGCTCAAAGAAGTGGCTCAGTATAAAATAAAGAAACATGTTTTGTAAAATAAAAGATTTCTTCGTGAAATCAAACTATTGTAAATTACCGGGTTTTATCCCGAATTGTGAAATAAAATAATCGGGAAATATTTACATTTTAAAAGATCCTGATGAAAACTTCCGCTGTCAAACTCAATTAATTAAATACCGCAGGATTTCTGTCCCGCGGCTCCTGAAACGGGTCAAACCGGGTCGGGGGCCGTGACAGTCATGTCGTAAGTTATATGTTAAACCGTTGACTTCTAAAAGTCAACTACGCATAAGAAGCATGATTTGATTTGTTGTCTTAAAGGTAGGATCATAGGAAGTCGTATGGCACATGTTATATCAATACATGTTAAATGGAATAATATGATGAACTACACGAGTTGTAAGAATGTGAATTGGCCATGTGTTATATGTTCGTTAGAGTTGACTAATGAAAGTTAGATGTAAAATATGCGAGTAACATGATCGTCAACATGTACAATGGTGTACGCTAACAAGAATGTAATTTGGTGACATGAAAGTATAGGAATCATGTCAAGACGGACTCAAGCATGAAAGGCTAACGGGTCAAGAGGAGGCAAGGAATCGGATACGAACCCGGATGCACGAGGTAAGTGATTTCTGTAATCACTTCTTAGTTGTTTAAGTGATGTAGCGTTTTAATTAATTAAACATAATGTTTAAAGTCAAATGTGGATTAGGTTGTATGAAATCGGTAAATTTCGCTAAGTAGACCAATGGGTCAAAAGAAGGTCTTATGATTATATTGAAATGTTGCATAAGAAATGGCTACTGTACTATAACCGGTTAATGGGTAGAATTTCTTGTAAGTACGCAATCCGGGAATCGGAGATGCGGTTTAGTAGTCAACAGAATCGGATGTGCGTTTGGTTTTATAGATATACAAGTATGTAAGTGGAAATTTTAGTAACAAACTTAGGTTCGTAGATTTGAATTAAACGCATGAGTTTAATGAATATAGGGTGTCGGGTGCGTAAACCCCAAGTGCGGAACTCCGGATAAGGTGAAAGTATTATGGTTATAATGTTTGTGTATGATTCGGGTTAGAACAAATAAGTGGGTTGATAAATGCATGAACGGGTCAAAATTTGATAAAAGGGCAATAAGCCGAAGGCATAAAAGTCATAAAATTCGGTAGTCCAAGTATTGGATTTTCACTCCATATGATGGAGAATTAAATTACGTTCACGTAGGAAAAAGAATCGGGTAAAACGAATCAAAAACGAGAGAGTTATGCTCGTTTCCGTAAAACCGGATCGTGCTGGGAATATGCAGCAACCAGCTACAACAATTCTGATCATATGAGGCCATCGCATAGCGCGACGGCAGAAGCATGTACCCGTCGCGCTACGCGACGGGGTGTGTTTCGCCGAAAGTTGTTTTCGTGTCTCGTTTTGTCTTGGGAACTCGTTTAAACGCGTTTTAAGTTGCGTATGACTAGTTTAACTTACGTTTGTATGAGCATAAGTGTATGCACACATGTAGATAGGTATGTATGTATGTTTGTATGTCTCTATACAGGTATATATGATTTATAAGTATGTGAGCAAGTATATGCGGATATATGAAGGGATGTATGTGAGTAGACATGTATGAGTTAGGTATGTTGCAAGTAGGTATGTATGTATATATGTATAATGTGTTGAGTGTACGTAATGATGCAGGTATGTGTGTATGTAGATACGTATGTAATGATGTAGATGTGTTTATATTTAGGTATGTACGTATGTATGTAAATGATTATGAAATGAAAGTATGAATATGTATATGAATGTATGAAAGTAGGTACATGTGTATTCAATGAAATGAGGACTAACGATATTAATAGCGTGCCTGGTGAATGAAGTGTAATGCAGGAATAGCAAAGAAGTCTCACCGCGGATTGCACGATGAGACGGAAAGCCGGAATGCAAAGAGTTAACGGAACAAAAACTTAAAAGTGAATAAATCTTATATGTTATAATACGTACTAATGTTATGCAATGTATGTGGTGAGCGCAGGTAGTGCAAGACACGAAGGATCATCAAGGGATAGAGATCAAGGACCGAGTCACATGAAGGATTGTACAGGATTGTCTGAGAGTATAATATAGTAAACATAAATTATGTTTTTACTTAGTAAATGAGCCGATGGATGTATTTATGTGAAAGAGTTATCTTTAAAATTTATGTTAAAGTAGGTCAAGGTAATTATAATAAAAGAAATTTTATGGCACGAATTTCCGCTGCGACTGTTGGTCAATTACGAATTAGGGTCTTACATAGATGCATCTACGTTTATGAAAAAAAAATTGGTCCACCGCGCCCCCTACGGTGTAGTTCTCACGGTTCTTACAACTCGATGTGGTTCTCATTTTAGCATTCCCCTATATATATATATATATATATATATATAGTAAGGATTATTTCAGAACTCTAAATAATTACAGAACTTACAGAACTCCTAACAAACAATCATTCTACTAATATATTTTTATATTTAACATTGTTTAAGGGTATTTTTTTATCATTTATTATGATTTCATGTGTGTTACGAGTAGTTTTATCATTTTTTTCATATGTAAACTAGTTCCTTAACACATATGTAAATTAGTTATTACACATAAATAATTTTGTTTTTCATATATGTAATCATCAAAATACATATAATATATCCTTAAATAATGTTAAATATATAAATAAAAAATTTGTTTATTAGCGGTTCTGAAAGTTATGTAATATTTAGAGTTTTGAAATGAACCAAACCCTATATATATAGGATCCGGTTCAAATGAAAACCACGACGAGTTGTGAGAACTTTTTGATCCCGCGCGAGTTGGGCCAAAATTTTTTTGCACAAACGTAGATGAAAACATTATAAACACATCTGTAAAAAGGTAAAAAAAATTGCCGAGTTGTTAGTTTTGACTGATACAAGGTATATCCTTCCACTCATTTATATACAAGGGTTAGGATATAATAGGAAGTTTATTTGGGTAGGAAGCCTAAGAAGTAATCTTGACCATCTGTTTATTTAATCAAGGGCTAAGATTAAATAAGTGAAATTGAAGGAAAAAAAGAAGGCGTGTGGGTTTGTCTAGGGGCATTTTAGTCGATCCAAGGCAGGTTTCTCTCTTCTCCAACCCCCCCCCCCCCAACCCATTTTTTAAACGTTAATAACTCTTTCATACCACATTATTTTTTTTATAAAAGTTACACCAAAAAACGAGCATTTTTTTATCTTTAAAACGAGTATACTATTGCTATATTTTCGAGAAAAAAAATTCGAAAACCCAGTTGCGTAAAACGCAATGGAAAAAAACCCTGTCGCGTAAAACGCAATGGAAAAAAACCTAAAAATGACATTTTTCTAAAACGCAATGCACCAAAACACAAAGAAATGTCTTATTTGTAAAACGCAATGGCCAGAAAACACAAAGAAATGTCTTATTTCTAAAACGCAATAGCCTAAAAACACAAAAGAAAATGTACTTTCTAAAACGCAATGGACTGAAAACACATAAAAATGTGTTTTACCTAAAACGCAATGCACCAAAACCACAATAAATGTCTTATTTCTAAAACGCAATGGCCAGAAAACACTTAAAATGTCTTTTTTTCTAAAACGCAATGGACTGAAAACACCTAAAAATCTGTTTTACCTAAAACGCAATGACTAAAAACACTTCAAAAATGTGTTTTTCTAAAACGCAATAGCCAAAAAACACATAGAAATGTCTTATTTCTAAAACGCAATGGCCTAAAAACACAAAAGAAAGTGTTCTCTCTAAAATGCAATGGACTGAAAACACCTAAAAATGTGTTTTACCTAAAACGCAATGACTAAAAACACTTCAAAATGTGTTTTTCTAAAACGCAATGGCTAGAAAACACATAAAAATGTCTTAGTTCTAAAACGCAATGGCTGGAAAACACTTCAAAAATGTGTTTTACCTACGAATTTTTGTCTTTGAAATGAGGCAATTTCCAGAAAATTAAAATTTCTGATGCAGCTCGACCCCAGCCAGGGGCTCTGCCCCTTGGACCCCCCCGCCAGTGGCTACCGCCCCTTAGACCCTGCTCCCAGGGCCGCTGCCCCCGGACCCCCGCCAAGATTGTAAAACGTAATGACTAGATTCAAAAACCTAGATCGTAAAAATGTGATTAAAAAATTTCTTACATAGATCGAAGCCGATTTCTTCAGATTTCTTCACCGATTGACGAAATTGAATGTTAGAAACACTTATTAGCGATCGAATCAAATGAATCGAGTGATTCGCTTCAAAATCACAGGGAAAAAATGAGATTTTGTATGAAATTAAACTGGGTTTCTTCAAAAAAGTTGAAGAACACGATGATTGGGTGTTTGAATCATTGATTGGTGACGAAAATCGCACTAGAATGTAGCGATTATTGAGATAGTAAGTGAAGAAAAGGTTGAAGATGGTGGGTTTTGAAAATGGTGGGTTTTGAAGTTACTGGGGAGAAGAAGAAAGAAAATTGGATACGACTGACTAAAATACCCTTCTTCTTTATTTTAAATTTTGCCACATGTCATAATCCTATTGCTTCCTATCCTTCCTAGCCAAAATAAACTTCCTATTTGATCATCTCCCTTAAGTACAAATAAAAATGAGTTTTGGATAAAAACTATGAAGAATAATTGAAGGGTTTTTGCGAATAAATGTCATGCAATGCAACTCTGAAACACCATCGGTAGGCCTAAGTGTTTTAGAAATTTGTTTCTTGTAGTAACTTATCTTGTTGCTTTTGTAGATATGTGGAATATGGCTTTGCATTTTTTCCTGTCATAATATGGATTGTGCATTCCAAATACTTTGAACATTGAATGTCGGGAACCTTTTTTAATGGGTTGCAGCACAAGGAGATGGTTTTGGGTCGTCTTAATGAATATCATCTACTATCGAATGGTATAATCAAATCAATGGTAATTCACATCTATAAGAAAAACAATAAAAGTTTGGGTTTTTTTGTTTTCTGGGTTATTTGGGGCAGGTTGTTTGGGGTTTTGGTCGGGAAAAATGACCCAAAACCGACCCTATAAGGTTCGGGTTGGTCGGGTTTGTGTGGCTTTGGATTCGGGTTGGGTTGGGTTGGGTTGGGTTTAGGTAAAAATGGACAATTTTAATTCTTTAGTTTACATGAACTAGATTAGAATTTGCTCAAAAAGCAAACAGCAAACTAAAATGACTTTGGGATTTGACTTTTAAGACTTTCAAACTTTAAAATCAATTTGTCATTTCTTGTCTTGAAAAAGAAAATTGGCCAAATCCTAAAAGGTAAGGATCCGAATTGCACACCCTTTTAATTCCATTTGTTTTGTTTGAAAGTGGTAAAACCCAGGAAGTTATTGAATTGTTAAAGTTTTATGAAGAAAAAAAAAACATAATAGCTAGAAGAATATAGTTGAAGAGTTCAGTAAGCATATGTCTCTGCCATAGATGATGCATCAATCGAGATCATGTTGTCACGCATGTCACAACAACAAATTTGTTGGAATAGATTGATCATTTTGAAAGTTTTCATGATTTTTTTTTACTTCTTATTAGTTTTATGTAATTTTTTTACTACTTATTAGTTTTATGTAAGTCCCACATTGGTAGTAAGTAGCGGAATTGTCTATCATTTCAACTACAAAATAAGCAAATTGTCACTCTCACAGCAACGTGCGGGTTCCCCACTAATAGATATCAAATGGGTTTTATGTCAGATATAGCCAATGGGTAATTTTTTATATTAACGAGTTTGCCCAAAACCCATGGGTATATCTGACAAATACTTACCCGATAAAAACCTAAGAGATTTGAAACAAACTTATTTAATTAGGTTTAAAATAAGGATTACCTAAACCCGTCTCAACCCGCCTTCATTACTATCTTAGATATTGGTTCTGAAGCTTATGAAATCGTTAGTCGTTATACACTTATTAATTAGAAAGATTCTAAAGTTATACTGAGCTTGTACGCAGTGGCAGTGATGAGGGTGTGCGGAGAGGACCACCGCATAAGGCCCATGATTTCGAGGGGCACGTGTTTAAAAAAAATCTGATATATAGGTAATTTTCTTAAATAGTATACGCATATCAACCCCAAGATATGCCCATTTACAAAACAATTTATATGGTTTAGAAACTAGTCTGTTGGCATTAGATTTAGTGAGTCCAATACCTATTTGATTAAAAAATAAAGAGTTAAATGTCATTTTAGTCCATGTGGTTTGGGCAATTTTGCCAGTTTAGTCCAAAGGTTTCATTTTTCGCCTGTGGGTTCAAAAAGGTTTCACTGTTGCTATTTTAGTCCACTGGATTAACTTCATCCATCATTTCTGTTAACGAAAAGGGTGATTCGGTCATTTTATATGGCCGAATTACCTTTCTAGTTAACAGAATTACATATAAAATGACCGAATTGCCCTTCTGGTTAACAGAAAAAAATGGATAAAGTTAACCCAGTGGACTAAAATGGCAACGGTGAAACATTTTTGGACCCACAGGAGAAAAGTAAAACCTTTGGACTAAACTGGCAAAGTGGCCCAAACCACAGGGACTAAAATGGCATTTAACTCAAAAATAAAAAATAAAACCTTACGAAAAGGCACATTTTTTCGAGCTCGAACATGGTACATGAATTCTTAAAGACGCCTCTGCTTGTAAGGGTGTTCTTCGAGTTTCGGGTTTTTTCGGTCGAGTTGTTCGGGTTTTTGGATAGGAAAAAATGACCCGATAACCGACCCATTAAAGGTTCGGGTTGGTCAGGTTCGGGTTATTCGAGCTCGGGTTTTTCGGGGATTTTCTAATTCGAGTTCGGATAGCTTCAACTTCGGGTCAGGTTCGGATTTCGGATAAAAATGAACAGCCCTATCTGCTTCTATGGTACAAGTAACATTTATTCAAGATATTTTGGTCCCATGTGGAAGATATGTTTTTTTAAACAACCAACAAAATCAATCTTGAGCACTCTCAGGTAGAGGTGCTAAACGGGTCGGGTTCGCGTGTTCAACCCGACCCGAACCCGAAAATTTTATACGAACCCGAACTCAAAAATCTTGTCAGACATATGAACCCGAACACGGCTTGAATATTAGCGGGTTGACCCGAATACGACCCGTTCAACCCGAATTTTCAAATTCTTTTTCACAAATTAATATATTAAATTAAAACTTTACTATAAAAAACACAAATGTATATAATACAACTTTTTTTTTGAACGGCGACTTTCACAACAGACGGCAAGGCCGCTCACTACCATATTGGTAGCTACCACCGCCCCACTCCCGCAACCAAGACTTACGTTGTCTTAAACGGGCCCGCGCTCGGTGCATTAGAGTTTGGCTAGGCGTTCCCCGAGAAAATTTCCAGCCCCCTGCCACTTGACAGGAGTTGCACCCTCCGCAATAGCAGACACTATCCGGAGTAAATGCACTGTAATAGAAAACTCGGGCGCCCCTCAGGATCGAACCGGTGACCTCTCGCAAGAGGGCGGGACTATCCGTCATTGTTGCTGGCCACTGGGCTATAGCCCAATGGTTATGTATATAATACAACTGCATTTTAGTTATAAAAGCTTTACGTTAGTCTCTCTTTTTAAGTTATATAGTAAACTACCAAAATCGTCTGTTTGAATACAATTGCCTGATCCATCCAAAAATCTTTTCTTTCTCCACTGGACCACCGAGCCAGATCCGTCCACTTTTGTAACTCTGTTAAAAACTAATGTCAAAAAAACTTTTTTGATAGATCTGACAATTGTATACAAACCTATTTTGACAGTTTACTCTTTTTTATATCTTTTAATGCTATCAAAGTAATACAGACCCGTCCATAATCACTTTTATAGTTTTAATTTATTTTAATTTGTATCTTTGAGTACATTAGAATCTATTAATCATTCTTAAGCTCTAATAGTGATGTGCCTACCTAGATGGTTGCATGTCACTAAATTACTTCAATTAGTCATTTTATGCATTAAAATCGTAAAAGATCGTTATATTTTTTGTTTATCGTTTTGAAATTTCTGATATGATTCATCTGGTTTCTTTATCACATAGTACAAAAAATTAAGTCTAATAATAATGCAAATTAACATATGATATTAATTAATTCATGTCATCCACTATTAACAGTACACAATATATATTTAACTACACAATAACCCAATTCTTGAACAATATTTAGCTACACAGTATTTATTACCCAATTGTTGAATGATAAGCAAACTGTATTTAATTGAACACAATAAATAAATATATTATGAAATGAACAATTGATAACAATCATTGGCGCAGCTTTGAAGGACCGGGGGCGCCCGACCCTTCGAACTCAAGCTTCACCACTGCTAACAATCAAATTAACAATGCTTACATGAGAAGACGATTTGGTGGATTAAATTGGAAAAAGGATGAAAGTCGTGGGGCAAAAGGTAAAGGAAGATGATGATTGGGAATTGCAATTACGTTGTTTTACGTGGTGGGTAATTTAGTGTTAAACAAACAAGAGTTAAAATGAATTGATCAGAATACTCCTTATTTAACATTAGTTTTTAATGGGGTTATAAAAGTGGATAGATCTGACAATATTTTTGAAACCTTAGTGGTCTAGTTGAGAAAAAAAAAAGTTTTTGTGATGGATCTGGCAATTATATCCAAACCTCAGGGACGATTTTGGGAGTTCACTCTAAGTTATAATTATGCATAAAATACACACCCAAATTAATTTATGACATAAAACATATTGTAAAAAATAAATTATAATATAAATGGCTTAAACGGGTCAACCTGTCAACCCGACCAGGTTGACCCGAACCTGTCACGTTGAGCTAAATAGGTTCGCGAGTTCAACCTGAAACTGACCCGAACCTGTTTAGACTAAACCTAAACCCGCAAATTCCGTGTCGAAAATTCACACCCCTACTCTCGGGGCACCCACTGGATCAAACGGAGTACTCCGAAAGTAACCTGTGTCTATCACCATTTCCGGGAAAAACCGATAACCCATCAGTGTCTTACTCTGCACCAAATGAAAATCAAACCTACATCTCTCAAAAGAAATGCAAGTCTCCCATCACTTGATCGGCCAAACATTATTGACCATGTGGAAGATATTATTATGCTAAAGAGTTAATTACTGTTTTCGTCCCTGAGGTTTGTCAAAAATAACGGTTTCAGTCCATTAGTTTAAAAATTGCGATTTCAGTCCATTAGTTTAAAAATTGCGATTTCAGTCCATTAGTTTCATTTTCGTAACCATTTCAGTCCACTAACTTAACTCCATCCATTTATTTTGTTAACTTTGAGTTAACTAACTAATTCAGGGATGGTTTGCGTCAGTTTTAGAAACACAGAGACTTAAGTGTAAACTCTAAAACATTAAAACAAAAAAAAATAGTAAATTCCAAAAAATCAAAAAAATTCCAAAAAACCAAACAAATTCCAAAAAACCAAACAAATTCCAAAAAATTCTAAAAAATAATAAAAATTCTAAAAAAATCATAAAAATTCTAAAAAATCCAAAAAAATCCGTTTCGGCGCGAACTGTTTCGAACCCGAACCGTTTCGAGCTGAACCGTTTCGACACGAACCGTTTCGACCCGAACCGTTTCGAGCTGAACCGTCCGTACCGTTTCGAGCTGAACCGTTTTGACGCGAACCGTTTCGACCCGTACCTTTTCGAGCTGAACCGTTTCGAACCGAACCGTTTCGACCCGTACCGTTTCGAAGCCGAACCGTTTCAAGCCGTACCGTTTCGAACTGAACCGTGCCGTTTCGAACCGAACCCTTTCGAGCTGAACCGTTTCTAACCGAACCGTGCCGTATCGAACCGAGCCGTTTCGAGCTGAACCGTTTCGAACCGAACCGTTTCGAGCTGTACCGTTTCGATGCGAACCGTTTCGAACCAAACCCTTTGGACCCGAACCGTTTCGACCCGAACCGTTTCAACGCGAACCGTTTCGAAGCCGAACCGGTACGGTTCGATACGGCACGGTTCGCGTCAAAACGGTACAGCTCGAAACGGTTCGGTTCGAAACGGTTCAGCTCGAAAGGGTTCGAAACAGTACGGCTTCGAAACGGTACGGGTCGAAACGGTTCGGCTCGAAACGGTTCGGCTCGAAACGGATTTTTTGGATTTTTTAGAATTTTTTAGAATTTTTATGATTTTTTATAATTTTTTGGAATTTGTTTGGTTTTTTGGAATTTTTTTGATTTTTTGGAATTTACTATTTTTTTTGTTTTAATGTTTTAGAGTTTACACTTAAGTCCCTGTGTTTTTAAAACTGACGCAAACCGTCCCTGAATTAGTTAGTTAACTCAAAGTTAACAAAATAAATGGATGGAGTTAAGTTAGTGGACTGAAATGGTTACGAAAATGAAACTAATGGACTGAAATCACAATTTTTAAACTAATGGACTGAAACCGTTATTTTTGACAAACCTTAGAGACGAAAACAGTAATTAACTCTATGCTAAACTTACTTGTACTCTACAACTGAATAATGAGCAAGTATGAATGGAGTACTGTACAACTAAATAATTACGGTGCGGTGTGCCATGGGTACCACTTCTAGAAGGATCTAGACGATTCGTAGACAAAAGTCATGATAAAATTATACAAAAGGAGGGTTATATTTTCACTTTTTATTAATAAACATATTTTTTATCAACTGTATATTCACGTTATTAGTTTATTGGTCAAATTATTTTGTTTTTTTCTCATCCAATTCATTATCCTATATATTAAAAAACCAAGCTTGTGAATAGTTCCTTCACCATTCAAAGCTTGCCACGTGGCAAGCCTTTTGTTTTTTCTTTCATTTAAAATGAATAGTACCTTCTCCATTTAAACATTGCCACGTGGCAAGTTTTTTTTTCTCATTTATCCATCTTTTATCAAAATACCGGTACGGTCCTGTTCGGTCTCGGTACATGAAGGTAAAAATCGGCACCAGCCTGGTACAGAAAACATCAAATGTAGGTACCGAATTGATATTGAAAATTTTTAGTTCGGGAAATTCGGTACTTCTAACCAATACCATTTGCTCATCCCTGATCACGGGTACCGTACAAACACCAACGGTATCGTACAATTTTTTTTATTGATTTTCTTCAATTTTAGTGTTTTTTTTTTGTTTAAGGGCGCTAGGGATACTAAATTGGTACTGGTATCGAAAATATCGGTTACGGTACAGGTATATGAAGGTAAAAATTGGTAGCAAACCGGTACCAGGAAAGCAAAAGGTTGCTACCGAATTGACTTAAAATCTTTCGGTTCGGGAAATTCGGTACCGGTACCCAATACCATTTGCTCATCTCTGACCACGGGTTTCATACGAACAACATCATTACCATAAAACTTTTTTTGTTGATTTTCTTTCGGTTATCTTATACTGTTTTTTTTCTACATTTTCTTTTTATTCTTGGCAGCGGTTCTGTGCGTAACGCGCTCGTAGTGATTTCAAAACACATGTAAACACAGACTAAATGACAAAAGAAGTTCGCCGCAACGCGGCCATAGTAATAAACCTAGTATTAGTTAATTTATAAAAAATGGAGATAAATATTAGAATATATGATGCCTGATAAATAAAATTCGGTTTATACTTTTCAGAGTTTTCAGTAAATTTTTAGCTACAGTTACTTTTTATTTTTTTTATCTTTTCTCTTGAGCATATTATTATTATTATTATTATTATTATTATTATTATTATTATTATAAACTAACTTATTAACTACAATGAACTTTCTAGCTTTTAGTTTTAGACATAGTGGTATTATGTTTTTAAATTTGACTCCTTGTCATTTTTTTTGAACGGCCATGAAAAACCAATTTATTTATAACTAGATATAGACCCGCGCGCAATGCGCTGCGGATTCCACCACGATCACCGATAGTTTAACCCCAATACGCCTTTCATGTTTCGTTAACACCCACGTACTTGATGTGAATATCGAAACTTATCATAACGGATATTATAAACAGAAAACGAAAAACTCGAGAAAATACAAACAAAAATAAAAGCATAAATGACTGAGTAAGATCTTCTAAGATACTTGTAATGTCTACAATGAAAAGATTAGTTCAACCCCACCAATCCACTCATAATAAAGGTTGCTTGCAATTCAAATAAACAACCTTATAATCCTTTATTTCACTTACAGGTAATAACATATACTTTAAATAAATATTACATTTCTAATCACCCTTAAAACAACTTACTGTTGAGGTTGAGAGAGAGATAAAAGCAACAAAATTTTGAAAAAAAAAAACTTAGGTTAAAAGGTGTGGAGGAAACCTTCAGTTGACGGATTGTAGCTGAATGTTTCGACACTGGTTCCATATATAATAGTGCTTATCATTAGCATGCACTCAGACAAACAACAACAATTAACAGAAGTAAAAAAAAAAAAAAAAACTACCAGAATGTGAGATAACATGTAAATTTACCTCAGATCATTCCTCTTATTCACCACACCGAAGTCCTGTAAACGATTTGGGATTTGACCCGTTACCTACTACCAATGTTGTAGAAGGCGCTAGGCGCTAGTCGGGCGGTGAGGTACCGCCTAGGGATTAATCGGGATTAATAGGGATTAATCGGGATTAATCGGATTGGACTTTTATATATAATTTTACATTTTTTTTTATAAATATGTAGTTAATTTTATACTTTTTATATATAATTTTACAAGTTTAGGAACCATATGTAAACTAGTGCAAGATAGAGGGGCTAAATATCAAAATACCTAAACTTAATATACCCTAAGTCCGATTAATTCCGACTAAGACCGATTAATTCCGATTAATTCCGACTAATCGGTTTAATGGGCTGCAAAAGACTGGACCGATTAGTCCGATTAATTCCGACTAAGACCGATTTTCACCGATTAATTCCGACTTTGACCGACTTTGACTAAAACCGATTAATTGGACCGACTAGGCTAAAATTAGTCAGTAGACTACCGCCTAGCGCCTAGGCGGCGATTAATCGGCCGCCTAGGCCGATTTCTGCAACAGTGCCTACTACCACAACCACGACAGTCGTGATCTCGCGACCATTGGAAGCTTTCTGCCTATGGACCACCACAACTAACCATTAGTTGACCAGAAAACTGACTGTTACATTAAGTTGTGTTACAGAAAACTCTTTTATTTGGCGACCTATCAGCACCACAGCCATGAAAAATCCTCTTTAGAAGTATCTTAGAGAATGGAAATCATGACATCTATGAAGACTTGGTTGCCTTCTTGTTGCTTCCCAGACACGTTTTCCTTCTTGTGCTCTTTCAACCATCCTTTTAAGACGTCTTAAACATGTTCGAGCATCTGTACTCTTTATTGAGAGAAGATTTCGAGCGTGAGCATCTTGTGCACTTTCTTCCATACGGAGTCTGGCCGACCAGGCGTAGTTATACCCCATGATCTCTGCTGTCGTTGACTTGGTTCGACCCGCAAAGATTTTATCATTTGTGGCATAGCACCCTTTACCTATAATTTACCAGCATTGATGTTTGTAGCCCTTGAAACATGTTTATGGTTTTATAGTTACCTACTTTGTCTTCAGTCTTCTCATTGGGATTTCACTGTAGAAATTAACAAAAAGAAAATGAATTCATATTTTTTGAAATAAAGAACCTTAATACGAATGAAACTGACCTTATGCAATGCAAAGGTGTTTGGATTTTGGAACAAAGGCAGCTTGTGAGAGATATATATTAGGTATCTGTGGAGCATATGGAGGTGGCATGCGCCTAAACACACTCAAATTAGCATGATACATATGCTATTTAATATAACCAAGTAAAATTAAAATATCAAAACAGAAACATCACCTTGATTATATATAATGTCCCTCACTTCAAAATTGGAGTTGTTGTTGATGCTTATATAACTGCACAATGTTTATAAACATGATGTGGGAGTTTCGATCCACCTAGAAGGTGTACGTGTCCGATAGGGATGAGCTCGGTACCGAAAATAACGCTACCGAAAATCCCCAAAAGTGGGTACCGGTACCGAATATACCCGGTACGGTACAGGTATCTGAGTGCAAAAACCGGTAAATACCTGTACCGAACCGGTACCAAAAATGTCAAAAGTCGGTACCGAATCGGTATCGAAAATGTACCCGGTTCGGTAAATTCGGTACCGGTACCCGGTACCATTTGCTCATCCCTAGTGTCCGATAACAGGCCATACGCCCTTCGCTTTAGGCGTTTCTTGATTGCTTACCCTCTTTATTTTCAAGATAATCTGGATCAGAAAAGCATTACAGTAACAAACAAAATGGTTGTTACAGTTGATGAAATGGAGAGATGGAACATGCGCCCTTTGCTTTAGGCGTGTCTAAATCATAAGACATTTCTTCAGAGACTGCACAACTGAAAGCAAAACAACAAAAACCCTTTTATCACCATGTGACATATCTAAAAAAATCTTATCATATGCAATCCCAATATCAGTTAACAACTTAACACCAATTTGTATTAAAAATCTAATATTTACCCAATCTTAACATAACCAATAGTAGCCTATGCCATTGATCTTTCCAACATAAACATAAACATCATACAAATGCATATCCATCAACACAAATCGATCACCAAAAACAGAACTCCAACTTAAAATTACAGATTAAAAACTTCAAAAATCATAAATTACCTGCAAGAAATTGAGAATAGACGCTAGCTCCCAACTCTCACGAAGCAGATTCCGAACAGAGTGAAACTCTGATTTCGATTTCATGCCTTTTTTGTTCATAGTTTCTAGAGATGAACGGATATACAACTTTATCCAACATATACCCTGTTAAAACACTATAGAATTACCCTTTTAGAAGATCAAAAGCAAAGCAAAACAACACATGTTTATCCAACAGATACCGCTGCTAAAACCCTAAAAAGTTCTTAAAGATCAAAAGCAAAAACAATGCATGTATCAAATAAAAAACTGAACCTAAATCTTACTCTATACTGGCGATGAGGATGACGCTGGCCGAAGGAGAAGCGGTGGAACAAAGGTTGAGCGGTGGTGGGTTTTGGGATGTCTTTCTCTCTGTGAGAAGTATGTCTGGTTATGAGACGTCCCAAAGAAAGTTTACAAAGAAAACAACATAGATTACAACATTTATAAGCTTGAAACATGACTAAAGCTAAATGTACAACTCTCTTTGCATACAAGTGTTGCAAATTAGAGTAGTACTAAGCTAGAAATACCCATTTGAATGATTGAATCTCTGATAGTTTTCATGAATATCACAATCATAAATTAAAAACTAATATAAAAAGCAACCAAAACAATGAACCGCGAAGGTCAAAACTTCATCCAAGCATGAATTTTCTAGTCAATTCTCGCTGCTACACATGTGAAGCGTAATTACCACATATCATGTAAATAGAATTAAGTAAATAGATTGCAAAATAAAATCGTGAATACTACAGTTTTAATGAATTTTAGATGATAACATCATAACGTTCAACTTCGACAACCATACCTCCGCCGCCATCGTTGCCTCTGTAACCGGTGCTAACACAACCCTCATATCCTTCACCACCGGCGATCAAATCGTATTACCTGCAAAAAGAAAATGGCCACATGTTAACTCAAATTTAACCTAATTTGAAGAACTGTTTGACGAATTCACAAAAACACTCAGTTCAAAGGAAAAACTGGAAGCAGATCCAGCAAGATTTCGAATATTCAAAAGTAATTGTCAGTGTTTGAAGGAACCCTAAACGACGTCGTGTCTCCGCGACCTCCTCTGACTCTCTCTCTCTCTCTCTTTCTAACTCTCTACAGTATGTTTTCTCTCTTCTCTCTTGCTTATACAAAACAGACCGATGAAGAAAGGGTTTCAAAAACTTAAGTGGTAAACCAGAATCAACTAACAAACCTTCAAAACAGCCAAAAGTTTGCAAACATTAATGTATTTTAGTGACACATTTAGCCTAGTCAGGTAACCTAGGGTTTATCTAATCAACATAAAACCTAATTTTAACTTCCGATTGCAATTTCACAAACACAAACATAAACGATACTTAATCGACCTAACATCTTACACGAATTCAAACACCTGAGAGGGCGAGAGATTGTTACCTGAGTGATGGATTTGGCGAGAGCGTAGGGAAGAGGAGAAGAAGGATGACATTTATCGTGACGAAGCTTGTAACGACCTTCGGGAGTTTTGAAGAAGTTTTTGAGACCGAGAGATTGAGCGGCGATGTTAGAGGAAGAAGTGGATGGTGCTGCGACGGTGGTGGTGGTGGTGGTGGTGGAAACAGCGGCTTCGTTATTGATCATGGTAGCGTTGACTGATGATGATCGGAAGGAGAACGGTCATGACAATGAAGAGATCCATCTCCGCCGGCAGCTCCGCCTCCCTCTCTCATGATCTCTGTCTGATATCTCAATCCACATGTGTAAACAGATGTAAACGCAAGATATATGTGGGGAAAAATGAAAAATCAAAGTTTATTTTTGAAACACTCCCTAAGCAGAATGTACAAGTTTATATGCACCAAAAACTTGCTTCTTTATAAGGTTGTAATAAGGATTAACAACGTTTAACCCAACGACACCAAACAACATCGAGATTCTTACACGCAGGGCCGGCTCAAGGGGGGTGAAATAAAGCAAGCGTTTTGGGCCACCATTTTCATAGGGCCTCAGATTCTACAAAAAAAAAACATATTATATGTAGGTGATCTTGGATTTAAGATTATTGATATTGAGATTTATGATCTATAATTATGTGTGCAGAGAGACAATATATGAATAATAGGATCTAAAACAATTTTTTCTTCTATTTTTTTGTGAAAGGAGACTCAATTTTTCTATCTGCTTTGGGCCTACAATATTTTGAGCCGGCTCTGCCTACACGCCCATACACAATAAATCAAAATTACACCATTTTTCCCACGTGAGCCCGATAGATCTGGACCTGTTTTTACACCAAAGAAAAGAAAGTATTCAGACCTCGTCCTTGATGCCTCTGATGTTCGCTTGCTTTTCGTTGAAGACCAGGTTATTACGTGCTTTCCAGATACACCATATTACAGTTTGTACAACCGTATATACCACTTGTTTCCATTTGTTCGACCCTCTAGCTTGTACAAGTATTCTCATTACATCATTCACCCTAAACAAAAAAAAGGGCAGGTAACCTACACCATGCTGCTACATAATCCCATAGCGACTGCACAAAAGAGCATGATACAAAAAGATGCTCGGATGACTCATCCAAATCCCCACAAAACCTGCACCCTAGAGACTCCAAATGACACTTCTTCTTGCTAATTCTACTAGTGTTGCTATGCGATTAAAACGAAGCCGTCATAACAAAAAAAAATACCTTTATAGGAACCCATTTATTCCACTCAAACTCCACTCAAAAATCTTCAAAATTTTCTTGCTGAAGCTTTTTCCGAAGGCTGTGTACCGAGAATACACCCGATGAATCCAAAGGCCACTCCCACCGATCCACCCCCATACCCGATATTGACCCTTGAACCGCAACTGACAGCTCCTGCACTTCCCTGAGCTCATCAGCTAAAGCCGGTTGTTTCGTCCAGCAGAACTTCAAGATGACAACTCCGTCCACTACCTCACACATGTCTTGAACCGTAGTTTTTTTATTCCTGTCGAGACTAAAAAGACCTGGAAAACAGTTTTGTAATGGGCCATCTTCCAGCCACATATCAATCCAGAATGACACACAATCACCCTTCCAGGTGTCGCCCTAATCAAGTTGACCATATTTATATTTTCCATCCCATTTCTAAGCACGGTCCAGTTATAAAACTTTTACACGGTATAAAATTCCAGCTTCTTGAACTACTATGTATACCCCGTATCACTTTTCTCCACAAGCTATCCACATCTACTTTGAATCTCCATCACCACTTCGTCATCATGGCTAAGTTGGCTTCCCTTAGTGACCCGAAACCCAACCCTCCCATATCCTTAGGTGTCATGGCATTTCGCATTTAACCCAATTTAATCTTGCATGTTCCAGCTCCGAACCCCAAAGGAAATCTTTTCGAATGCGCTCAAGATTCTTTATAACTTGCAGTGGTGCCTTGTATAGGGAGAAGAAGTATGTTGGTAAGGCGTTTATTAGTGTAATTCGCCCACCAAAAGAGATAGTGTTAGCTTTTCGTATCGACAACCTCTTGTGGAAAACATCTACAACCGGGTCCCAATTTTTAACTAGATTCATGTTAGCTCCCACATATAGCCCAAGATGCTTAAACGGAAATGACCCCGCATTACACCAAATGGTGGTAGCCATGGATTGTACTCTATCGTCATTTATCCCAACACCAAATAAGCTACTTTTTGCATGATCTACCCGGAGCCCGGAGACAAGGTAAAGCAACGAAGTAGCCTATTTAAATTTAGAATATTTTCATTTGACCGCTTTCCAACAAAGACCACATCATCCGCGAAAAGGAAATGCGATAGTAAAGGACCATTCGCATTGCACCTCACACCTTTATGTAAATCTATTGCACATGCTTCATTATAACGGTCAAAGCTTCCATTGCCATAACAAATAAGAACGGATATAATATATTTGGTTTATTATACCTCACACCTTTATATAAATCTATTGCACACGCTTCCTTCATTATACCTTGTCATAGATGATGAATTCCTTGTCATGTGGAGTGTTTTGAGTGAACTAATAATATATTTGGTTTATTATTTGATATGTGGTCAGAATTTGTGATGTGAAAATATCATGAAGCTGATTAATTTATTTGAATGAATTCTAAATACTTGTTTTTTTTTATCTCTGAAGCAATACCCTTATACTTTGGTTGCTATATCATGTCCAAGTACCGTAATGAACCGATACCAGTACAAATATTTATTTTAATGATTTCGATCGATGTAAAACATGTGCCGGTATACTTTTGAGTATTTAGTTTTTCTTTTTTAATTATTATAGCAAGTGTTGGTACCATAACGAACCAAACCGATAGCAATCAAATTCCCGCTACAAAGCACGAGAGAATCACACTAGTTTAAAAAAAATTATGGAGATTTAATATGAGAATGTTTTTTTTTTACTAGACCGGTATCATTTTACCGGTTTCAAAAAAGGAATAATGTCATAAATAATTTTTGAAAGTGAATATCCTTAAACACCAATACTTTCATAACCCTATACCAGACCCGTCTGGAATGCCCACTTTGTCACATACACAAAAAATATATATATATATACATTATCCGATGAAAGAATATAGAGAAGCATCATAGGAGATTAGGAGTAAGACACAAATAAGAAAAGTGAATATATCTTTAATATAAACATTTATGTGTTGAAGCATGACACACCTTCAATCGGCTTCATAAAGTGTAATTCGTTTAGCATGATCTAACGATGTTTTGTTGATTCGTCATGAGGTGTTAACATATGTAAAAGCATTCCTTTATATGAAACATGATAAAACATTTGTTTTGATGATGATAATATCTCATTCATTGATTTTAGATACAAATTACAAAAATGTGAAGCGATTTACCCGTTATAATGTTCGTTACGGGTCACAACTCGATTGCACGATTGTTTCCGATGAAAAGTGGTGATTCGTTGTCCATATTCATCGAGAATTATGTCACCTTCATCCTCATCCGGGATTCGACATTTTTCCCCGAGAATGATGGTTTTTTTCAAGAGCGAATCCCCGCGTGTCATTTTATCATTTTCAAATACCAAATCATTACATTTCTCGTCATTCTTTAAGCCTTTCTTTAACCCCTTGAATCCGCCCGACAATCTCATACTCAGACTTGATGTCAATTTCGCACTTTGAGATCTACTCGAGGTCCCCCCGACATGGTAAGAAGCCGCTCTTATGCTGACCAATCTTGGTGGTGGCGGAAGTTCTTTATGTACCGAAGGATCATCGTTCTTATCTTCGACTTTAACATGTGTGGTTTCATTCGTTGTTGAGATGAATAATTCGTCCGGTTTTGCAGTCTGGTTATTTAACGAGCGGGAACGTTTTCTTTTCTTTTTCCCACATAAAAACGAGAGCATTGCAATATCCGCAACAATGAAAGCAAAGATGAATGTGCTTGACAGTAACGGGTTGTGTCGAAGATTCTCGCCTATCAGAAAGTTTCTTATGATTGCTCGCAACCGTCAACGGAAATCATTGACATGGTGGAACCGGATGAGCCAAGAACTTTGTGTGGTTTGTGGAATGTATGAATTTTTGTTCAGAAAGACTAGGATAACCAGAAGTGAAAATTGTTTTACTGGGTTATGTTTCTTAGTTATGCTAAAGAAATTGCTTGAATTGTGGGATGGAAGAGTGGACAACAAACTGGTGATAATATGCTTTTTTAATTTTATTAATATTGTCGTACTTCTGAATAAAATAGTTCATAAAAATTATTATAACGGTATACAAGTATAATGATGCGTAAAATCTGTTTACAACAGTGCTTAAAAAACATAAGAATTTGCATACCTTTTTTTTTCTGGCATAGTCAAAGTAAAATGATTAAAGATCTAACTCATGGTAAACAAGCTAACAACATGATAATTCAAACCAGAATCCGAAATCCTAAAGGGTACATACACCAAACATATTCCAAAAAATGTAAAACACAATCTTCATGAAAGTATTTTACTTATAAATGGGGTGATTCTATATCTACAACTATGTCAAACAAAGGCAATACTAAAGTAATTACATATACAGGAAACAAATTGAGACGGACATAAACCACTCTTATTCAGAAATACAGAAACAAAAAATTCCTCAAACTTTGAATGAAACAGATTTTTTATATCAAAATAGAAATCACTGTGGAAGATCAATAAAACTAAATTCTTATTGAAATAAAATTAACTATTTATCTAAATAAAGGTAAACCAAAACATGTTTCGGGTCAACCCAACCCGCTTTGACCCGTCCCAAAAAGTTATCTGTTTTGATGACCCGCCCACTTTGCCAGTACAAAATAGCACGACTTTGTATTATATTATTTATCTTAAAGGCTACAAAAACACACTTTGCACACAACAATGCAGGTAGAAGGCTAGATGGAGCTCACCACAAACAGTTGCTACCTTAAATGTAGAAACAGTAAGATGCAAGTTACAAAATATTTAAATCGTTAACCCTACACTGGACTGACAATTTCAATGTAACAAAAGATGAGAAATTACGGACCTTCGTTCGCGATACACTCATCAATTTTGCCAACAAAGATTACGCCGACCTTCTTGCAATATTTCAAACGCCAGCTTATACCTTTCTATAGAAGCCGCACCTGCATCAATATAGCTATGAGCTTCTTCTCTTAAACTCCACACCATCAAGGCCTTGAAATCCTGGGACCCGCCTCCAGAATCAACATCCCGAAGGATTCCGTATTTAGCGTTTTTCGTCCACCTGTGCAAGATGTAACGGGACGGGATTTCTCTTATATTCATTATTTGGAAAACTTTTAACGCATGCCGACAGAGAATACCCTCGAACTCAAACATCCTGCAACTGCAACTGATATTAAGATTCGAAGCGTTAAAAGCAACGGTGTTTCGCTCATCTCCGTTCCCACATCTTTGAACTAAGTATCTGCTGATTGCACCCTCGATGTTGATCTTGATTCCGACATAGCTGTAACTTTCTAGAAGCTCTTTTTGGAATACTTTGAATACAATTATGGTGTAAAGCCGTCTGCATTGTTCCTCTAACGGGTCTTTTGTATGAAGAACGGTTTGTAAATTGAACGAGTTAAAATCTTCTTTTCTTTCTTCTTCACGGTTATGCTCAACAGCTTTCTCGTACCGCATGAGGAATTCGTTGAGTTGGACTTGAGGAGTTAAAAATGTTCCAAAATAAGATTTCATAGTTCCATCAACCGGGATGCCAGCGAAAAACGTCCCCCGTATATACAGTGGGACCCAACTTTTTCTCATTTTGTACATTTCTTTTAACCAGGTGTTCTCTTTTAAGTTATATTTTGTGATAAGGACACCCCAAGCAGAATCAAATTCGCTAGCTGTTTGGCTTTGCGAAATGCACGTTTCGTATTCAAATTTGAATTCTTCCATGGAACGTAACGCCCCTAGGTTTTCATGTTCTTTAGCAAGAATCTGCCATGGTGAAAACCGATGATGGGTTCCCGGGAAAACTTGTGCAATCGAATTTTGAACGGGTTTGTCTTGATCCGCGATTATGGATACAGGTCGTTTTCCCGACATGGCCCGAACCCATGCTTGGAGAACCCATGTAAATGATTCTTCTGATTCATCTGAGATTAACGCACATCCAAGAAGCACGGGTTGTCGATGGTGATTCACGCCGACAAAAGAAGCAAACGGAACTGTATAACTCGATCTTCTGTATGATGTGTCGAAGACAATCGCGTCACCGAATTGAGTGCAAGAGAATCTCGACCGTCCATCAGCCCAGAAAACACTCATACATCTCCCGTTATCGACTTCAAGGGCGTAAAAAAAACCTGTATCTTCGGCTTGACGGGTTTGGAAATATTCAAGAAGCACGTTATACCACCCGTTTCCGATCCCACTTCCTCTATCTCTTTTGACTAAACTAAGACCACCGTTCGTTTCAAGTAAATCCAAATTTTCCAACCCGTTACTTAACTCCTCCTTAAACGATTTTCCATTTTTCTGATTTGTGTCTTCGGGAGAGCCTAGTTCATGGTTGTGTTCTTTCGATAAACGATCAACAACCCATCGACCGGTTTCTTGTCTTTGTATTCTCATGTACGCTCCACATCCGACTCTCGAAGGGTGTTGATGGCCTTCTTTCGAGCACACAAATCTTCTAGAAGTTATCGACCCATCGTTTTTCGAACGGAATAACTGACCGATCCGGACTTTAAACCCCATGTTAGCTGCATACGTGTGGTAAAACTTGTACGCTTCGTTAGCAGAAGTAAAATCAAGACCTTTGCACGGTTCACCTCTCGGTGCGGGTTCAAGTTCTACTCGTTTAATCCGTTTAAGATCAATAGCACCCGATGGACCATCATCTTCAAGTGATCTGATTCCAGTTCTAGATGACACATTCGATGTCGGTCTTGGGGTGGGATGGGTTTTTCGTTGAATAATCGGGGGACGGATTTCACCTGAGATGTCGAGATCATGATTGTGCTCGGTTTTTACGTTGGCTAAAACCCATTTTCCAGATTCGCTTTTTTGTACTCTTATGAAAGCAGGACAACCGGTTCTTAAAGGGGTTTGAAACCCCTCTTTCGAACATACATATCTTCTTGAGATAACTGACCCGTCAACTCTCGATCTGTAGAGTTGACCGATTCTAATTTTGAATCCAGCTTGAGTTCCATAAAGAGTATAGAATTCTTGGGCGGCTTCTGCAGAATCGAATTCTAACCCTACGTACGGCTCGATTCTAGACTCTCCTCCCTCTTCGTTAGGCTTGAAAACTGTGGGACCTGGTTTTGCTCTTACCGTCATGGCGTTGCCTAGAGCTTGCCTATTCATATCAATTCCTGAAATAAAAATAGTGGAAATAATAGGACATGTATTAGCACTATGAAAGTTACTGATATTTTGTCAAAAGTCAAATGTTGCATCATCTTTGAACATCTTAAAGAAAGAATGTAATGCATTCATATGAGAGAGGGGTATATAGCACCATTCTTAGCAGATAAGAGTGCATATAATTGATGTTAATGGTTGACCATATGTTCTTACTTACTCTTGCAAAGATGAAGCCAGAATTTATTTAAGCACCATTAATTTAAACTTTTGAAGCAATGTTTCTATTTAACTTCCAACTTTTGAGAAGTATTGAAAACAATACAGACTGCAAATACAAATTTTGCTTAGGTGAGGCTTATTATAGCTAGTTATCAATCTTGCATTTGCAAATCATCACCCATCGAGGGTCTAAATTTTAATTGAGGAACATGAACAACCTTCAAAAGGGTCGCTTTCTATAATGCTTTAGAAATCTCAACATGTATGGTCAAGTACTGAGGTGACAATAGTACAAACATAAAACTCAAGTCCAAGATCCAAAAAAGATATCATTTCAGCCAAACATTCTCCAAACTAAACGAACAACTCTCATAATATATACATGGAATACAACATCATCTGGGAGCTGAAGACACATCACATCATTTATAACACTGTTGTCGTGACTCGTACTTGCTTTTAAGGCACACACATGGTAGTTACTCGCATAATAATGTTAACTGAATTTAGGCATACACGACGCTCTTAAAGAAGATACAATAAAGGATGTATAGAGTTGTGTTTATAGATGTTTAAGCTAAGTAGGACATATTGTACTCAGTTAAGTAACAATGTAGGTCAACTGTAAAAAAGTAATGACATGATGATCAAGCTAGAGCAACGGCTATATGTAAATACATATATATATAGGTATATATATATTCTTGTTTGTCTTTCTCACTTCAGTCAACTTATATCAACTCAACCCATATCACTATAGCCCTTGTCAAATCATCGTCATTTATGACACACACACACACACTAGTCAAGATGAATGACTATTTGGACTCACCATCACGGTCAGCTACAAAATATATCAAGCCATGTCCCAAAAATATAAGATTGACAAGAAATTCACACTAGTCAAGATGAATGACTTTTTGATGTCCACATCACTGTCAGTTACTAAATCCATAAAGCCATATCCCAAAACTGGAAGATTCACAAGAAACTTAAGCTCCCCATAACATAAAGAAAAAGCTGACCTAGTAATATCATCAAACAACCGCAAGATGCAGGTTGTGGTGTGTTTCTCCAAGAAAATCTATAAACTAGTGTTCAAAGAAGCAATATCATCAAACAGTTGGTCCGGTTTACGAAGCAAAGCAGATAATAAACTACTATTTGCCAATTACAGTGATTGTTTTGTAATCACAGATGCCATTAGTGTTTACTTTTCAACTTCATCATCTATATGACTTTAAAGCAAATTTAAACACCCGTCTGTAACAACTAACAAGTAGTGCAGAATACTGCAGATATAATAAATTTAACACATAAATCACTCTCAATCAGCTAATCAGGCAACTAAAACTATTAGGGCTTTAAGAACAAACTCTAGTAGCACACAACAACAAAACCTACATGTCTAGCACACAACAACAAAACCTAATTCTACAAAAGCTACACGTAACAGATGATATAAACACACAACCCAGCTCATAAATAACTAGAAATCAACAACACATCAAATGCAGCAATTTTGCAAAACAGAAACATCTTGCATATTGGTACCGAAAACTTCAATTAGGGTTTTAGCAATGCAAAAACTGAAAACAATACTTTATCAGCAAGCAATTAGCACAATCATCAACCATTTCAGCTTTACAAAACTCTAGCACACAACAAACAAACCTAATCCTACAAAAACCTGCATGATACAAACAATATAAACACACAAAGCAACTCATAATTAACTGCGAATAAATCACAGCACATCAAATGCAGCAATTTCGCAAAAAAAAAGCGTCAAAACCTAGGGCTGTATACCTTCACATATGGGTACGGAAAACTTCACTAAGCGTTTAAGCGATGCAAAAACCGAAACAACTACTTCATCAGTAAGCAATGGCACAATCACACCCATTTCATCTTTACATAACTCTAGCACACAACAACAAAACCTAATCCTACATAAAACAGATGGCATAAACACACAAAGCAACTCATAAACGACTAGAAATCAACAACACATCAAATGCAGCAATTTCACAAAAACTTTAAAACCTAGGGTTTTTATACCTTTGCATATCGCTACCGACAACTTCAATTAGAGTTTTAGCAACGCGAAAACTGAAAACAACACTTCATCAGCAAGCAATTAGCACAATCACTAACCATTTCATCTCTGTGAAACTCTAGCACACAACAAAAAAACCTAATCCTACAATAACCTACAGGATACGTACAATATGAACACACAAAACAAGTTACAAACAACTACAAATCAACAACAACAAATCAAATGCAGCAATATTACAAAAAAAAAAAAAAAAAAAAAAACCGTAGGGTTTATTTTACCTTCGCATATCTGTACGGACAGTTAGATAGTTCGATTAGGGTTTTAGCGATGCGAGAACTGAAGACAATACTTGATCAGCAAGCAATTAGCATAATGATTAACCATTTCATCTCTGTGAAACTCGAAATCATCAGTCAATCATCAATCATTGTTGTTTGTGCTTGTGAAGATTAGAAGAAGGATGAAATTGAAGCAGAAATTGAACATGTTTGAAGAAGATTTGATGTGGAAAAAGTTGTAGGGTTTGAGAACAAGTGGATTGAAGTTTGATTTACTTTGATTTCAGTGTGGAGAGTGGGGTGGGGTGGGGATGATGGGGGATTTGGGCGTGTTCTTCGTATTTGGCGTGGTACCGTTGATCAAATGGATGGTGTTATCATGTCCGTTGAGCATTTGACACTATAAGTAATGAAGCTATTGGGTTGAATTGTGTTGGATTATATGAAATGTAACTATCAAAAGTTGAAAAGATGTAGAAAGATTTGAACAAATTAATATATTTTTCATGTAGGTGTTATCATGTGTGATTGTTATGTGATTTTAAGACATTAGGATTTTTTGTGTTGCGGATGCGTATTGTTTCACCCGAGAATACCCTACATGTGGGGGTTCCACACGCTTGTTATTGCGACATCAATGACGTAATACCAACCGTAAGGCAGCTAATATTGATGTACAAAAATCAACATTGTACATATTACTGTTAGATAAGGACATGCCACGTTATGCCTTTGGGGAGTCAAGAGTAGTTATTTTAAGCATATTAACGGTGCCCTTAATTATAGTGTTTCTCTTCTTTGCTTCACATATTATGTATTGCGGAACCCAGACATTCAGTGACGGACCAAATATTGTTTTTATAGGCTACATGCCCGATTACTAAGTATGATATGTTTTAGCATATGGATCACATCATTCCCGATTACTAAGTAAGGTACATTCACTTTGGTTTTGTGTTTGCTTGCAAAGTTGCAACCAATGTTAATGATCTTAGTTTTTATGTTTTGTTAACCTTTTTCACATTTTTTCCTCTTTTGTTGTCCCAATCCAACGTGTAACACCAAAGTGGTGTTTGTTTTTTTTAAATAGCTCTTCTTGTCCTCTTTTGTCTGCGTCGTGCAGACCACGCGCAAATGTTTAGGTCTGTAAAGTGTTTATTTTTTGGAAGACTTTTCATTAAAAAAGGTATGTGCGCCCTCTTCTTACTGCAGATCTAGGGTAGCTTCTTCTAACCACTTCTTGCCCTCATATCATAACATCATATTGAGAAACATGAAACCCCAGCACCCTCTCCTCTAGGGGTGTTCATGAACCGATCTGATCCGATCGAGGGTCTGCTCATGCTCGGATTGAATTACAACCGATCCGATCGGATCGAATTTGCAAAACCGAGCACAAAAGTGATGCTCATGCTCGGATTGAATTTGAATCGATCGGATCGTTTTCGCTCGGTTTTTATCAAATCCCAAAAAAATTGAGCGGGTCGTTTTTGCTCGGTTTCGCTTGATTGAATTATAAGGCTGCGTTCAACAAAAATAAATCCTAACTTAACTAAAACATGTCCAACACTTTATTAACGATATGCAGATCTTCGCACAATCAGATCTTCGAACAATATGCAGATCTTCGCATAATCAGATATTCGCACAAGTACAACCGACGACGAGAACAATATGCAGATCTTCGAACAATATGCAGGCTTGTTTTAGGAATTAGGAATTTAGGGTTAGATTTGTGTGTGTGTGTGTGTGGAGCGGTGATATGCAGATCTTCGCACAATCAGATTATGACTGTGAATATTGTTTTATGAATAGGATTTAGGGTTAGATTTTGATATTAACTATAAAATTTGGCTGAATATTTTTTGGGCTTTTAATTTTTTTTGGGCTAGTATATTTTTTGGGTTTTTAATCTTTAAAATCTATAATACATACATACATACACACACACACACACACACACACACACACACACATATATATATATATATAAATTATTAATAAAAATAATTCGAGCTAAACCGAGCGATCGACGAGCGAGCGGACCTTTGCTCATGCTTGGATTGAATTTGAATCGAACCGATTCGAGCGGCTCATTTACAAACTGAGCAAGAATCGAACGAGCATTTTTCGAGCGATCGTCGAGCAATTTGGACAGCCCTACTCTCCTCCACCCTTTTCCTCCTACCTTTGTCTCCCCTCCCCACTGTTGACCCCCTTCACAGCCAGCCCTCCCTACTGTCTTCCTCCTGCAGACGCAACCCCTCCCCACAGTCGACCCCCTTCATAACCGCCACCCCTCCCCACTGTCGACCTCCTGCAGTCGCAACCCTTTCCCACTGTCGACATTCACAGGTATTAGCCCTAAATTTCATTGTTATTCATTATTTCTAGGTGTTCAATTGATTTGTGCTCTTGTGGATTCTTTGATTTCTAGATTATAAAGCACTTTGACTTGTAGACTATGTACATAAAATGCTTATTATAATTTAGCACTTGGTTATTGAAATGCTACGTATGTCTCATGATTCATTTGTCCGGATATGTGCACATTTTAGAAAAAAAAATTATTCGTTAAAGGATAGTAAACATGTATCGGTAGAGGAGAAGGTGACTATGTATTAGTGATAATCGGTCATAATCAACGTTACGTGGTTATCAAGCGTAGATTTCAACTCTCAAAGCAAATAATTCATAATTCTTTTATGAAGTCTTGGAGAAAATGATGCTTTTCGCCAAAAGATATAACAAGACCAACTTCTTCCAATCCAAATCTAAACATTCTGGGACATAATAAGAGGCTACGACGGTTTTTTAAAGGAGCAGTTGGTGCACTAGATGGAACTTTGATACATGTTGTCCATACTACGAAACAAGATTTGTATAGAGGAAGGGGAAAGGGGGATTGTTACCAAAACGTATTAGCAATTTGTGACTTCAACATGATTTTTATGTTCATTGCGGCCGGATGGGGAGGGGTGGCACATGATTCCAGAATATTATCAGACACATTATCAGATCCACATGCACCATTTCCGTTTCCACCACCAGGTATGTTTATGTTTTGTTGAATATTTATATCTTAGTTTAATATTCTTGTCGAAAGTCTCCCAAGTTGTATTTTTAAACCATACAACCTCCTAAATTGTTTACTTAAGTTTTTTTTTATTATTACCCTAACAGCCTAACTAGATAATTCTTGGCCACTATAATTGTAGGTCCCTCTCGAGGATGAGATAAAACCTTATCCTTGTTATATCAAACACACTAGCGAGTGCGGAATCCAAGCTAGCATGCAACCGAGACTTTATACGAGAACAAGCACAAACACGACACGCAAGATTCACCGATTAACACCACTTGTATTAATACGAATGAAGGGTCCGGTTACAAGCTCAATGTTTACAGAAGTATTCTATAAACTCTCAAAGTGTGTGTGTGTGCTCCTGTCTCTCTCTGCCTTATCTCTCTATCTCTCACCTCTGCTGAACACAACACACTACATGGGTATTTATACCCGACACAGCAGGTCTGGTCGAAGGATCAGACAGATTGATCGAAAGATCATCTGTCGACCAGAAAGCCCTTCGAAAGATCACATTCACCACGAAGGATGATATCCTTCGTGGTCTATCCTTCGTGGTCTATCTTTCGAGCTCATCATCGAAGGATATAAAACAATCCTTCGATGACACATCCTTCGACACAGCCAGCTTACAACATTTCTCTAACTGTTTGGTCAAGTCAAACCAGGAGGATGGTTGACTTGGTCAAACTTACATCAACCTTACATTAAAGACATCGTTTTGTATCATGACGAAATACAGACAAAGTACAGACACAAGTGCACCAACAAACTCCCCCTTGGCTGTAGCTTTGTCTCGATCTCCGTGTCTTCAAGTCTTCAAGGCCGAGTCGAACCGAGCCGAGTCGCGTCCACACAAAGTGCATCAACAAACTCCCCCTTGGACGCTACTCGTGATGGTTCGTCTTCTATGTCTTTCATGTCGGAGAATCTTCAAAGTTTTCACGCGTCGTAAGCAGAAAGTGTATCAACAAACTCCCCGTTTCATGTAGAAAGTGTGTTGACAAACTCCCCCTTAGATTGAACTCTCCATTGAGTCATGCTCGTGAATCTTTTGACTTGTCAATTCTTCAGATCCTTGTGGTGTTGATGAAGGGACAGCGGCAACTCGATCATTTTATCCTTTGAGTGCCTCCACTTCGTGTCTTCATTCCAAAGCTTTTCATCGAACATGTTCTCCTCGCCTTTAGCATCTGCACATGCAAGAAAGCTAAACGCATAATGAGAACAACCGCTTGGAATATAGTTAACATTTAAACTAATGACACTTATGAGATCAAATCTCAATCAAACACCAACCGACAGCAGTTTGAAAGTTTAGAAAAATATTCATTTTAATCCTTTAACTTTCAAAACTCGTTAACTTCGACTGTTTATGAAGATGCAATTGTTTTCCAGCTTACGATCAGGATTTTGGGTAGGATAGACTCGAGTTCCAACATCGGTCAATCAAAAATAAACTTGAAGAAAAATCTTTTTGGATTTTATAAAGTTTAAATTAAAACACACCTAAAATCTTTTTGAAATTTTCATTTTTCAAATGTAAAGACGGAAAGCAATAAATAAATATATACCAAGATACATAAACAGGAAACATTAAATAAATATTTACAGACATTCTTTTTGCGAGTTTCGAGGGTAAGAGAATCATATCAGTGTACGGTCATGCCAAAACGCTCTTGTTGTTCTTTTAGTTAACATTAAGATAAGCATCCTATAACGATTATCGGTATTGTTGTCCACATAAGCTCAACTTATCATTTGTAATCATGGCGAAGGGATACGTTAAGGTATAATTTATACTTACCGACCGGTGTTCATCCACATCACGACACATTCCCGTATCAAGGTATGCACGAGGGTTCATCTTACCGGTGAGTATACCGATTATCATCTGTTTGACCGTATATGATGTGAGATTCTCACTTATTTTGATTTGAAAACAAGCCCTGTGTGATATAATCACTTATTGATGAGGAACTTGATTTTCAGATGCATGAGGGCACAGGAGCAAGTCCGTGAACAGGTCAGTACTTTCGTACAGCAGAGAGACGAACTTGACTCCCGGATGAATGTGATATTTAATCACTTATTGGTTTGGACATGTGATTGTTGATCACTTATTGAGGTCGTATGCAGTATGTACACGTATGTATAGTATCATGGAAGATCTAGACTTGCGTCCCCGTTATTTTTCGGTAAAAGATACAACCATGATACCCAGATGATAAGCAGCATAAAGACCGAATATCTCAGAACCTCGGCAATCTCTCAAACGAAATTTCGGTACTAAGACCATATGCCAATGAATGGTTCCCACCCAGTCTTCAGTCGATTTAAGTTTATATCACCCTGCACACTTTAAAATGATTGTGAGCCTACCGATACATCTTATATAGAGCTGCTTATCGTTTTTCATTTTGGGTTTAAAGAGGTTTAGACAGACCACTGATGTACTATCATATTCTCTTTTGCTCGCCAGGAAACTCATTTTTGCTTTTCTATTGTTTTTGTGTTTTTGAAATTTTTCGATGTTTTTGGATTTTCAAATTTTTTTTTTTTGGATTACTCCCCCTAAAATCAACAAACTAAAATAAATTTAAAACACAAAGGTATTTACAAAAATGATTTTCCGATGTTGGTTAACTCATGTTTTACCTCAATGCCGTTTACCAAAATTAAGTTTTAATTAGAAATGATTTAGCGAATTTTGGAAAAATCAGTTGGCATGTCGGTAAGCGGTGCGGACCATGACAGCATTGTCTGGTCAAAGAGTGCTGTACGAGATAATAATTCACAAAGCAGCTTAAATATCGACAAGTATATGAGAGATTAGAAATTTAAAACCGTATCCTGCAACTGCATCGTGCATTGCAAGGAATCTGAGTGCTCTCCCAAACTGAATATCCACCCGGTGTGGATTTCAAGGTCGATTTGTAGCTACTGAAATCCCTTCACAGCAACAAGATCATAAACCTCCGGGTCCGGCTGGTCTTCCACATTGCACCAGCGAAGGTCTTTGTCTTTCTCTTTCAGAAGTAGTGTGCGGTTGTTTAATCCACTCCAAGGCATCCGCACACCCGGTGTAGTTTGATCAACCAACACATTTTCTTCAATCACACCGCGAAGCAAAGTACACTGCACGTTCATCTTGTAGATTGTTGAACTTCAGACGTGTTGCAGGTGCGTACATTTTGATTTGAATCTATCCCGGGGACCCGATCAAAGCCTTGAACATTCACATTTTTTAAATGATTTTCATTTTGTCGAAGCTTTTCACTCTCTTTCATCAGACATTTCTTTTTGCGTTTTCTCTTCCTCTCCATCAAAGGCAACAATTTCTTCTGTCGCCTATCTTGTGCAAGGATGCTCCACTATCAACAATCTTACGACTATCGAAAGTTCCTCCTGGAATATCCTACACACTCACTCAGAGATTAGTCGGAGAGGGGGACCCAAGCCTTCGTGGACTTGGGTCGTCCTTGATCATCAAGAAAAGTGATTTCAATTACTTGATGATTAGGAAAAAGAACCTGTGGTGCTCCCCCTGACTGAATTACCTGTTTTTGTTTCCAAGCTGTTTGTCCTTTACCAGTATTTGCATTAATTGTTTTAGCATTTACTGGTTTTACAGTTTTAGGTTTTGCTTGAACAGGTTTTTCTTCTTTGACCTCTGATTTTAAGGCCTTCTCAATTACCTTTTGATTCTTTTGTTTTAACTTCTTTTCCTTTTCTTTCAAGACACGTGGGTCTTGTTTCGGGGAAAATGATCGTTTTTGGTAATTGGCTTCTTGGGGAGCACTTGTTTTTGCCTTCAACTTTTGCAGGTATGGGCAGTATCTTACAATATGCCCAATTGTGCCACACTCAAAGCACATTCTCCGCTCTACAAACCTCGGAGAAACACGTTGATGACCAGACTGAGAACCAGACAATGAACCTTGTGATCTAGACGTGCTTGGACCTAAATCACATCCGTTGGTGTGTTGGGTGTAATTATTCTGATCATTTCGTTTTAAAATTCTAACTTGTTTTATAAAATCAAGGTTAGATTTATCCTGAAATGTTTCAAGTTTGTCTGAACCCGTGGATCCAACAAAGTTCACTTTCGGTTCTCTTTTCTTAACAGGAGCTCTTTTGTTTTGCACCCATTGTTGTTGAACCTTAGGTGCTTGAACATTCTTGTTCTGAGCCTTCTTTCCCTGTACCTTACCCTTTCCGGAGTTGACTTGTTGTTTTCGCTCAACTTGTAGTTTTTGGTTTCCGTACTGTTTCCTAATTTGTTCACACGGAATTGGATCACATTGAGTGACAGTAACTTTGCCACTTTTGTTCCCCAAAAACTTATCAGTGCATCCTTCAAAAATTTGCTCAATTAAATCTTGATTTACATTTTTAATTGGAAAATCTTTGTTAGAGTAGATTTTGCTATCTCCTTTGAGCGTGTACAACAAGTTACTCCCTTCAAAACTTGATACACTCGACTCCATTTCTTTTGACATTTCAGTCTTACTCGGTTTCACTGGTGGATCACACAGGATGTGATTCTCGATTGGAATATCTGTTGTAACCGAGTTAGACTGTTGGTTCACAATTACATCAGATTCATCATCCGAAGAATCAGCATCCTCAACAGTGGGAGGACTCTGTTCCTTAACACATGATGAATCTGTCACATTCTCAGATTCAGATTCAGTTTCAGATTGGCCCGAGGATGATGTACCAGTTGTGAACCCGAGGCCTGCTGCAAAGTCATCTAGACCGAGTGGCACAGTAGGTTCAAAACGGGGCATATCCTCGTCATCAGGCAATTTGGAGTAATTGTGATTCATTGGGGGAGGACATAATTTGAATCCCATACACTTTTTATCCCCCTTTTTCTTTTGAACATCAATAATGTGATCCAATACATAGCGGGAATTGGAATAACTTTCCAATTTCTGCTTGATTGTTTCACATTCACATCGAGCGGTTGCCAATTCTACCATCTGCTTTTCAATTGTGTCTATAAGATCATTGTTAGCATGTTGTTTTCGCAAAACAGCCTTTTGTAATTCTGAAACATCATGTCTTAATGACGCAATTGTTGTTTTAAATTCCTTTTCATTTCTGGTTAAAAACACGTTAGCTTCAGCTGCTTTAGAAAGATCTACAATCAATTCTTGATTGTGTTTGGATAGGATTTCAATCTGACTTTCCTGTTCAGCATATTTAACATTTAAACTATCACAATTTTCACAGCTAACTACAGTGGGTTCATCGACACATACCTGACCTGATGAACTGTCGACATTAGCCATAAAGGCTGAATGGAGAGAAGACGAAGAGTAAGCAGCTTGATCCATCAAATTAGATCTTCTTTCAGTTCCTGCTGCAGCTTCTTCCAAAAGCTCATCAATATATGCATCGACTGACGCACTTGATGTCTCATCCACATGATCATTTCCTGAAGTGGAGGATTCTTCATCTGAGCTTCCACTATAACCAGAACTTTCTTCATCTTCAGAAGATGCAGCACCATTGGTGGAAGATTCTCCACCACTGGCGTGCTTTAAATCCTTTACGACTTCAGCAAAACATGCTGTTCCACCATTTCCTCCTTCTCCAAGCTGAAGCGACCAATCGCAACCCTCATCTATTTGAACCACCAGCCCCCGGTTTGCATTTGATGACCCTGCTTGGCCTTGGTTGTTGACAGGTATCAACGTACGAACATTGTTCCCGTTCTGGTTCTGCTGGTTGCCTTGATTTCTGAACGGATTTTGATTTCCATGCTGAGCTGGTCTTGTGCATTCCCTTTTGAAATGACCCCCTTCGCCACAGTTAAAGCACTTGACAGCTTGCTTGTCGAACCCATACTTGGTGTCTTTCTTGTTTTCCAAGTTGGTTCTCCCCGTCCTTTCCATAAACTCCTTTGCTCTTCGAATTGCACTAGCAAGAGCCCATTTGATATCCATCATTTCAAACTCTTCTTTATCCACTTGCTGATAATCTTCATTGGTTAGATTGATATTCCCAATCTGACCTGCAACTAATCCACAATAAGCACTAACCAAGGTATTCAACATCTCCATATGCTCCTTGGCTACTTCGACACTGACTTTGGAAAAGTTGGAAGTGTCTAATCTGACTGTGTTAGGATTAGAAGTGGCTTGAAAGTTTGAAGAGCTTCCATAAAACCCTTGCTGTTGCGGTTGTTGCTGCTGAGCTGTCGGTTGCACATTCGGTCTTGAAAACATCGTGTAGGCTGAAGGATCAAACTGATCTGTTGTTGAAGGTCCGGTGTTAGAAACGAAAGCTGTTTGAAGCTTTGCGTGTTGAGAAGCTGGTCTTTCTCCACTGATACCTCCTGCAATCCCAAAGTACATTTCTGGATTTTGAGGAGTTTGTGTTCTTTTTGCCTTCAGCTTTTCTTCTACATCCTTATTCTCCAATCTTTGAATTAATTCATAAACGGTGATTGTTTCTAAAACACCATTTTCTTTGAGAATTTCAAGATAACTGCTCCACTTTGCTGGTAAGCTATCAGCGAATCTCTTCACCAATTCTTGTGGAGTGGCAGTAACTTTAAAAGCAAACATCTCACTCAACAAATGATGGAACCTTGTAGATAACTCTGCCAAGGTCTCATTCTCCAAACACGTAAATCCTTCAAACTCTTTCTTCAGTAATTCTTGCTTGATCTTTCTTGATTGAGCATTTCCTTCACAACGTAACGTGAGCATATCCCACAAGCTTTTAGTAGTCGTGCAGTAAACAAACTGGTGGTAAATGTCTTTATGAAGAGCTTGTGTGAGAATCATGAATGCTTTCTTTTCTAACTCAAACTTCTTTTTATCTTCTTCAGACAAAGTGCTGTAAGTTTGTGGATTAGATCCTGCAATTTCCAACTCATTTTCAAAAGCTGTGAAGAAGCACATCCATAGATCTTGACCTTGTCCCTGAACATAAGTTCTCAGCCTTTCTTTCCACCATCCCCAATCATTGATGTGATTTAACTTTGGCGGTTTTGTGCTTGTACCAGTTTCACTGTCATTCTGCATCATAGATTGAATGTTGTTGCTTTGATTTGTGACCAAAGCCCATTGATTTGCAGTTATCATTGCAGCTTGAGGTGGGGCAATAGCTCGCATCCATGCATTTTTGTCAAAATCTGACGTAGATTGCGTAGATTGCATAGCTGATGATTGTGGAGTCGAAGTTATTTGAGTCCATGCGGTTGGATCCCACTGACCGTTTGTTCCCATTTTATGAAAATTAATATATTAAGTGAAAGTTGATTTAAAAATGAAAACAAGTTTTCTATTTAAAATTTTAATTTTCACAAACTATGTTAATTTCAAATGATAACACCAGCCGAAAGATCCTTGATCGAAAGACCTGAAAAACACAAACTGTTAAACTTAAACAGACAAAGGATCGAAAGATCAACACCTGTTCGAAAGATCAACAGTGTTCGAAAGATCACTGTTGAGTGTCGAACAATGTTTTTCGAAAGATTCTCCAAACGAAGGATCCTTATCTTTCGAAAAAGGACTGTAGACCGAAAGATGAACACGAAAGATGACTTCGAAAGACTCCCCAATCGAAAGATCCTAGTCTTTCGAAAATGAGCAGAAGACCGAAAGATGTATGTTTCGAAAATATTCCTTGGAACGAAAGATAAGTCTCAAACTCGAAGGATGCTCGAATGATGACTATCTGTCGAACCTCCTTTGGTCGAAAGATGATCTTTCGACTTCGAAGGATATCTTTCGATCGGTTCTGACACAGTTGACAACGGGTGACAGGTTGGTGAAAAAGGTGATGGGTTGGTAAATCTTTCGGCAGAAAGTATGGTCAGACCATGATTTTCTGCAAAAACAGATTTTGTTTGATTATTTTAATCAGTTCCCTTTTCCAATACACCAACAACTTTCGAAAATAACTAAACAAGATCAAAGGATGTAAACTTTGAAGAGCACTTGAAAATATTATGAACACAAAGGGTTTTTCGGTAAAACAACAAACTTCCGAACAAGATTTAAACCCGATAAAACAAAGTTTTTCAGAAAAATACAACTTTCAAAACCCGAAAAACAGCCAAGAACACCTCGGTTTTAACAAGGAGAAGAGCCAAAGCTCTGATACCACTTGTAGGTCCCTCTCGAGGATGAGATAAAACCTTATCCTTGTTATATCAAACACACTAGCGAGTGCGGAATCCAAGCTAGCATGCAACCGAGACTTTATACGAGAACAAGCACAAACACGACACGCAAGATTCACCGATTAACACCACTTGTATTAATACGAATGAAGGGTCCGGTTACAAGCTCAATGTTTACAGAAGTATTCTATAAACTCTCAAAGTGTGTGTGTGTGCTCCTGTCTCTCTCTGCCTTATCTCTCTATCTCTCACCTCTGCTGAACACAACACACTACATGGGTATTTATACCCGACACAGCAGGTCTGGTCGAAGGATCAGACAGATTGATCGAAAGATCATCTGTCGACCAGAAAGCCCTTCGAAAGATCACATTCACCACGAAGGATGATATCCTTCGTGGTCTATCCTTCGTGGTCTATCTTTCGAGCTCATCATCGAAGGATATAAAACAATCCTTCGATGACACATCCTTCGACACAGCCAGCTTACAACATTTCTCTAACTGTTTGGTCAAGTCAAACCAGGAGGATGGTTGACTTGGTCAAACTTACATCAACCTTACATTAAAGACATCGTTTTGTATCATGACGAAATACAGACAAAGTACAGACACAAGTGCACCAACAAACTCCCCCTTGGCTGTAGCTTTGTCTCGATCTCCGTGTCTTCAAGTCTTCAAGGCCGAGTCGAACCGAGCCGAGTCGCGTCCACACAAAGTGCATCAACAAACTCCCCCTTGGACGCTACTCGTGATGGTTCGTCTTCTATGTCTTTCATGTCGGAGAATCTTCAAAGTTTTCACGCGTCGTAAGCAGAAAGTGTATCAACAAACTCCCCGTTTCATGTAGAAAGTGTGTTGACAAACTCCCCCTTAGATTGAACTCTCCATTGAGTCATGCTCGTGAATCTTTTGACTTGTCAATTCTTCAGATCCTTGTGGTGTTGATGAAGGGACAGCGGCAACTCGATCATTTTATCCTTTGAGTGCCTCCACTTCGTGTCTTCATTCCAAAGCTTTTCATCGAACATGTTCTCCTCGCCTTTAGCATCTGCACATGCAAGAAAGCTAAACGCATAATGAGAACAACCGCTTGGAATATAGTTAACATTTAAACTAATGACACTTATGAGATCAAATCTCAATCAAACACCAACCGACAGCAGTTTGAAAGTTTAGAAAAATATTCATTTTAATCCTTTAACTTTCAAAACTCGTTAACTTCGACTGTTTATGAAGATGCAATTGTTTTCCAGCTTACGATCAGGATTTTGGGTAGGATAGACTCGAGTTCCAACATCGGTCAATCAAAAATAAACTTGAAGAAAAATCTTTTTGGATTTTATAAAGTTTAAATTAAAACACACCTAAAATCTTTTTGAAATTTTCATTTTTCAAATGTAAAGACGGAAAGCAATAAATAAATATATACCAAGATACATAAACAGGAAACATTAAATAAATATTTACAGACATTCTTTTTGCGAGTTTCGAGGGTAAGAGAATCATATCAGTGTACGGTCATGCCAAAACGCTCTTGTTGTTCTTTTAGTTAACATTAAGATAAGCATCCTATAACGATTATCGGTATTGTTGTCCACATAAGCTCAACTTATCATTTGTAATCATGGCGAAGGGATACGTTAAGGTATAATTTATACTTACCGACCGGTGTTCATCCACATCACGACACATTCCCGTATCAAGGTATGCACGAGGGTTCATCTTACCGGTGAGTATACCGATTATCATCTGTTTGACCGTATATGATGTGAGATTCTCACTTATTTTGATTTGAAAACAAGCCCTGTGTGATATAATCACTTATTGATGAGGAACTTGATTTTCAGATGCATGAGGGCACAGGAGCAAGTCCGTGAACAGGTCAGTACTTTCGTACAGCAGAGAGACGAACTTGACTCCCGGATGAATGTGATATTTAATCACTTATTGGTTTGGACATGTGATTGTTGATCACTTATTGAGGTCGTATGCAGTATGTACACGTATGTATAGTATCATGGAAGATCTAGACTTGCGTCCCCGTTATTTTTCGGTAAAAGATACAACCATGATACCCAGATGATAAGCAGCATAAAGACCGAATATCTCAGAACCTCGGCAATCTCTCAAACGAAATTTCGGTACTAAGACCATATGCCAATGAATGGTTCCCACCCAGTCTTCAGTCGATTTAAGTTTATATCACCCTGCACACTTTAAAATGATTGTGAGCCTACCGATACATCTTATATAGAGCTGCTTATCGTTTTTCATTTTGGGTTTAAAGAGGTTTAGACAGACCACTGATGTACTATCATATTCTCTTTTGCTCGCCAGGAAACTCATTTTTGCTTTTCTATTGTTTTTGTGTTTTTGAAATTTTTCGATGTTTTTGGATTTTCAAATTTTTTTTTTTTGGATTACTCCCCCTAAAATCAACAAACTAAAATAAATTTAAAACACAAAGGTATTTACAAAAATGATTTTCCGATGTTGGTTAACTCATGTTTTACCTCAATGCCGTTTACCAAAATTAAGTTTTAATTAGAAATGATTTAGCGAATTTTGGAAAAATCAGTTGGCATGTCGGTAAGCGGTGCGGACCATGACAGCATTGTCTGGTCAAAGAGTGCTGTACGAGATAATAATTCACAAAGCAGCTTAAATATCGACAAGTATATGAGAGATTAGAAATTTAAAACCGTATCCTGCAACTGCATCGTGCATTGCAAGGAATCTGAGTGCTCTCCCAAACTGAATATCCACCCGGTGTGGATTTCAAGGTCGATTTGTAGCTACTGAAATCCCTTCACAGCAACAAGATCATAAACCTCCGGGTCCGGCTGGTCTTCCACATTGCACCAGCGAAGGTCTTTGTCTTTCTCTTTCAGAAGTAGTGTGCGGTTGTTTAATCCACTCCAAGGCATCCGCACACCCGGTGTAGTTTGATCAACCAACACATTTTCTTCAATCACACCGCGAAGCAAAGTACACTGCACGTTCATCTTGTAGATTGTTGAACTTCAGACGTGTTGCAGGTGCGTACATTTTGATTTGAATCTATCCCGGGGACCCGATCAAAGCCTTGAACATTCACATTTTTTAAATGATTTTCATTTTGTCGAAGCTTTTCACTCTCTTTCATCAGACATTTCTTTTTGCGTTTTCTCTTCCTCTCCATCAAAGGCAACAATTTCTTCTGTCGCCTATCTTGTGCAAGGATGCTCCACTATCAACAATCTTACGACTATCGAAAGTTCCTCCTGGAATATCCTACACACTCACTCAGAGATTAGTCGGAGAGGGGGACCCAAGCCTTCGTGGACTTGGGTCGTCCTTGATCATCAAGAAAAGTGATTTCAATTACTTGATGATTAGGAAAAAGAACCTGTGGTGCTCCCCCTGACTGAATTACCTGTTTTTGTTTCCAAGCTGTTTGTCCTTTACCAGTATTTGCATTAATTGTTTTAGCATTTACTGGTTTTACAGTTTTAGGTTTTGCTTGAACAGGTTTTTCTTCTTTGACCTCTGATTTTAAGGCCTTCTCAATTACCTTTTGATTCTTTTGTTTTAACTTCTTTTCCTTTTCTTTCAAGACACGTGGGTCTTGTTTCGGGGAAAATGATCGTTTTTGGTAATTGGCTTCTTGGGGAGCACTTGTTTTTGCCTTCAACTTTTGCAGGTATGGGCAGTATCTTACAATATGCCCAATTGTGCCACACTCAAAGCACATTCTCCGCTCTACAAACCTCGGAGAAACACGTTGATGACCAGACTGAGAACCAGACAATGAACCTTGTGATCTAGACGTGCTTGGACCTAAATCACATCCGTTGGTGTGTTGGGTGTAATTATTCTGATCATTTCGTTTTAAAATTCTAACTTGTTTTATAAAATCAAGGTTAGATTTATCCTGAAATGTTTCAAGTTTGTCTGAACCCGTGGATCCAACAAAGTTCACTTTCGGTTCTCTTTTCTTAACAGGAGCTCTTTTGTTTTGCACCCATTGTTGTTGAACCTTAGGTGCTTGAACATTCTTGTTCTGAGCCTTCTTTCCCTGTACCTTACCCTTTCCGGAGTTGACTTGTTGTTTTCGCTCAACTTGTAGTTTTTGGTTTCCGTACTGTTTCCTAATTTGTTCACACGGAATTGGATCACATTGAGTGACAGTAACTTTGCCACTTTTGTTCCCCAAAAACTTATCAGTGCATCCTTCAAAAATTTGCTCAATTAAATCTTGATTTACATTTTTAATTGGAAAATCTTTGTTAGAGTAGATTTTGCTATCTCCTTTGAGCGTGTACAACAAGTTACTCCCTTCAAAACTTGATACACTCGACTCCATTTCTTTTGACATTTCAGTCTTACTCGGTTTCACTGGTGGATCACACAGGATGTGATTCTCGATTGGAATATCTGTTGTAACCGAGTTAGACTGTTGGTTCACAATTACATCAGATTCATCATCCGAAGAATCAGCATCCTCAACAGTGGGAGGACTCTGTTCCTTAACACATGATGAATCTGTCACATTCTCAGATTCAGATTCAGTTTCAGATTGGCCCGAGGATGATGTACCAGTTGTGAACCCGAGGCCTGCTGCAAAGTCATCTAGACCGAGTGGCACAGTAGGTTCAAAACGGGGCATATCCTCGTCATCAGGCAATTTGGAGTAATTGTGATTCATTGGGGGAGGACATAATTTGAATCCCATACACTTTTTATCCCCCTTTTTCTTTTGAACATCAATAATGTGATCCAATACATAGCGGGAATTGGAATAACTTTCCAATTTCTGCTTGATTGTTTCACATTCACATCGAGCGGTTGCCAATTCTACCATCTGCTTTTCAATTGTGTCTATAAGATCATTGTTAGCATGTTGTTTTCGCAAAACAGCTTTTTGTAATTCTGAAACATCATGTCTTAATGACGCAATTGTTGTTTTAAATTCCTTTTCATTTCTGGTTAAAAACACGTTAGCTTCAGCTGCTTTAGAAAGATCTACAATCAATTCTTGATTGTGTTTGGATAGGATTTCAATCTGACTTTCCTGTTCAGCATATTTAACATTTAAACTATCACAATTTTCACAGCTAACTACAGTGGGTTCATCGACACATACCTGACCTGATGAACTGTCGACATTAGCCATAAAGGCTGAATGGAGAGAAGACGAAGAGTAAGCAGCTTGATCCATCAAATTAGATCTTCTTTCAGTTCCTGCTGCAGCTTCTTCCAAAAGCTCATCAATATCTGCATCGACTGACGCACTTGATGTCTCATCCACATGATCATTTCCTGAAGTGGAGGATTCTTCATCTGAGCTTCCACTATAACCAGAACTTTCTTCATCTTCAGAAGATGCAGCACCATTGGTGGAAGATTCTCCACCACTGGCGTGCTTTAAATCCTTTACGACTTCAGCAAAACATGCTGTTCCACCATTTCCTCCTTCTCCAAGCTGAAGCGACCAATCACAACCCTCATCTATTTGAACCACCAGCCCCCGGTTTGCATTTGATGACCCTGCTTGGCCTTGGTTGTTGACAGGTATCAACGTACGAACATTGTTCCCGTTCTGGTTCTGCTGGTTGCCTTGATTTCTGAACGGATTTTGATTTCCATGCTGAGCTGGTCTTGTGCATTCCCTTTTGAAATGACCCCGTTCGCCACAGTTAAAGCACTTGACAGCTTGCTTGTCGAACCCATACTTGGTGTCTTTCTTGTTTTCCAAGTTGGTTCTCCCCGTCCTTTCCATAAACTCCTTTGCTCTTCGAATTGCACTAGCAAGAGCCCATTTGATATCCATCATTTCAAACTCTTCTTTATCCACTTGCTGATAATCTTCATTGGTTATATTGATATTCCCAATCTGACCTGCAACTAATCCACAATAAGCACTAACCAAGGTATTCAACATCTCCATATGCTCCTTGGCTACTTCGACACTGACTTTGGAAAAGTTGGAAGTGTCTAATCTGACTGTGTTAGGATTAGAAGTGGCTTGAAAGTTTGAAGAGATTCCATAAAACCCTTGCTGTTGCGGTTGTTGCTGCTGAGCTGTCGGTTGCACATTCGGTCTTGAAAACATCGTGTAGGCTGAAGGATCAAACTGATCTGTTGTTGAAGGTCCGGTGTTAGAAACGAAAGCTGTTTGAAGCTTTGCGTGTTGAGAAGCTGGTCTTTCTCCACTGATACCTCCTGCAATCCCAAAGTACATTTCTGGATTTTGAGGAGTTTGTGTTCTTTTTGCCTTCAGCTTTTCTTCTACATCCTTATTCTCCAATCTTTGAATTAATTCATAAACGGTGATTGTTTCTAAAACACCATTTTCTTTGAGAATTTCAAGATAACTGCTCCACTTTGCTGGTAAGCTATCAGCGAATCTCTTCACCAATTCTTGTGGAGTGGCAGTAACTTTAAAAGCAAACATCTCACTCAACAAATGATGGAACCTTGTAGATAACTCTGCCAAGGTCTCATTCTCCAAACACGTAAATCCTTCAAACTCTTTCTTCAGTAATTCTTGCTTGATCTTTCTTGATTGAGCATTTCCTTCACAACGTAACGTGAGCATATCCCACAAGCTTTTAGTAGTCGTGCAGTAAACAAACTGGTGGTAAATGTCTTTATGAAGAGCTTGTGTGAGAATCATGAATGCTTTCTTTTCTAACTCAAACTTCTTTTTATCTTCTTCAGACAAAGTGCTGTAAGTTTGTGGATTAGATCCTGCAATTTCCAACTCATTTTCAAAAGCTGTGAAGAAGCACATCCATAGATCTTGACCTTGTCCCTGAACATAAGTTCTCAGCCTTTCTTTCCACCATCCCCAATCATTGATGTGATTTAACTTTGGCGGTTTTGTGCTTGTACCAGTTTCACTGTCATTCTGCATCATAGATTGAATGTTGTTGCTTTGATTTGTGACCAAAGCCCATTGATTTGCAGTTATCATTGCAGCTTGAGGTGGGGCAATAGCTCGCATCCATGCATTTTTGTCAAAATCTGACGTAGATTGCGTAGATTGCATAGCTGATGATTGTGGAGTCGAAGTTATTTGAGTCCATGCGGTTGGATCCCACTGACCGTTTGTTCCCATTTTATGAAAATTAATATATTAAGTGAAAGTTGATTTAAAAATGAAAACAAGTTTTCTATTTAAAAATTTAATTTTCACAAACTATGTTAATTTCAAATGATAACACCAGCCGAAAGATCCTTGATCGAAAGACCTGAAAAACACAAACTGTTAAACTTAAACAGACAAAGGATCGAAAGATCAACACCTGTTCGAAAGATCAACAGTGTTCGAAAGATCACTGTTGAGTGTCGAACAATGTTTTTCGAAAGATTCTCCAAACGAAGGATCCTTATCTTTCGAAAAAGGACTGTAGACCGAAAGATGAACACGAAAGATGACTTCGAAAGACTCCCCAATCGAAGGATCCTAGTCTTTCGAAAATGAGCAGAAGACCGAAAGATGTATGTTTCGAAAATATTCCTTGGAACGAAAGATAAGTCTCACACTCGAAGGATGCTCGAATGATGACTATCTGTCGAACCTCCTTTGGTCGAAAGATGATCTTTCGACTTCGGAGGATATCTTTCGATCGGTTCTGACACAGTTGACAACGGGTGACAGGTTGGTGAAAAAGGTGATGGGTTGGTAAATCTTTCGGCAGAAAGTATGGTCAGACCATGATTTTCTGCAAAAACAGATTTTGTTTGATTATTTTAATCAGTTCCCTTTTCCAATACACCAACAACTTTCGAAAATAACTAAACAAGATCAAAGGATGTAAACTTTGAAGAGCACTTGAAGATATTATGAACACAAAGGGTTTTTCGGTAAAACAACAAACTTCCGAACAAGATTTAAACCCGATAAAACAAAGTTTTTCAGAAAAATACAACTTTCAAAACCCGAAAAACAGCCAAGAACACCTCGGTTTTAACAAGGAGAAGAGCCAAAGCTCTGATACCACTTGTAGGTCCCTCTCGAGGATGAGATAAAACCTTATCCTTGTTATATCAAACACACTAGCGAGTGCGGAATCCAAGCTAGCATGCAACCGAGACTTTATACGAGAACAAGCACAAACACGACACGCAAGATTCACCGATTAACACCACTTGTATTAATACGAATGAAGGGTCCGGTTACAAGCTCAATGTTTACAGAAGTATTCTATAAACTCTCAAAGTGTGTGTGTGTGCTCCTGTCTCTCTCTGCCTTATCTCTCTATCTCTCACCTCTGCTGAACACAACACACTACATGGGTATTTATACCCGACACAGCAGGTCTGGTCGAAGGATCAGACAGATTGATCGAAAGATCATCTGTCGACCAGAAAGCCCTTCGAAAGATCACATTCACCACGAAGGATGATATCCTTCGTGGTCTATCCTTCGTGGTCTATCTTTCGAGCTCATCATCGAAGGATATAAAACAATCCTTCGATGACACATCCTTCGACACAGCCAGCTTACAACATTTCTCTAACTGTTTGGTCAAGTCAAACCAGGAGGATGGTTGACTTGGTCAAACTTACATCAACCTTACATTAAAGACATCGTTTTGTATCATGACGAAATACAGACAAAGTACAGACACAAGTGCACCAACAAACTCCCCCTTGGCTGTAGCTTTGTCTCGATCTCCGTGTCTTCAAGTCTTCAAGGCCGAGTCGAACCGAGCCGAGTCGCGTCCACACAAAGTGCATCAACAATAATAATATTTTTAAAACATCTATTTACATAACATATTAGTTCAAACCCGTGTATCACACGGGTTACTAACCTAGTTATATATATTTACAGAGAAATATTATATTTGTGATGTCGCGCATGCACACATACGAGGATTTATGGTTCTATATCGTAATTTGAGGTATTGGCTTGGAGATTTTCATCAGAGACGTGCATTGACCAATAAAGAAAAATTTAACCATGCACATGCAAAACTTCGAAATGTCATTGAGCGTGCTTTTGGTGTCTTGAAAGCATGATTCCCTATATTGAAGAGGATGACACCATTTCCATTGGTTATACAAAGAAACATTACCATTGCATGTTTCGCGCTACATAACTTTATAAGGAAAGAGGGTTTGAGAGATGAGTTATATACACAATATGATCAACTCAATGTGTCGTCACGAAATAGTCAAAGTATGAAATAAATGATTTTAAAAAATGTTATTGTGGTTTTATGTACATTATTTCAGTGTTGTATAACTATTATTTAAATTTCAATGTTGAAAAACTCTTTTAAATTTAGAAAATATGTTTATTTAAATTTCAGATTATTTAGCAATCAGCAGAAGGTAAAAAAACAAACAGTCTTCTTTTTGCAGACTTCAGCGGTTTGGTCCACCTCTTCTTCTACAGATGTTTATAGATGTGGTCCGCAGACTGCATACATTTTACTTCTAAAAAAACTGCACCCAAGTATGTCAGCATTTACAAATACACCATGTTTACTAAACTTTTTACATCATTGCTTTGTTGCCAATAATCTGAAATTATTTTTATATCATTGTCTATTACTGTTAATTTGACATCATCAATAATTAAATATGGCCACCCACACTCTAATATAAGCAAATTTGTGGATGTTATATCTCATATGACGAAGAAACACATGTTTACGAGCAACTTGCGTTGTTCCCTTTATTTTGGTATTTGTTTTCTATAAGGAATATTTAATTTGCAAATCATAACTCTTTTACTACCTGTGTGTAAGGGGTGTACTTGGTTATTCCAATTTGAATATTTTACCAACTGAAAACTGAACTGAATTCAAAGTTGGTAAAGTCGAACCAAATATGAATTCTAATTTGGTTTGGTTTTATTTCCAAACCGTGAACTTTTAATTATAACAAGATGGGGGTTAGTTGCTTACTAACCATTTTGTAATAACAAAAACTTTGGGTGTTGAATAAAATGTTGTTTGCCGTTCAAAAAAAAAAAAAACAAGATGGGGGGTTCATTGGTTCAAGTTTCGGGTTTATTGGTTTAGTTTCTTCTAGGTTACATGTTTAATGGGTTGTGCAAGGTTCAAGTTTCGGGATTATTGGTTTAGTTTCTTCTAGGCTGCATGTTTAATGGGTTGTGCAAATAGGAAAATGTGTAGTCCAACCCATGTAATTTGGGTTCCTCGGTTTTAACCGAATTGAGTTTTAAATAACCAAAATCGAAAACCTGTTTAATTTGATTTCAGATGAAAATCAAACCGCGGCTTGATAAAGATGTAAACGAGTCAAAGTAAAATAAGTCTTCTATCCCATAGTCAATACTATTCATTGTTCTCAGGGATGTACACGAGTCAAGCCACGCGTAAGCTACTCAATAGTGACTTCCTAAAAGCTCAAATTGAACTAAGCATAAACATGTTAAGCCTAAAAATAAGCTTGTTTAATAAATGAACTAGAATTCAAGCTTTAGTTACTGCATTCGAACAGTGTGAGCCTAAACGGGTCTATTACTAGTATAACTATTTTTAATAAATACACACCAATTTGTTATTATATATAAATATTTTAATAATAAATAATTATAAATTATACACTTTAACTAATAAATAATAAATGAGTTAAGGTTGAGCTTTTAAAAAAAACCACAAAGCACTTTAGATATAACTTAAAACAAGTCAAATTAATCAAATTGTGTGTGCGGTGTTTTTAAAATATAAAAAGTATAAAAAGTGGTTGTGAGTGGAGGAAAGAGAAAATATTACTATTCATCTGTATATTTTGGGGGACACTGTTCATCCCCTATAATTTTTTAATATATTTTGAAAGTGGTTGTGAGTGAAGGAGAGAGAAAAGATAATGATAAAGGTATAAAAAATATTATTTAATTGAAAATGAGAGAGAAAATGTAGTGTTTTTAGTGTAATTTAGGGTAAAAATATGGTGGAATGGATGTGAATGCTCTAGAGCAATGTTTTAAAAACCGGTTCATACCGGCCGGTTGAACCGGATGCCGGATGAAAGGGCGGCACGAATCATGCCGGTATTTTGAGGTAGCGGCAAGTATATTGTATCGGCGGTATATTTGGTTAAACCGGTTTAAACCGGATGCCGGTACCGGGCCAGACATGAAATACGGACTTTTTTAGCGGCCCAAAATAACTTACAAGTTGCAATTAACCTTCTTAATTCGTAATTTAACCTAGTTGCCCACTGCCCACTTTGATCAAAGACTCAAAATTCATCCTCAAAACTAACAAAAAACAACAATTCTGCCGTCTCCATTCATCGAAGTTCAGCAAACTAGTTCAGGTACTGTGTAATTGTGTATACTGTATAGAGTTTTGAACTTTTTTGTTTTCTTTCTGGGAAGTGGGAACTCTAGTAACCAAGAATTTCCATGGTAGAATTAATTAAATTCTTAACGTCTGTATCTTTGATTTCTTTGATTCACAACATTAACACTAACTTCATAATTTTTGGAACATATTTATTTTAATAGATAATACTTTAATGACTTATACTTGTTTAATTGTTTAATATGATGGCTTGTCTTATTCAAATTTTTGGAACATATTTATTTTTTTCTTTTAGTTGAAAAGCATCTATTTGTTTTTTATAGAGTAAATTACAAGTTTTGTCCTTTATGTATGTCCCAAATTGCAGGCGATGTCCTTTGTCTTTAAAATTGATGAGTTTTGTCCTTAATGTTTGCAAATCTTGCACGTTATGTCCTTTAGGGCAAACCCAGTTAGATTTTTTGGTTAAATGAAGGCATGTGCAGGGCACATGAGGGTAGTATTGTCATTTCAACTTCCAAGGACTATCCTGTAAAACAACTTATATTAAGGGACCATTAGGTAAATAATAAAACACTAACTATATCATCATCACCAGATCTCTGCAACACACTCATTCTCTCTAACAACATCACCAGAACAAACCCTAACTATATCATCATCAGATCGATTTTCAACAATTTCATCACCACTAGGGTTTTTTTCTTCCACCTCTCCCCATTTCAACCACTGTAATTAGGGTTTCAGTCACAAACCTCCAATGGCACCATCAATGGCAGCAGCACAACCACTACCCTCTTTCGAAACCGAAAGCTACGTCGACAATAAACGCAAAGACGACATCTGAACCGCCAACATCAAAGACGCCCGCTCCGTCGCAGACGCCATCCGCACATCTATGGTAAACGGTGGTTGGAGTCAAAAGAGGGGAAGAATGCGGTGGCGCTGGTGTTGGGGTTAGGGTTCCGATGGTTGGAGTCAAACCGCATATCTGATTTTGGTTGTTGCAGGTTGGGGTTGGAGTTAGGGTTCCGGTGGGGTGTGTTGATGGAGGAGGTGGGTGAAGGAAAGAGACAAAGAATCGATGGTGGCGGTGGGTTAATCGATGGTGGTGGTGGGTCTGCAGAGAACGTGAGAGAAGAGAGAGGGTGGGAATTTAGGGAAAGAGAAGGCAGAGGATTGGAGGGGGTTATGTGACGGTGGCGATGGAGGGTGGTGGTGACGGTGACGGTGGAGGGTGGTGGAGATGGCGGTGACGGGTTGATTCACCTAACCAAATTCACACTAATTTGAGCACTGGGGTTTATAAATCGATTTGAGGTTAGTTAGTTCGTCTGGATGTGTTTGTTTTTGTTGGGATTTTTGGATTTGGTTGTCTGTGGCGGCTGGTGTAGGTCGCGAGATAGAGTGGGGTGGTGGATGGTGGTTGTAGGGGTGGGCGGTGGTGGCTGGTGGCGCCAGTGGTGGTTGGATATAGAGAGAGATAGAGTGGGGTGTTGGATGGTGGTTGTAGGGGTGGCCGGTGAGGATGGTGGTTGCAGTGGTGGATAGTGTGGTTGATGGTGGTAGAGATCGAGAGAGAAGCAGAGAGCTAGAGAGAGAAACAATTGTAGAGAGAGAGAGAGAGGAGAATCAGTGGTGGATAATAATATTTTAAGTTATTTTGTTTTATTTTTTAAATACCATTAAATAAATGGGGTAAAAAGACTAAAATACCCTTGGATGACAAGTTTTAACAAAAAAAAAAATAACTGGGTTTGCCTTAAAGGACATAACGTGCAAGATTTGCAAACATTAAGGACAAAACTCATCAATTTTAAAGACAAAGGACAGCGCCTGCAATTTGGGACAAACATAAAGGACAAAACTTGTAATTTACTCTTTTTTATATAAAAACATAGTTTGAGTTATTTTTTTATTTTTGCACAGCAACTTTTAAAACCATATGTTAGATGATGAACGTATGGATTTGATGATGATCTATGGATTTGTTTATGCACATGTACGATTATATATCTTAAAAAAGTTACTTGTTTTGTAGAATATGGAAGATAGCCAAACTGAGCCTGTTCAATCAAGGTTTAGAACAAAATCAGATAAAGCATGGGAGTATGTCACTTCTCAAAGCGATGAGAAAGGTAAAACTGTATACATTTGTGCTTTTTGTCAAAAAATGGTGCGTGGTGGTGGAATAACTAGAATGAAGAAACACCTTGCGGGCATTAAAGGTGATATGGAACCTTGTAAAAAAGTACCAGCGGATGTTCGTTTTACTTTGCAAGGAATTCTGAAAGAAATTGAAGTTAAATCGAGAGGTAAGTCTACTGCCGTTGGATCTAGTGTTGACGTCATAGACGACGACGAAGAAGTTGTTGAAATAAATGACCAAACGCAAAAGGGAAAGAGGAAAGCAAAATCGAATTTGCATCCTTTCTTTACAAAAGCTATAAACGATCCTTCTCAACCTACGATTAAAAAAGCTATGCAATGTAAAGAAAAGGTACATGATGTTGACTTGGCTATTGCTATGTGGTTCTATGATGCTTGTATACCTATGAATGCTTGTAATTCTCCTTATTTTCAACTTGCGGTAGATAAAATAGCATCTATAGGTTATGGTTACAAAGCACCTAACTATCATGCTTTAAGGGTCAATTTGTTGAAAGATGCAAAAACTTCAGTTGGGTTATTAATAGATTCATATGGAAGTGAGTGGATAGAAAATGGTTGCACGATTATGAGTGATGGGTGGAGGGATGTTAGGCAACGCCATTTGATTAATTTCTTAGTCTATTGTGAGAAAGGGATTTCATTTATTAAATATGTAGACGCATCGGATATTGAGAACAATTATGAGAATTTGTGTAACTTGTTTGCGGAGGTTGTTGAAATGGTTGGGGTTAAGAATGTGGTTCAGATAGTTACCGACAATGCTGCTAATTACAAGAAAGCTGGTAAATTGTTATGTGCTAGACATTCTTCAATTACTTGGACACCTTGTGCGGCTCATTGCCTTAATCTAGTGTTAAAAGATATTTCAGAGTTAGAGAATGTTGCAAAGTTGGTAAAACTAGCATCTAGGGTTACTGTTTTTATTTATAATCACCAGATGCCTTTGAATTGGTTAAGAAAGAGAAAGGGTTGGACAGAAATCATTCGTCCAGGTCTTACCCGTTTTGGTACGACTTTCATTGCATTAAAAAGTTTGGTCGATCATAAAAATGACTTGCAAGCTCTTGTCATATCTAACGAATTTAAAAAGATGTTAAAGTTGGGGAATGCAGTTGAATGTAAAGAAATTGTGATGAATGAAACTTTTTGGAAAAATTGTTTAATTACTGTGACAGTCATGACTCCTTTGTTGAGGGTTTTACGTTTGTGTGATACGGATGAAAAACCTTCTTTGCCGTATGTTTTTTAGGGGATGAATCGGGCAGATAAGGGAATTAAGGCATTATTTCAGGAAAAAGTAGCTTTCTATAAGCCATATGTGGATATAATCGATGCTCGATGGAAAAATATGTTACGTTCTAGTATTCATTGTGCGGCATATTGGTTAAATCCAGCTTTTCAGTATGATAAAGAAAATCTTTGTAAAGATAAAGAAGTTTTTAAGGGTGTTCTTGACATGGTTGAGAAGAATTTTTCGGGTGATGATATTATAGATGTTACACTGGCTTTAGGCAAGTTTCGTGATGGATTAGAATGTTTTGGTAGGAGTAGTGCGGTTGCTTCTCGTAATGTTACTCAACCCGGTAAGATATATTTTTAATGTTATGATTTTAATTTTATTTGTTTATTATTTTTTTATCATTTTGATAGCCATTTTTTTTGTAGCCGAATGGTGGAGGTTATTTGGTGGAGATTATCCGTTAATGCAAAAATTTGCCGTTCGAATATTATGTAACACCCGTCTAATTTTACTTGATTTTAATAATAGATTATACCATTTCAAATGAAATATTGTTTTAGTAACCTAAATATTCATTAAAGTAGTTCACAAGTAGCATAAACCTTAGTCAACCATTGACTAAGTTGGAAAATTCAAAAGTTGTTTAACAAATTGTTTACAACCCATACACAAAGTCTATTAAAGATTTAAAACATTGCGGAAGCTTCAAAAAGTAGTGTTCGGTTCTTCATCATTCGCTTGACCGCCATCCGTAAGATCCACCTAGTCACCTATGGTCAAAACCGTTAAAAATTAGTTTTGACATTATTATATATTATATAAACACAAGATTCAACATCAAATTGGGAATAATAAAATATAAATGTTCTGGTTCCACCGTAACTTACGGTGTCACCGTAAGTTACGGTAGGTCCTGAAATCTTCTGGTCCACCGTAAAACAGGGGTGAACCACCGTAAGCACCTGACCTCTACCGTAAGTTACGGTACTACCGTAACTTACGGTAGTCCCTAGAAATCCATGTTTTGTTTGATTATTTCATTACACTCAAACCCAAATCCCGGATTTCGCTTTCCTAGCATACCATTACATTACATCCTCGTATTTCTAATATGTTATATATATACCAATATCAAAGATCAATACATCATATTCCGTAGCATTAACCATGCCTTACTTGATTATTCGACCCGTTTGGCTCGTCTAAGAAATCCTCCTTTGTGACGACTACCAACGAGTTTCCAACCAAATTTGACCTATTATTCGATATAGTGACATCACCGCTTTAATTCAAAACAAACCTTATTCTAAAGTTCATTTACGCATTATATATTCATCAAAATCTACTTAATGTAACGAGTCAAGTTACATACCTTTATAGCACACCCTTCAAGCGAGTATCTCCCCCGGCGTGTCCGCTGGACGTTCCGGATTCTTTACCTAAAGAGTTCAATTTCACAACAAGTTTAGAACTCTTTCGTAAGCTTCAACGCATAATTCTCTATAATAATCAAATCTGCGTTTTTGCCCAACTTTCAACATTTTAATTCTCACTCAGGCATTTCCACAAACACCTATCGGGTCAGATAATCACATAATCATCACCAAGTTTATGACTTGTAATTATTATCAAATTTCACTTCAATTAGTCAACTTTACACCTATCTTAATTTCAATATTTCTGAAATTACTTCTTAAATTCAGATTGTGCTAGAACAAAATTATAATTTTAGCATTTATCAAGTTCTCTTCAAGCTCATCAATCACCCTAAATGGTGATTATGAAGCTCTACAATCATCATGCAATGTTTTTCACAAGAATCCTCTAGGGTTTAACTCTAGACATCATATAACTTCAAGATTCAACCATGCAACACATATTCAAGCTAAATTCTTGATTTTCTCATTTAACCTAAAACTGAACTCGAATCAAAGTACTAAAATTTTACATACCTTTTGATCCCTACATCAAGGTGATCTCGAATTCGTGTTCAGAACTTGATTTAGAGTGGATTGAGGGCTTTGATTTGTGAATTTTATGTGAAGTTAGGGTTTGGAGAGTTCTCCTGGTCGCCCTCTCTCTCCTGTTCGATCGATGCCCACCCACATTGAGTGGTTTTTGTGTTTTGTTTATTATTTTAGTATTAAACTTTCAGTTTTGACTAGTTTGGTCCCTCAACTTCTCATTTAACTTTAAGTTTAAGTGTTGGTTCCTAGTTAGTTGATTCTTGTTAAATTAACATTACATAATAAACGCAAAGTTTTATATTTTTGGGGTGTTACATATTAAGTCAAACTGCATATCATCATAGTGGATATGAGCAGTTATCCACCTCGATATCATCGTAGTGGTTTTACTGCATAGTTGAGGCTGTTATCCACCTCGATATCATCGTAGTGGATATGAGCAGTTTCGTCTGCTAAACATTTTCGGAGATGTGACACGTGGAATGTGCTATGAATCCCGTTCAACTCCTCGGGTAATTCGAGACGATATGCCACCTTACCAACCCGTTCAGTGATCCTGAATGGCCCAATAAATCTTGGGCTCAACTTTCCTCTTTTTCTGAATCGTATTATTCCCTTCCACGGCGATACCTTCAGCATAACCTTGTCGCCAACTTGGAATTCGATTGGCCTGTTTCTTTTGTCAGCATACGCCTTTTGTCTATCTTGGGCCGCTTTCAAGTGCGCCTGAACCATGTCGATTTTCTCATTCGTAGTTCGGATTATATCAGTAGGTGCTAGCCCTCGTGGACCCACTTCTCCCCAACATACCGGAGTTCGACATTTTCTGCCATATAACAGTTCATACGGGGCTATCTTAATGCTCGCGTGATAGCTATTGTTATATGAAAATTCGACCAAGGGTAGATAGACATCCCAACTACCCCCGAAGTCAATAATGCAAGCCCGCAGCATATCTCCCAACGTTTGTATTGTTCTTTCACTCTGCCCATCCGTTTGTGGAAGGTAAGCAGTGCTAATGAACAATTTAGTTCCCATTTGTTCTTGAAATTCACGCCAAAAATTCGAAGTAAACCGAGTATCTCTGTCTGACACAATGGATATCGGTACCCCATGCCGTGCTATGATTTCATTGGTGTACACCTCCGACATCTTTTCGGATGTATAAGTCTCACGAATTGGAATGAAGTGAGCGCTTTTCGTCAATCTATCTACAACTACCCATATAGCATCAAACCCGCGGCTAGTTTTGGGCAATTTGGTCAACAAATCCATGGTGATTTGCTCCCATTTCCAAACCGGAATTTCCAACGGTTGAAGTCTACCGTATGGTTTTTGGTGCTCCGCCTTGACTTGTAAACATGTCAAGCATTTTTCTACGTTCTTCACCACATCTCTTTTCATCCCGGGCCACCAATAGTTTTGTTTTAAATCATTGTACATTTTGGTCGCTCCCGGATGAATTGAATATCGGGATTTATGAGCTTCATCAAGTAGAAGCGCCTTCACCCCACAAGTATTTGGAACCTATATCCTCCCGAATCGAGTCTTCAACCCGTGATTCCCATCCGTCAAATCTTTCAACTGACCGATTATTCTTTCCTTCTTCCAATTCTCCTCTTTTACTGCTTCTAATTGCGCCTCTCGAATACGTTCAAGTATACCCGAGGTTACCACGAGTTGCATCGATCTTACTCGTATTGGGACATAGTCCGCTTTTCTACTCAGAGCATCAGCCACCACATTAGCCTTTCCGGGGTGATAATGTATCTCACAATCGAAGTCTTTCACCGTTTCTAGCCATCGCCTTTGTCGCATATTTAACTCCTTCTGATCGAAGAAGTATTTCAAGCTCTTGTGATCGGTGAATATGGTGCACTTTACCCCATATAAGTAGTGCCTCCATATTTTTAAGGCAAATACCACCGCAGCCAACTCAAGATCGTGCGTGGGATATTATCTTTAGTTGTCTCGATGCATAAGCTATAACTTTGCCCCGTTGCATCAAAACGCATCCGAATATACCACCATGTCTTCGACTCCGTCCGACAATGTCAGTACCGGAGCTTGAGTTAACTTCTATTTTAGTGTTTGAAACGCCCTTTCTTGATCTACACCCCAAATGAACTTTTCTTTCTTCCGGGTTAATTTTGTTAGCGGTGACGCAATCTTGGAGAAATCTTGAATGAATCTCCTATAGTATCCCACAAGTCCCAAAAAGCTTCTAATTTCTGAAGGGTTCTTCGGGGGATTCCATTTTGACACGGCCTCGATCTTTGACGGATCCACCAATACTCCGTCGGCACTTATGATGTGGCCAAGAAATTGTACCTCTCATAACCAAAAGGCACACTTAGAGAATTTCGCATACAACCTTTCTCGTCTAAGCGTCTCTAACACCTCTTGTAAGTGGTGTGCATGTTCAGCTTCGCTTTTCGAATACACCAAAATGTCATCGATAAACACGATGACTGACTTATCCAACATCGGCTTACAAACCCGGTTCATGAGGTCCATCAAAGCCGCGGGTGCATTTGTTAGCCCAAATGACATCACGAGGAATTCGTAATGTCCGTATCTTGTGCGGAAAGCCGTCTTCGGTACATCTTCTTCTTTGACCTTTAGTTGGTGATACCCAGATCTAAGGTCAATTTTTGAAAACCAGTTCGCACCTTGTAATTGGTCGAATAATTCATCTATCCTCGGAAGCGGGTATCGGTTCTTTACCATGAGTTTGTTTAACTCCCGGTAATCGATACACATGCGCATGCTCCCGTCTTTCTTTCTCACGAACAATACCGGTGCGCCCCAAGGAGACACACTCGGCCTTATGAATCCCTTGTCAAGCAGGTCTTGAATTTGGGACATCAACTCTTGTAATTCCGACGGTGTAAGTCGGTACGGGGTTTTTGCTACGGGTTTCGCGCCCGGAATCAATTCGATCCCGAACTCTATTTCCCGTTCAGGCGGTATCCCCGGTAAACACATCTTCATAATCTCGTACTACCGGTACAACTCCAATCTTTCGTGATTCTTTTTTGGGCTCATTAGCGTATATCATGAATGCCTTGCATCCTCGCTTCATAAGCTTGTGAACTTTCAACATTGAACATACTATAGGGTTGCCTCCTTTTTCTCCATAAATGGTGACGTGTTTCCCGCTCCGAGACGTTAGTTTTATCTCTTTACGAAAATACACGACCTTTGCATGGTGTTGAGATAGCCAATCCATCCCAACGACTACTTGAAATTCTCCCATTGACATCGGGATTAGATTTATCAGATATTCTTCGTCGTCAATGCTCAGTTTACAGTTTTCACACACATCACAAACAATAAAGCTCTTGTTATTACCTATTTCTACTTCTAAGGGCACACGTAATTTTGTTAGAACAAATGAAGGATGTCGAATAAATCCATATGAAACAAAGGATTTATTCGCACCCGTATCAAATAACACGCGTGCAGGAATCGAATTTACAGCAAATATACCTGAGACCACGTCAGGTTCAACCTTCGCTTCTGCGGCGGTCAGTTGAAAAGATCTTGCCTTTGCTTTTGGGGCTTCACCTTTCGGGTCCTGCCCATCCTTCTTTCCAACCAGTTATGGGCATTCCGACTTTTTGTGACCCGTTCGATAACAATTGTAACAAACCGTCACTTTCTCTGGGCACGATATAGCCATATGTCCCGTTTTTCGGCATATGGGACAAGGCTTATCCTTGTAACGACATTCGCCTTTATGACCCTTTCCGCAGATTCTGCAACTTGGCGACCCGCCTTTTATATCAAATTTCTTTGCGGTTTCATTTGTTCGTGCCTTCTTAGCAGGGCTTGGGTTTACATCTTGTGCTTTCCGTTCACCCCGTTCAATGCTCTTTTTCAGTTCGATCTCCCTTTCCCGAGCAGCATTTATGATCTCGGTAAGGGTCTCGTATTTTGAAGGGGTGATAAATTCTCTATACTCAGCACTCAACATGTTATGGTAGTAGTATATCTTTTGTTCTTCATTCGTCACTAGATCATCACAAAACTTCATCTTATCCATAAACGTTGCCGTAATCTTGTCTATGGTCTCACCCTTGTGCCTAAGTTGCATGAACTCCTCCTTGATTTTATTCATAACCGCCTTGGGGCTATGATGTTTAAGAAATGGCATCTTGAATTCTTCCCATGTCATGACCTTAGCAGCTTCAATACTGATCTCTCTCTTTTTGTTATCCCATCAATCTTTCGCTTGACTCCTTAGTTGACCCGTACCATAGGCTACGTAGTCATCTTCGTCACAATGGGTCCTCTCGAATACCCCTTCGATATCACTTAGCCATCGTTGGCACACTATTAGATCAACCTCCCCATTATATATTGGTGGTTTACAGGCCATGAATTCCTTGTATGAACAAGGCTTTCGTCCTCCATGCTTTTCCTTTGCTAAATTTGAATCATCTTCCAATTTCTTGATTCTCTCATCTACTATTGATAAAACTGTGTTTTGAATTTTATCAATAAAGCCCGACAAACTGTTTTCGATCGCCTTTCCAACCTCTTCGGCAATCACTTCCCTCATTTGTTCGGTGACTCTTGGCACCGCATCATCTTTACCTCCATCTGCCATCTCTATTTCTGAAATGTTTACATAGGTTGTTAAACATTCCATTTATAACACATGCTTTACTTGTTTTGATTCAATCAAGTTCATAACTTGATTAAATCGTTCTTGTTTTGATTCGATCAAGTTCACAACTTGATTCAATCGTTCTTGTTTTGATTCGATTAAGTTCACAACTTGATTCAATCGTTCTTGTTTTGATTCGATCAAGTTCACAACTTGATTCAATCGTTCTTGTTTTGATTCGATCAAGTTCACAACTTGATTCAATCGTTCTTGTTTCATGCATTTCTTGTATTTGAGTGAGCTTACACACTCTTTTCATGCACATTTGTTCATGATTTATTTCTATATTCTCTAATTTCTACTTAAACGATTAACTCTTACCGGATGCTTGATCAAGCTTGAACCGAACACTTGTTGACAACCTTGAGCTCTGATTACCAACTTGTAACACCCGTCTAATTTTACTTGATTTTAATAATAGATTATACCATTTCAAATGAAATATTGTTTTAGTAACCTAAACATTCATTAAAGTAGTTCACAAGTAGCATAAACCTTAGTCAACCATTTACTAAGTTGGAAAATTCAAAAGTTGTTTAAGAAATTGTTTACAACCCATACACAAAGTCTATTAAAGATTTAAAACATTGCGGAAGCTTCAAAAAGTAGTGTTCGGTTCTTCATCATTCGCTTGACCGCCATCCGTAAGATCCACCTAGTCACCTATGGTCAAAACCGTTAAAAATTAGTTTTGACATTATTATATAATATATAAACACAAGATTCAACATCAAATTGGGAATAATAAAATATAAATGTTCTGGTTCCACCGTAACTTACGGTGTCACCGTAAGTTACGGTAGGTCCTGAAATCTTCTGATCCACCGTAAAATAGGGGTGAACCACCGTAAGCACCTGACCTCTACCGTAAGTTACGGTACTACCGTAACTTACGGTAGTCCCTAGAAATCCATGTTTTGTTTGATTATTTCATTACACTCAAACCCAAATCCCGGATTTCGCTTTCCTAGCATACCATTACATTACATCCTCGTATTTCTAATATGTTATATATATACCAATATCAAAGATCAATACATCATATTCCGTAGCATTAACCATGCCTTACTTGATTATTCGACCCGTTTGGCTCGTCTAAGAAATCCTCCTTTGTGACGACTACCAACGAGTTTCCAACCAAATTTGACCTATTATTCGATATAGTGACATCACCGCTTTAATTCAAAACAAACCTTATTCTAAAGTTCATTTACGCATTATATATTCATCAAAATCTACTTAATGTAACGAGTCAAGTTACATACCTTTATAGCACACCCTTCAAGCGAGTATCTCCCCCGGCGTGTCCGCTGGACGTTCCGGATTCTTTACCTAAAGAGTTCAATTTCACAACAAGTTTAGAACTCTTTCGTAAGCTTCAACGCATAATTCTCTATAATAATCAAATCTGCGTTTTTGCCCAACTTTCAACATTTTAATTCTCACTCAGGCATTTCCACAAACACCTATCGGGTCAGATAATCACATAATCATCACCAAGTTTATGACTTGTAATTATTATCAAATTTCACTTCAATTAGTCAACTTTACACCTATCTTAATTTCAATACTTCTGAAATTACTTCTTAAATTCAGATTGTGCTAGAACAAAATTATAATTTTAGCATTTATCAAGTTCTCTTCAAGCTCATCAATCACCCTAAATGGTGATTATGAAGCTCTACAATCATCATGCAATGTTTTTCACAAGAATCCTCTAGGGTTTAACTCTAGACATCATATAACTTCAAGATTCAACCATGCAACACATATTCAAGCTAAATTCTTGATTTTCTCATTTAACCTAAAACTGAACTCGAATCAAAGTACTAAAATTTTACATACCTTTTGATCCCTACATCAAGGTGATCTCGAATTCGTGTTCAGAACTTGATTTAGAGTGGATTGAGGGCTTTGATTTGTGAATTTTATGTGAAGTTAGGGTTTGGAGAGTTCTCCTGGTCGCCCTCTCTCTCCTGTTCGATCGATGCCCACCCACATTGAGTGGTTTTTGTGTTTTGTTTATTATTTTAGTATTAAACTTTCAGTTTTGACTAGTTTGGTCCCTTAACTTCTCATTTAACTTTAAGTTTAAGTGTTGGTTCCTAGTTAGTTGATTCTTGTTAAATTAACATTACATAATAAACGCAAAGTTTTATATTTTTGGGGTGTTACATATTAAGTCAAACCGCATCTTCCTCGGGTTGTGAACGTAATTGGAGTGTCTTTGAAAGGATTCACACGAAAAAAAGAAATAGGTTGGAACATGAAAGACTAAATGACCTTGTGTTTGTTCATTACAACTTGCGTTTACAAAATAGGTACAATGTCTTGATTTTTTATTACATCGTAATTTAGTTTTAAAGTGTTAACATCTGGGTAAATGTTTTTCTAGGCTCAAATATGCTAAGAGATCCTATGATCCGGTTGATTATGAAAGTATTAATCATTCGGAATTTTGGGTGGTTGGAGAAGAGTCGGAAGGAGAACTTGATAATGATGATATAGATAACATGTTTGGTGAGGAAGAACATGTACCGATTTCTCAAACACAAGGTTACTTGTTATATATGTTATTTATCTAACGTACTTTTGGTATATTGCGATTATTGGTAACTAAAATTTCTTATATAATATTGTAGGAAACGAAAATAGTTACGCTCTTGTTGACGAGGATGTCGGTGACAGTGAATTTCATCCTTTAAGCGATCGTGAACTTAATGCATTCAACACTCCAATGGATTAATTTGATAAGGATGACATTGATTGTGAATTTTTGGATTATTTTTTGAGTTAAATGCTTGGTTGGTCCCTGTGGTTTGCAAAAATTGCAAACTTGGTCCCAATGCTTTACTAATTACACTCGTGGTCCCGGAACTTGTCAAAAGTGCACTCGCTTGGTCCCCAGCCCTAACTTCAGTTAACTTTCTCTGTTAACTATCTATGAAATGACTAAATTGCCCCTGATTAATAAAAAAAATTAAAAAAATAAAGATATCTCACCATGATCTTCTTCCTCTCTCTCTCTAAAACCCACCACCATAACCACCGTCATTTCTCCAATCTTCTTCATTGAATCTGCAGAATTGTTTACAGCATGTGAGTATCAAACTCTTAAACACAAACCAACAACCGTCTTCATCATCTTCGGTTATCCGGCGAGTTTTCCGGCGAAACTCCGATGAACCCTGAACTGGCAAATCGCATCGTTTTAACGCTTTTTTTTTAATGATAACACTTATCTCCAACCCAAATTAACTAATATCTCGATTAAAATCCCGAAAAAAAACGTTGAATATTTGTGTTTATCCGATTAGCTTATACTCTAAAAATCCCAAATCCTATCCATATCAGTTATCCCCTAAATTGTGTATAAATACATGATCTATGACTCAACACCAACTTGTCCGAAACAATTTCATTTTCCAATTCTCTGTTCTCTCTCTCCTCACGCTCGTCGGATGATGAAATCCGGCCATAATTTTTAACAACAACAACTTATACATGTGTAATTTAGGACCTTGTTTGATACTATTTGGGAATTATAGTTTGCAATAGAATTACAGTACGCACATTTAACGATTCTGTAACAACAGATTCTAAAGAATATGTAGAAGAATATGTTGATTCATTCAAAGATTCTTTAGAGGAGTATTTGACTGATGTTAACAAAGTCAAACCAGAGGTCAACTGGCTTGCGAAACTGGATATTGACTCCGTTATGTACCAAAAACGAAAACCACAATATGTGAGAATCATAAGCAAGCAGATCCGTTTTTCCGGTGGTGGTGGCCTGCCCGGTGGTGGAGGTGTTCGTTGGTGGTGGTGGGTGTTTTGGTGTTCGAGGGTGGAGGTGAGAAGTGGCGGAAGTGAGATGCTGGTGGTGGGTGTTCGGGGCTGGAGATGAGATGGTGGTGGTGGTTGGTATTCAGTGGTTGTGGTTGTGCTGCTTACTTGAGAAGAGAGACCTGTGAACGGAAATAACAATAATATGGTCCTTGAGGTTTTACAGATTGTGGTTGAAGAAGATGAGTTTCTTGTCAGATTGAGAATCTGGAGATGGGGATTGGAGGATTGGAGAGGTTGAAGAAGATGAGTCTTCTTTATATATATTTTTTAATTTTTTTATTATTCAGGGGCAATTTAGTCATTTCACAGATAGTTAACAGAGAAAGTTAACTGAAGTTAGGGCTGGGGACCAAGCGAGTGCACTTTTGACAAGTTCCGGGACCACGAGTGTAATTAGTAAAGTATTGGGACCAAGTTTGCAATTTTTACAAACCACAGGGACCAACCAAGCATTTAACTCTTATTTTTTTATTGCGAATTAACTTTTGGATTATTTTTTGTTATGAAATAATGTACTTTTGGATTATGTTTTGAGTTGAAAATATATTTATAGATTTGTAGAGTTCACTAGGCAACCCGATTGAACCGTTCGGTAGAACCCGGTTTAACCGGTTGAACCATTTTTGAGTCCAACCCGGTATGATTTAAAAACCGGTTTTTAAAACATTGGCCCTACTCACATATAGCTTATAGAAAACTAGAGGGGGTGAATATACTTTCTATAAAGAATTTATTTGATTTTGCTTATAAATATAACTCTTGAGTGTTATACTACTTAATAAAAGTCATGGGATGAGAAGATAAACCCAGATTTAAAATGGTTCAAATAGATGTTTACAAGTCTACTTTACGTCCTCTCTTTGAATCAAGAGTTGCCTCACTAAAATCATATTTCTAATTCATTGGAGGTCCCCGATGTAATCGTCTCACTAAGTGTAGGTTATGATCACCTTACTAACGTCTCAACAGAACAAGATACCGGTCACGTATGTGACCTTACAAACATGACTAAATAATGCATTGACCACCTAATACAATTTTTGAAATGAAAGAAACCGAGGCTTGAAAACTATACTCTCTTGCTCTGAATATTCCTTAAATGTTTAAAATATGTAAACAAATGAAAGAGATTAATTAAACATATGTTTATGGATTTTTAGAGTAAGAGGTGAGTCTAGAACATGTAGGTGGTTGATATGCGTATAAATATACATGTTTTTTCGTATAAAAACTCACTTTTTATTGGTTTTGTTAGAAAATATATTTGAAATAAGCTTATAGTTTATTATTTATTTTTATGACAAAACGAACCCAAACTGAACAAACGAAGCAATTATGGGCGAAAAACAGAAGTTCTGGTGAAACGGAGTCCAGGAACACCCCGTGCCCCAACCTAAAAGCCAACATTTCTGAAGGATTGTTCGAGAAGCTAACTAAGAAGAAGGCGAGACACTCCATGCCTCAGCCACAAAGTGACAAAATGTTATCTTGGAAAATTTTGGAAGATCCAGAGGGTCCTACAAAGCTGACCATGGGCCGTGTCTGGGAGATATGCCTCGTGCCTGGCACCAAGCTCTAGATCCGGTCATTTTGGCCAGACACAGGATGTGCCTCGCTTTCAGCAGCTACAAAAAGAGCTCTTGTCTTCCCCAATCATTTGCTCCATTCTTTTCTTCTCTCTCACAACACATTCTTTTTCTACCCACTTTCTCCAATCATTCCAACTATTAGGAATTGTAAGAACAATCAGTAAATAATTATCAATATTGTGATGATTAATATAATCTTTTCAAATTTAGTAAAAACTATCTTTGAAGCCATGTTTGGCTAAGGTTCTTGTGGGTGTTTGGGAGAGTAAACCCCTTGATGGTGAGTTAATTAAAACAAGTTATGGACTAATACGAGGCCAGAGTCGGTACTATTCTTGCATACTCGAAGAATTTCGATGTATACTCACGGCACCTAACGTCCACCATTCTGTGGTTCAGGAACTGATTTTCCATTGGTTCCTTTTCATAGGAAGGACAGAACTTCCTTTCTATCGGTTCCTTGAATTCTTCCCAACTCATGGCATAAGCCATGTCGCTTCCTTTGGCTTGTAGAACCGTATTCCACCATTCTAACGCTTCCTCCTTGTGGGTCCCCTAAACGTATGGATCTTTCACAGAATTGTCTTTCCAATCAAGAGTGCGGAATCCTCTTGATCAGAATATCACAGAAACAAGTAGAAAACAGAAACAACAAATCACTTTCAAACTGGGTTTACTATTGATTATCAATCAAACTGAATTACAATCAATCTAAACCCTAACCACACTCAAATTCGTCCAAGTTTAGCTCTCACGAATTTCAATGCCTCTCAAACTCTGTTTTTGGCTGATTAACCTCAACCCTAAAGCCTAACCTTGTTTATATAACACAAGGTTGCAACATTAGGTTGGGTTTGCTACATGGGCTAGGCCCAAATCGTCCCCCATCACCCAATGTGGGTTTTGTTTAGCCCAAACTCTATTAACTCACTAATACAAAGCTAAACCCGCTAACTGTTTATCGTTTATATAATTACAAGATATCCAAAGACCAAATCTAAGTTGTTGTCACAAACATGCACCAACAAACTCCCCCTTGACAATAGCTTCATAAAGTAACTTTGTCTTTAGTCATCTTGCAATCTTCATGTAGTCTTGCACTGCCTTTGGTCTTTGGATAGCTTCAGCTTCAACAGCTTCTGTCAGCAACAGACTCCCCCTAAGCTGATGCATCCAATCACCAAATCTTCAAAAACTTTAGCGTTTGAGTAAACTCCAGTTTAGCAGATGTATAGCAATCGTCAAACTCTTCATCTTTGTCTGCAATGTAGAAAGGAGGTTCTACCATGCATCCAATCAAACTCTCATCTTCACAGCAACTCATCACTTTAACTTCTCAGCAACATACTGCTTCAATCTGTATACTATAAAACAAACATCTCGAGAAACCATAAGAATTTTTCAACATAGTTAAATAATTATCATTATTCAAGAGATTGTATCACAGATTAAGCGTTTCCAATTTTTTCACCAACACGCAAAACTTTTTAATCACACACCCTATAACCCGCATGATTTAAAATTTTGAACTCACTTTCTAACATCGTCTCCCCCTATCAGTAACAATTCCTCCAAGAATAACAGTTTTTCGTACGTTAAGAATTTTAAACAGAAAAAGACACTATTTTTGGATTTTTATATTTTTCTGAAAGCAAGTAAATAACAAAAGCAATAAACACACTATTTTTGTGAGAATCACCGGTAAGAAGATCATATCAGCACAATCAAACTGTTTTCACACTATTATATAATTCTTTATTTAATTTTTCGTGAAAAGCAGTCCAAGACGATTACCAGTATGTTTTTCCACTTAAACAAAATGCATGAACATTTCAAGTACCATTACCATATGATACGTTAAGGTAATATTATTTCTGATATATTAGCGTGTCCCACTTCAGGATATACCCCCGCGATCAAGGTATGCACAAAGATTCATCGTAGTAGGTGAGTATACTGATGTCATCCTTTAAGATATCCTGACAGTGCCTAGGTCTGCATATAATCTGTTTTATCATGTTTTGATTGTTTAACAATGAACACCCAAATAAATACTAATCAAATCCTGGAAATATAAACAACACACTCTATCATCCAAGTATCGTCCCTACCACATATTTCACAAGTCCAATCCAGATTTCTGAAATCTTAACTGGGAATAGGTTGAGAAGAGAACAGAATAGATCTTTAGCAGAGATGGTATAATATACAGATCAAATGAGTTTTTCTCAGTTTGATATAGGTTTCTTGGGTTTCATTTGGGCACTTGAGGGCCTCTTTCGGGTGTATTAGATCTATAGCGCGACAACGTACAGCTAGGTCAGCATGTATCTGGATGCAGCAGAAGCTGTCGTTGCCTAGCACCTCCAGGTCAGCATATATCTGGATGCAGCAGAGGAGGTACACGATTTTTTCAGAGAAGATTTCAGAATCAGATCAAAATTGTGTGTATCGGGACAACATACAGACATTCAAATAGAAATGAGCTAATTCCGAGTGACTTTCTTTCCTGGGGTCATGTACAATTTTAGTTCTGAACAGAAGGACAACCAAGATATCCCCAAATGAAATAACAGTATAAAGACCCAAAACTTCAGATTTTGGCAATCTATCAACGCAAGATTTAAGGTCATTAAACCATACACCACTGATGTGTTCCCCACTCATACACAGTTCATTTAAGTTTATATCACATTGGTAAGTTGATTATTTCATGCTTTTTGCCTACTGGTACATTGTATAATGAAGCTGCTATCACACTTAAGCATTTTAATTTCATTTTCAGTGTGACAGTCTAACATGCTGATGTACTATCATTTCTCCTTTTTCACACAGTGATAACTCATTTTTGATTTTCTATTTTTTTTTATGTTTTTGATTTTTCAATGTTTTTGTATTTTTAATTTTTTAAGAAAAGCAGTAAACTATTTACAAAATTCTTATGAAAAACCAGTTATTCAGGATTCCTCATCCCGTTGAGTTCGACTAAATGTTCAAAGCGAGCCCTGTCAAATGCTTTAGTATAAAGATCTGCCAGGTTATCTAGTGTGTCAACTCAACACTTTGAACTTCAATTTAAATCAATCAATATAAATATAACAACAATCTCACATCCCCCTTCATGTGCCTGAAGCAGCCACTATCAACATAAGTTGATAATCCTCCTTAGCAGCTCCTGCACATACCAACTAAGAAATTAGTTAGATTGGGGGACCCAAGCCTTAATGGTCTTGGGTCGTCCAAATTCACCAACCACTGGAACATCCATCCAATATCCATTACTCCTAATTGGAGTCTTGGATCTCAGACCTATTGATGGAATTTGATTTTGATTTCCATAAGGTCTCTGGTCCTGAGGGTTCCTATATATGTTTGGACTATTTAACCTTTGGAAATTTTGATTTTGGTACCTAGAATTTTGATTCCAAGAAGCATTATTGTTATAATTTCTAAAGCCATTGTTATAAAAAGTTCGAACACCATTATTTTGGTATCGATTTTGATATTGACCTTGACTTCTGAAATTATTTGAATTTCCATTAAAGTTGTTCATTCTTGGTGAACTGCTTCTAGGTCTGTCATATCTGCCTGGTGGAGATCAAGGCTGAAATCTTGGTTGATTTCTTTGAAAAGGAGGAACTTGTGGAGTTCCTTTTTCAGCCTTATCTACACCAACAGCAACACCCTCTGGTTGCTTGGGAGCAGATTTCCTTGGAGAATTTAAGCCTTTCTCCTCACTATCACCTTTCTTCTCTGGTAATTTTCCTCTCTGTTTTTCACTAAGTAGTGCTTCACTCTTTTTGTTAGGACAGCAACTAGCTACATGTCCCTTGGTGTGACATTTTAAGCACGATCTCCTTTTCAAAGACTTCTTAGCTGGAGTCTCTGAGGTAGATCCCTTATCAGATGGTGATAATCCCTTGGATGAACCTTGTTTAGTTTGCTTCATTTCAGATTTTTCTATGCTCTTATTTTTAGCAAACTCTACATTTGATTCATTTTCAATAACAGTTGTTTCATTTTTCATATCACTACCTTGAACAAAATTAATCTTTTTAACAAAAGCTTGATTTTTATTCTTAGGCGGTGAATTTTTCTTTTTCAAAGGTTCACTGTTATTGTTTTCCTTAGCCTCATCACTCTCAGATCCATCACCTTGACTTGATGTGGATGCGAAACTACTAGGTGCAGATGCCATAAAGTTTGCTAGCTCATCTTCACTAGGCAGGAATGAATAGTCATGACTAAGAGGAGGTGGAACTTCATTAAAGCCCTGGAAGCCCACACTGGTCTTGTCATTACTCTTCTTTAACCCACCCATCATATGTTTCATTATAAAAGATGAATCTCTGAATTGACTCGATTTCTTTTCAAGTTCAACAATTTTGAGTTGTGCATCTGACAACTCTTTGCATTTTTCAGAAATCTCGTTTGTTTTCTCAGCCATCATGTCATGAGCTAAGTCTATGACTTGAAGTTTTTCATTCAATTTGCAAGTTAAAGCTTCAATTTCAGCTTCATAACCTCTTATCTTCTTCAAGTATGCAGATTCATTTCTTTTAGCAAAAAAGTTTGACTCTTTTACGTTTGACATCTCGCTTACCAGACTTTGGTTTTGTGTTGTCAATCTGTCAACCGCACCCTGTAGTTCACGACATCTCAAACATACAGAATTAGATTATACCTCTTTCTCATGAACTTCTGAGGTTTCATCAGCAACAGCCTGTTCAGCTTCACTATCTTTCTCTACTTCAGCAACAACATGTTCAGCTTCACTCTCTTTCTCTACTTCAACATCCACTTTTGCTTCAGCATTCTCCACTTGAGCTTCAGCATTCTCCACTTGAGCTTCAGCATTTTTCACTTCAGATTCAGCATCACTCACAGTAGTTTCAGCCTCATCAACTGGCACTATCTCTGCCATGAATGCCTGAGTGGCACTCTCATTCCCCTGATATCGCTTTTGTAATGCATCCCACATATCCTTTGAATTAGTGTACTTGTTGAAGGTATGCTTGATGCTATCAGGTAAGGACATTTTAATTGCAGCCAATGCTCTCTTTTCAGCGTCATACTTCCTTTTATCATCCTCTTTCATGTTCACATAGTCTGTTCTACGTTGTCTGCCCTCAAAATCGTGTGTTGGGTTTATGTACCCATCTTCAATGCAGATCCACATGCGTGCATCCTGAGATTCAATGAAAGATTTGAAGTTGTCCTTCCATGTAAGATAATTCTCCACCTTCATCATCTTAGGTGCATTCAATTTTGTCATGTTCGACATTTTAACGCAAAAGACTGGTAAAACCGTACAAAATATCTCCGAAAACAGTGGTTACTAACTTACACCGTTAGAATCGTCTCGAAAAGACGAATCCAATGATATCTAATGTCGAAAACCGAATTCCGGATTTTCCAGAGTCTTTTTTTTACCCTAAAAATCCAAGGAATTCAACGGTCCAAACGGTTCTGTCTAACGAGCTACGGATCAATTTCTATTTGCAAAACTGTTAAATTTTATCGACGCTTGCCAAACAGAATTCCACCACTTAATTTCACTCTTAAATTCGCTGGTTAATCACTTAATTTTGCTGGTCTGTTATGCTGAATCAATTTCGCTGGTTAGCTGCTAAAATCGCTGGTCAGATGGTCAATTTCGCTGATCAAAGTTCAAGTTCGCTGATTAATTTCGTCCGTTAATTTCGCCGGGTAACCAGTTCGCTATTACAACGACCAGTATAGTCGTCGAAAACCGTAATAATTTCGCTGTGGAAAATTATACGGTTACCAAAGTCACCTTTGGATTTAACTTCGCCGGTCACCGAGGTATCAAGTGTCAAATTCGCTGATCAGTCTGCGAATTAGTTAAAATCGCCCAGTAACTTTGGAAACTCAATCTGTTCAAAATTCTGAAGATTTTCCAACACAAATTCTGAACCGAGCCTTCAAGAGCCTAAAGCTCTGATACCAATTGTGGGTCCCCTAAACGTATGGATCTTTCACAGAATTGTCTTTCCAATCAAGAGTGCGGAATCCTCTTGATCAGAATATCACAGAAACAAGTAGAAAACAGAAACAGCAAATCACTTTCAAACTGGGTTTATTATTGATTATCAATCAAACTGAATTACAATCAATCTAAACCTTAACCACACTCAAATTCGTCCAAGTCTAGCTCTCCCGAATTTCAATGCCTCTCAAACTCTGTTTTTGGCTGATTAACCTCAACCCTAAAGCCTAACCTTGTTTATATAACACAAGGTTGCAACATTAGGCTGGGTTTGCTACATGGGCTAGGCCCAAATCGTCCCCCATCACCCAATGTGGGTTTTGTTTAGCCCAAACTCTATTAACTCACTAATACAAAGCTAAACCCGCTAACTGTTTATCGTTTATCTAATTACAAGATATCCAAAGACCAAATCTAAGTTGTTGTCACAAACATGCACCAACACTCCTTGAAGAGGTTGGAAGCATACATTACTTTGTCTTCTTCTTCACATTTACTTATTTTGATAACGGTTTCTGTCTTTCTAGCCATCGTAGTGCTGCAGTAGCTCCTTCACTACCCGCGAATTCAGTTGGTTTACAGGCGAGGAATTCTTTATAAGTACAACCAGCTGTTATTACTTTCATCCTTTTTGGTAATGGGGCTTTGATAATACTATCATTGCCTCCATTTACGCTATGACTGAAGTTATCATCACGGGTGCGTTTGCTATTATCGGCTTTGGAAGGTTGGACTGGATTTTTAACAGCTGCTATGATTGCTGGGATAGCATTGGCTATACCTTGAGCAACTATGTTTTCTATATCTTATCTATTTAGGGAGTTATTCTGTTCCGATTGATTGACTTCGTTTGCCGATTGATTTACTGCGTTTGCCATCTGAATTATAGACATAATACACTGATTATTATCACAAAATAGATAGCAAATAAACAAAACATTGCAATCACAAACACAAACTGAGTCAGAACATATAGCCAAAATTGTCGATCTTTGTGACGTTTAGATTTTTATACATTATGTATGTCACGGCCCCTGTCCCGGTGTTACTCGGTCCAGGAGCCGCGGGACAGAAAACCCGTGGTATTTATTATTTGATTTGACAGCGGAAGTTTAACAGGATCTTTTAAAACTTGAAAATGCCCAATTATTTTATTTCACAATTTGGGACAAACCCCATAATTTATAGTTAAGGGAATTTCACGAGGGAATTCATTGTTTTACAAAACATGTTTATTTATTTTAATGAGCCACCATTTCAAGCTTGTTAGTGCTCCGTAGCACTTTTCCTTGATTCACGGTAAGTCACCTGAAACATGTTTAAAAATATTTTATCAGCGGGGAAATACTAGCGAGTCACTCAATTTTAAATAAAACGACTCCTAGTTATAAATTACAGCATAAGAGCGATTACAATGGCTATTATCTTATTTTTATCTGATGCCGTGTCACACCCTGGTGACGATGGTCATACCACTATTGGGTCCTTTCACCCAAGTAGTGATGATTATCACTGTTAGGTTGGTGAACCTAACCGTGAGAAATTAGTAATGTGCACAATACCCCACTTGCTAGCGATTCAAGATAACCAAGACTTAATCCCTGTAATTATAACTTCTGAAAATAATTTGAGTATTGTAAAACATTGTTGATAAAAAGAGAATGACTCACATTGCAGGTTTAATTGGGCAGAGTTTAGCCTACTGATTTAGCCTTGTAACCTAGTTTAAATAACAATGCACACGAAACTAGGTCAGTAACTTAATAAAACATTTACGATAACTCACGAAATCAAAACCCTCACGGCGAATAACAAAGTATAGCCCAAATACGGGCAACACTTAAACATCCATCGGATTGGTTTCAATCGATCGGACATTATATCGTAGCAGTGATCGAGTTAATACCCTCTATCGTAGCAGCGTCTGGACCCCTTAATACTCGTTTTTAAGCAGAATACGAACTTTTGAAACTAAAATTTCGAACACAGAAGCAAGTCCCATGCTCAGGCAATTTATAGCAAACTTTTAGGTTTTACGCGGCCCGCGTAAACCTTAACTTAAACTTTGCGCGGCCCGCGAGGGCCCCTAGTCTACGTGTAGGGCTAGCGTGCCACATGTAGGTTCACCACGTGGCCTGGAACGCTTATCCGGTGATCTTTGATTTGTCGCGGCCCACGTAAGCCTAGGCTTACGTTTTACGCGGCCCGCGTGAAATCCAAATTCTTTGTTTTCTTGGTTTTTTCATGAACATTAGGGTTTCAGGGGTCCGGGTTTTCACTTACGGGTCGTTTATGGACATTTTTGCAGGTCCTTACATCCTCCCCACCTTATTTGAAATCTTGTCCTCGAGATTTATAGAAATAAGTGAGGATGCTTTCGCTTCATTTCCGATTCCAACTCCCAGGTATACTCGGGTCCTCTTTTCGAATCTCACTTGACTTTGACAAGTACCAATCTTTTGTGTTTAAGGAATTTAATCTTTCTGTCTTCTATCTGAAGTGGTTTCTCTATGAATTTTAACTTTTCATTTACCTCTATATCTTGAAGAGGTACTACCAGGGATTCCTCAGATAAACATTTCTTGAGGTTGGATACATGAAATACGTCATGTACCCCGGCTATCTCTTCTGGTAGTTGTAAGCGATAGGCGACCGGTCCTATTCGCTGGATTACTAGGAATGGTCCTATGTACCTTGGACTTAGCTTTCCTTTCTTTCCGAACCGGACTACTCATTTCCAAGGGGAAACTTTCAAGAGTACCTTGTCTCTGATTTGAAATTCCAGCGGCTTGCGTCGATTGTCTGCATAACTTTTCTGACGATCTCGAGCCGTCTTCAGTCTTTCCTTGATTTGAGTTATCTTGTTGGTGGTTTCTTGTACAATTTCAAGACCTGATAACTGGCTTTCTCCTATTTCTGCCCAACAAACTGGAGTTCTACACTTCCGTCCATACAGTGCTTCGAACGGGGCAGCTTTGATGCTTGAATGATAATTATTGTTATAGGAGAATTCAATTAAAGGTAAATGGTTGTCCCGGTTTCCTCCAAAATCTATCACACATGCCCTGAGCATGTCTTCCAGGGTTTGGATCGTCCTTTCACTTTGTTCGTCTGTTTGGGGATGACATGCAGTACTTAAATTCAGTCGGGTTCCCATTGCTTCCTGGAAACTGGTCCAGAAATGTGAAGTGAAACGACTATCCCTATCTGATACAATGGAGAGTGGGACTCCATATAAGGATACTACCTCGTCTACGTATAACTTGGCTAATCTTTCCATGTTAAAGGTTTCCTTCATGGGTAGAAAATGAGCTGATTTGGTTAATCGATCCACAATTACCCAAATTGCGTCGTTACCTTTTCTGGTTTTGGGTAACTTAGTAACGAAATCCATGGTTACTAGTTCCCATTTCCAAACAGGCATTTCTAATTGTTGTAGTAGACCTGAGGGTTTTTGGTATTCCGCCTTAACTTGTGAGCAAGTTAAGCACTTAGAAACATATCTGGCTATATCCTTCTTCATTCCTATCCACCAGAAGTTATTTCTTAAATCTTGGTACATCTTATTATTTTCAGGGTGCATAGTATACCTAGATTTATGGGCTTCCTCTAAAATTTTGTTTCTTAAATTTCCCTGCTTAGGTATCCAATTTCTTTTCTTGTGGAATCTCCAAATTCCATCATTTCCTTGCTCTAATTCTTTTATTCTTCCCTTCATTCCTTCAGCATCATCCTTGATTGTTGTTTCTTGAACATTCTTCAGTTGTTCCATTAAATCTACTTGAAGATTTAATCTAAGAGCACGAATTCTTCATTGTTTCTCATGATACTTACGACTTAAGGCGTCTGCTACTACATTTGTTTTTCCTTCGTGATACTGAATATCACAGTCGTAGTCACTTAGAATCTCCATCCATCTTCTTTGCCTCATGTTTAATTCTTTTTGCCCAAATATGTATCTTAAACTCTTATGATCCGTATAGACCGTAAACTTACTTCCATACAGATAGTGTCTCCAAATCTTAAGGGCAAAAATTATTGATCCTAATTCTAAGTCATGTGTCGTATAGTTTTCCTCGTGCTTCTTCAATTGCCTTGAGGTGTATGCAATTACCTTCTTGCGTTGCATTAGCACACATCCTAATCCTAGCTTAGAAGCATCACAGTAAACTTCAAAATCTTATGTCCCTTCTGGTAAGGCAAGAATTGGGGCGTTTGTTAACCTTTGCTTTAAAATCTTAAAGGCCTCTTCTTGCCTAGATCCCCATTAAAACTTCACTACTTTACATGTTAGCTTAGTTAATGGCACAACTATTTTGGAAAAATCCTTAATAAACCGTCTATAGTATCCGGCTAACCCTAGAAAACTTCTAACTTCCATAGCTGATTGCGGGACCTTCCATTTGGTGATCGCTTCTATTTTGGAGGGATCTATGTGAATACCTTCGTGATTCACCATGTGTCCTAAAAATTGTACCTCCTGTAGCCAAAATTCACACTTCGAGAATTTGGCGTAAAGCTTTTCCTTTCTTAACAGGGTTAAGAGTGCATGTAAATGCTCACAATGCTCGTCCTGACTTTTGGAATAAATAAGTATATCGTCGATAAAGACAATTACAAATTTATCCAAGTACGGTTTACAGATCCTATTCATCATGTCCATGAATGTTGCAGGAGCATTTGTTAACCCAAAGGGCATGGCTGTAAACTCGTAATGACCATACCTAGTTCTGAAAGCAGTTTTAGGTATATCTTCTTCTTGTACTTTCAACTGATGGTCTCCGGAGTGTAAATCTATCTTAGAAAAATATCTAGCTCCCTGAAGTTGATCGAAAAGATCATCAATCCTAGGTAATGGGTATCGATTCTTAATTGTAACCTTATTCAATTCCCTGTAATCGATACACATTCGCATCAAACCATCTTTCTTTTTCACAAACAACACGGGTGCTCCCCAAGGGGATGAACTAGGTTGTATAAATCCTTTACTGAGCAATTCATCTAACTGCTTTTTCAATTCTAACATTTCGGTGGGTGCTAACCGATAAGGTGCCTTAGCTATCGGTGTCGTTCCAGGAATTAGATGAATTCTAAATTCTACTTCCCTATCGGGTGGTAATCCAGGTAGTTCTTCCAGGAATACATCCGAGTATTCTGATACTACTGGAATTTCCTTAAGTTCCTTAGCTTTAGTGTTAATGATTACCGAAATCATATACACTATTCCTTACTTTCTTGAATAACTGGCCACTTTCATTACTGAAATGAATTTCATTGGCTTGTGTGGCTTATTTCCTGTAATCACCACTATTTCTCCTGTGGGTGTATGAATTTCTATGGAATTCTTATCACAGAGGATTCGAGCATGGTTGGCTACCAACCAATCCATTCCTAACCCCACATCGAATCCAGCTAAATTCATAGGTAACAGATTTGCAGAAAATTTATGGCCTAAGAGTTCTATCTTTCCTTCTTGCAAAACCTTATCTATGTGAACAGAATTACCATCTGCGGTTTCTACCGTAAAAATCTGCCTAAGTTTGGTTAAAGGTAGATTAAGAGCTTGGCAGAACGAAGTGTTTATAAAACTTTGGTTTGCCCCAGAGTCAAATAATACTTTCGCATAAACATCGTTTACCAGAAACGTACCAGCTATTACGTCGGGAATCAGTTCTGCTTCTTGCGTAGTCAGCTGAAAGGCTCTTGCGTTCTTCTTATTAGTTCATTCAGCTGGTTTGGCCTTGTTGTCAGCTGGTTTGACCAGTTTAGGGCAGTCTGGTCTAAAATGTCCAGCCTCTCCACAGTTGAAGCAAATTGTTGATTTCTTCCTCCTGCAATCTTCTTCTTGATGACCCGGGATCTTGCAGAAGTTACAGTATCCCTTACATTTACCAAAATGCTTCCTTTTACAAGTACTGCAAAATGAAGCAGTGAAAGATTTCCTGGTTCCCTTTTTCTTGAAATTACTAGTATTATTACCCACACGAAATCCTTGGGTAATCTTTTTGGGCACTTCCTTCTTCCGGTTTTCTTCTATTGTGCTATCAGCCCGTCGGTCAAGGTGTTGGCTAATTCCACAGCATCGTCAATTGTGCGAGGTCTCGCAGCTTTGACGATATCACGAATCTCGCTAATCAAACCCCAAATATAGCGAGAAATAAGTACCGGTTCTGGCGAGACCAGAGTTGGCACAATTCTGGCATATTCGAAGAATGTCGAAGTATATCCTCGACAATCAACGTCTACCATCCGGTGATTGAGGAACTTATTTGTCATTTGTTCCTTTTCATATTCGGGACAAAATTTTCTTTCCACCATACTTTTAAATTCTTCCCAATTCATGGCATAAGCCACATCGCTTCCCTTGGCTTGTAGTACCGTATTCCACCATTCTAGTGCCCCTTCTTTAAAAAGATGTGACTCGTACATGACCTTGTCTTCCTCGGCATATTTAATTATTTTAATTACTGCTTCGGTTTTCTCTAACCAACACAGTGCAGCCGTTGCCCCTTCATTGCCTGCAAATTCGATTGGTTTACATGCAATAAATTCCTTGTAAGTGCAACCAGGCATTGCAGCTTTCATTTTTTTTAAGGAATGGGGCTTGCATCACATCATCATTATTATTTTTGCCGCCTCCATTTACATTATTACTGAAGTTATCATCACGAGTACGTTTGCTGGGAGTAGATGGTGGAGGTTCAACTGGATTTCGGGCAGCAGCAAGGATTGCTGGAATAGCATTGGCTATTCACTGAGCAACGATATTCTCTATATCTTGCCTATTAAGAAAGTGATCTTCATGGGTTTGCTCAGATTGGTTAACTTCATTAATTGGTTCATTAACAGTGTGTTCCATCTGTTAATTAACAATATATATAATTTATTGGCACAAAATAAATAATAAAGCAATCACACATAAGCATGTATAGCCAAAATTGTCGACTTTGCGACGTTGATATTTTTATATATTAGTAGGCATCCGTACACACTAGTTATATTACAAAAGTTTTATTTTAAGTTATTTTACATGATTATATTTTTATTATTTATTATTATTTTAATATTTTAATATATTAAACACACAACCATAGTCAACTGGCATTTTAGAAACGACGCTCCCTCTCGTTGTATATCCATGAGATCTGTTCCCCCACTTCTCGGATTTGATTTCCTGCGTCCACCAGTTCCTCACCATAGTGGCGGAGTTCAACCAAGTTTTCTGTGCTCATAGGTGGGTTTGGTGCTGGCTCAGGGTCAAACTGGGGGAAATAGGTGTTAGGGTTATTCAAGAGATTCTGAAATTGCCAGTCAGTTGTCCACCATTCTTCCAGCTCTCCTTGTAGGGGTCAGGGGTTGACAATAGGATCTGGAATAGCAGGTTCCAAATTAACTGGACGTTGTGATTCTCTTGGATAATTGAAGAGGTTTTCATCGGCAGGTCCGATGAGGTGGCTATTTGCCAGTTTGCGATCAAGCTCCTCCCAGGGTGGGATTTCCTGGGCTTGCCCTGCACTTTCCCCAGTCTCCTTTCCCTTGCCTTTATTCTTGGGATCCTCAGTCTTTTTAACCTTCTGTGCAGCTGACTTCTTTCTCTGTCCGCGTCTCCAGCCTATGATTCTCCTTCTCTTTTTCGACTTGGGTTTCTCCTGAGGCTGGGCTTGGAATTCCATAGGTTTCTCAGTGTCGGCCCAATAACCAAAAAAGCCCCTCGAAACTTCCATGTCAGCAGAATAGATAGTGAGATTCTGAAGAGCTTCAGACAACTCATTCATGCTGTTTAACATATATGAAGAGCATACACAAACTTAAGTTAATATTTTATTTATCACGTTGAATTTTCACAGAATCACAAAATAGCAATTTGAAAAGAAATTAAGTATTTCTAAATACTTAATTAGCTTAAATCAGTGGCTCTGATATCACTTTTTTTTCTGTCACGGCCCCCGTCCCGGTGTTACCCGGTCCAGGAGCCGCGGGACAGAAAACCCGTGGTATTTATTATTTGATTTGCCAGCGGAAGTTTAACAGGATCTTTTAAAACTTGAAAATGCCCAATTATTTTATTTCACAATTTGGGACAAACCCCATAATTTATAGTTAAGGGAATTTCTCGAGGGAATTCCTTGTTTTACAAAACATGTTTATTTATTTTAATGAGCCACCATTTCAAGCTTGTTAGTGCTCCGTAGCACTTTTCCTTGATTCACGGTAAGTCACCTGAAACATGTTTAAAAATATTTTATCAGCGGGGAAATACTGGCGAGTCACTCAATTTTAAATAAAACAACTCCTAGTTATAAATTACAGCATAAGAGCGATTACAATGGCTACTATCTTATTTTTATCCGGCGCCGTGTCACACCCTGGTGACGATGGTTATACCACTATTGGGTCCTTTCACCCAAGTAGTGATGATTATCACTGTTAGGTTGGTGAACCTAACAGTGAGAAATTAGTAATGTGCACAATACCCCACTTGCTAGTGATTCAAGATAACCACGACTTAATCCCTGTAATTATAACTTCTGAAAATAATTTGAGTATTGTAAAACATTGTTGATAAAAAGAGAATGACTCACATTGCAGGTTTAATTGGGCAGAGTTTAGCCTACTGATTTAGCCTTGTAACCTAGTTTAAATAACAATGCACACGAAACTAGGTCAGTAACTTAATACAACATTTACGATAACTCATGAAATCAAAACCCTCACGACGAATGACAAAGTATAGCCCAAATACGGGCATCACTTAAACATCCATCGGATTGGTTTCAATCGATCGGACATTATATCGTAGCAGTGATCGAGTTAATACCCTGTATCGTAGCAGCGTCTGGACCCCTTAATACTCGTTTTTAAGCAGAATACGGACTTTTGAAACTAAAATTTCGAACACAGAAGCAAGTCCCATGCTCAGGCAATTTATAGCAAACTTTTAGGTTTTACGCGACCCGCGTAAACCTTAACTTAAACTTTACGTGGCCCGCGAGGGCCCCTAGTCTACGTGTAGGGCTAGCGTGTCACATGTAGGTTCGCCACGTGGCCTGGAACGCTTATCCGGTGATCTTTGATTTGTCGCGGCCCGCGTAAGCCTAGGCTTACGTTTTACGCGGCCCGCCTGAAATCCAAATTCTTTGTTTTCTTGGTTTTTTCATGAACATTAGGGTTTCAGGGGTCCGGGTTTTCACTTACGGGTCGTTTATGGACATTTTTGTTGGTCCTTACAATGTATCCGTATAAACCACATATTTACATATGTTTTATTTATTTATTAGGTGATATTTATATTATTGTTATTATTATTATATTATTATATATTATATATATTTTATTATTTTATTTTGTTAATGTTTTTTTTCACATATTATTATTACACAAAACACCTAATTTATAGTTATCCGGCTTCAAAAGTGGAATTCCCGTTCATCATACTTCTAGGAGATGTTTTCACCCACGGATCGAATTCTGTTTATCGCGTCCACCAACTCTTCGCCGTAGCGGCGTAGCTCAGCAACATTTTCTGGGTTCATAGGTGGAAAGGTGGCGGGGGCAGGTCCAAATTGTGGGTAGTACGGGTTTGGATTATTCATGAGATTCTGGAAATGCCAATAATTCGTCCACCACTCTTCAATTGGATCAGGAAGTGGAAATGGGTAAACAACAGGTTCAGGGATGGCGGGTTCCAGATTTATAGGAAGTTCGGCTTGGACGGGAATATTCACGAGGTTTTCATCAGCTGGGCCAAAAAGATCGCAGTTCGCTAGTTTTCAGTCTAATTCTTGCCAGGGTGGTAAAGACGGAGCCTGATTGGAGCTTTCCCCCAACACCCCTTTTCCCTTCGGTTCGACTGTTTTCTTAACCTTTTGAGCTGTGGGTTTCTTCTTCATTCCCCGCTTCCAGTCCAGAATCCTCCTTCTTTTCTTTGGCTTGGGTTTCTCTTGTGCTTGGAACACTATCGGTTCATCTGGCTCGGCTTGGTACCCAATGTGGTTCTCAGTGGTTTCCATGTCGGTGGCATGTATCGAAAAGTTTTGGAGAGCCTCCGATAACTCATTCATACTGTTAGTTAGAAATAATAACAACACAAAATTCCAAAATTGAATATTAGTTATTGCAAATAATTTTCACAGAAGCACCAAATCCCTGACTACTTTAATTTAAGTATTTTTCAAAATACTTAATTTGCTTAAACCAGTGGCTCTGATATCACCTTTTCTGTCACGGCCCCGACCCGTTTTGCTTGGTTCAGAAGCCGCGAGACAGAAACTCGTGGAATTGGTATTTAATTGGTAGCGGAAATTTTATCAGGACCGATTGTCGGAAAAATAATATCAGATTTTAAAAACACTGAATTATTTTATTATTAACTGCGTGACAAACTCCGTATTTACAAGAAAGGAATTTCACTGGGAAATCCTTTGATTACAGAAAACAGGTTTATTTCTATTTACTGAGCCACTTTATTTAAGCAGGAGTGCTACGCGACACTTTTCCTTCACAGTAAATCACCTGAAACACGTTTTTAAAATATTTGATCAGCGAAAAATACTGGCGAGTGCATTCAGTTTATACAAAAGTCACATTGTTATAACATACAATATTAAGAGTTTTCACATTTGCTTATATCTTATAATTATCTGACCAAGTTGTCAATCAGCAAGACCTGTGACTGTGGGCATATCACTATTTAGTTCCGTTCACCTAAAAGTGACGCTTGTCAAGTAGTGTATACAAAGCCCCACGTACTGGCAGTAATTTAAGATTACAAAGACTTAATTACTGCAAGTATAACTGGCAAACATTGAGGATTTTGAAAAAGAATTTGATAAAAATAGAATGATTCACATTGCAGATTTAAACGGTCAAAGCTTGCCTATTGGTTAAGCTGGTAAACCTAATTAAATATACAATGCAAACGAAACTAGGTTAGTAACTTAATACAACATTTACGATAACCGCGAGATCGAAACCCTCACGACGAATGACAAAGTATCGCCAAATATAAGTAACACTTAAACATCCATCGGATCGATTTTAATCAATCGGATATAGTACCGTAGCAGTGATCGAGTTATTACCCCGTTATCGTAGCAGAGTGTTGGTACTTCGGGTATAATATTTATGCAGAATTATAAGAGACAAAAGAAAGTTTTCGAGCGATTTGAAATGTCCATGCATGGTTTAATTTATAGCTGTTTCACAGCTTTCTCGCTGCCCGCGACGCACCGAAGGAAGTCCTTCGCGCCCCGCGAGGGCTAGCCTAGCTACTGCTAGGGCTGCCGTGTCACCCTTAGCATCGACACGTGGAAGACACGTGTCCATCATCGTTATCCGGTAACCCTAGGGCTGTCGCGCCCCGCGAAGAACCCAACTAACTCTATCGCGGCCCGCGACAGATCGAAATTTTTGTTTTTCTTTGATTTTTATAAAAGTAAAGTTATACGGATTCGGGTTTTCACTTACGGAGTGTTTTAGGACGTGTGTGTGAGTAGTTACACATGGAGTTACGCGTTTTATTACTTTGTTAGACACGTTACGTTCCTGACATTAACGTTATTTGACATAGATAAAAAAAGTATAACTAATATGCGTTGCGATGTAAAGTTGTAAACTTAATTTAGATATTGGTGTAAATCGTAATAGTAATTTAGACACTAATGTGGTTATGCATAGATAAAAAAAGTATAATAATGTGTTGCACTTTACGGCCGGTTCAACCGGTCCAACCGGGGTTCGCTACTTCTTCCGATCCGGTTTGGCTGTTTTTAGAACCTGTTAAAAAATCGTCCGGTTCGATCCGATCTCCGTTTCCCGGTTCAACCGGTTTGGGCGGTTCGACCTGTTATTTCCTTTTTATTGGATTTTTCCCTCTTTTCCCCCTAATACACAAAAAACCCTACTGCCACTTATCTTCTTTTCAGCCGTAACCCTGTAACCCCCATCTCTCCCCACAAAATTGTGTTTATGGCAATGAATCTAACAAAAAAAAACGTGGGATATGCTGTTGCATTTGTTGATGGCATTATTTTCGGTTGTTGCTCGAACGATCTTACCGTAGAAAGTAGTGGATTAGTTGCTGGATTGGTTGTTTGAGTTGTGAATTAGTGAAGCAAACAGGGAAACCCTGAAGAGAGAATTACTAGAGACACAGGATGGGATGACGGCTGTAAAATTGAGTTTTGGGTTTAAAAAGGTTTATATATACTAGGGTTGTAAATATTTCATAAATGCCCCCTTACTAGTTTTAACTCAAGATCTGTTATAATCCTTGCCATTTTATGATTAACAACTTCAGTCCATACATTTTAGGTTTTGACAACCGAAACTAAAAATACTATTATTTATATTTTGTTAATATTATAAGTTAAACTTTTATATATTAATTATGACGTCAACCGGTTCTTAAATCCGGTTCGACTGGTTCAACCGGTTGGACCAGTGAACCAGTAAGATGACCGGTTTGATGTCCGATCCGGTTATGAAAACATTGCTTTATGGTGTATAGTTGTAGAAGTAATCTAAAAAAATGAGATGTTAAATTATTAAGTAGAAAAGGTTGGCGAGTCAAAGTTGTTTATTGACAAAAGTTAGTAGTGAATGTGTAACATACTTAAATATAAGGATTAATAGTGTTTTATGTCAAGAGTTTGAGGTTATGAAGTGAAAAAATCAAGACCAAAGGATTAAAAGTAACATTTGTAAAAGTCGAAGGGTCACTTTTATCTGTGGGAAATCCCACCAACCTTTACCACCAATGATCTAGTGGGGGGGGGGGGGGGGGCACAATTTTCAAATAGAGAAGTTACCGTTAGGGGGGGGGCACAATTTTCAAACTTTGGTCCGTCTCCAACGTCTCGGAGAGGACGGTGATGCCGCGAAGGGCCCCAGGGGGGCGGTGTGGGACGACCCACGGCGCAGGGGACGGGCCGGCGACGTGCCCCATACCCGGTGGTCTTATATAGGAAGAGATGGTGGTGGCTGTGATGTGACAGCCACCGACCATCTATTTTAAGATATATAGTAATAATTATTTTCTTTACTTTTAAACTTTAATCATTTTTTTAATATCACGGGTTGGGATAAAATTGGTGTTAACCAGTATCGAGCCAGTACTGGTATCGAAAATACCGGTACGGTCCTGTTTGGTATCGGTACATGAAGGTAAAAACCGACACTAATACAGAAAACACCAAAAGTTGGTGCAATTGATATTGGAAATCTTTTGGTTCGGGAAATTCAGTGCTGCTATCTGGTACAATTTGCTCATCCCTGATCACGGGTACCGTACGAACAATAACGGTATCGCACAACTTTTTTTTGTTAATTTTCTTCAACTTTTATTTTTTTTCTTTTTTTAGTTTCAGGGGTAGGGATGAGCTTGGTGCCAACTGATACAGAATCGGTACTGATACCGAAAATACCGGTTACGGTAAATTGGTACTTAAGATCTTTCGGTTCGGCAAATTTGGTACCGGTACCTAGAACCATTTACTCATCTCTGACCACGGGTTTCATATGAACAACATCTTTACCATACAACTTTTTTGTTTGATTTCTTTCGGTTAACTTTTAATGTTTTTTTTCTACATTTTCTTTTTATTCTTGTTAGTAGTTCCGTTCGCAACGCGCTCGTAGTGATTTCAAAACACATGTAAACACAGACTAAATAACAAAAGAAATTTGCCGCAACGCGACGAACTTCTTTAAACCTAGTTTTCAACCTTTAAATCACAATGCTCTCAAAGTTTCTTCTTTATATTAACAATAATTATTAATTTACATTGAGATAGATGGTAAACGGACAACAAGCTGCATCGCTACCCCTTTTTGAATAGCAAAACTAAAGTCTTTTAAAACTACGTCCATAGATCTCGGGGTGATAACATTACTATGCATGACATTTTGAACTCAACTAAGTAGGTCCATAACCTTTGACGCCAAGAAACCAGAAGTATCATACAATAACCATCTATTATCTATTATATATAATAAACGAAAAAAATTTGGGACACATGTCGCAATATTAGGGCTTCATATATTCAGTTTTGGCGGGAAAATCCTTGGTCGCTTTTCCGTGATGCGGGATCCGAATCCATTTTATTGACCCAACTTTTCGAAAAGTGGATCCTTTATATACCATTTTCTCATAAACTCATCATCCTCTCCATCATATAGCAAACCCTAGACGCCACATCCTCTCTCAGAATCGATCTCCGCATCTTCATCTTTCTCAATCAATCTTGGTGTTACTAGATGGTTTTGTTGTGGAAGAAACCCTAATTGAATCAACTTCCTGTTCTTGCCGCTGCAACTCCTCTTGCCTCTTAAGTACCCAATTTCTACTTGGAAATTATAGTGGATTGGTTGATGATTTATCAAGGTTCCACTTTCTGTACTGCAAATGATTACAATTTCAGGTCCTATTCTTCACGTTTCATGAAGCAATTCCGTCGACGCACGAGGATTTTCATCATCTCTCTGCTCTTTCTCTCTGTTTTCGCCCCAATTCTTCTGCTATACGGTACGCTTTTACTGTTATTGTTTGATCGGTTTTACAAGTGCAATTTGTGTGATGCATCTGTGTTTTCTGCTGCAGAATCAAATGGATTGGTTGATGATTTATCAAGTTTGGTATGATCTAAGCGCTTATTTATGTTTTCGTTAAGCTATTGTGATTATTGTTGTTAATCAAACTGTATGTGTGTGTGTGTATTTTAAAATCTGATTCTATGAAGTTTGAATCGAAGTAAGTTTGTAAGGGATGATATCAAAGAATGATTGAACCACATTTGTTTTAAACACTTTTGTTGATTTTGTTATGATTGGTGTTGTTGGTTATCATGGAGAATAATTTATAATATTTTATTATTAATTTATTTTGCAGAAAGGTATGAGGGATCTGCTGAAGCTGAATCTAATAAAGCAGGTAATTTTTTTAATTTTTTTTGTAATGTTAGTTATAAGGGTATCTATTGTCTAACAATAGTTAGTTATAAATGTGTTAATTGTTATATTTTTGCCTATGTAAAGTGTGAACAATTTATGATTTTTCTTTGTTTTGATGGCGTGGCAGGGAGAAGTTAGTCGTGCAACACTAGGGCATGATCAGGATGTACAACCACAAGCACGGAGGGTACTAATGGATACGAAGGTTAAAGAGATGAAAGATCAGCTGATAAGGGCCAAAGCTTACTTGAGTTTTGTAGCTGATAAGGTAATTATAGTAGGATCGCATTTTTGGAGTTATTTTTTTTCAGCTGGATATGGATGGATCGAGCTCCTTCATTCCTTCATGGATATTATACCCCTCGAATTACTATTCTTTTATTGGCTTTCTTCTTCCAGTTTTATAACCTTAATATATGCTTCCTTTTTTTTGCTTTATGCGCTTTAAATTACTCCCATGTATGATTTGGGATAAGAAAGTTATGATTTTTTTGTTGTGAAAGTGGTTTAATTTTGAGTTCTAGATTTGTGGGTTTTTGTTTGAAATGAGAATTAGGTTCTTCATTGACTGCATATGACATAGAAATGTAGAATCTTGATTGCCGTTAGAAGGGTGTTTGGATTTTGTTTGATTGATAATTTGTGTTTGATTTTTGAAAAGATTACAGGAGGCTGATGAAAATCAAAGAGTGGTTTGATAGATATAAAATAAGTTGAGTGGGAGTTTGAGGAAGATAATGATGAAATGCTTTTAGTTTTGGGGAACAACTAGAAAGGAAGGAGATGAAAGCATTTTCAGAATCTTTAGTAACTCAGGACTCTTCGGCTAGCAGGTATTCTTCTGGCCCGGTGAAGTTGATCTTAAAGTGGACACGCATAAATTTATTATACTTTAAACATATAATAACAAATTTGACGTTTTCTTCATTCCAGTTTTGGTTCCATTTTACTAATTTATGTTGCACTCTTCATAGTTAATCGTTGTTTTAGGATCGCCGGAATGCTATAAACTCACTTTTGTCGTGTGAAGGGAAACAAGCTTCAGGTCAAATCTTTTTTTTTTGCCTAAGTTTTTCATTCCTATTTCCAATTTGTTATGGCCTTCACTATTTTGTGATCATCAACACGAAAGAATGATAATTATAAGCGTAGTTTGTTTTGTTTGCTAATTTAGTAATATGAAACCTGTATGCACATTAGTCATGTTACAAAGCAAATCATTCCTTGGAAAAATAAAACAGGGCAAAGTTTTTAAAGTAAGTTCGCCCATTTTGCAATCTTAAAAAAAAACTATAACTTTTGATAACCTGTATGTTTCAATTCATCATACAGTGATTACATTTTGAAGCCCATAAACTGGTATGCACCGATTGTTATATTTTCCAGCCAAAATACATGGAAGACGAAGATGTTGAAGAGCCTGCAACTTTCAGTGAATTTTGTACCGTCTTCTTCTTGTGGGTTTTAAGGTTGTGCCGTCGGCGACATTTCATGTAGGTATTATACTATTATTGGTTTGGTTTTCTAAGCCGATGAAAGAGGCTTTATTTAAAAAAAAAGACTATTTTTTTTAAGGTATGACGTAGTTGTTGCTTTATTCCTATGCAAATTTTAAGTTTTTTCTAATGTAACATCACAAATAACAAATGGTTGCTTTTTTTTCATTTGCTTGTGTTATGAACAAAGATTAAAATCTTTTGACAAAAAATGTTCCTGCACGTACTTAAATTACTCATTTTGAGCCAACCTTAGGGATGAGCAAATGGTACCAAAACCGAACCGGTACCATACCGGGTCATTTTCGGTACCTATTTTTTATGTTTTTTGGAACGGTACTTTCGGTTCGGTTAAGTACGACACTGTACCGGTAATTTAGGTTGATTTACCTTTGAGTACCGTACCAAACAATTTCGGTAGATGCCTATTTTTTATTGATTTTCAGAATCGTACTTTCGGTACCGGTATGTTACCGAGCTCATCCCTACCCAACCAGTTTGACGTGCTATTGTACTGGATCTACTATTTGTTATAAAAAGACCATTTCTTTCGGTTTTTAGCTCTTTTCGATGTTGTTTTTGCTGCTGTTCCGCAACTTCTTGCTGTTTTTTTACATTTTTTTGTTGTTTATCTTTCTTTGTTTAAAGCTACATCATTTACCAGCATGGCTAAGCAAGTGATCGTCTTCAGTACCAGCCTTCTTAATACCTCACCACCTAAATGATTCGGTTAAAGGGAAATGGTAAGCCATCGAAGACAAAAGGTATGTGATGCCCCAATCTCTCATCATGCCATAGGTTGCTGCCTTAGTTTGGGGAGGACACTAATTACTAACACCTTGCTGGTCAAGGGTTTGTATTTTTTTTAGTGCCAACACTTCAACTTTGGTTTGGGTTTTAGATAAACGGGTTGGCACAACAACCCATTTAAATTTAAATAAAAAGATATATACAACTTATATCTTCAACACACCAACATGTTTACAACCCTTTTAGATAAACAAATTATGTGGTTCGTGTTCGGGTTACATGGTTTAAGCACGTCTAGGTTGCTAACTGAATTTTAAATAATTGTTTCTTTGTTATTTCCACTTGATTAATACGAGCACACTAATGCTGTCAAAACTGAACTTCTTTAAGAAACTTGTATAATTCAAGGGGCGTTTTAGGTATCAACTTGGCAAGTGAGCTTATGGTATAGATTATACTAGAAAACTCAAAAGACAAGACTCAAGTGCATCTCATTTATGTTAATGTCATATACGAAGGGCAAACTTTTAAAGGTATAATATTGGGTTTTTAAATGCTTTTTGCTGGTGGAATTTGATGGTAAATGCATAATTTGGGTTTTGGGTTCGGGTTGGATGATGGATGGGAGTTTGAAGATGGATAATTAATATAAATAACTTGGAAAAAAGTGGTGTATACGAATCATGCAAATGGCGATTTGGTGTATTTGGAAGTGTCGACATAACATACTATTCAACAAAAAACAACCGCACTTTGTAAGCTTAACGGAGGAGATTAAAGACTTTGGCTTCTTGTGGCTTATGAACCAGACAAAAGTTCTAGAATGAACATGGTAACTTTGGTATAAATGTGATCTATCGTATATGAAATTGTAGTTTGTTTGATGGTTGTAGATTTTTTAGTGGTTGTATTGTAATATCAAACATTTTTAGTTTGTTGTTGGTATAATTTGGTAATATATACGATTTTTTGTTGGTCGTTAAAAAACACAGGTGGGAAGATGGACTGGGTTGACCTACTAACATTTTATTTATCAAATTTTTTAGTTATATTTAATGAACCGATAGATGAGTAAATTATGATTAGTTGGTTACAAAAACAATACTATAACATTAGAGATCGAGATCTTTGTTTGATCAATTTATGTAACATGACACTTTGTTTATATTATTTAAATACACTTAATGTTTATCTAAATAATTTCTCCAACCCGGGAAGCAGTCCCGGGTGATAACCTAGTAAAATCATAAAACAAATTACAAAATTTAAAAAAAAAATCAAAACAAAACATAAAATACAAGAGTTAATTGCCCGGATGGTCCCTGTGGGTTCACGTTTAGTCCTCACATTCTGAAAATAGCAGGTATGATCCCTATGATTTTTTATTTTGTTAGTCGAACAGTTGCTTTTGAAAATAGCAATTATTATTTTAACAGTCCTAACATACCATCCATACACCTTAGCATAATTATTATTTTAACAATCCAATCATTAATCGAAGGCAAATTGGATTTAAATAATCCAAATTCATTGTTATTGGCCAATAATAATCCCAACTCATTTAATCACCAATAATAATCCGAACTATTCACTTTTGTTTGCAAAATACTCCCAGTTAAAAAAACACTAACTAGGTTAAAAAATTGCTGATGTGGCATGCCACGTCACCTGCCACATCAGTTGCCACGTCATCAAAAATGCCACGTAGACAGCCACATCAGCTACCACGTCATCAAAAAATGCCACATCAACTGCCACGTCAGCAATTTTTTAACCTAGTTAGTGTTTTTTTAACTGGGAGTATTTTACAAACAAAAGTGAATAGTTCGGATTATTATTGGTGATTAAATGAGTTGGGATTATTATTGACCAATAACAGTGAGTTGGGATTATTTAAATCCAATTTGCCTTAATCGAATGTTTTTATTCTTCAAACCCCTTTATTATTTGAGCCCAACTACAACAACCAAAAAAAGCCCAAAAAGAAAAAAAAAAAAAAAAAAAAAGAAACAAAACCCACAAAAACACCCATCCCCCTCTTTTTTTCCCCAATTCTGCAATAAAAATCCAATTTCCAGAATCAAAAATCAAAATTTCCGGAATCAGAAAATCAAAAACTTTCAATTCATCTGCACCGATTCATTCATCTCTCTCTCTCTCTCTAGATTATTATTCAACAAACACTTCTCCTGAAAATATCGTTATCACACACACACATATACGTCAATTGTGCTTTCAATTTCGTTAATTTTGATCACATAAACGGTGCATCTAGGGTTTTCGACCACTCCGAACGAGTTTTTTTCACTTTTTTTGTTGATTTCTAGGGTTCTTAAGTTAATTTGTTGGTCTAGGTTGTTGTTTTTGAAGTAATGTGTTGTTTGTGATCGGTTATGTTGGATTTTAGGATAGGAAGTTAGGGTTTTGGGGGTGGATTTAGGGTTAGGGTTTGTTTATTAGGGTTTGGGATTATGGAGACTGAGGTTGAAGAAGGAGAGGCTTGTTTTGAGGAGAATGATAAGGATATTGACCCGGATACAGCTCTCTCTTACATTGTAAGAGTTTTGTTTTGTGTTTATGAAGTTGTAAATTGTTTACTTGGTTGAATAAATGGATTGTTGTTATGTTGTTGGAAGATGAGATATGAAATTAGGAACTTGATGGTGATTATTATTATTGGACTAAAAGCATGGTTATGATTAGGGGTGTAAACTAGCCGAGTCGAGCCCGACTAGTCTCGAGCTCGGCTCGTCATGCTTTATGAAGCTCGGGCTTCATAAAGTAAATCTCAACCCAAGAGCTCGAGTTAGGCTTAGCTCGGCTCGAGGTAATTGGGAACAATTTTAAACAAACTAAAAGCTCGGCTTCGAAGCAGGCTCGAGCCAAAGCTCGGTTTGCCAATGTTAAATAGTAGGTATATTATATTTATGTTTATGTGTGTTGTCCGGACAATGTGAATCATTTGCACTTCTTTGAAGACACATTTGCTTGCTTGGGAGTTGGGATTATCGGTGTTGTTAATTCGGTTGTTTATGTGATGCATTTTGCTGAATCACACTTGGGAAGCAGTTACTGTTTGTGCCATTTTTGAAACTTTGAGGTCAATCAATAACAATATGTTAAATATGATTAGCCTTTTATTTTATATAAATGTATGAAACTTAGCACTATCTTTATAAATTTCTATGTGCAATTTAATGTGCCATTTTCTTATTTTACATTCACTAGTAACATTTATGTTTCTGATTCTTGTAGGACAAGAGGCTTCAGTCGTTGTTGGGTCATTTTCAGAAAGATTTTGAAGGCGGGGTTTCTGCAGAATCATTGGGTAAGCCACCCATAACAGAACTTTTCTAACTGAAAAGTGATGGGACAACTCTATAACTAGTTTCTTGGCAGGGCCAAGATTTGGTGGGTACGGGACGTTTTTACCCTCATACAAGAATCCTCCCCCAGTCCATTCTCATAGCAAAGCTCCGAATCCCAATAAACTGAGTTCACCGAATACTTTTCGGTTGGAGGTAAACAAACAACCATTTTTTCGGTTAACTATCTTCGCTTACGTTAAAATTTTGTTTTTCTAACATTTGTCGATTCTGTTACTATCTAGGGTGCTTCTGCTTCCTTAAATCCAGTCACATGTACAGATGTAGCTGATGATCAAAATATTTCATCTGCTGATGTCATGGCAAGCGAAGATACGTCTTTATCGCATGGTGGAACATGCTTTAATAAAAAGAAAACCGCCACAAGTAAATCGGTAAATCCAACTGAGCAAAGATCGCTAAAGGTACGGATTAAAGTTGGTTATGATAAATCTTCACTAAAAATTGATGAGATTTATAGTGGTCTTGGACTTCTTACTCCGTCTTCCTCAATGGGAAACAATACCGAGGATGGTGGTGGGCCGCCAATTGGATCTCGTGATACCCCTTTTGCTTCTCCTGGCGGCATACTTGGTGTAAGTTTGATTATGTATAATGTTTATCCTACTCTTGTTTCGTAATAGGTCGTTAGTTTCTCGTTTATAATTGCTTTTTGCTACCATGTTGTAGGATATGACGTCTATATTCGTCCCTGGAAACCGACTGCTTTCACCACTAAATGAGAGTCTAATGTGCTTAAAAATTAAGGCTAAAGCAAGTTCGCTAAACAAAAGTGCAGGTTTTGAGGATAACAAGGCTCCAGTTTCAGAAAGAGGCATGAAAACAGATTTGGTTGACTGTAAACAGGGTTTAGTCAATGATTTCAAAGTCAAACCGTCATCTGATTCTGTAATATCTGAAGCAAATCGAGCAGATAAGAAAGACGTTCCTTTAAAGAAAAGAGAAACAAAAAGAGAACTGGTGAGCGACCAGTTATTTGGCCCTGAATTTACGAGCAAAGAGTCAGATGAAAGCTGTGTGCAGAAAAATGTCAAGAAGCTTTCATCGGATTCTATAATATCTGAAGCAAATCGAGCAGCTAAGAAAGACGTACCTCTAAAGAAAAGAAAAACGAAAAAAGAACCGATAAGCGATGTATTGTCTGGCCCTGATTTTACAAGCAAAGAGTCGGATGAAAGCTATGAGCAGAAAAACGACAAAAAGCTTTCACTTGATTCAAGGGGAATCAGACATATTGTTTGTAAAAACGACCCTGCTGTTATTAAGAACGAGACAGATCTTTTCGAAAAGAAAGTTCGTCCAAAAATGCTTAAAAATATTGAAAAATTGCCATCTGAAAGAAAAAATAAGTTAACGGGCATTCAAACAAAGGAAAACTCGAGGTCTAGTCTTTCTGGAGGTATGAAAGACAAGAAAAACGTTTTAAAAGATGTTGTAAAGGTACGTAATAGCTATAAAGATATACTTGACACTGATGGAGCAATAGAAGTAGCACATGTTGAGAGAATGGGAATTCCTGCTGAGGTGGCAGTCCCTCGGCAAACAGAAGTGGGTATTTCTGCTGAGGTGGCAGCCCCTCAGCAAATTGGAGTGGCTCCTGCAGTCCCTCCGGACAATTGGGTAGGATGTGATCGTTGCGAGAAGTGGCGACTCTTGCCGATCGGTGTTGAGCCGGATAATCTGCCTGATAAGTGGCTGTGTAGCATGTCAACATGGCTGTGAGTTCTTTTTTACCGTCTTTTATGTTATAATCAAAGTTTTTTCGGGAAAATATTCAAGTACTTTTTAGGGCAGCAATTCTTGACACGACCCGAACCCGACACGAAAAAAAACAGGTTTGGGTCGACTGACACAACCCGTTTAAAAACAGGTTGGGTTCGGGTTGACCCGTTAAAAAAAACAGGCCGGGTTTGGGTTGACCCATTAACCCATATAAATATTTAGAAAAAAAAGTTTATATATTTTTGTTTTGTTTTTCCGTTTTTCATTTTCCATTTTTAGTTATAATAATGTTAGTTTTGACACACCATATTATTTACTTGTCAGTTGTCACACTGATACTCACCATTAAACACATTATCGATAACCCGCTCATAACTCCTCAACATAGATGACTCAATAAAAAAACGGGTTAAACGGGTCGTGTTCGGGTTGACTCAAATTTATGTTTGTGCGGGTTAGGGTTGAAATCTTTGACACAGATAATAATATGAGTTGGGCTCGGGTTGCACATTTCAACCCGCCAACCCGACACGATTGACACCCCCCGGTTTTTATTAATGTGTAGGCCTGGAAGGAATCATTGTGATATCAGTGAGGATGAAACCACTAGGGCGGTTCAGGAAATGAACCTTCAACTAATTTTTCAGAACCAGAACAACCTTCAGGATAATCGCAGTAGGGGTAACATTGGTTATTCTGATCATACTAACTCAAATGTGAATTTTGACCCCATGGCTAATAAATATGAAAAGATCAAGTCCAGACCCGCAGGCAGCGGCTCCAGTTTGATAGATACCTCACATTCATCAATGGATGTTCAGCAGCATACTAGACAGAAAAGAAAAGGTTTGACTGAAACCAGCCAAACGTTGCTCGAGAAAAACGGTATGTATACACATCCTGTAAACGAACCGAACGAACAGAGGCGTGTTCGTGTTTGTTCATTTAATTTTAACCGAACACGAACATATAATCGAACGACGATTTGTGTTCATGTTCGTTAAATGGGTATGTTCATGTTTGTTTATGAATGTTCGTTTAAAACTAAACAAACAATTCATGAATGTAAACGAACATAATTTAAGAAACATAAACGAAGACAAACGAACATAACTGAAATAACATAAATGAACATAATTGATCGACAATTAGTTGCAATAAATTCCACTTTAAAGTTAATTTTTATTACTAGAAAGCCTATTTACTAATTATATGTATTTATATTAGTAGTTATAAAGCCACTTTTATGTTTATATTTATATAAATATCACTACTTAAATGAACGGACGTAAATAAACGAACATAAATGGACGTTCACGAACAAAACGTGTGTTCATGTTTGTTCGTTTATTAAACGAACTTCCCTCCGAACAGTTCGGATCGTTTACAGGCCTGATATACATGTTACTAAATGTGCTGGTTATGTGAAATTACTGATTTGCCCCTTTGAATTTGTTTGCAGGGGCTGTGAAAGCTAAAAAGTTAAAAAGTGATACATGGACTGATCAACATGAGATTGTAACTTCAAATAAGATCAATGGAGATCTTCGGCCTAAGGACAGATTAGTAATTTCAGTCAAGGGTCATATGGAAAACGCTCCAGTGTCCATGAAGAGTAAATTATCGGATAAAAAGGTCGAAATTCCTGCAAAGAAAAGGAAGTTGAAAGACTGGCAGGAAAGTCAACCTTATGCAAACACGTTGGAAAGTAGCGAAGATAGAATAAAAGTGAAAGATAAGCGATTGAAGACTGAGGTAAAGGAGTCTACTGATGATGTATCTTTTAATAAAGGAAAAACGATGAAAATCAGATTATCTACCAGTAAAGAGAATTTAATTGACACTAACCATGAGAAATTATCGGATAAAAAAGTGGAAATTCATGCGAAGAAAAGGAAGTTGAAAGACTGGCAGGAAAGTCAACCTAATGCAAATGCGTTGGAAAGTAGCAAAGATAAGAGATTAAAGACTGCGGTGAAGGATTCTAAAGATGATAGATCTTTGAATCAAGGAAGAACAATGAAGATCAGATTATCTGCTAGTAAAGAGAATTTGGTTGACAGTAAAAAGGATTTGGAGTCTGAACGCGCTATGCTTGTTGCGACTTCAAGTTCTTCGAAGATTTCCGGTTCTGGTAGAAAGGCTAGCGTGCAAGAACGGAAAGGGTCACCCGCAAGGTCGGTTTCGTCATCTTCTATTAGAGCTCTTAATCCCGACAATATCTCACCCGCTGCTGGAAAAACTATTCCAAGAAAAGCTGTTAGGACTGAAATCCCAAGAAAGAATATTGACGCAAGTCAAACTCAAAGAAGTGGTGGAAAAGTTGATGCGAAACATAAAGAATCCTTAAAGATTAGAAGCAGTCATATTATGAGCATGAAAGGAGATGCTAATGGTGCTAAAGATAAAGATGAAAGATCAAATTTCGAAAAAATAACGGAAAACACGTCTGATCCATTGACTGGTCAACTTAATAAGTTAACAAGGGTTGAAGTGGATGGTGGTGCTAAGATCGTTAATAATGGTGATACGTGCATCACAGAAATGAACCCGGCTGTAAAAAAAGATGTAAAGAAGGTTTTTGTGAGCGATATGTCAAATGCAAAAGACTCGGTAGAGCCAAAAGTGGAGGTACAAGCGTTTGATGGTTCTGGTCAAAATCAGTCAAAGGTTGTGAAACATCCAGGAGATGCTGCTAATCAGAATGCTAAAAGTGTTGTAACGAACTGTGGTACTATAAAGGATCTCAGTGTTGTAAGCTTCTTGAAGGAGTTTTCTTCTAGTCAAACTGCTTTGACTCCCTTCAAAAGAGCAGAGGAGTCAAAGGACTATGCTGACCGTTTAAAGGTTTGTTTATATTCTATGAGTAAAATGCCATTTTGTCCTTGAGGTTTGGCCAATTTTGCCACTTTCGTCCAAAGGTTTGAAATCTTTGTCATCTTCATCCGGCTTGTTAACTCCATCCATTTTCTGTGTTAAGTCAGGGGTATTTCCATCTCTTTTGTTAACTTCAAAGGCAATTCGGTCTTTTTCAAGGGTTTTTGGTCTTTTTACATAAAGTGAAAAAGACCAAATTGCTCTTTAAGTTAGCAAAAAAAATAGACATACCCCTGACTGACTTAACGGAGAAAAATGGATGGAGTTAACGAGCTGAATGAAAATGGCAAGATTTCAAATCTTTTGGATCGATATGCGGAAAAACAAAATTTTGGACGAAAGGCGCAAAACTGGCCAAACCTCAGGGACGAAAATGGCATTTTACTCTGTATGAATATAATATATATATATATACACACACACATAGGGTTAGGATCGTGTGAGAAGCACTAGGCTAATTGAGAAACTTGAGAAACATTCTGAACCACACTTTTTCCCTAAGCTTTTCGTAATATACACATATGCATAGTTTAAAATTGACTATATACACACATGTGTATATTGTCAAATCTTGAATTATACACATATGTATACAGTCAATTTTAAACTATACATATGCGAAAAGCTTAGGGAAAATGTATGGTCCAGAATGCTTCTCAAGTTTCTTAAATAGGGTGGACTTCTCTTAGGATCCTATCCTATATACTTATTAAAAAATATTCTTTAATTTTATTTTTGTAACGGTTAAGTTTTTTGTTACTGTACTTTTCTATTTTAACCTTTGCAGATATCTGGGTTTGATTATGAGTGTAACGATGCATACTTTGACTCTGCTTTGAAGTATCTTTACGCTGCTTCTCTTCTGGAGGTCTGCACTGCTGACATCAGCAAATCGAAAGGAGTGGATCCAATCAGCGGTTACACAACTTCTGCAAAACTTTCCAAGTAAGTCAAACTAAAAGGTTTTATTAGTATATAACGGTATCTATGTTCACTTGTATATTACATTATTACATAATCACGATGTCACAAATAGTGAAATGACATTGTTTAATTACCCTAGCTTAATATGTAAAACCACTTGCAGAATTTGTGCTCTAGAATATGAGAAACGAAAGGAAACTGCTGCTGCGGCACTGGCCTATAAATGCATGGAAGTAGCATATATGAGGATAGTCTATTGCAAGAGTTTGCTGACTAAGCAAGACTTGCAAACGAGTATGCAAATGGTCACTCAAGGTATCGTATGCCCAAATTTTGCATTATATATAAAAATGACTTATCTCATTTTAATTACCCCTTATATTAAGTTTTGTTCATCCATGCAGGCGAGTCACCGTCATCTTCTGCATCTGATGTTGATAATTTAAACAATCCAGTAACAATGGATAAAACGTTGTTGTCTAAGAACATCGCACCTCTTGGAAACACATTAGTTGTTAAAAATCAAGCCAACTTGATGAGGCTGCTTGATCTTGTAAGTGCATACTCTCTAATAGGATTGTAAATAAACCGAACGAACATGAACATATAATCGAACACATTTTTTTGTTCTTGTTTATGTTCATCTGTGTTCGTTTGTTTAAAAGTTTAAAACCTTAACCAACATAAACAAACAAACTTATATGGACATAATTTAATAAACATAACAAACACAAATGAACACACTAGACCAAACATAAACGGAAATAAAGTAGTTTTCTTTTATTATAAATTAACGATTACTTAAATTCAAAAGCCCATTTTTTATTACTAGAAAGCCCAATTTCAAGTTAGTTCTTTTTATATGAGTAGTTAGAAATCCCGTTTAATGTTTATATTTACATGGATATAACTACTTATGTATTTACTAGAATTTAAAGGAACGTAAATGAACGAACATAAACTGACGTTCATAAATGAACGAACAAAGCATGTGTTCATGTTCGTTCATTAATGAACTTCTCGCGGAATAGTTCACTAACAGTTCATGAACGTTTGGCTTATTTATAGGCCTACTCTCTAAAGTACATTCAAATGTTATATCCAACAACTCGTATTATTGAAACTGATTATCTGCTTTTGTTGCAATTAATTTGCAGACAAGTGATGTAAGTCTTGCAATGGAAGCTTCTACGAAATCACAGAATGCTTACAAAGCTGCTAGTGCGATTCTAGAAGAATCTCCAAACAACGAGACGCTGATTTTAGTCAGACGGGTGGTTGATTTCAGCTTCCAAGATGTAAAAGAAATTGTGTGTTTGGTACAAAACACACGCGAGGCCATTAATCGTCAAGGTTTTAAAGGTAACAACAGGCGGTAATTGGCAGCCGCCGAGCTGTAAATAACATTATGCCATCATTTTTGACCTATCTGTACAAAACATGATCGAGATCGGAATCAGTACAATATAAGAGTTTTATCATTTTTGACCGAGGCAAACGATCACCTTTTAGCACTTAGTGATGGTGTTTGGGTGTATCAGATGAATATATGGAGAGGCTTTATTGTAGGATACTGCTGTTATAACTTCATACATCTAATTGGTGGTGTTTTCTTTTACCATATGATATATAGTGTTTAGAACTCTTTTATATGTTTGCAACAGAGTTTGGACTATGCAAGACTTGTTTTTTGATGATCAAGACATTAGTCATAAGGGAAATTCTACATCTGTTTAGAACTTAACATGTCATATGTTTGGTTTGTTACTTTGTAGAGTTAAATGCCATTTTAGTCCCTATGTTTGGGTCATTTTGCCAATTTAGTCCAAAGGTTTCATTTTTTTTTTGCATGTGGGTCTAAAAAGGTTTCATCGTTGCCAATTTAGTCCACTAGGTTAACTTCATTCATTTTTTCCATTAACAAGAAGGGCAATTCGGTCATTTTGTGTGTAATTCTGTGAACTAGAAGGGCAATTCGCCCATATAAAATGACCGAATTGCCTTTCTCGTTAACAATAATGGATGAAGTTAACCCAGTAAACTAAAATGGCAACGGTGAAACCTTTTTGGACCCACAAGTAAAAAATGAAACCTTTGGACTAAACTACCAAAATGGCCCAAACCACAGGGACTAAAATGACATTTAACTCTACTTTGTATGTAACTAGATTTATCACTCGCCACGATGTAGTTAATAAAACCGAAGTGTTTGTCACACCTACAATACATGGTTAATCGCCTGGTCTATCTATCACAAAAAATGATATGTGTAGAAAGTTGATCAAAGCAAGACGTTTTGTTCTATTAGAGCATTCTCATCCAAACCATCAAAATATGTGAGGGGTAGTTTTTATATTATAAAGGGTATAAAAAATGGTTGTGAGTGGAGGAGAGAGAAAATGTTACTGTTCATCTGTATATTTGGGGGGACACTGTTCACCCAGTATAATTTTTTTAATATATATTGAAAGTGGTTGTGAGTGAAGGATTTTTTAATATATATTGAAAATGGTTGTGAGTGAAGGAGAGAGAAAAATATAATGATAATATTATTTAATTGAAAAGGAGAGAAAAAGTATTTGTTTTTAGTGAAAATATATTGATAGAGGAGTTGTTTTTTAGTGGAATGTATGTATAATTTGATGGATTGGATGAGAATGCTCTTACATATTAAAGGCGTGTTCAAGTGCAATTACAAATATGATATTTTTACAGCTAAGAAGCAACCAACAAAGTTACGGTAAAACAACATAAAAGTAAACATGCTGCCATAGTAGCACTTTGGTATGGGCTTGCAACCTTGCCTATGATTGTAGTTTGTAGATAGTATCAGTTTTTTTTTTTGAAAGATGTGAATTATTCGCGAATGTCGGGAGGTCTAGCATACGTTGTCTTAACCGGGTCCGCGCTAGAGAGCCCCCTCGCACAATAGATCCCCAATCTAAACCCCTCGAATGAGAAACCCCTATCACCAAGACTCGAACTTGAGACCTTGAGAAGAAAACTCACTCGGGCCCACCATAAGTGGAACTTAAATACCCGTGGCCACCACTAGAGCACTAGTGGTGGCCTTCATGACATTTGGCAATTAAGTGAAGACAAACGACAAAGGAAAACATGCTCATGAATTGCATACTCCTTAACCTACAAAGACAAGTAGACAACTTAAAAGAGAGACTAAGGTACTTCCTGAGGCGGTAAGGCTTGACCCATTTATGATCTTTGATGTCAAGCTGCCACTTACTCATCTAATCACACAATCAACAATATACATTATGGCCATAAAGTCCTGTTTGCTTTTTTTTTTTTTTTTTTTTTTTTTTTGTATCTACGCTTAACTAGGGGTGTTCAGAAAAAACCGTAAACCGAACCATAACCGTAACCAAATAAACCGATCCGAATAACGAATTCGGTTTTTGGTTTGGTTTCTAACCGAAACCGAATTGTGAATATGATTTTTGATTCGGTTTATGGATCTACATTTTATTTTATTTGGTTTATTCGGTTTATTTGGATAACCGAATAAACCATTTAACTTAATTGATTATTAAATAAAAATAATAGTTATTTTTTTATGCAGCCCAAAAATATCAAATGTAAATTTAAAAGCGCAACTCAAACCCACGCTTTAAGTCCTCCAATTGTTGAAGCTTTAATTTGTTGTCAAGATTGGATTCGTCCAGATGGTGATGTTGTTAACGTGGAAGAGAACATTGAAGAGCTTGATAAGCTGGTAGAAGGTTATTGTTTTTCTGACCCGTTTCTCATTATTATTTTAACAAACATTGTTTATATTATATTTACAAGTTTTAACAGCTAAACATCTATTGGTTTTCTTGATTCTTGTAGAAATGAAGGGTTATGCGTGATTGGGGGAAAGAGTTATGTATGAAGGTTCACTCGAGTTGGAGAAAGACTCATGTTTAAAGATTATTTATATTTTGCGCCACTAGACTTGTTAACTATTTATAGTTTTGAAGGGGTATGGTCCCAAAAAGCCGCGTACACCTCATCCAGGTCGCGCGCAGGACCATACTCCTTATTCATCAACTTGTTTACTGCCAACCTCGCGCGCGTTACATCCTCATGTATTGATCTAGCGCGACGTCTCAACAAGAGGAAACACCGCACCCAACACTTAACATTCTGAATAGGAGCCTCCAACCAGCCGTACCCTGCGCGGGCTGATTACATGCTCAGCAAGAGTCGCGCAGGACTATGGCGCAGGGTTACCTCAGAAGGCACATAAAGTACAACTGGCAGAAGAAAAGGGCCAATCCGCGTCCTCCAGGTTCTGCTCAATCGTGCTCCACGATCGTCTGACGTGCAGGAGACAGAAAGTACTTAAGGACGCCTACGTGGCACCAATCACAGGGCAGAGACACCTGCCCCACGATCTCCACTTACCTGCTGATGGCAGAAGGATAGCCAGGCCGACAACTGTGACGCGTGGCTCCAATCACGGTACGCCAGCACCGGAGGACTTCCAGAAGCCACTAACGATCGACACCAGTGAGACAAGAAGCATATCCTCTATGTTGTCGCCTTCCGGCCCAAGGCCCATCAGCCCACATCCTCTCACACCTCTCCGGCTATAAATAGAGACCTCAGTTCACAGGTTAAACATTCTACTCTCACTCTTAATACGCAATTATCTCCTCAAAGCAGTCGCTTATTCTCACGCCGGAGCCCGGTTAAGAGGGAAACCCCCATATTCCCCTCTTAACGAGTAACGGTGTTCTGTTTTGCAGGATTAAAGGATCATTACGAAGCTCAGAAAGCCAAAAGAAGATTAACCTCTATGATAGAGAAATAAACCAAACTAATTAAACCTAGGATTAGTTCCGTGTTTCTTCATTGGCGCCCACCGGTTTTTTGCAAATCACTTTCATCTTCTTTTTCTGAGTTTTCCAAGTTTTTCCTTCGATCATGGCTGGTCAAGGAGTCATTCCTGATTTCGGTTTTGGAACAAACACTAATGCAGTGTTGGGGGAGGACAATCAAAACGTCCAAGCTCAACATGTAGAAGAAATCGGTGAAATCGAAGTAACCAACACCGGGGGACCCCGCGCGAGCATCACTCGCATCACTCAGACGGTAACCCCAGGAAACAATGGTGCTGGACCTTCAAATTCACCTCTACCTCAGAACATTTCGGCGCTATTAGGGCTACCGAAGGCGAAACCCCAGCCTCTTGGTACGCCAAGCAAATCGCCACCATCAATGCTGCGTATCAGTCTTTGAGCGCACAGCAAGCGGTTTTGCAAGCAGAACCATCTTTAGTCACACCTTTGGGTCCGAGTCAGGGGGCGCGCCAGATACCCCCACAACAAAACCTCCAAGGAACAATCAACATGCCTCCTCCCTAGAGAAGACCAAGCGTGCATGACACGCGCGACACACGGGGAGAGACAGAAAGCTATTATGACTATCCGTCAAACGTTCAAAGAGGTCCAGTTCAGAGCCGGCTCGGGCTGCGCAACTTGAACAATGAATGGGATGACACAGACCCAAACGACCCAACTTGGCAAGATGATGAAGGGTCTTCAGTCTTCAATCGTTTACAAAGGAACCATGAATATTACAAACCGAGGCAACACGTCGGATACAACGAGGAGGCAGAGCGAGACTTCCGCCTCGCATATCGACCAGCTGAAGCTGCAGAACATTCAAAGTTCATCCCAAAGATCGCTCTAGCGCCGCTATCAAGAGAGAAATTGCCTCCAGCAGTCGGGAAGTTTAATGGTTTAACCGACCCAGATGATCATGTCAGAGTATTCACAAGCGTCGGTTGCATGGGAGGATGGAATATGCCTATGTGGTTCCATTTGTTTATCCAAACTTTCACAGGGGCTGCTCGCGCCTGGTTCGACAGCCTCCTACCAGGAAAGATCAAGTCGTGGGTTGACTTCAGAACACAGTTTGTAAACCACTTCAGTCAACAAAGACGCTACCGGCGCGACACAGCTGAGGTAATAGACATTTGGCGCAGAGAGAACGAAGGTTTAGAAGATTTTTTTATCACTCGCTTTAATAAGGAGTGTTTGGAAATCAGTGGTGTAAGCGAACAACTCATGCGCGCTCACTTCAAGAAAGCCATTCGCTGCGATAGCCTCATCAGGACTATCACAGGAAAAGATGGAATGCCCAAGGAATGGGATAAGCTCATGGAAGCTGCGAAGATAGTCGCGCAAACGGAAGAGTCATTGGCCGGTCACAAGAACTCTTACACTGAAGATAGATTTTCCAAAGGAAGCTCGCGCGATAACAAAAGGCCCAACAAAGGCAAAAACCCTGGATGGAAAGCCAGCCATTCCAGCGATTATGACGAGCGACCTCGATACAAAGAAGACGCGCGAGACACTATTGATCGCATTGGTTATCGGAAGGCAGTCAGGAACGAGAATCGAGAAAAACACTGGACTCCGCTCATAAAGACACCAAAAGAGGTGCTCATGACGGAGAACCATGATTTTAAGGCTCCCAGGCCTATGACGAACAAGAAGGGGCAAGACCTCAACCTGTACTGTGACTTCCACAAGGATACAGGTCATCTGACAGATGGCTGTATCAGCTTAAGGCAAGAAATCGAAAAAGCATTGAAAAGTGGAAAGCTAAGCCATCTGGTAAAGAACGTGCGCAAAGAGACACGTCAGATTCAGCGCAACGATGATGGAAGAGAGAAAAAGGTTAGACGCCTGGAAACACACATGGTCAACGGACCAGGATACAACGCAAGAGATAAAGGCAAGCGACCTTTCGAACCTTCATGGCAAGAGCAGCAGGTCATTTTCCCGGTAGTGCGCGGGGGCCCTCGTGCCACGCGCCCCGTTGTCATTACCGGTATCATCGGTCACTACGAAACGGAGTACGTCTTCATTGACCCAGGAAGTACAGCCGACATCATCTATGAGCAATGCTTTAATCAGTTTGACGACGAAGATAAAGCGAGACTCGAGCCAGTCGATTACCCTCTGTCAGGATTCTGCAATGAAATGGTCTTCCCGTTAGGCCAAATCAGCTTCCCCGTCACGTTTTCTGATGGGAAGCATTCAAGATCCACAAATGTAAACTTCATGGTAATGCCTGTCAAATCAAGGCATGATGTGTTGATTGGGAGAGAAACCCAAGGTGAACTGAACATGGTAACTTCCACACCCCACTCAGCCATCGGGTTCCCAACTGAGACGGGGGTGGCAATCATCTATGCGAAGAAAGAAGTAATGTCAACAGAAGAGGCGCGACCAGCAAAAGCGGCGAAAATTTCAGCAACCGAACCGGAGAAGTGGGTTTTAAACCGAAAGTACCCAGAGCAAACGGTGACGATAGGCCACGCAATCTCACCAAACATCAGAACGCATCTCAAACAACTTCTGTTCAGGAACATAGACATTTTCGCCTGGACTCCGGCAGACATGACTGGTGTCCCGCGCGACGTTACCGAGCATTGTCTAAACACTTATCCCTCCGTTGAACCAAAAGTACAAAGAAGGCGCAGCTTAGGGGCGGATAAGACCAAGGCAATGAATGAGCAGTTCTGTGAGCTGTTAAAAGCAGGGATCTTAAGAGAGGTACGCTATCAGAGTTGGGTTGCAAATCCCGTGATGGTGGAGAAGTCAAATGGAGGATGGAGAATGTGCGTCGATTATACCGATCTCAACAAGGCATGCCCTAAAGACTGCTACTTTTTGCCTGAGATCGACAAAAAGATAGACTCTCTCGCACCATACAGATGGAAATGTTTTCTGGACTGCTACAAAGGTTATCATCAAGTCCAGATGAAGCTGGAGGATGAAGACAAGACAGCTTTTCGAACCGACCTCGGAATTTTCTATTACACAAAGATGTCGTTCGGTCTCAAAAACGTTGGCGCAACATACCAGCGCCCGATGGACAAAATCTTTACCGAAGATATTGGGAAGCATATCGAGGTGTACATCGATGATCTGGTGATTAAAAGTCCCGAAGAGGACCAAATGTTGAAAGACATCGAGAAAACATTCAACTCGTTGAGAAGCGTGAATATGAAACTGTATCCAGCCAAATGTTCCTTTGGTATGGAGGAGGGCAAATTTTTGGGTTTCGTGGTTACAAATGGCGGGTTTAGAGTCAATCTAGAAAAAGTTCAGGCCATAGAGCGAATGTCGTCACCACGAACGATCAAGGAGATGCAAAGGTTGGCCGGCCGCCTAGCCGCGCTTAACCGTTTTCTGTCAAACCACGCTGCAAAGTCATATCCTTTTATCAGCACTCTTCGCAACTGCGTAAAAAAGCAAGAATTTAAGTGGACGCCTGAAGCAGAAGTTGCTTTTCAGCAAATGAAAGAGTGTTTAATTGAGCTCCCTACCTTGACCGCGCCGCTCGAAAAGGAATCACTCATCCTGTACTTATCTTCTTCGGATAAGGCAGTGGGGTCGGTATTGCTTGTGGAGAGAAACGGAGTTCAGACTCCAATATATTACGTCAGTAGGGTGCTTACAGATCCAGAAACGAGATATTCAACAATGGAAAAGTTGGTACTTGCGCTGCTACACGCCTCTAGAAGGCTGCGCAGATACTTTACAGGGCACGTGATCACAGTACTTACCAACTTTCACATCGGCTCAATATTGCAAAAACTAGAGACGTCTGGGCGGTTAGCAAAGTGGGCGATCGAGCTGGGGGGCCACAACATCTTGTACAGGCCGCGCCCAGCAATCAAGGGTCAAGTTCTAGCGGACTTCGTCACAGAAGCCCCAGTGGATAAAATAAAGGATTGTGAGATTGTTGAGACTCCCGTAAAAGACACGTCCAATGAGTTATGGTTGCTGTACACGGATAGGGCCTCAAACGAAGATGGCGCAGGAGCTGGATTGCGCCTTGTGAGCCCTGAGAAGCATGAATTTACATACGCCATCAAGTTGGATTTCAAGAACACCAACAACGAGGCGGAATACGAGGCATTCCTGGTAGGCTTGCGCCTCGCCATAAAAATGGGAGCTCAAAATCTGCAAGCGCATGTTGATTCACTCTTGATCGCCAGCCAAATCAACGGATTATACGATGCAAAGGGCGAAGTTATGGCTTTGTACTTAGATCAAGCAAAAGAGTTGCTTCAACAATTCAAGTCCTACAAGGTAGTGCATATTAATCGCTCAGAGAACAAACCAGCAGACGCCTTGAGCAAGCTCGCGTCAACTTCTTTTCAGCATCTCGCCAAAGATGTAAGAATCGAAGTACTAAAAAACCCGTCGGTTCTGCTACGACAAGTGAATGTGATAGAGATAGGGCAACCATCTTGGATGACCCCTATAATCCAATATTTGCAAGAAGGAATACTCCCTGAGAGCAAAGCAGAGGCAAGGAAAATTCAGAACAAGGCCTTGCATTATGAGATGAATGGGGGTATCTTGTACCGAAAATCCTTCTTGTGGCCACTATTGCGCTGCATGGACCCCCAAGATGCGAATTACATGATTAGGGAGATTCATGAAGGAATCTGCGGCATCCATGCAGGCCCGCGCATGGTTGTTGCGAAGATTATGAATGCTGGATACTACTGGCCAGGGATGCACGTCGACGCTCTAAAGGAGCTGCGCAAATGCGACTCCTGTCAAAGGCACTCCCCAAAAACCCTGCGCCCGAAAAATGATCTTATCCCTGTATCCACTGCCTGGCCTTTTCAGCAGTGGGGGATTGATATGGTGGGACCTTTCCCCGAAGCTCCTGGTGCCGTCAAGTTCATAATCGTGGCCGTCGATTACTTTACTAAATGGGTGGAGGCCAAAGCTCTCGCCTCAACTACCGCAATGATGGTGCACAAGTTTATTTGGGAACACATCATCTGCAGATTCGGCCTCCCACTAAAGATTGTAACTGACAATGGCATAAACTTCGCGTCTGATGACCTCCAGAAGTGAATGAAAGAGATGAAAATCACACATACTTTCTCTTCCGTTGCGCACCCTCAAGGCAACGGGCAGGTTGAAAGTGTAAACAAAAGTATCGTCGACGAAATAAAAGCCCGACTGATGTGTGTAAAATGCAACATATAAATTACATCAAATGAGGCATAAAACTAACCCTTTTTTAGTACTAATATTGGAAAAAGAGTGTTTTTGTCTTCCTTTTGTATTTTCAGGATTAAATGAGCTCAAAAACGCAAAAGAAGCAAAAAGACAGCTAAATCCAACATAAATACAAGAAAAGGAACATTAGTGGATTGCCCGAACCCTCAACGGCACCTTCCAAAGCAAAATAGAGAAAACAGAAGGCTGAACACGCCCCGTGCTCAGCCAGCACGGGGCCGTGCCCAAGAAGCAGCAGAAAAGACAAACCTATAGAAGCTTCTATTGCCCACCACGGGCCGTGCTCAGCGGACACGGGGGCGTGCCGAAAGTACTGCAGGCACATTAATTGTAATTGCGAATTACAATTAATGAAGAGAGAGAGTGTCAGACGGGCACGGGGCCGTGCCCAGCGAACACGGGGCCGTGCCCAGGCTTCTGTTCAGCCTATAAATAGGAGTGCTTGGTTTCATTGCAACTCATCCCTTGGCACACCACCTCTCTCACACTTCATCCACCACCCACCACCATCACAACACCATCATCCACCACCATCATCCATTGTCCATCATAGAGTGTGTGAGTCGTCTCGGGATCCAAGATTGATCGTAAGAGTTCTTGACAATCAAGGCCATGTTTGCCTAAGTCTCTTACATCACTTGGTGAAGACAAAGTGTCTAGTATAATACTTTTTATTTCTAATCTTTTGCACTTTTTATTTGGTTTTGTATTAATGACTTTAATAACTAGTTACTTATGTTGAAGGTGATCTTTCCTTATCGTTTGTCCGTGGTGTCTTGGCATTATTTTACTGTCTATATAAAATAAAGGATTTTCACCATTCATATCTCCACGGTCTATATGGAGGTATGTTGGCTACCTGGTAGGGGGTTAAGGGAACGGTTTGGTAAAGGTCTTGCCATTGTTCAGCGTTTAGAGGTCCTGCAATGGACCTGGGTCAAATTTAGTAGGACCTCCTTCAATACTTCACGGTATTGGATGGCGGGGGTCCAAACTCTTTGATCCCCTCATAAGTTAACTACTATTAATACTATAACCCGGCTATTTAGGACTGTATCCCTGCTGACTCAGACTACTTAGTCGAGGGTAACGTCACCGCCAAAAGCGGGGCCTACCACAATACTGCATTAATAACTTAATTCATTATCTTCCAATAATCCACCCCTTTAGGATTGTATCCCTGCTGACTCAAACTACTGGGGTGAGGGTAACGTCACCTTCAAAAGAGGGGCCTACTACAATAACTAAGATAATCTCTTAATTATGTGCAAAAGTGCGGAAATAATCAAAGGTTATACTAGATACGAGTCGGAACCAAGTGATTCATCTTGTCTATCTGTTTTTATTTTATTTTTATTTTCAGCATTTTAGTTAGTTTTTATTTTTCTTAGTTTAAAACATTTTTCTAAACTTTTATTTTGGTTAGACGTTGAGGATAAACCGGTATTAAAAGCTCTTGTGTCCTTGGACGACCTCGGTATCTTACCAACGCTATACTACACTCAACGATGGGTGCACTTGCCCATATGTGTGTTTAGTGTTAGTGAAATATCGTGTTTTATAAATTTAAAACTTGGCTAAAATAAGTGTTAAAAAGGGCTTAAAATATACACCTAAAATATACGACACTTCACGCACATCAAGTTTTTGGCGCCGTTGCCGGGGACACAAGGATTTTAAGAAAGTTAGGAATCAACGGCCTAATCATCTTTTATTTTTCTTTTTTATTTTTTAGGATTTTCTTAGTTTTTCAGCTTCTGCAGAGCTCAGCACGGGCCGTGCCCGCTGAACACGCCCACGTTCTCAATCATTGGAACTGGCAATCCTGTTTTACATCAGACAGTAAGCTGAACACGGGGCCGTGCTCACTCAACACGCCCCCGTGCCCAAGTTTCAGTTACTGAAAACAGAACCGTTAGATCCCGACGGTTGGTAATTTCTGACATAAACATGAGTGATAGTAATTATTTTTACTTTCGGCACTCTTATGGTACGTGGTGTCAATTATGTGGTGGCGAACATGAAGAAGTAAAATGCTACTTCCTAAATTATAGGCCCCACTACATGGACCCACGATCTTTTCACAACCTTAAGAGGGGCGAAAGTAAAAATAAGCACTATTTCTCCCTCGAATGCGCCCAGCCAGATATTCTAGGGGAAATGTTCCTTAGCGAATTATTTCAACTAGAAGAGCTAATTCTGAAATGGATAGAAGAGCTTAGGAAGGATTTTATTAATCCGCCCCAAGACGATACCCATGAAGAAATGTTGGAACCGCATTCCGACAACCTCGTTGCTCCCGAAAATACCTTCGTACCTAGCAAAGACTTGGACGATAGTCGTCCCTGTGTCGATTGTGCCGTGAAGGACTCTCCATCGACTTCGTTCGGTGCATACATAGACCTGAGCGATTCGGCATATACCTTCTTTAACAAGAGCCCGGAAAAGGGTTGGACTTGTCCACCTAGAATGAAAATAGGAATTACCCTCACCGACAACCTCTTGCGTTCTCGCCTTAGTCTAGGACAATTAAGGTATCTTAGGCACTTTGGGGTTGTTCCAACCAGTCAGGAACCACCCGATACAAACAAATTCCTTAAAAACTAGACAAACTTCATAAAACAGTCCGTAGACACGGGGCCGTGCCCAGCCAACACGCCCCCGTGTCCATCGAAAGATTCCTTTCTGATCAGTACGTCAGAATACGGACAAACTGTGTCAGAACTCCACCTACACACGGGGCCGTGTCCACTGAACACGGGGCCGTGTCCAGGTTGCTGTCATTTTCTATAAATGCAGCCAAGAATTCTGCACATTTGGACCAACTTGGGGCAGAGATTTGCAGGAATCTTCTCTCAAACTATCCTAGGTAAGTCTAAAAGAAGGTTCCAACAACCCATCTTGTCCCTTCCTCTTTTAGTAATTTCCTTCTTCTTCATCTTTCTCCAAGAACTACCATTGAAAGTTTGGAATTCCTCCAACTCTATGGTAGGGATAAATGAGTTTTGTTCAAAGAATCTTGGTAAAAACATGTTGTGAAACATGGTTTTAAGTTATAGTAGCCAAAAAGGGCCTACAACATTCAGAAAATAACTTAAAAATACAAGTTTCCTTGTTCCAAAACTCTGCAGAAAGATGGACACGGGGCCGTGCTCAGTGAGCACGGGGCCGTGTCCGGTTACTGTTTCATTAAATAAGCTATTTTTAGTTTATTTTCCGTAGGATGTCGAGTGAAAACAGCGATACATCTTCTGTGCATTCGTCAAACAACCGAAGAGGAAGAAGACCCTCCATTGAAGCTACACTTGTTCACTATGTGATAGCATTAAGGGAGGCTCTCGATGAAATGACTTCAGTAGAGGAGGTCCTTATCGACCGTATTAACGATCTTACGATGGGACTTGAAAGCAGCTTCCAAGAAATTAACCTCTTGCACCAGAGGTTAAATATTCTTGTAGCACCACCAATGGAATCAGTCCTTCCTCAGCAGGATTGGAACCTGGCTCTCGGAATCAACAACCCTACCGGGTGGGAAGACTTTCCGGCGGAACCTCCCATGGCACACCAACAAGAGATCCCGGTGGAAGTTGAAACTCCTCAAACTAATGCCAACGAGCCTTCTTTTCTCCTTCCAAGGGAGATAGAAGAATGGCTCGCCGACATTTGAGGAGAACCGCACTCGGAAGAAGGAGTTCACTAAGGCCTTGTTTAACCAAGATTTAGTATTTCTTGGAAATTTTGCTAAATTAAAATAAAGAAAAGGCTAGGACTCCGTGGTTTGTTATTTCTTTTATCTAGTTTAATTTAGGAGTATGTAAGTTCTCTCTATGATGAAATGAAATGATGGTTTTAATGTTTGGATGGTTTGTAATGAATAAAACACACTCATGGTGGTAAAGGATGAAAAGGGGAACGAGAAAAATGATCCCATGCACAAGAACGAGGCAACCCGACAATTTTCTCCCTTTCAGAAGGTTCAACACGGGCCGTGCCCAACCAACACGGCCCCGTGTCGGACCACCTGCAGAAAACGCCCAGTACAGGTAACTGGACACGGGCCGTGTTCACCCAACACGTCCCCGTGTCCAAACTTCTGTTCCTCTTATTTCAATTTTGTTACTGGCACTTGAACACGGGGCCGTGTCCGGATAACACGGGGCCGTGTTCAGTGCCCAGTAACACAAATTTTCGCTTTTTAAACACTATTTTACACATCTAATCAACCTAAAAATTTATTTTTGGGACACATTGAGGACAATGTGTAATTTAAGTGTGGGGGGATGCTAAAACCTTGAATTTTGCAAGTCCTAAATACAAGCCTTACACAAAACTCTATTGGAACCGCTAATCACCCCAAATTTTTTCAAAAAAAATTTTTGAAATTTTTTTTTTACTTGTCTAGGTTTAACTCGGGAAATTCAAGCTCTCAAAAAGGTTATATTTTTACAAATTTACAACCGATAGCGTAGTGATAAAAAGAACCAACATAAGAAAATTATGAAAAGGCATGACAAACTTATTTAAAATTTGATTATATATACTTGATCACATAAAAACCCATTCCCACAAAAGTGAGTTTTGAGCCTTTATTGAGCACACAATTTCATATCATTTGACTAAATGCTCATTTTTCGTTTCTTGTGTGAATAGCCGCTTGGTTCTTACGACTCTAGAACTTGCCATGACAATACATTCCCGGTCCTTATCAACTTAAACCCGAGTAAGTAAATGATAGAGGCATTAGGACTAACCCTTTTTCATTTCTACACCATTATTTTTCTTTTTCTTTTACCACCTACCCAAAAAATCCCCCTAGTTAGCCCCTTTGAGCCTAAACCTTTTCGTTTCATCACCCAAAACAAAAACCCTTTCACCCACCAAAACCTTTTTCATTTTTAACCCTTTATTTTAGTAACAAGTTCGGTTCTTCGAGAAAAAAAAAATGAAGCAAAAAGAAAATAAACAAACAAAGTAATCAAAAATAACTTTGTTTGAATAAAAGCTTCATCAAAAAAATAAAAAGTTGCAAAAATACGAAAACCGACACTTGTTACGCTTTTTAGCCCTTTTTCTACTAACCACTAACCCAACCACCTACCTTTAACCCTAGCCAACCCTTAACCCACAAAGTCCTCTTGATATCTACAAAGGTATAAAAGTTAAAAAGGAGGAGGATTGATTTCTTGGCAAGCCTATGGTAGGAATAAGTTCCATGCCGCTCTCGAGTGATTCACTAAAAATACACTTTCGGCCGAGTGTGAGTGATTTCCCCGTGAGGTATGTGAACTTGTATATAAATAAAATTTAAAAAAAAAGGCATGTTATGCCCAAATAAGTAATTTCTTTTATGAACAGTTCTTGATCGCCAGCCAAATCAACGGATTATACGATGCAAAGGGCGAAGTTATGGCTTTGTACTTAGATCAAGCAAAAGAGTTGCTTCAACAATTCAAGTCCTACAAGGTAGTGCATATTAATCGCTCAGAGAACAAACCAGCAGACGCCTTGAGCAAGCTCGCGTCAACTTCTTTTCAGCATCTCGCCAAAGATGTAAGAATCGAAGTACTAAAAAACCCGTCGGTTCTGCTACGACAAGTGAATGTGATAGAGATAGGGCAACCATCTTGGATGACCCCTATAATCCAATATTTGCAAGAAGGAATACTCCCTGAGAGCAAAGCAGAGGCAAGGAAAATTCAGAACAAGGCCTTGCATTATGAGATGAATGGGGGTATCTTGTACCGAAAATCCTTCTTGTGGCCACTATTGCGCTGCATGGACCCCCAAGATGCGAATTACATGATTAGGGAGATTCATGAAGGAATCTGCGGCATCCATGCAGGCCCGCGCATGGTTGTTGCGAAGATTATGAATGCTGGATACTACTGGCCAGGGATGCACGTCGACGCTCTAAAGGAGCTGCGCAAATGCGACTCCTGTCAAAGGCACTCCCCAAAAACCCTGCACCCGAAAAATGATCTTATCCCTGTATCCACTGCCTGGCCTTTTCAGCAGTGGGGGATTGATATGGTGGGACCTTTCCCCGAAGCTCCTGGTGCCGTCAAGTTCATAATCGTGGCCGTCGATTACTTTACTAAATGGGTGGAGGCCAAAGCTCTCGCCTCAACTACCGCAATGATGGTGCACAAGTTTATTTGGGAACACATCATCTGCAGATTCGGCCTCCCACTCAAGATTGTAACTGACAATGGCATAAACTTCGCGTCTGATGACCTCCAGAAGTGAATGAAAGAGATGAAAATCACACATACTTTCTCTTCCGTTGCGCACCCTCAAGGCAACGGGCAGGTTGAAAGTGTAAACAAAAGTATCGTCGACGAAATAAAAGCCCGACTGATGTGTGTAAAATGCAACATATAAATTACATCAAATGAGGCATAAAACTAACCCTTTTTTAGTACTAATATTGGAAAAAGAGTGTTTTTGTCTTCCTTTTGTATTTTCAGGATTAAATGAGCTCAAAAACGCAAAAGAAGCAAAAAGACAGCTAAATCCAACATAAATACAAGAAAAGGAACATTAGTGGATTGCCCGAACCCTCAACGGCACCTTCCAAAGCAAAATAGAGAAAACAGAAGGCTGAACACGCCCCGTGCTCAGCCAGCACGGGGCCGTGCCCAAGAAGCAGCAGAAAAGACAAACCTATAGAAGCTTCTATTGCCCACCACGGGCCGTGCTCAGCGGACACGGGGGCGTGCCGAAAGTACTGCAGGCGCATTAATTGTAATTGCGAATTACAATTAATGAAGAGAGAGAGTGTCAGACGGGCAGGGGGCCGTGCCCAGCGAACACGGGGCCGTGCCCAGGCTTCTGTTCAGCCTATAAATAGGAGTGCTTGGTTTCATTGCAACTCATCCCTTGGCACACCACCTCTCTCACACTTCATCCACCACCCACCACCATCACAACACCATCATCCACCACCATCATCCATTGTCCATCATAGAGTGTGTGAGTCGTCTCGGGATCCAAGATTGATCGTAAGAGTTCTTGACAATCAAGGCCATGTTTGCCTAAGTCTCTTACATCACTTGGTGAAGACAAAGTGTCTAGTATAATACTTTTTATTTCTAATCTTTTGCACTTTTTATTTGGTTTTGCATTAATGACTTTAATAACTAGTTACTTATGTTGAAGGTGATCTTTCCTTATCGTTTGTCCGTGGTGTCTTGGCATTATTTTACTGTCTATATAAAATAAAGGATTTTCACCATTCATATCTCCACGGTCTATATGGAGGTATGTTGGCTACCTGGTAGGGGGTTAAGGGAACGGTTTGGTAAAGGTCTTGCCATTGTTCAGCGTTTAGAGGTCCTGCAATGGACCTGGGTCAAATTTAGTAGGACCTCCTTCAATACTTCACGGTATTGGATGGCGGGGGTCCAAACTCTTTGATCCCCTCATAAGTTAACTACTATTAATACTATAACCCGGCTATTTAGGACTGTATCCCTGCTGACTCAGACTACTTAGTCGAGGGTAACGTCACCGCCAAAAGCGGGGCCTACCACAATACTGCATTAATAACTTAATTCATTATCTTCCAATAATCCACCCCTTTAGGATTGTATCCCTGCTGACTCAAACTACTGGGGTGAGGGTAACGTCACCTTCAAAAGAGGGGCCTACTACAATAACTAAGATAATCTCTTAATTATGTGCAAAAGTGCGGAAATAATCAAAGGTTATACTAGATACGAGTCGGAACCAAGTGATTCATCTTGTCTATCTGTTTTTATTTTATTTTTATTTTCAGCATTTTAGTTAGTTTTTATTTTTCTTAGTTTAAAACATTTTTCTAAACTTTTATTTTGGTTAGACGTTGAGGATAAACCGGTATTAAAAGCTCTTGTGTCCTTGGACGACCTCGGTATCTTACCAACGCTATACTACACTCAACGATGGGTGCACTTGCCCATATGTGTGTTTAGTGTTAGTGAAATATCGTGTTTTATAAATTTAAAACTTGGCTAAAATAAGTGTTAAAAAGGGCTTAAAATATACACCTAAAATATACGACACTTCACGCACATCAAGTTTTTGGCGCCGTTGCCGGGGACACAAGGATTTTAAGAAAGTTAGGAATCAACGGCCTAATCATCTTTTATTTTTCTTTTTTATTTTTTAGGATTTTCTTAGTTTTTCAGCTTCTGCAGAGCTCAGCACGGGCCGTGCCCGCTGAACACGCCCACGTTCTCAATCATTGGAACTGGCAATCCTGTTTTACATCAGACAGTAAGCTGAACACGGGGCCGTGCTCACTCAACACGCCCCCGTGCCCAAGTTTCAGTTACTGAAAACAGAACCGTTAGATCCCGACGGTTGGTAATTTCTGACATAAACATGAGTGATAGTAATTATTTTTACTTTCGGCACTCTTATGGTACGTGGTGTCAATTATGTGGTGGCGAACATGAAGAAGTAAAATGCTACTTCCTAAATTATAGGCCCCACTACATGGACCCACGATCTTTTCACAACCTTAAGAGGGGCGAAAGTAAAAATAAGCACTATTTCTCCCTCGAATGCGCCCAGCCAGATATTCTAGGGGAAATGTTCCTTAGCGAATTATTTCAACTAGAAGAGCTAATTCTGAAATGGATAGAAGAGCTTAGGAAGGATTTTATTAATCCGCCCCAAGACGATACCCATGAAGAAATGTTGGAACCGCATTCCGACAACCTCGTTGCTCCCGAAAATACCTTCGTACCTAGCAAAGACTTGGACGATAGTCGTCCCTGTGTCGATTGTGCCGTGAAGGACTCTCCATCGACTTCGTTCGGTGCATACATAGACCTGAGCGATTCGGCATATACCTTCTTTAACAAGAGCCCGGAAAAGGGTTGGACTTGTCCACCTAGAATGAAAATAGGAATTACCCTCACCGACAACCTCTTGCGTTCTCGCCTTAGTCTAGGACAATTAAGGTATCTTAGGCACTTTGGGGTTGTTCCAACCAGTCAGGAACCACCCGATACAAACAAATTCCTTAAAAACTAGACAAACTTCATAAAACAGTCCGTAGACACGGGGCCGTGCCCAACCAACACGCCCCCGTGTCCATCGAAAGATTCCTTTCTGATCAGTACGTCAGAATACGGACAAACTGTGTCAGAACTCCACCTACACACGGGGCCGTGTCCACTGAACACGGGGCCGTGTCCAGGTTGCTGTCATTTTCTATAAATGCAGCCAAGAATTCTGCACATTTGGACCAACTTGGGGCAGAGATTTGCAGGAATCTTCTCTCAAACTATCCTAGGTAAGTCTAAAAGAAGGTTCCAACAACCCATCTTGTCCCTTCCTCTTTTAGTAATTTCCTTCTTCTTCATCTTTCTCCAAGAACTACCATTGAAAGTTTGGAATTCCTCCAACTCTATGGTAGGGATAAATGAGTTTTGTTCAAAGAATCTTGGTAAAAACATGTTGTGAAACATGGTTTTAAGTTATAGTAGCCAAAAAGGGCCTACAACATTCAGAAAATAACTTAAAAATACAAGTTTCCTTGTTCCAAAACTCTGCAGAAAGATGGACACGGGGCCGTGCTCAGTGAGCACGGGGCCGTGTCCGGTTACTGTTTCATTAAATAAGCTATTTTTAGTTTATTTTCCGTAGGATGTCGAGTGAAAACAGCGATACATCTTCTGTGCATTCGTCAAACAACCGAAGAGGAAGAAGACCCTCCATTGAAGCTACACTTGTTCACTATGTGATAGCATTAAGGGAGGCTCTCGATGAAATGACTTCAGTAGAGGAGGTCCTTATCGACCGTATTAACGATCTTACGATGGGACTTGAAAGCAGCTTCCAAGAAATTAACCTCTTGCACCAGAGGTTAAATATTCTTGTAGCACCACCAATGGAACCAGTCCTTCCTCAGCAGGATTGGAACCTGGCTCTCGGAATCAACAACCCTACCGGGTGGGAAGACTTTCCGGCGGAACCTCCCATGGCACACCAACAAGAGATCCCGGTGGAAGTTGAAACTCCTCAAACTAATGCCAACGAGCCTTCTTTTCTCCTTCCAAGGGAGATAGAAGAATGGCTCGCCGACATTTGAGGAGAACCGCACTCGGAAGAAGGAGTTCACTAAGGCCTTGTTTAACCAAGATTTAGTATTTCTTGGAAATTTTGCTAAATTAAAATAAAGAAAAGGCTAGGACTCCGTGGTTTGTTATTTCTTTTATCTAGTTTAATTTAGGAGTATGTAAGTTCTCTCTATGATGAAATGAAATGATGGTTTTAATGTTTGGATGGTTTGTAATGAATAAAACACACTCATGGTGGTAAAGGATGAAAAGGGGAACGAGAAAAATGATCCCATGCACAAGAACGAGGCAACCCGACAATTTTCTCCCTTTCAGAAGGTTCAACACGGGCCGTGCCCAACCAACACGGCCCCGTGTCGGACCACCTGCAGAAAACGCCCAGTACAGGTAACTGGACACGGGCCGTGTTCACCCAACACGTCCCCGTGTCCAGACTTCTGTTCCTCTTATTTCAATTTTGTTACTGGCACTTGAACACGGGGCCGTGTCCGGATAACACGGGGCCGTGTTCAGTGCCCAGTAACACAAATTTTCGCTTTTTAAACACTATTTTACACATCTAATCAACCTAAAAATTTATTTTTGGGACACATTGAGGACAATGTGTAATTTAAGTGTGGGGGGATGCTAAAACCTTGAATTTTGCAAGTCCTAAATACAAGCCTTACACAAAACTCTATTGGAACCGCTAATCACCCCAAATTTTTTCAAAAAAAATTTTTGAAATTTTTTTTTACTTGTCTAGGTTTAACTCGGGAAATTCAAGCTCTCAAAAAGGTTATATTTTTACAAATTTACAACCGATAGCGTAGTGATAAAAAGAACCAACATAAGAAAATTATGAAAAGGCATGACAAACTTATTTAAAATTTGATTATATATACTTGATCACATAAAAACCCATTCCCACAAAAGTGAGTTTTGAGCCTTTATTGAGCACACAATTTCATATCATTTGACTAAATGCTCATTTTTCGTTTCTTGTGTGAATAGCCGCTTGGTTCTTACGACTCTAGAACTTGCCATGACAATACATTCCCGGTCCTTATCAACTTAAACCCGAGTAAGTAAATGATAGAGGCATTAGGACTAACCCTTTTTCATTTCTACACCATTATTTTTCTTTTTCTTTTACCACCTACCCAAAAAATCCCCCTAGTTAGCCCCTTTGAGCCTAAACCTTTTCGTTTCATCACCCAAAACAAAAACCCTTTCACCCACCAAAACCTTTTTCATTTTTAACCCTTTATTTTAGTAACAAGTTCGGTTCTTCGAGAAAAAAAAAATGAAGCAAAAAGAAAATAAACAAACAAAGTAATCAAAAATAACTTTGTTTGAATAAAAGCTTCATCAAAAAAATAAAAAGTTGCAAAAATACGAAAACCGACACTTGTTACGCTTTTTAGCCCTTTTTCTACTAACCACTAACCCAACCACCTACCTTTAACCCTAGCCAACCCTTAACCCACAAAGTCCTCTTGATATCTACAAAGGTATAAAAGTTAAAAAGGAGGAGGATTGATTTCTTGGCAAGCCTATGGTAGGAATAAGTTCCATGCCGCTCTCGAGTGATTCACTAAAAATACACTTTCGGCCGAGTGTGAGTGATTTCCCCGTGAGGTATGTGAACTTGTATATAAATAAAATTTTAAAAAAAAGGCATGTTATGCCCAAATAAGTAATTTCTTTTATGAACAGTTCTTGATCGCCAGCCAAATCAACGGATTATACGATGCAAAGGGCGAAGTTATGGCTTTGTACTTAGATCAAGCAAAAGAGTTGCTTCAACAATTCAAGTCCTACAAGGTAGTGCATATTAATCGCTCAGAGAACAAACCAGCAGACGCCTTGAGCAAGCTCGCGTCAACTTCTTTTCAGCATCTCGCCAAAGATGTAAGAATCGAAGTACTAAAAAACCCGTCGGTTCTGCTACGACAAGTGAATGTGATAGAGATAGGGCAACCATCTTGGATGACCCCTATAATCCAATATTTGCAAGAAGGAATACTCCCTGAGAGCAAAGCAGAGGCAAGGAAAATTCAGAACAAGGCCTTGCATTATGAGATGAATGGGGGTATCTTGTACCGAAAATCCTTCTTGTGGCCACTATTGCGCTGCATGGACCCCCAAGATGCGAATTACATGATTAGGGAGATTCATGAAGGAATCTGCGGCATCCATGCAGGCCCGCGCATGGTTGTTGCGAAGATTATGAATGCTGGATACTACTGGCCAGGGATGCACGTCGACGCTCTAAAGGAGCTGCGCAAATGCGACTCCTGTCAAAGGCACTCCCCAAAAACCCTGCGCCCGAAAAATGATCTTATCCCTGTATCCACTGCCTGGCCTTTTCAGCAGTGGGGGATTGATATGGTGGGACCTTTCCCCGAAGCTCCTGGTGCCGTCAAGTTCATAATCGTGGCCGTCGATTACTTTACTAAATGGGTGGAGGCCAAAGCTCTCGCCTCAACTACCGCAATGATGGTGCACAAGTTTATTTGGGAACACATCATCTGCAGATTCGGCCTCCCACTCAAGATTGTAACTGACAATGGCATAAACTTCGCGTCTGATGACCTCCAGAAGTGAATGAAAGAGATGAAAATCACACATACTTTCTCTTCCGTTGCGCACCCTCAAGGCAACGGGCAGGTTGAAAGTGTAAACAAAAGTATCGTCGACGAAATAAAAGCCCGACTGATGTGTGTAAAATGCAACATATAAATTACATCAAATGAGGCATAAAACTAACCCTTTTTTAGTACTAATATTGGAAAAAGAGTGTTTTTGTCTTCCTTTTGTATTTTCAGGATTAAATGAGCTCAAAAACGCAAAAGAAGCAAAAAGACAGCTAAATCCAACATAAAGACAAGAAAAGGAACATTAGTGGATTGCCCGAACCCTCAACGGCACCTTCCAAAGCAAAATAGAGAAAACAGAAGGCTGAAGACGCCCCGTGCTCAGCCAGCACGGGGCCGTGCCCAAGAAGCAGCAGAAAAGACAAACCTATAGAAGCTTCTATTGCCCACCACGGGCCGTGCTCAGCGGACACGGGGGCGTGCCGAAAGTACTGCAGGCGCATTAATTGTAATTGCGAATTACAATTAATGAAGAGAGAGAGTGTCAGACGGGCACGGGGCCGTGCCCAGCGAACACGGGGCCGTGCCCAGGCTTCTGTTCAGCCTATAAATAGGAGTGCTTGGTTTCATTGCAACTCATCCCTTGGCACACCACCTCTCTCACACTTCATCCACCACCCACCACCATCACAACACCATCATCCACCACCATCATCCATTGTCCATCATAGAGTGTGTGAGTCGTCTCGGGATCCAAGATTGATCGTAAGAGTTCTTGACAATCAAGGCCATGTTTGCCTAAGTCTCTTACATCACTTGGTGAAGACAAAGTGTCTAGTATAATACTTTTTATTTCTAATCTTTTGCACTTTTTATTTGGTTTTGTATTAATGACTTTAATAACTAGTTACTTATGTTGAAGGTGATCTTTCCTTATCGTTTGTCCGTGGTGTCTTGGCATTATTTTACTGTCTATATAAAATAAAGGATTTTCACCATTCATATCTCCACGGTCTATATGGAGGTATGTTGGCTACCTGGTAGGGGGTTAAGGGAACGGTTTGGTAAAGGTCTTGCCATTGTTCAGCGTTTAGAGGTCCTGCAATGGACCTGGGTCAAATTTAGTAGGACCTCCTTCAATACTTCACGGTATTGGATGGCGGGGGTCCAAACTCTTTGATCCCCTCATAAGTTAACTACTATTAATACTATAACCCGGCTATTTAGGACTGTATCCCTGCTGACTCAGACTACTTAGTCGAGGGTAACGTCACCGCCAAAAGCGGGGCCTACCACAATACTGCATTAATAACTTAATTCATTATCTTCCAATAATCCACCCCTTTAGGATTGTATCCCTGCTGACTCAAACTACTGGGGTGAGGGTAACGTCACCTTCAAAAGAGGGGCCTACTACAATAACTAAGATAATCTCTTAATTATGTGCAAAAGTGCGGAAATAATCAAAGGTTATACTAGATACGAGTCGGAACCAAGTGATTCATCTTGTCTATCTGTTTTTATTTTATTTTTATTTTCAGCATTTTAGTTAGTTTTTATTTTTCTTAGTTTAAAACATTTTTCTAAACTTTTATTTTGGTTAGACGTTGAGGATAAACCGGTATTAAAAGCTCTTGTGTCCTTGGACGACCTCGGTATCTTACCAACGCTATACTACACTCAACGATGGGTGCACTTGCCCATATGTGTGTTTAGTGTTAGTGAAATATCGTGTTTTATAAATTTAAAACTTGGCTAAAATAAGTGTTAAAAAGGGCTTAAAATATACACCTAAAATATACGACACTTCACGCACATCACCGACTGGGCACAAAGAGAAGAGGTTGGGTGGATGAGCTCCCAAGCATCCTATGGGCTCATCGAACCATGCCGAAAACAAGTACTGGCGAAACTCCTTTTAGCCTAGTCTATGGCTCGGAGGCAGTTATCCCAGCTGAAGTTGGACTCCCCTCGCCGCGCTTGATAGCAGTCAACACGGTTGATAACGAAGCAGAGCGCCGTCTCGACTTGGACTTACTGGAAGAAAGACGCGAAATTGCGCGAATTAAAGAAGCCAAGTACAAGACACAGCTGGAAAGGTATTACAATGCAAGAGTGCGCATTTGTACCTTCACTCCAGGGGAGTATGTCTTCAGAGACAATGAAGCTTCAAACGCTGAACGCCCAGGAAAGCTAGCACCTAAATGGGAAGGCCCATACTTAATACATGAGGTGCTAGGGAGGGGGGCATACAAGTTACGCACTCTGGATGGATACATCATCCCGCGCACGTGGAACGCGCAACAACTGCGCAAGTGCCATATGTAACCACTATCGGCCTTGCGCCTCTACCCATTCATGTTGGCCACGCGCCTTTTTCAATTTCCTATGTTGGCTAAACGCCCCTTATGTTGCTTACATGCAATATATGTTGGCCTAAGCGCCTGTTTCTTAATCAATTAAAGCATACGACTTATGTTTTCTGTTATCATGATGACTTCTACGTTACAAATGCATGTTAAACTTTTGATTAGCACGAAAACACTTCAGTAAATTACGAGCTCTTGAGTTATGCCTCCAAGGTCCTCCGCGAACATAGCGCGAGACCGGGCAGTTACACTCGCACAAGAGCCACACTTACATTTATTCGCGCTAACTTAACCAAAGTTTCTAACAACAGTGCAATAATTGTAACTAGACAAAAAATAAAACAAACTTAAAATATCGCATTCAACAAGCGCAACCGCGCAATAGTTACATAGAAGCAAACCATCATTGATTGAATCCAAAATAAGTGCGACCGCGCAACGGGTTACATCTAACATCTAAAAACAAACTACAAGGCACAAAAGCCTGTCAATACTACCTACTCATAACTGTCACCACCATCATCATCATCGTCATGCTTATCACCATCACCATCGTCTCCACCATCGTCATCACCAGCTGGCTCTTCTTCATCAGATAGCTCGACAGACTCTGGTGGATCAAGGATGGTCTTTAGCCGTTGACACCAATCATCGTGCTTCAGCGCATCTGCGACCAAATCCATTACAGGTAGTGATAGATGATCATAAGCCTTTTCAGCGCGGGCTAACTCAGCGTCAGCCTGATCGGTCACTGAGCAATGACTAGTATCAAACGTTTGTCCAAACACCTCCTCTGCATGCTCCGCACACTCTAGATAACCTCCACGGTGACCAACCGCACGTGAGGCATCTATGAGGGCAGCAACAGCTCCATCCAGCTCTCCAGCATTCAGGATGGAATTGGCCACCTACAGCAAAGGCAATAAATAAGACATTAGGTTTTGATAAATAAAGCACAAGTTTAAGAAGAAAATCATACCAGAACTAATCCTTTGCCACGCATCCATTCAGCTTCAGAGACCAGCGTGTCAACAATGCCCTGGACCTCAGCATAGTTATTTTACGCCACATTGAGGGCAGATGAACTTATGGCGCGCGCCTCCTCAGCCTTTTGCCTGGCCTCCTCAGCAGAAGCAACTTTTCCCTTCTCAGCTTCAAGGTCGATCTCCAAGGACTCACTATTGTCAACCTGCTCTTGCAGGCGACGTTTTAACTCCGCAATCTCGACGTCCTTGGCTGCCAAGTCCTTATCCTTACCAGATGACTGCGTTTTCAGCTCAGCCAGTTCAACCTACAAAGGATAAAGGACTTAGATAATTCTGCAAACAAAAAGCATTAGGAGAGAAAAGGTAAAGGTTTTTCGAACCTCAGCATGCTCCTTAACAGCTTGCGCATCTTTGACCTTCCCGGTCAGCTCGGCAACCTTACCCTCAAGCTCAGTGATCTTCGCGCGAGCCGCATACATGCACTGATTATCTTTCTCACATATCTTCTTCCATTCAGCCTTCTCTTTCGCCAGCAGATCCTCAGCAGCACGAAGCTTACCCCTAAGGCCTTCACGACCCCACTCTTCTGATTTCCTATCAGATTCAAACTTGGCCTTCTCTTCAACAAAGGCAGCCTTAGCCTTCTCATAATCTTTAACCTGCTTCAACAGGCGATCACGATACTTTTCCCAGTCTGCCCGCTCCTTGATCATTATGCGCCATTCTCGCACGATCTGGTGATTGGCGGCGCGAGTATTGGCCTCCCCAACAACATATGCCTGGTACAACCCATCATGGGTTCGCGCCCTTTAGCGGTTAACTTCACTAGGAGGGAAGAAATTTAAGAACCAATCACGACATGCCGCAAACTCCATAAACGTATCCTTCTGCTTTAGACCCCAGGGAGCTTGATGTGGAGCGTTACCACGCGCCTCTTCAGTATAAGTCTTGTAATAAAGATCTCCCACAGTATCCTTAGGACCGATGGGAGATTGAGACACAAACCCTCCAGCACCACTAGAACTCGCGCCACCCGCAGCATGTGGACCTGATCCCCCAGTAGTAGAAGTTACCTTAGTAAAATGAAGGGGGGCATCGGGTTGCGCAGTCTGGGTAGGTTTCTCAACCTCAGGTTCCTTCCTTTTCTCATGATGAGGCTGGTCAAGCCTCGTAATTCGAACAACCTCTGGACCCTGCGCCTTATCGCGAGCAGTTGTAGCAGCGGTCCCGGTATCCTTCGGATCACCTCCGACAGGCTTTTCAGCAGCTGTCTTCTCCTTCTCCTTCTCCTTATCTTTCTCCCTCTCCTTCTCCTTTTCAGCAACCTTGTGAACAGGCTTCTCAACAGCCTTCTCCTTCTCGGCCTTTACCCCAGCAGCCTTGAAGGGTTTGATGGTAACCTTGGGCCTCTTCTGCGCCGGCTCTGGGGGATCTTGGATGACAACACCCTTCTTTTCAGGGGTCTTCTTTTTGGCCTCTGCAAAAACGGAGTGTTAAATAGAAATAAAACAACAAGGGAAGCAGGATAATCAAGAAACTAACCAGGAGAAAATTTATATAGATAGCGCAAGTTGCTCTGCTTCCCGATCAACGGAACTCCTCCAGCCTTCGGCGCAGTAGACACACCAGCTGTGGTCTCAATTCTACTTCTTTTCCTGCTTACCAACTTGGCAGCAGGCTCCTCTTCTTCCTCCTCTTCATCATGCGCGATAGAAGACGGAGTAGCTCCAGCATCTGGGTTGCGAGAACCCGCGCTCCCTGAGCTCCTTGAGCCAACAGCTCTGGTCTTCTTCTCGCCTATACGAGATAAACCTTCAAATGAGTCACTGATAATAACGTAATCTTCCAAGTTACTTTAACGAAGGCGGAGAGTACCTTTGTCAGCAACACCAGTGGTTGCGCGGCTACTTCCGCCCTTCTTGCTGGTCACCTCAGCATCTAAGTTGATAACTTTCTTCCGCTTGGTGGGTTTTTTCTTCTTTTCTTCTGGGTCAATCCCCAAGTCGCGCAACACACCTGCAAAGATGTTAGACCATGAACTTAGCTCCCCATTCGAAGACCCTACAGACTCCTCGCTGGAAAGATAAAGAATCTATTTCCCAGCGAAGGTTACAGCTCGCAAGGGTCGGGGATTGGGAATATGCGCACCTTCAGTTGCGGTAGGAGGATTGGTGAAGGCCCCAGCAGCAGGGTACAGGAAGCGCGGCTTGATTCTATCATACCAATACTGTTCCCCTGAATCCAGTGGGCGCACCCCTATGGATCCACCAAAAGTGGGGAAAGCAGCTTGGTAAAGGTGTGCTTCTACATTCAAAATTCAAACAGTTAAATAAAGCGAAAATAAACAGAAAACTAAGGAAGCAACTAACCTCTATCCTCAAACTTCAATACCGGCACTTCTTCGCTATCATGCGGCCACTGGTCACTCATCTGCGCCGCAACCAGAACATTTTCACCAAACACTCGGTTTGGAGTGGCTGCAAGCTTCAGATACCAATCTTCCTTCTTGGGAATCGCCAATTCCTCCTTCTCGATCGGTTCGGACCATGGGCGGAAGATCATGGCAATCGGTATCACCTCCTCGCGAATGAAAAAGAACTTCTGTTTCCAGTCATGGAAAATCTTAGGAGGGTTCAAGAGTATCTTCTTCGCAGCCCCTCGACTGGAAAATGAGTAGAAGCCCATGTCTCTGATCAGTTGATAGAAGGCTCTAAACCTTTCCACAGTCGGCTCAACATCATGGGATCGACAGAGAAATTCAAAGTGTCGAACTCTAACCATTCCAGGTGGACTCATTTGCGAAATATGGAACCCATAGAACTGAAGAATGTGGGACAAGAATTCCGTCGATGCAAACCGGACGTTGCCCTGAAGAAAGAAATCTTCAAACAAGGTGATGTACCCCGGCGGTGCATCGGCGGCCGTCTAATTCTGACCGGGGTATCGTGCATCCCATTCCGGTGGAAACCGGAAACTCCTTGTAATCTGCTCGAATAACCCTAAGTCCCACTTAAGGATGGGAACGGGGCCTTCTTCACCGGGATTCTCTTCCTGATGTTCTTCAGCCATGAATACCGAGTATAAACTTCGAATATTCTGGAAAAAGCTTGAAGATGTGATGAAGAATCTTGAAGATCTGTTGCAGATCACTTAAAGATTTGAAGGTATGAAGAAGAGATAAGAGAGAAAATAACGACAGTGGAAGAGAAAGTGATCTCTTCTCTCATCTTCACGGATATATATACTCATCGCATTTAATGCGATGAGTAAACGTGCCAGGTTCACCGCGCGCGTACCCAATCAGCGACTGCCACGTCAATCGCAAATCCCGGAGCGACGGTTACCATGCGCGCGTGGACCTCACTCTCCTGACGGAAAACCAAACCGTCAGAGACAACTTGATGACGGCAGTGTCAGCGGTCAACTCAAACGTCGCCATCGATGACGTTTCTTACCAACTTGTCAGATTTCAAAATTCGAGGATTTTGCCGCCCAAAATTTCCAAAAGCTTCAGGCAGAAGTCACTCAGGCCGCGCAATATTCATGGTTACCCAACGAACCTGCGCGCTTACAATGAGAAGCAAAGAATCACTAACAGCCAGGCATAGTAGTCGCGCCGTAGAAACTGTCAAACATTTACACGCGCGCGCCTACCCAACACAAAGCAAGCATTTTTAGCACTTTTCTTTTTCTAAGTCCAGAGCTCCAACCACTTGCCTCGCGCATGGTGCAGCACTGGACTGGGGGGACTTGAAGGGGTATGGTCCCAAAAAGGCCGCGCAGACCTCATCCAGGTCGCGCGCAGGACCATACTTCTTATTCATCAACTTGTTTACTGCCAACCTCGCGCGCGTTACATCCTCATGTATTGATCTAGCGCGACGTCTCAACAAGAGGAAACACCACACCCAACACTTAACATTCTGAATAGGAGCCTCCAACCAGCCGTACCCTGCGCGGGCTGATTACATGCTCAGCAAGAGTCGCGCAGGACTATGGCGCAGGGTTACCTCAGAAGGCACATAAAGTACAGCTGGCAGAAGAAAAGGGCCAATCCGCGTCCTCCAGGTTCTGCTCAATCGTGCTCCACGATCGTCTGACGTGCAGGAGACAGAAAGTACTTAAGGACGCCTACGTGGCACCAATCACAGGGCAGAGACACCTGCCCCACGATCTCCACTTACCTGCTGATGGCAGAAGGACGGCCAGGCCGACAACTGTGACACGTGGCTCCAATCACGGTACGCCAGCACCGGAGGACTTCCAGAAGCCACTAACGGTCGACACCGGTGAGACAAGGAGCATATCCTCTATGTTGTCGCCTTCCGGCCCAAGGCCCATCAGCCCACATCCCCTCACACCTCTCCGGCTATAAATAGAGACCTCAGTTCACAGGTTAAACATTCTACTCTCACTCTTAATACGCAATTATCTCCTCAAAGCAGTCGCTTATTCTCACGCCGGAGCCCGGTTAAGAGGGAAACCCCCATATTCCCCTCTTAACGAGTAACGGTGTTCTGTTTTGCAGGATTAAAGGATCATTATGAAGCTCAGAAAGCCAAAAGAAGATTAACCTCTATGATAGAGACATAAACCAAACTAATTAAACCTAGGATTAGTTCCGTGTTTCTTCAAGTTTCTATAATCTACGTTTTGAAGCTTTAACTTTGTGGTTGTGTCTACGACTACTTTATGGATGTGTTTGTTTTATTTCGCAATGAAACTTTCTTGTATTCATATATTGTTAGGTGTAAATTAGTTGTGATGTTCGGAAGTTGGAACACGAACATAAATATAAATTAGGAAAAAAAGTACTTGGGTACAATTTGGTTAGATTTGGTTTATTTGGTTTCTAACCGAAACCAAACCGAATTGAATTTGGTTTGGTTTGGATCGGTTTGCATATTCCTTATTTGCTTTGGTTTGGGGTACAAAATTTTGAAAACCAAATAAACCATAAACCTAACCGATGAACACCCTACTCTTAACATAACACATATTGGTTGATCCAAGAATGTACGATAGATTTACAGTGCCATATACACAAGCTTTGAAAATGCCAACATTATAGACTGCTAGTATAAACTGAAGGGAATATTTTTTAGCACTTGGTAACATGATATCGAAGAGAAAAAATAAAGTTCAAAACATGGGCACTTGTGAGATCTAATTACAAGCAAATAGGAAACTTAATACATTGTGATTAAATTACAACTCAACACGTCAGCAGCTCTTAACTAATTACAAAATAAGAAGATTACCTGAGGACTCCGTCCGGACACATCTCTTTGTGTATCCTAAATCGTTAATTAATGGCAGTTGAAGGCCGGCTATGATGGTGTGCGGAGAGAACTTCCGCACAAGGCCCGTGATTTTGAGGGGCACAGGATTTAAAAAAAAATCGATATATATATGTTATTTAAAAAAAATGTAAACACGTAGCAATTCCAATATAGGCCCATTATCTAATACTTTTTAATTATTTATAATTTAGCCCACTACACTTTAGGTTTATTGGCCCGATACTAATATGATTTTAATAAAAATTATAACACACGACGACAATTTCATGGACTCATGGAATCTGAAAGGACGAGACAAACAAACTCATCAGAGTAACGAACAGTCGAACATCATCGCTTCATCAGAACTTCAAGGAGGGGTGCACGAATCATTGGTTAGCTATTAACTTATTAGTTATTACGGTATGTAACTCATTAGAATGCTATGATTTTGTCATTATCATAATTGCATTGTTTATCAAATACTACAATTTTTGTCATTTTCATAATTATATTGTATATCGTTGAAGCATATGGGCACATTTTTCGAGCTCGAACAGGGTACGTGAATTCTCAGAGACGCCAAACACAGGGTATCCCTCTAGTTATTTTTAATAAGTTTTGTATTTCCTATAAAAAGTAAGAAAAATATAATGGTAAAAGAGAAGAAAAAAAAAAGTTGGATTCTTGTGTCGTGAAGTACGTTTCTCCAAAGTTAATTAACCAAGAAAAAAACCTATACTGTAGCTAAAATTGTTCTGTGATAAAAGTTGTTCTTTAATATTAAAATAATAATAATAATAATAATAATAATAATAATAATAATAATAATATTTCAATAACTTGTTATGTCGAGGTGTTACCACGTAAAATCTAAAATGTAATATTTTATATTATAAAGCAGTGATCAAGATGCTAAGTGCCAACTTGTATACATTCTAAAAGGTAAATATAGTGTAAAGATATAAAATCTATATAATAAAGTGTGTCTTTTGATGGCACAATCCAAGAAGAGGCTAGAGAACCTTTGGTGGATTCAAGCAAGAAGGAAGAATGTTCCAAAAAATGATTTAGAGATGTTCAAAGGGTATAGGAAGCATCAATTGTGCACTTTAAAATGTCTTGCACTAAGGGGTTGACTCTTAAGACATGGTGTTCTTTACTAGACTAAAATTAACACTTTTCATAACTTTTATACAATATCTAGAAGATTCAATACTCGCTAGACTTGTTTAGTTTCATTTTCTTTAGAACGTCGATAAACACACTCTCTAACTCTACACCATCTATTCATCTAAGGCTATGAAGTGGTTCCCCCTCCCTCCTTCCCCCTTCTTCCCCATCGTCCACCTCAGCACCACATCACCATCCAATTCCACCTCAGAATCCTTCTACCTAGCGTATGCTTTTAAATGAAATATATTGTCTAAAATTAACTACGATCACCACTAAAAGTGCTTTTGATGCTAACCAACATATGAAATCTGTTAATTATGATTTTTAAAGATAATGACGAATTGACCCAAATTGTGAACTTTGTGAATTGGTTGTGACCAAATTGGTCTATAAAAAATCGTACCTGAGGTTTGAGCAGATTTGCCATATCCATTCAAAAAAACGTTCGCCGTAAAAAAAATTAGAGTAAAATGCACGGATGCTCCCTGTGGTTTTGTAAAATAACACATATAGTTCCCAACTTTTAGAAATTACATTCGTGCTCCCTGTGGTTTAAAAAGTTGTTACTCGGATAGTCCCTTGAATGGATGACAGTTAGTTTTCTCAGTTAAGTGAGTGTGAAATGACATAATTACTCCTTACCCTTGCTAAAAGACAAAAAAAAAACATCACGTTAAATTAACTTATTATTATTATACAATAGCAGGGCCCACCCTCCCCACCCCTTTTCCTCACCTCTGGCCACCATCTGCCGTCAATCACCACCGGACCACCACCATCACAACATGAACACCACATATCCACCAACATCAAACCATGAACCCCAGCCGGACCACCACCATCACAACATGAACCACCACCTATCCACCAACATCACACCGTGAACCACCACCTATCCACCAACATCACACCGTGAACCACCACCACCACCATCGCAACCAAAAACCCCCATAAAATTCGACATATCAATCGCAATAATCAACACAACAAACCAAGAACACCCCCCAATTCATAATCACCAGCAGCACGCTCTGAACCAGAAAAAAAAACAACCAAATTCACAATCCTCGAAAACACCCCATAACAAACACCCCACCGTGCATCAGAATCGCCCCAAACAACACTAGATTCCACGTATCAGTCATAATAATGAACAACACAACAAACCCTAGAAACACAATATTGTACACCACCATAACCAAACACACCTTCTGATTTGCGAGATCCTCAATCACAATTGCACTTCTCGATCAATTGTTGTACGTTTGTCAAGCAGGTGGTGGTGAAGGTAGAGGTGGGCGATGGTCTGCATATAAGAAGATGAAACGGGTAGGAGTGATCTGCGAATTGATCTGGTGAGGCGGCAATGGGTGAAGTCACGACCTTGTAATGGTGGTGGTCCGGCGGTGGTTCATGGTATCAAAATAATAGCGGAAGCGGTTTATATATTTACCAAAAGCCCATTATATAAATTTGATTTATTAATCCGATTAATAAATATTCCCAACCAGGATCAAGGTTATACGCGTATAAACAAATAAAAGGAATAAACAACCATAGAGGGTTTTAGTAATCAACCTTTGACGACTACACCGGAATTGTAACACGCGGGTTACAACGAATCCTCGCTAGTAGTGTAACAACCCTCATTAAAAAGTCCTATTTATATTATTATTTTATTCAATAGGAAACCCTAATTGAGAGACCCAAGTGATTCTGTGCAAAACCTACAAATTTCAGAACAATCAGAATCAGGATCAGGGCCCCTAAAACTCAGGGGGGGTGGGGGCATTCCCTACTTGATGATTATCTTTATAACTTATTATAAAATTCGAATTTAATCGAAACGTCGACTCACCTGCACTTCAAACACACGTGGCAACAATATGGAGAAAAAGTATTCCTTACGGACCGTAAGGAATATTTGTTACGGTCCGTAACAAATGGCAAATTGGTGTATAAATAGCAGGCTTTGGGACTTGCTTCTGTGCGTTCGTTCGACGATAAAATTCAACTCAGGCGCGGAGATATCGTCCAATTACTTCAATTAACACACACTAAATCACTAATTAGTATAGCGGGGTGCTGCTGCACAGGGTATTAACTCGATCGCTATTACGATTCATTGTCCGATCGATCAATATATCCAATGGATGTTTAAGTGCTGCCCACATTAGGGTTATACTTTGTCATTCGTCGTGATTTCGACGGGATGTTGAGTGCTGTCCGAAATCGGACTATACTCTGTCCTTAGTTGTGAATCCGCTGGATGTTTAAGTATCGTACTTTGTCGTTCGTCGTTAATTCGATGGATGTTTAAGTATCGCACTTTGTCGTTCGTTGTGAGAATTTGATCTCGTGAGTTATCGTAAATGCTGTATTGGTTAATTACCTAGTTTGTATGCACTAGGTTACAAGGCTAAAGAAATAGGCTAAGCTCTGCTCAAATTAAATCTGCAATAGATATCAAGGATTATCTGTAGACTAAGCTTTGCCCGTAGAAATCTGCACTGTGAGTTCATTTCTCTTTTCTCACAGTTTGTGAGTCCACTCTATTTTCTCACAATTTTATCACCTTTTTGTGATACAATTATAATTACAAAGGCTTTTACAAAATCCTAAACGGTTACCGGTTATACTTACAGTGATTAAGTTTTTATATTAACTGCCGATATGAAAGGTTTTACATATTATTTGATTCTCGTTATTATTTGCCAGAAAGTTAGTCAATATTAGCATGACTACAATAACAGTAGAAATTATGCATTCTACTAAGATTATATTTTAGTCTTAGTCACGTTAATATATTAAATAATGATATTACAATTATTTAATTGACATATTATATTTTAAAAGTTATTATAGTTTGACATAACATGATATATGTCATTTTCTGGATTAAATGGTTTTATGCCATAAAGTAATATATTTGACAAAGAAATGTCACGGGACACAATTAAGTCCAGGAGTCACTAGTTGAGAGAATGATCAACAGTGACATATCCAAAGACACTAGTTGAGAGAATGATCAACAGTGTTATGAATAGAAAATTACTAGTTGAGAGAATGATCAACAGTATTATAAAATCACTAGTTGAAAGAATGATCAACAGTGATATGACCAGAATCATTAGTTGAAAGAATGATCAACAATGATATGATTACAGTCACAAGAATCGCCTAGTGACAGATAAGTTGAATAATAGTAAAATATAATTATTTGATGATTATAGTCACATGAATCGCCTAGTGACAGATAAATGGAATAATAGTAAAATATAATTATTTGATAAATTCACTATTGGATGAAAGTGAGCCAATAATTAATATGATTACTGTTACATCAGGAACTGTCACCATGTGACAAATACTGATTGAGTTGAGTAAATATAAATAGATATAAAAACCTTAATACTGTAAGGTATAGCAATATATTTTATAAAAATAGGAATGAATTCACTCAGCCTTTCCGCTGACAAAACCTTTTTCAAACATTTTCAGGTAATTACAGTAGATTGGAAAAAGAGCTGGATACGACACTGAAAGGCTTCAAGAAGTAGCTTATTTTATAAATTAAATCAAATTAAGAAATATTGTTTTATGTAAACAAATTTATCTTATTAAAGCTACCTTTATAAAACATGGGTTTATCCCATCTATTTAATAAATAAAATCCGGTGTTTCTAAACTCTGATATTTTTCCTAACTCACGGTCCTGATGAAATTTCCGCTGCAACGTTTTTAAAATAATCACCGGTACCGCTGGACTGTTCACGACTTCCGATTCCGTCCAGGGTGGGTCGGGGGTCGTGACAGAAGGTGGTATCAGAGCCAACTCAAAGAGCCACTTGTTTAAGCTATTTAGGTGTTCTTTTAATACCTAAACTTAAACAATAAAGTTAGGAAACTGATACAAATTAACATATGTGTTATATATGAATATATATGTCGAAATGCACATATAATATCCTGGAAGTATTGTTTTGCTATTCTGTGATATTAATAAGTGAAAATGTTTGCAATTTAGATGTCGAATGAAGTACCCCATAATCCAGAAGTTCATGCTAATAATGAAAATCCTTTGGATAAAAATGCTATAGAAAATCTAAGCTCAAGGAATAGCTAATGCTTTACCTTTAATAATTAAAGCTGTTAAAAATACCGTAGAACCTACCAAAGTTGTGAGTAGCAAGCATACTCGTGACGATGGTTTTAGCCATAGTGTCAATGGAGGTAATGATGATATTATCAAAACCCCATTTCCCAAGAAAAAGAAGGCGATGACTCTCGGATATACCTACAAAGAATTTCTAGCTTGTAAACCAACTGAGTTCGCCGGCAGTGAAGGAGCCACGGCTGCTCTGCGATGGTTGGAAAAGACAGAAGTTGTTCTTACAATCAGCAAATGTGCCGAAGAAGATAAGGTGATGTATGCATCTAATCTCTTCAAGGAAGAAGCCTTAGAATGGTGGAATACAATCCTTCAGGCAAAAGGAAGCGACATGGCTTATGCCATGAACTGGGAAAAATTCAAGGAAATGACAGAAAGGAAATTTTGTCCTCCTTATGAAAAGGAACGAATGGCTAACAAGTTCCTAAATCATAAAATGATAGATGTGAATTGTCGTGAATATATGACCACATTCTTCGAATATGCAAGAATGGTACCAACTCTGGCTTCGCCAGAACCTGTACTAATTTCTTGTTATATTTGGGGATTAGTTAGTGAAATCCGAGACATAGTCAAGGCCACTAGACCACAGACTATTGAAGAAGCAGTCGAACTAGCTAACATGTTGACAGATGGACTAATCCGCCCAAGAGAAGAAAACAAGAAGAAAGAGTTAGCCCAGAAAATTTCCCAAGAATTCTACAAGAAGACAAGAACTGAATCATCACTGGAGCAACCTACCTGCAGAAGCTGTAACAAAAAGCATTCAGGAAGATGTCGTCTTAGGAAAACATCCTACTGTGACTTCTGCAAGATGACCGGGCATATAGAGGAAGAGTGTAGAAGGAAAACTAATGTTTGTTTCAATTGCGGAGAAACATGACACATTAAACCATATTGCCCGAAACTAACCAAAGCATTCGACAACAAGGCCAGAACAACAGACGGAGCTAAGAAGAACGCGTGAGCATTCGTACTTACTACGCAAGAAGCAGAAATGATTCCAGACGTAATCGCTGATATATAATATCTAAGTTAAGTTATTATTTAACTCTAGTACAAATAAAAGTTTATAAATAAATATATGCTGTCAAGTACTTCATCTATTCAAAACCATAACAGAATTGTTTGGTTTTCACTTTCACTGAATCATTCATTTGGTCACGATCACCTTGTGGTGACGTTTTCACAAAATTTGAAGCTTGTACTAATCTCGTTACATACCTTATATACGGGTATTAATTATTCATTTCTATTGAATCCGTTTTGTTGGTTTATTCTATAAAATCAATCTTAACACAATCATGTGCTAAGATAATGATACACAAATTCATTTCATATCTTCAGTATCTCTTAATGATTTTTATATCAGCAATCAAGCGTTTCGTAATCCTTATTGTTTTATCATCTTTGATCGAAAACATTTTTCAAGTATTTCGATTTCAATCCTACTAGATTTATTTGAAACATTCGGACTTACTTCATTTGATTTAAAGCATGGTGAAACTCGTTTCATTCACCGCTACTATTTCCAATTACTATGACACCTTGTGGCGTCATAATAAATTTGAAGCTTGAGCTATTATCATTTTCACTCCTAATGAACGAATTTTAATTTTGTCAGTTCATTATCTTAAACAGTCTTAATACAATTATGTGTTAAGATAAGAGTACACAAATTCATATCATATTCCGGTGTACCTCTTAACGTTTCTTTCATCATTTATCGAAAGTTCTATAATATTCATTTGGTCTTTTCAATTGAAAATCATATTCGAAATGAATATCCAAATTTACTTCATTGAAGCTTTCAGTTGATTTCACGGTGAAATTGTTCGGTCACCGTAGTTATTGAATTATTTCAATCATTACGACACCTTGCGGCGTCGTTATAAACTTGTAGCTTGGGCTAATCAAAAGCATACGAATCATTCAAAATCACGTATGTATTTCGTTTGACTCATCATTTGAAAGTAGTCTTGATGCAATTATGTATTAAGATAATGATACACTAAACTCTATTATATTTCGGTGTATCCTTGCAACTCACTGTCAACACCCTGATTTTTCTCCTGTTATAGTTTGATAGTTGACAAATTATTTTTGTGCTTCTATTTCATTTTGAACTTGTTGATTCTGAGTCTTCTTCAGTTGCCAATTAAAGTAAGCTTTCTTTTGACAAAAGAATTTTTATTGATTCTAAAAGTTCTTAATATTCATTCTAAATATCTATTTGATCATATGTCTTTTGGGCTTGAACCTAGTTCCATTTGAAATTATCATTTCATCTCATTCGTTTGACATCGATTTCTTGAACTAATTCAGTTGAAACTTTGAATTCTACTTATGATACAACTAGTATTCACAAAATTTGATATTTCAAATTCTGTGTCATATACCTTAATATTGTTTTTATTGACTAGAATATGACATAAGTCTAAAAGAAATATCGTAACCCAAATCTCGAGGACGAGATTTTTATTAAGGTGGGGAGAATGTAACAACCCTCATTAAAAAGTCCTATTTATATTATTATTTTATTCAATAGGAAACCCTAATTGAGAGACCCAAGTGATTCTGTGCAAAACCTACAAATTTCAGAACAATCAGAATCAGGATCAGGGCCCCTAAAACTCAGGGGGGGCATTCCCTACTTGATGATTATCTTTATAACTTATTATAAAATTCGAATTTAATCGAAACGTCGACTCACCTGCACTTCAAACACACGTGGCAACAATATGGAGAAAAAGTATTCCTTACGGACCATAAGGAATATTTGTTACGGTCCGTAACAAATGGCAAATTGGTGTCTAAATAGCAGGCTTTGGGACTTGCTTCTGTGCGTTCGTTCGACGATAAAATTCAACTCAGGCGCGGAGATATCGTCCAATTACTTCAATTAACACACACTAAATCACTACTTAGTATAGCGGGGTGCTGCTGCACAGGGTATTAACTCGATCGCTATTACGATTCATTGTCCGATCGATCAATATATCCAATGGATGTTTAAGTGCTGCCCACATTAGGGTTATACTTTGTCATTCATCGTGATTTTGACGGGATGTTGAGTGCTGTCCGAAATCGGACTATACTCTGTCCTTAGTTGTGAATCCGCTGGATGTTTAAGTATCGTACTTTGTCGTTCGTCGTTAATTCGATGGATGTTTAAGTATCGCACTTTGTCGTTCGTTGTGAGAATTTGATCTCGTGAGTTATCGTAAATGCTGTATTGGTTAATTACCTAGTTTGTATGCACTAGGTTACAAGGCTAAAGAAATAGGCTAAGCTCTGCTCAAATTAAATCTGCAATAGATATCAAGGATTATCTGTAGACTAAGCTTTGCCCGTAGAAATCTGCACTGTGAGTTCATTTCTCTTTTCTCACAGTTTGTGAGTCCACTCTATTTTCTCACAATTTTATCACCTTTTTGTGATACAATTATAATTACAAAGGCTTTTACAAAATCCTAAACGGTTACCAGTTATACTTACAGTGATTAAGTTTTTATATTAACTGCCGATATGGAAGGTTTTACATATTATTTGATTCTCGTTATTATTTGCCAGAAAGTTAGTCAATATTAGCATGACTACAATAACAGTAGAAATTATGCATTCTACTAAGATTATATTTTAGTCTTAGTCACGTTAATATATTAAATAATGATATTACAATTATTTAATTGACATATTATATTTTAAAAGTTATTATAGTTTGACATAACATGATATATGTCATTTTCTGGATTAAATGGTTTTATGCCATAAAGTAATATATTTGACAAAGAAATGTCACGGGACACAATTAAGTCCAGGAGTCACTAGTTGAGAGAATGATCAACAGTGACATATCCAAAGACACTAGTTGAGAGAATGATCAACAGTGTTATGAATAGAAAATTACTAGTTGAGAGAATGATCAACAGTATTATAAAATCACTAGTTGAAAGAATGATCAACAGTGATATGACCAGAATCATTAGTTGAAAGAATGATCAACAATGATATGATTATAGTCACAGGAATCGCCTAGTGACAGATAAGTTGAATAATAGTAAAATATAATTATTTGATGATTATAGTCACAGGAATCGCCTAGTGACAGATAAATGGAATAATAGTAAAATATAATTATTTGATAAATTCACTATTGGATGAAAGTGAGCCAATAATTAATATGATTACTGTTACATCAGGAACTGTCACCATGTGACAAATACTGATTGAGTTGAGTAAATATAAATAGATATAAAAACCTTAATACTGTAAGGTATAGCAATATATTTTATAAAAATAGGAATGAATTCACTCAGCCTTTCCGCTGACAAAACCTTTTTCAAACATTTTCAGGTAATTACAGTAGATTGGAAAAAGAGCTGGATACGACACTGAAAGGCTTCAAGAAGTGGCTTATTTTATAAATTAAATCAAATTAAGAAATATTGTTTTATGTAAACAAATTTATCTTATTAAAGCTACCTTTATAAAACATGGGTTTATCCCATCTATTTAATAAATAAAATCCGGTGTTTCTAAACTATGATATTTTTCCTAACTCACGGTCCTGATGAAATTTCCGCTGCAACGTTTTTAAAATAATCACTGGTACCGCTGGACTGTTCACGGCTTCCGATTCCGTCCAGGGTGGGTCGGGGGTCGTGACAAGTAGGAAGTTCACAACCGAGCACAAGATACCCGAGAGTAGAACCGGCCAAGAAGAAGGCGGCGGCGATGCTTGGTCGACGGCAAGTGGATGGTGGCCAAGCTTAGGAGGGTGGCTAGGGTTTTGTGTTTTTATAAAAGTGTGTTTAGGTTCCACTTTAATAATCCTTTTATAAAACTCAATCTTACATTAAGGCCCTTTAAGATTATACAATTATAATCCTCTTAATAATAATCTAATTAATATTAAGTCCAGGGTTTAAACTATTATTATTTCACAAATAATAATCTACCTACTCGTGAACATATACGATTCGTGTATCAACGTGTAACTCTTCGGATCATACCGAGTTAGTTACGTTGACTTTAATTACGGTCGAACATATATATATCCAACAATCTCCCACTTGGACGATTTTAATTAAATGAGTCAACGTGTGCAGAGTTGGACGCCTAGCTGCATCGCACTGCTCTTAACACGGCATGACACTTTACAGTCGTCAACTAGTTCTTTGAGTTCAAGTAACACTTTACTTAACCAAATCCTATAGCCCTGATATTTCTATAAATAAGTCCCTTCTGTATTGAACATTTGTTGATCATAAGACATGGATCATTCATTCTTATATAGTGATCAACCATTCTCTGTTCTCGTCTTTAATTCAAAGTGGTCTAACGAACTACTTTTAGTCCGAGCGTGGCCACGCATTTATTCCAGTTTGAGTTAACGAGGGCGCTAGAATGTCTAAACTTCTAATCCTATAGAAGTACAGAATTCAATCAGCATCATACAACTCCCACTTAACCTTGGATTTCTCCCAACGCTACCTGGATTACTACCCATGTTTCAGGACAGTGTTAGATAACATCAAAGATTGTCCTTGATCAATGTAGTTTAATATGTGCCTAAGGAAAAAGGACAGATTGAACATATCAATATCAAAACATCTCATGACTTAGATCCATGGAGATCGTTTTGAAGCGAGTCACATCCAATATCATTCCCTAGTGATATCTGTGAATTTTGATTCTCAAACTCTTGAGTTATTCATCTCATGAATACAATCATCTCAATTCACAATAGTCTTACATTCAAATTCATTCCCATGTAATTTGATCGACTACGGATATTTTAGAATACGCTTATTCAAGGATATAAACATACAAATAACGAACACAGTTACAAAATAATTAAACTTGCATTTAACCAATAAATCAAATAACTATTTCAATGTAACTGTTGTAGTTCAAAATTAAAACACCAATACTAACTACAGATCATGCCCACTGTCTAGCAAATCTAAGCCCTATTTTTTCCAGCATGCTCCTCATGTTTAGTTTGAGGTAGAGGCTTAGTAAAGGGGTCATCCAGATTTAGATCCGTATGAACTTTGCTTATTACGATGTCTCCACGCTCTATTATCTCTCTAATATAGTGGAATTTTCTGAGTATATGCCTTGTGGTTTGATGCGACCTTGGTTCCTTTGCAAGAGCAATGGCACCAGTATTGTCACACAGCATCTCGATCGGTTTCTTTATGCTAGGCACAACATCGAGATCAGTAATGAACTTCTTCATCCAGGCAGCCTCCTTAGCAGCATCCGATGCAGCATTGTATTCTGATTCACATGTGGATTGAGCAACCACACTTTGCTTCAAGCTCTTCCAAGTAACAACCCCACCATTCAAAATGAAAACATATCCCGTCTGTGATCTTGAATCGTCACGATCAGTCTGGAAACTTGCATCAGTATAACACTTAACTGATAGCTCCTCATCCAGTCCTCCATATATTAAGAACATGTCCTTAGTCCTTCTTAAGTACTTAAGAATGTTCTTCACTGCAGCCCAGTGACTCTCTCCTGGATTCTGTTGATATCTACTCGTCATGCTAAGAGCATACGAGACATCAGGTCTGGTACATAACATGGTGTACATGATGGAACCAATAGCAGAAGCATATGGAACTCTTTCCATTTTCTTCTTTTCCTCTTCGGTCTTAGCACATTGCTCGCCATTAAGAATGGTTCCATGTGCCATGGGCAAGAGCCCCCTTTTTGAGTCTTGCATTGAGAAGCGTCGTATGACCTTATCAATATATGTACTTTGACTTAAACCTAATAACCGCTTTGATCTATCTCTATAAATCTTTATTCCTAGAATATAAGCGGCTTCACCAAGATCTTTCATTGCGAAACATTTTCCCAACCAAGCCTTAACATCTTTTAGCATAGGGATATTGTTTCCAATGATTAGTATGTCATCTACATACAGAATTAGAAAAGTGATATAGCTCCCACTAGATTTCTTGTAAACACACGGTTCATCTTCGTTTTTAATGAAGCCAAACTCTTTAATTTTCTGATCAAAACGAAGATTCCAGCTGCGTGATGCTCGCTTCAATCCATAGATGGATTTATTTAGCTTGCACACCTTATTAGGATTATTTGGATAAACAAAACCTTCAGGTTGAACCATATAGACATCTTCAAGTAAGTGTCCATTAAGGAACGCGGTCTTGACATCCATTTGCCATATCTCATAGTCATAATATGCAGCAATGGCAAGTAGAATTCTAATAGACTTAAGCATGGCTACTGGCGAGAAAGTTTCCTCATAATCAATTCCTTGAGTCTGAGTTAACCCTTTCGCTACAAGCCTTGCTTTGTAGGTTTGCACATTTCCATCCATGTCGGTCTTTTCTTGAAGATCCATTTGTTTCCTACAGTCCGACCTTCGGTAGGAAGATCAACCAAATCCCAGACTTGGTTATCATACATGGATTGCATCTCTGCATTCATGGCTTCTTGCCATTTCTTGGATTCTGAATCCAACATTGCAGCTTTGTAAGTAGCAGGTTCAGCTTCATCAATCATGAAGATATCGTCATACCTTTCAGGTGCACGACGATCCCTAATACTTCTTCGAACACTTGGTGTTTTTTGTTGTTTCTTGAGTCCTCCCAGGCTCAACTTCAACAACTAGATCAGTTACTTCTGGTTCTGTCTGAACAACTGGTTCAGTCACTTGTGATTCTCGAATTTCTTCAAGATCCTCATGGTTTTCTCCAATCCCTCATGCCAGAAGCTCTTCCTCCAAGAAAGTGCCTCTGCGTTTAGTGAAAATCTTATTTTCAGTGGGGTGGTAGAAAAGGTAACCGATCCTTTTAGCTATCCGATGAAAACCACTTTTTCGCCTCTGGGATCTAGTTTATCCGAAGATTCTAGAGTGACATAAGCGTTACATCCCCAGACCTTGAGATAGGATACTTTTGGTTTCTTTCCATGCCATATCTCATAAGGTGTTTTGTCAACATTCTTCGTTGGAGCTATATTCACAAGTTTTGCGGCAGTTTCCATAGCATAACTCCAAAAGGAGTGTGGGAGGGTTGTTCGACACATCATTGATCGAACCATATCTAATAGAGTTCAATTTCTCCGTTCAGACACACCATTATGTTGTGGCGTTCCAGGTGGAGTGAGCTTTGAAACTATTCCACAATCCTTTAGATGGTCGATGAACTCCTGATTAAGATATTCACCGCCTCGATCTGATTGAAACATCTTAATAGTTCTATTTAGCTGATTCTCTACTTCGTTTTGGTACTCCTTGAACTTTTCAAATGTATCATGTTTATGCTTCATAAGATAAACATAACCATATCTACTGAAATCATCAGTGAATGTAACAAAGTATCTTTCTCCATGTCTTGACATTGTTCTGAATGGACCACATACATCTGTATGTACAAGTCCCAACAGATCATTAGCTCTTTCTCCAACATTTGAAAAAGGTGCTTTTGTTAACTTTCCACTTAAGCATGATTCTCATTTGCCAAACGTTTCCGAACCCTTAGAATCTAAGATTCCTACGGTTTTAAGTTGTTTAACACGGTTCTCGCTTATGTGACCAAGTCTACAATGCCACATATACGTATCGTTAAAGTCCAACTTATTACGTTTATGGGAGATGTTGCATAATATGTTATTGTTTTGGATTTCTATCTCATAGATTCCATTGTTTGGTTTTGCATCAAAGTAAAATACATCATTAAAATAAGCAGAAATAAATTCACCATTAAAACGATAATTGAAACCTTGTCCATGCAAAGCAGAAACCGAAACAATATTTCTAGTAACACTAGGAATAAAATAAACATTGTTCAAAACAAGTTCTAAAACAGAAGGAAGTAAAAGAACATATTCTCCAATCGCCTTCACAGCAACTCTTTGTCCATTGCCAACATGGACCTCCAAGTCGCCTTGTTTCAGCTTCTTAATCTTTCTTAGTCCCTGCAAAGCATTACAAATGTGAAAACCACATCTTGTGTCAAACACCCATGTTTTGCCAGAAAAAGAAAAGATTTCAATAACATATATACCTGAGGAGTCTCCTCCTGAAGCCTTGTCTTGCTTCAGTTCAGCTAAATACTTAGCACAGTTCCTCTTCCAGTGCCCAATTTCATTACAATGAAAACACTTGGCATCATTCTGAGGCTTCTTGTTTGCAACTAATTTGCCTTTGCCCTTCCATTTGCCCCGATTTCCCCTTTTCTTGGTGTTAGGTTTCTTAACATGACCCTTCTTGATCATCAGCACTGGTGCAGTCTTGCTGGGTATATAGCAGTTTTGAGCATCTGATGTAGCTCTGGAAGTGTCTTCTCCATCCCATTCATATTGTAGTTCATAGTGAACTGATCATATGACTTAGGCAATGAGTTGAGGATGATATCCCCAGCTAATTCATCACTCAAGGGGGATTCCAGACGAGCCAAGTGATCAACACATGCCTTCATTTTTAGCACATGAGCGCTAATTGATGTACCCTCTTGCATACGAGTGGTTATGAATGATCTCATCACATCAAACCTCTCACAACGAGCCTTCTGATGAAACATTTCAACCAAGTGCTCATTCATCTCATATGCCATCTTGTCATCCATGGTCCCTTGAAGTTCAGGAATCATGGATGCTAACATTAAACATGAGACTTTCATAGAGTCATCAAAGTGCTTTGCATAGTTTCTATATGCAACAGTTTGCTGATTGATGGATTCATCAGGGACTGGCGTTTCAAGAACATACAGTTTGTTCTCCGCCTTGAGAACAATTTTCAAGTTGCGGTGCAAGTCCATGAAGTTGGAGTGGTTCAGTTTGTCCTTCTCTAAGATGGACTTGAGAGAGAATTGGGAGGAATTGTTTTCAGTTGACATCTACAAAATTCAAAATTAATTAATTAGTATTTTATGTTTTTAATATCTTAATTTAATTTTATGACCCAAAAACAAAATTTTAATTAAGATTAGATCCCGATTCATCATATGACAGTGAATTGGCTTAAGCACTATCCACTGGTATGATTATGTAGGTAAACAACGATTGTTAATTGTGTCCACTACACAACTCTCCATTTGGGGTTATCGCTTAAAACGATGTATGTTTAACCCCAACTATGTCACACCCTGACTTTTGCGGAAGCGTGGTTATTGGTGTGACTTCTTAATACCATAGCGTTCAATCATAACAATGCTATATGATAAAACCAAAAGATATTCATCCATTAATTAAGTTTAGAAAATACCATAACATACTTGTCTGAAAACATCGACACCCAATTTAAGTTACAAACCATAACATGTTTGAATGAGTTCACAAGGACTCAACAAAAGAACTTAAACAAACCCGAGCTTAGAAACATGTATCCCATCCAGGAGTAGGATACATCCCCTAAACTCTACGACCACGGATGACATCTTTTATTTATACGCAGCTTGAAAAACATGCAACACTTGCCAGGTCCACTGGTTCCCTGAAATACATGTAATTTGAAAAACATCAACAAAAGTTGAGCGAGTTCATGTGTATGTGTATGAGTAAACCTTTAAAGCATGTCTGTATGTATGTAAGTCCCTGGTATGTAACAATAAGGAAAAACAGATCACCAATGGGTTGCAAAGCCAATGGTATGTGTGAAATGGTGCAGGAAGACTCAAACCTAGCAAATTTGTACCGGGCCTCCGGCTGGAAGACATAGTCACCCTATGGGCCACCCTGGTCCCCATGGGTGTGGGCTCGCTATACCCAAATAGATCTATCACTCATGTCCCTCGGTTCTACGACGAGGATTAATGGCCTTAAGTGTTATACCCACATTTCACATGATCAAGCAGTAAACCTTCCTTAAGCTATTCATACCATGTATAAAACGTTTGTAATAGTTGTAACATGTATTTCACCCCCGAAGTATAAAACTGAAAACAGTTAAAAGAAAAGGGGGACATGAACTCACAGTATTGCGTCTTCAGAACTAGTAACTCCGATCTCGTCAGCAAACACGACTACCTACAATGTGCTAATGTCTATTAGGCGGACGGGTCGTGCCTTTGCTTAGTATTAATGTTTTGGAGTTACATTTCTAATGTTATTCCAAGTTATAATTACTTGTTAAAATAATACTTATTTTAACTTTAAATTATATTTAGTTTTGGAATAATTTGTTAAACAATATTTTGTACAATACTTCTCAAGTATTTATTTTTGTACTTCCTTTCCAAGGATGGGGTAATCTCATACATGTGTTTTCGTATTATTGTATTTGTAGTTCCAAATTAGAATATTTTCAAGTCCCACTTTAGAAAATATATATAATAACTTATTTTGTCCCAAAAATAATGTATTGTCCAAAAAATATATATTTTTCCCAAAAATCATATATCTTCTAAATATACTAAGAAAATATATTTTAACTTCCCAAAAATAATATTTTCCCTTTTTGTCAAAGTATGATATAACTTGTAATAATAATAAAAATCATACTTTCATTCTTTGTATCCAAAAATATATTTGTAACGGTATTTTTCGAAATATTTCGTGAGTTACGTTCTTGCGTTCGGTTTCACGATATTTTAAGTGTGTAACTTATATATTTATTCCTTGATATTCTTGGTATTTTGGTTAAGTTATATTATTTTACCCTAAAATAATATAACTAATTCACAAAGTATACAAATATTCACACAAGTGTCTTAATGTATATATATATTCTAAATATATATTTACCCATTTTTATTTATAAAAACCAACCTCCAATACTTGTATTTTTGTTACAAAAATTATGACAAAGTTTACATTGAAAACCATAGTTAAATACACTTGTAAACACTTGTTAGAAAATATTTCTTTAAGTGTTTATATTTTTAGAAAATTTTGCCATAGTTTCCCCTAAAAATGGAGGTGTCCATGCTATTTAAGCATATCATTTTCTTTTCAAAAATCATCACAAACTATTAATAATCAATCTACACTTACCAAGTGCAAGAACTATTTAATTTACATAACAACATGAACTTGATCTTTCACAAAAACTTATAGTAACTTGGTAATGTTTTTAGTAGGTCTAGTTATCCTTTAAAGTGTGTTTATTTCTTTAAAAATCTCATTCTTAAAGAATTTAAGTGTTTACAACTTGTAAACATATTTTACAAAAACGTTTCTTTATGAAATCTTTTTGTTTCTCTAGTGTTTCTACACTTGTTTCATCACCAAAAATAGTATAAGTTTAAGTAGGAATCAAGATCTCCTAAAAATCACATTTTGAACTTGGTTCTTTTGGAAAACCATTCATTATTCTTAGATCTATGAGATCATCAACTCACTTGATTATTATTTTCCAAGAAATCATTTTATTTTTCAAGTTCATGCTTACACATGAGGATGATTATCTTGTTTCTTCACATAATCATCCTCCTACTTGCTAGATCATGTGTTTAATCACAATCTAGCAAGCTCCTTATGATGATCAACATCATAATCTCAAGTAAATAACAATCAAACATCATACACACACTAAACAACATGGTTTCCTCAATATTTCATCATATGTTAAGCTTATGTTCAAGATTCAAGATTATGTTCTTTAGTGTTCTTGTGATTTACCACATAATACATCTTTTAACCAACTAAAATTAGAAGTAACAAAGGTTATGAGAGTCTTACTACTAGCTCTATGGCTAGGGATGAACTCTTGAAGATGAAGGTGACAAAGATGGTGGATAAAAGCAAACGGGTGAGGTCCTTCAAGATCCGAGACCACCAAACCTTCTAATCTTGCATCTTACACCTTGTGTTCACTTGGAAATGGGTGAGATTGAAACAAAAATGGTGATGGTGTGAGTGAAGGAGTTCGGCCGAGAGGGAGAGGAGGAGTGTAACACCCGTCTCATTTTTATAAGAATTTAATGTAAATACGCGAGATTATATACAAAACGGTACTTTACTACAAAGTAAGTACACAGTTGAAGTTAAAAGTGTTTACATACTAGATGATTGCTTAACTAGTTCTACCATTCCAAAACATGATTGGCAAATTGTTTACATTATAAACATTAAACAAACGTGGTAATTCTAATGCGGAAGCTTCAAAAGATTGTGTTCGGTTCGAGAGCATCAACTTGACCATCATCCACATACTTTTAATACCTGAAATCTGGAGATTTTTAACCAAAATTAGTGTTAGAATTCTTAGAATTATCGCTTAATCGAAACTATGCTTAGAACGGATTCGATTGACTAAGATTCGCAGCATTTAACAAAGTTTTCTGGACTCTACCGTAATTTACGGTATCTACCGTAAATTACGGTAGACACTGTGTGATTCTGGTCTGCCGTAAGACAGTAATGAACCACCGTAACAGTTTTGTTTTCCACCGTAAATTACGGTGGAGACCGTAATTTACGGTGGACTCTGTAACTTTGCAATTTGACTATTTTATTGACTTCACCCGAATCCACATGTCGTTTTTAGGCGATTCCTTTCCTGTATGTCTGTAAATTCATTACGGACCTGTTCATTACGACTATCATACCAACATTTGACTTGCCGATCATACGGCTAAAAGTCACTATACTATCATTCGACCCATTCTAACCTCACCCATTTTATTACCGGTGATGTGCAGAAAGTGGTTAAATAAAAACACCTAAAAATGTAAACTTTTGGACATGCTTTGGCCTAATAGGTATCGGTACTCTCAATTAGGATTGTCCCCAGGTAGGCAATCGAGTCGTACGAAATGCCAACCTAGACAGGAGTTCCCAATATCACGGTACTTAACCCTTCCAGTTACTACATGTCCGACACGAAAAATACATTTTTACAAATATTGTACAAAAAGACAACTTTTAGAAATAACTTTAAACTAGACACTCTAAGCTTTAAATTTATAAACTTAGACTCGATCTAAAACTAAACCACACATCCGGCAGTGTACCGATCAGTGTAGTAAAGTGAAAATTAAGTCCGGATATCGAACCCAAGGGAAAACAGTTTGAACTACGTTAATTAGTTTGTTTATACAAGATTTTATACACTAATGATTGTTTTTGTATTTTTGGTTTAAAAGGGGGTTTTTCTTGAAATGTAAATTAAGTAAAAGTTAAATAAAGATTAACTACAAACAACGAAAATAAGATAAGAAGCGTCGAATTAAAGAAAATAAATACAAATACAATATAACAAGTAACAGATAACAATTAAACGATTAACATGTAACAATTAGAGTAAATTGCCATTTTAGTCCCTGAGTTTTGACCAAAATTGCCACTTTAGTCCAAATAGTTTTTTTCTTGCCATTTTAGTCCAAATAGTTTTGTTTTCTGCCATTTTAGTCCCTGAGTTTTGTCATTTGTTGCCATTTTCATCCAACCCACTAACTCCATTCAAAAAAAATTATTTAACTTAGGTGAATTTTGGTCGAACCACATTTTTCTTTCTTTTTTTGCAGGTGCGATGGTATGGGGATGGTGTTGTGCCAGTTTACAGTGAAGATGATGGCGGTGGTTGTTGGTTTTACGATGATGACGGTGATGTTGGTTAATGACGTGGGTGGCGTAAAAGTGCCCGGTGGTGGTGGAAATGGTGGGTGGTGATGGTGGTGGGGTGGGTGGGTGGGTGGTGACGGTGCAGGCAGGTGGTGGCGATGATAGAAGGTTATGATGGGGTGGATGGTGGGAGGTGGTAGTGGTGGTCGATGAAAATGGCAACAAATGACAAAACTCAGGGACTAAAATGGCAAGAAAACAAAACTATTTGGACTAAAATGGCAAGAAAAAAACTATTTGGACTAAAGTGGCAATTTTGGTCAAAACTCAGGGACTAAAATGGCAATTTACTCTAACAATTACAAAAACAACAGTTTATAACAAAGATTTAACAAAAATATAACAAAGATTTAACAATAATGATAAGGGACTATCCAGGTTAGAATCCTACTTATTAATAACATGCTTTCTACCGGGCAATTGTGTGATTTGAAATCGGGATCTTTAGATATTAAACCTTAAAAAACGACTTAGGATTCCTAATCATTCTCGGGAATACAACTATGTGACTTTTAAGGTTTATATTTATTACCGATTTTCTAAACTACTTTACAGTTGTCTAGTGTTCTTGATAAGTGTTTGGAACTTACTTCTTAACAGTTATAAGTCTAAACAATTTAAGAAAACATTGTTTGGTTTAATAGATAATTTAGTGACAATTCAACTAAAATGATTTCTTACAAAACTCAATTTTAGCAATACACTATGTTTAATCTATTAATATTTTTATACCTTACGGCGCTAAAAATAGTTAAACATTAAAACTGGATTAATTTGATCATTGATTCTATGGTTTATTTTACAATATCACCATATGATTACCCAACCCATTTAGGACTTTGAATATCAACAGAATTCATTTTATGAAATTACTTTCACTAGAACTGATGTGAAACTAATGATCAAAGTAAAAATCAAGTTAAAACATTCATAAACACCAAACATGTAACTTAGATTATTTACTTAACAAGAACAATAACAATCACACAATACCCGGTAAAAATCACATATTAAAAAGTATTCATCATAACCCAGATAGTTTCAACGTTTAGCTACACATATTATTAAACATTACAACTACACAAAGTTTGGAAATAAATACAAACATTATTACAAGACAAATTGAACTTACAAACGAAAGGTTATAGAATTCGGATCAATTGGAACTCGGACAGAATAACTTTACGACTCCCGATAGCTCCGAGATTCTTCACCAGTACTTCTAGTGGAACGGAAATTACAACAATAACCCACTCGGGTCGATTAGGATTAGAACCGACAGCCTCTGGACGTCTCGAGAGTTCCGCGGTACTTCACCGGCACTTCCGGGTGTTTAAACTTGAATATAAACAGAATGATAACAGAGATTTTGGAGAAGAAATGGTGTAATTTTCGAGTTAGGGTGCACGGGTATTTATAGGTAAGATTTTTGGCTCCTGTTCACCCTTAGCGCACCGTTACAATATAAGGGTAGCGGTGCGCTACACCTTTTATGACCTAACTTTCCCACTGAGCATAAAGGGCTAACGCACCGTTACACTTTGGTTGTAGCGGTGCGCTACCACTTTTCTGACCTAATTTTCTTTTTGTCGTACATGAGGCTAGCGCACCGTTATGTTTTTACTGTAGCGGTGCGCTACCGTTGACTGAGGTCAAATTTTGACTTTTCTTTGGCACGTATCCCGAGGCATCGATTCCTTCTTCGATCTTGTACTGATTTCTCGCATAATCTACAGATAATTCACCGATTCCTGCAGATTCATAATTTTATCAAATCAGTAACGAATACAACGGATAAACGCGCACAATTTATTTGAACACAGGGGTTATCTGATATAAAAGATATGTATAATTCTAAACATATCAACCGGTTTGCTAGTAAGCCTACGGCGCCTTATACCCACCATCCGGGGTATTTCATCACCTGCATTTCCTTACCAATATCATGGCTTAATGCTCTTGAGATGGTTATCACCATTGCTAACTATTAAGAGCGCTTGCACTACATTTTACACCATTAATCAACCCGTTGGCCCATCTTGTGGAAATCCTCCAATATGATGGCTACCAAACGGTTTCTTACCAATCCTAATCTTATTGATTCAAGAAACGAATATGGTCACTAAAATCGTCACAACTTCTATTCTACAACACGACTATACATAATATAACCACAATTCACCTAATGTAACGGGTCAAGTTACATACTTGTATGATTCATCAACATTGGTTTCTAACCATAATTACCCATTCCCAGGTTTGTTAACCTTAGCGTATCACGTCCATTCCATGGTTTACGCTTTTATAACTCAACTTTTAATGAGTGACGTTTTAGTCACTTCAACACTACAAATTCAACCATTTTTCAACCCGTTTGCTTGTTTAATGGAAACCACTATTTTACAACACACCAAACTTAATCTAACCAATATTTTAAATCCGTTTCTTTATCTAGTGAGTTACATCACTCTATTTTTATTCCAACATGACTAATTACACAATATTATCAACCAACGTATCTAATTAGCTACTTTGACTCGTTTGGTTTGTCGAGTGAACTTCGTCACTTCTATGACATACCAAACTCGCATTCGACCCTACTATCTCAATTATATATCTAAGACTTTTGTTATGCACAATGTAACGAAACCGAAAGTCACGTACCTTTAGCGCACACCTTTTCCACGCGTGTCCACTCCGGCTTGTCCGCTTGACGACCCGGTCCCTTTGCCTAAAGAGTTCAATTCACAATAAATTTAGAACTCTTTCACAAGCCTTAACGCATAATTCTCTATAATAATCATATCTGCGTTTTCACTCAACTTTTAACATTTTGATCCTCACCTAGGCGTTTTATCAAACACCTAGCGGGTTAGATTTCTTTTATACAATCAAAACCAAGTTCATGACTTGTAGTTCTCATCTAAACCAATTTCAATTAAGCATATTCCCATATGTCTTAGCCTCTATATTTCAGAAATTACCTCTAGAATTCAGATTACACTTGAACAAGAATCACAAAATCCTAGTGTTTATCAAGTTTCTACATACTTCTTAGTCACCTACATTGGTGATTATAACCCTACAAGCCTTATGCAAGATTTTGACAAGAAATCATCTAGGGTTTATCCCTAGACACAATAACACTTCTAATTTCATCCATACAAGACATAATCAAGCTAAATTTCAGTTTTTCACAATTAACCTAGAACTTGAGATGAATCAAAATACTAGAATTTTGCATACCTTGTGATCCCTTCAGTGAGGTGATCACTAATTCGTGTTTAGAACTTGATTTGGGACTTAATTGAACCTCCAATTGATCAATTTTAGTGAAACTAGGGTTTGGAGGGGAGCTCTTGTTCGCCCGCTGCTTCTTGATCGACCAAACACACTTCAAGTGTGTGTTTGGTGTGGTTATTTCAGCTTAAAACACTTAAGTTTCCAAATTTACAATTTAGGTCCCTCTACTTATTATTTCATTTGTTAATTAGGAGTTCCATCCATTTATTTGGCATCACAAGACTCACATCTAACTGGGTTATTTATTCCTAGTTAGTTTATTCTCGTTTATTTTATACTTGATAATTCTAATATAAAGTTTTATATTTTCGGGGTGTTACAAGGAGAAGGAGAGAGTTGGTGTGGTGAAGATGAAGTGAGTTCTTGTATTCTTATAACCAATTTAGAGTTTTGTCCATTGGGTTTTATGTCCCGTAAGTACACATCATAATATTCTCCTAAATCCATTGAGATTATGCCATATATATCAAGATTGTGGTGATCAAGGGTGGGCCACCCTTGGGGCCGTAAATCATGAGGGGGGGGGGGGGTAAATGTAAGTTTAAATGGTAAATTATGTTAATTAGTTGGAGGTTAAGTGTAAAGTCTAGTGTTTATGTGTATGATGCATTATATAGTGTGTTAAGGTATTCGGGGACCATAACTAGTTCAGAAATAATAAAACAATGTCTCTAGTAAAATTTTGGTGTTTCGGGTAGTGTCCGGTTGTTTGGTTAGATACCGGTTAATTAAAGTGTCAAGTTATTCCGTTTAGTGCCCTTTATGTAACTTTTTGTGACACTTTTAATTCCCGACACTTAGGAAAGCATACAGGACCATTTTGCCATATTTTTGCATGTTACTAGTTTATTAAAATGCTGAATTTTTGCTGAAATATGCAGAATTCTGCACTTGAAGTGGGTTTTAGGCACTTTCCGGCACTTAAACTATCACCTAGTGAAGCAGTTTTATGGTCCTTACTTCCCTACACACCATACTAGTGTGGTACCTTGTCTCTGGCCCTTACGGGGTCTCAAACACTATCTGTCTATGTACTGAACATCGTCAGCATTTTTCTGCGTTATATGCTAATTGTGCTAACCGTGCTTTGTGCATCATTTATGTCACTAAAGTCTGTATGTGAAATGATGTGACAGTATGTAGTATGTGATGCACATGTAAGTATGATACAAAAATCAGAAAGCAGTTTAAGTCATCAGTTGTAATTCAGCACAGTCATTAAGCAATAATCAATATTAATTAATTGTATGGATACCTGTAATTATGAGGGTTGTCACAAACTATGCCCACTTGATGAACAAGCGATGTTTTGTCCTTTACTGTTAACTGTAACATCGTCCTATGTTACACAGGAAACGCGATGATTACCTTCTTTCATGATGGACGCCCAGATGCAGGGTATAGCACTAACATTTGGGTTCGATTTAGAATGAAGTGTTAACTCGTTAAGGGTGGCATAAAACATCAATTTAAAATTTGGGATTTATTTTAATATTTGCCAAAAATATTTTGAATAACTCGTAGCATGAGGCAAGTTACACAATAGTTTATAAAATCCGATTTTATATAATTCGTGATAATAGAAACTCCTTTCCACGCTCGCACGATATAGTTTTAAATACCCTATTAAACTATGTCGGTCGTTTTATCACGAATGATTTTGTTTTAAATATTAATAAAAACCTTTTATTAAGTATACTTTTCAGTTTTATAAAACTTGTTTTAATAAAACCGTTGTCTTGATTGTGAAAATTTTATTTATTTTGGGTTATCTAGATTATTTACAATAAATAAAACACAACCACAAAACAGAATAATAAATATCGAATCGAGCCCCTAATAGGTTGGCTGTTTCGTTTTAGACAGAAACGAAACGAACTAGTCAAAGGGTTTCAAAAGCTAATTTTTGAAAGCTCCCACTTGACCCGCGATCTCTATCTTCATGGTACCTGTTCGCCATTTATCTTGATCTTGATCTTGTACTCGAGGGATTACAATAATAAATTTGAAAATACAATAAAAACAAATCTATTCTAATCCTATCTATTACATCGAATCCAATATCCGCAACAAAATACAAATCAAAAATACTATTACATCGGATCCAATATCCGAAAAAAATACAAATCAAAATAAAACCATAACCAACACAACCATGACAAAGGTCATAACCTAGGGCTCGATTCACATCACAATCCATAGACAACCAAAAGCTTTTGATCTTTTGTCAAAACAAATAATTTTTAACAAATAAAACATAGATCAAAATTATAACTTTACCATCTATACGCGTGTAACCGTGGCTCTAATACCACTGATGGGAATCATATTATCAAAATAATAGCGGAAGCGGTTTATATATTTACCAAAAGCCGATTATATAAATTTGATTTATTAATCTGATTAATAAATATTCCCAACCAGGATCAAGGTTATACGCGTATAAACAAATAAAAGGAATAAACAACCATAGAGGGTTTTAGTAATCAACCTTTGACGACTACACCGGAATTGTAACATGCGGGTTACAACGAATCCTCGCTAGTAGGAAGTTCACAACCGAGCACAAGATACCCGAGAGTAGAACCGGCCAAGAAGAAGGCAGCGATGATGCTTGGTCGACGGCAAGTGGATGGCGGCCAAGCTTAGGAGGGTGGCTAGGGTTTTGTGTTTTTATAAAAGTGTGTTTAGGGTTTCCACCTTAATCATCCTTTTATAAAACCCAATCTTACATTAAGGCCCTTTAAGATTATACAAGGGTTAATGGATTTAAACACCCCCAACTATGGTCATTTGGCCGATGGCACTCTCAACTTTGACTTTGGCTCATACCACTCCCAACTTAACACTTGGGTTGTTGTGTCACCCCGTCGTTAAATAAACACTAACAGGGTTAGTTCTTTTTGCTGACGTGGCCAATTTGTCCAATGTGGCATGGTGACATTGTAACACCTCGAAAATTCGTGTTCAATAAAATAACGACACGTGTCATGTAAGACAAAAATATTATTAAACACGGATCAAATTAAAGATATATGACAGGATTTAAAAGTGTCGTCATGTTAAATTTACACCTCTGAACGACCTCATAATAAATCCCAAGACCCTAACCTATTATAAACATCTGATAATACTCAAGACCGATTATTTTGATAATGAATTATTGCACAAGATAGGATCCTATGGAATTTCTGCGATAAACCTTCATTAACGGCACTTTCAAAAGGATTCAAAGAAACATGGTCAAATTGTAGGGTACATAACTTTTCAAGACCCATAATAAGAGGCTCCATACTGTTAAATCATGCCCCAAATTCGAAACACACAAGTTGCCCCTTCAAACCCTGAAAGAACAAAAATTTTTGGCTGCTGCAGAAGGCTTACGCACCGTAAGCCATACCCTTACGGTGCGCAAGGGTTGCCCAGCGACAGAAAAACTGACAGATGGCTGTTTTGAGCTAGTAACCGACTTTGATTGATATTTTCTTCATTCATGCGCGCCCCCTACTTACTTTTAGACCCTAGGAACACCTGTTGATGATCAAGAACCCATGGTAGAGTGATTTGTCATGTTTACAAGCCATTAAAATCACTATATAAGGCCTCCAAGTTTGCAACATTCTTGCATTCATCCCATCTACATTCCTGATCATTTCTGGAGCTCCAAAGCAGACCCCAAGTATTCCTATTCATTCATTAGTACTTCGGTAAGTGTCTTTAACCCTTCTAAATTAAGTTTTGCTTAGTTTATAGCCTTAAAGTCAAACCGTCGTAATTAACGGTTGACTTATTGATTAATCGCTAATGGTCCAGCGATCCAGCGATTAGTCAAACTTAAGATAGTTATACGTTGGTAATTATGTGGGCTTTAAACCCTTAAAAGGGCACCCTCTGATTCCCGTCCTAACTAGGTCGTTTGTCGGGTCAAAGATGATGATAAAAACTCAACAGAAATGTAATTTGCGATTTAATACACAATTAGCAATGTAGAAGAGATGTAACCTATTTTATCACTCATATAACTTGGTAATAAGTATAAGAACTTATCTAAGCTTGTTTGATCCGACAATTTTCTGTTTAGACCCGGTTCGGAACCGAAAGTCGCAAAACTTTGACTTTTGCTTTAACTTCAGTTCTGACCCGTTTTAGATAGGTTTGGAAATGCCTTAGGACTTACTTAGGACCAGGCTACATGTTGGTATAACCCTCTGTGGTTGGTTCATTGTTTGTCCGATTCGTTTACATGTTTCCGTTAATTGCTTAATGTTGACCATAATGCCCTTTTGACCATAAAACGAGAATTTTAGAAATATGAAAGGACAATAATCTTTGATACTGATTTATAAATATGTCCCTAAAATTTCATATCAGTTGGAGGTCTAGATTAGGAGTTATGCTCATTAGCGTAATTATAACGCCTTTTAGTAATTAAAAGGCGCAATTAGCATAAAGCCTATCTAAACCCAATTTTTGATACCAAACCTTTTACCCACTGATTTAATATAATATTTTGGGATTTTTAAAGATTTTTAATTATTTTTAAACTGCTCAAAACCTAAGGTTATGGCATTGATTCGGTAAATACCGATTATACCCTTTTCGGTCATAAAATGAGTTCTACATAATATTTTGACACCAATCCAATTGCTACTGATTTTATATAATAAATAAAGTATTTTGAACTTTATAACCTGATAAAAAAACTCAGATTTGAAATCGCTTAAAATGGTTTTTAAAGCGTATTAAACGCATAGTTTGAGTTTAAAACCATTTTATCATATAAGACCTATTACCTACTGATATGACCTAATAAAATAAGTTATTTTACTGATATATTCGGACCCGAATCTCAGAATTTCAATTAACCTCTTTTATAATCTTTAAAATTACCAAAATACCCCTACGGGGCTTAAATTGAGATTAAACTCGTATTGGGCATAATGGAAGGTATCCTACTGATATCACAACATATTTAAGGCATATTAACTTAGGAAACCTGTATATGACTCTTATGATTACCCGTCATGCGTTATTCGCGTTCGGTTCGGTTTATGTAACTAGTTTGCATAAATTAGCCGAAACGGGTCAAACGTTATCGTTTTTATCTCAAAATCCAGAAGGTGTTTAGATTACCCATATTATACAAGTCTTCAAACTTGTCGGGTCTAAAACACATTCTATTCCGGTCTTCGCTTAATCATGCGTTTGAACCGTATATTTCCTTAAAACTAACCGGTCTAAGTTTAGGCTTAATTAAAGACTCGTTAGTATTCTAATTGGTTATTTATACCATCATTCTAGACTAGAGCCTTCCGGTTATAATTCTTGCTATTTAAGACAAGAGCTAGCTCAGGTAAATACTTTTAACTTATTTTCCCTTATACGAGCTTGGGATACGGTATTATAAAAATACTGCTTGGTCGGGTGTAGAAACCTTTTAATCGGAGATGATTAAATTGCATAATCCCGTTTTAATCTGTATTGATTGATAACAAATAACATTAGGGGTTAATGACCGTGTCCTGGATATCCTTGGCTCATTTAAAAAGTGAATGGCCATAAATTAAGCACAAGGTGTAGGCATAACACCTCCTGTTGCGTATGTAAAAGATATACTCACTCGTAAGGATGTCTTCTTGTCAGTTATATTTATGGTGTGTCGATTAATCATGACCGGCTTGTATTGTATAATCACCGGCCCAAAATGTTAGACAAACATGTAAATCGGATACAAGATTTTTATTAATAAGATTGTCCCAAGTTATAAAGAGTTTGTGCCACGTGCATTCAAATCAATTTTATTAAACCTTTTCAAAATGAGTCAGTTAATTGTATTTACCAGTGTAAACTGACGTATTTTCCAAAAGGTTAAGTGGCAGGTACTATGCGTAATTGGCTGGGAGCTCAGGGCGTCAATAGGGAATCTTGAAAGTTCTAGATGCCTAAAGCCTGTTGAACAGCTTTCTTTTATTTGATCCGCCTGTGGATCCTTTACTTTCCGTTGTAATACTTTGATATTACTTTATATTCGGATTGTAATATATTTATCTTTTGCTTCCGCTGTGCATTTAAATATTGCGTTGTTTGACTATAATGATATCAACTACGTCACGATACTCCCCACCGGGCCCACCGGTAATATGTGGAAATATCGGGGTGTGACAGGTTGGTATCAGAGCCAACATTGAGTGAATTAAACACTATCCTTTTGTGTTTAATCTCAATGACACAATAGCACATTCCTTGACCTTCTGAGTCTAGACTTAATATAGGAATGCTCTCGTCTCTATTCGGAGAACTATCGCTTTAAATTCTATATACTTTTAATATATCGCCAAGCAAAGGAGCCGTAATGAAAATCCTCCCCATCCGAAGCCGAGGAATGCGGAGCCTTGCACTGCGACTAGAATGAAACGAGCATCCAGGGAGGGAACATTCAGAAATAAAATGAAGAAGAAACTCCTTTGGCTAAAAATCGTTTCCTTAATAGTCCTTATAAGGACATATTTATCTTTCAGTCCCTTCGAGGACAACATCATTTTCTTAAGAAGTCCCGTTTAGGGCAACCATATACTTGTTTAAATTTTAAAGGAACGATTATGTTTAAAATATCATTCCTATATTATAAGATCTACCATTATAATAAAATGGCAAAATCTAAAAAAAAAGGACAAGACCTAGCCTCGTGTCATTATTAAGACCCGGCCAAGATGGCAGTTCCTCAATTTAGGTTCAGATCCTTATTAACATCCCGAGTTAGGATTGTTCTGCGTTTATTATTAAAAAAGGAATCTTAAAGGTAAACCTAGCCTATATGACGAGGCCAAGATGGTAGGAGCTATTCAAGAGATTCAAATCCTTGTTAACACCTAAGAACGTGTTAGCACTCTTGACATATGTGATTCGAGAAAATCACAACAGTCGTTCTTATATTGGATTCTTCCAATTTTCTTATCTAGTCTATTGATTTAGAAATCATGGCTTATATCATCCTATAAGATGATCATATTATAAGCATCCCTTAGAAGGGAAATGCCTACGGGCTATAGTTAATGTCCTCTGAGACTAAAGACAGTGGTAGCCTATAACTCCCTGTCAAGAAAAAGTAATGAACTTTGATTCACACCTAAATGCCTCGATCCCAAACGATCATGGCTTATAAATTAAACTTGTCCACGTGACTAGGCCTTTTGTGCTATTACTAACTTATAAATTTGCCTCGATTCTCTGAAATCATGGCTTATAAATTAAACTTGTCCACGTGACTAGGCCTTTTGTGCTATTACTAACTTATAAATTTGCCTCGATTCTCTGAAATCATGGCTTATAAATTAAACTTGTCCACGTGACTAGGCCTTTTGTGCTATTACTAACTTATAAATTTGCCTCGATTCTCTGAAATCATGGCTTATAAATTAAACTTGTCCATGTGACTAGGCCTTTTGTGCTATTACTAACTTATAAATTTGCCTCGATTCTATGAAATCATGGCTTATAAATTAAACTTGTCCTTGTGACTTGACTTTTTGTGCTATAGTTATATTTTAATTAAATCTAGGATAATATTAATAAAAATCCAGAATAAAAATAAATATCATTCCTTTCCTGCCAGTATAAATATTAAAAGAGAATCTTAAAAGGTTTGACCTAGCTTGAATGTCATTGAAGACCTAGCTAAAATGGTAAAACCTGTTTAAAAAGAGATTCAGATCCTCGTTAACATCTGAAAATGTGTTAACACTCCCGACAACAGTGATGCGATAAAATCACACTTGTCATCCTTATATTAGGAGTTTTTCCAAATCCCTTAATTAGCGTAAATGATCAATAGGAATCATGGCTAGTAAACGTCGAACATGATGTACGCATCAAAACATCCATTTGGGATGTATACCTACGGGCAAAGGTGTATACATGAAAAGATAGTTTTTATTTCATAAATTCTTGTCAAGACAATGAATATGAAATTTTCCGATCCAAAGGAATCATCGATTATGTTTTAGATTTTTCCCTAGTGACAAGGCCCTGTGCCATCAAGAGTCCTTGGGAACAAGCTCTTGTGCTATATAAAATGTCAGTGCGACATTGACAGTCGTGATTTATGTCCCCTGTCTAATAAATATGAAGGATTATATTTTGTTTACACGCCAAGGATGGTTTACTTAAAAACCTAGGCAGAACATAATCAAATAACTTAAATACTATCTTTTGGCCTATAGGGTTTATTTACACCATAGCTATTTAATCAACAAATTCGACAATTCACCATATAATTAAACCAATTATTACTACCTGGTTTGTGGTCTTCAAAGCTTCACCATGGTTAACTCCTCTGAAGCTCACAATCATCCAGTTAATCAAAATGACGATTCAAGGAGACCCAGGGTATGGATTGCCTAAGCACTTGTTGAATATGGTATTTAATACCAAAGCTTCGAGTATGGAAAACTCAGAAGAAACAAACAACAGTCACGATGCTAGAGATGCGACAAATGTTAATAATGAATCCAATATGAACCCCAAATGTTAATGGAGTAAATCTCCAGAACTATGATTAACACAGTTATTAGAAAGGCTATGAGAAAAGTCATGAAAAGGCTTAAAAAGCCGAATGATGTTCGCTTTAAAACACATGTCGCTGCTCATAAGAAGAGCTATATTCATACTTCAAATGCGAAAAATAACCCAAACAAAATCATATGTGGCAAGAAGCCCTTTCCTCTTAGGATGTACTTAGAAGTACTTCGTCTCTTAGAAGTCAAGAGACTTCAATAGTAAAAAGGGGCCATCGATTTCAGGAAATTGTTGAATGTAGTAGAAACCATTAGGTATATCAGTGGTTATGCTGGAAAGGACATGGTAAGGTATACATCACAGCCATTTGATAACAATATTCCTAATTAGTGAGGACATCAATGAAGTCCACAAGAAAGATCCCCTTATGCAATATGGGATGGTCCAAGTTTTTAAGGACCTTATTAGAAAAACCTATTACCCACATCACAAAATGGAGAAAGATGAAATAAGAATTTTCTGACTCTCGCCATAAAAGTTCTAGACTGTCGACAGTATGTCGCAAATTATAATTCGTTGGCTGAGATAGTACCCTAATCAGTTTACCCAAAATTCTAAGCTTAACGCAAATAATTATTAGTGGTTAGCATCGGCAATAAGAGGGCACATTAAGGTTTCAAAACCTGCTCATTATAAATCCATTATGGATCTACCTCAGCTACTCACGTTATATAGATTAAGAAACGACCAGTCAAAGCTGAGACCGCCCTAAATTGTCATAGATTTTGCAGCTAAGTTTGAAAGGATTAAGAATGGAGGTGTTTAACCCTCCTGATAAATGATTAGAGGCAGTTCACATTGAAAATGACACCAGATAAATCCCTTATTGTGATTTTATTGCTAAAAGTTATATTAGGGTTCAGGTGCTGCTACGTCTCTCATAAGACCATAAGCTTAGCAAACCTTTTAGAATTTTTTCCATAAAAAACCCATACATTAAGTGTAAGGAAAAACTTACAGGCGAAATCATAAGAACCATTTCTTCTGTTCCCGTCAAAAACCTTCAATCGTAAAATTTTAGAAGTATCCTCTCTATAGAGGAAGTGCGTCAGCATATATAATTGATATCTCCTTGATCTCTATCGATTGCGAATACCAAATGCTATGACAAAAGCACCACGTGAGGATTGATGTATCTTAATAAGTCCCATAGATTGCTTCCATGCCTGATCAGTATGGAGGTTTAATGCATGGGACCACAAAGATATTCCGATGGTCAACTAATGGTATTCAAAGAAGATATCCAGAATGAAATTGTCCAAGTAAATGTTCCCGATTAAGGAATTCGTGGACTAGTAACATAAATGTGTCACTTATTTGACACAAGCAATGAGGGGTGAACTGGAGCCTGAGATATGGAAATCTCTGTAACCTCCTTGTACCTTGATTATCTTCTCCTAAGATTACCCTGTTTACCCCTGGGAGGCAGGTAGAGTTAAGGTTTATATCCCATTTAAGGTTGTATTATTATGAAATCTCCAAGACAGCTAGTACCATTATTGGAAGAATCGAAAACCCTGGTTAAGTAAGTTTTAAGATATGGATTCATATAGCCTAACTCAATATCCTGAGAGTTCGGTATAGTTAACTATGAAAGACGGTTCATTTTGCTTATGTATTATTTACCACAACCCTAATTTGGCAACGATTAAGAATTTGCCATCAGCTGCCCAGGATCATCTATTTGTTCGACTAACTGTAAGGATTAGCTACTCCTTAAGATTAGTTTTGAGCAATGGTTGGAATAACCATCTCACTTTAAGATAAGCTTTTCCATATTAGTTGCTATATAAGTATCAAGGTGGCTCCTTTGGAGACCTTGTATAGATGAAATATCAAAACATCCGTTGGATGGACGAGACTTTGGGAATTCCACTTATCAGGATCTGAAAGTTGCATTGGGAACAACGAATAAGATCATGCAAATCCCTAATCATCTGTAAGATGCCAGTATTCGGCAGAAAATCAAGAATTTATGAAAGTAGCAACCCTCCTAAATACTTGTTAAGGAATAAAGTTCAAACAAAAGATATCACCCAGGAAGGGTGTACCAAATTTGTTAAATTATCAGGCTAGTCAAGCTCTGAATATATAGAATCATTCGAAGGAAATCGAATGTATCAAGATCAAGTAGCTCATAAGCTAAAACCTATTTAAGGAGCTTAGCGGAGCTCGCAATACATTGCACACTAGTGACTGAAGGGTGTGTTTCGCCAATAAGTCGAGAAACACTATCACATAATGATATGCAGATTTATGAGGTGATGAGCATCCTGTATCAATTGAGGATCGACAGGTTAAGAAACTTCGAAGGAAACATGTGCCTATTGTAAAGGTAAAATGGGATGCCCGTAGAGGTCCCGAGTACACGTGGGAGGTAGAGTCCACAATGAAAGAAAAGTACTCTTATTTGTTTCAGTAAATCTCGAGGTCGAGATTTCTTTTAAGGGGGTGAGGATGTAACACCTCGAAAATTCGTGTTCAATAAAATAACGACACGTGTCATGTAATACAAAAATATTATTAAACACGGATCAAATTAAAGATATATGACAGGATTTAAAAGTGTCGTCATGTTAAATTTACACCTCTGAACGACCTCATAATAAATCCCAAGACCCTAACCTATTATAAACATCTGATAATACTCAAGACCGATTATTTTGATAATGAATTATTGCACAAGATAGGATCCTATGGAATTTCTGCGATAAACCTTCATTAACGGCACTTTCAAAAGGATTCAAAGAAACATGGTTAAATGGTAGGGTACATAACTGTTCAAGACCCATAATAAGAGGCCCCATACTGTTAAATCATGCCCCAAATTCGAAACACACAAGTTGCCCCTTCAAACCCTGAAAGAACAACAATTTTTGGCTGCTGCAGAAGGCTTACGCACCGTAAGCCATACCCTTACGGTGCGCAAGGGTTGCCCAGCGACAGAAAAACTGACAGATGGCTGTTTTGAGCTAGTAACCGACTTTGATTGATATTTTCTTCATTCATGCACGCCCCCTACTTACTTTTAGACCCTAGGAACACCTGTTGATGATCAAGAACCCATGGTAGAGTGATTTGTCATGTTTACAAGCCATTAAAATCACTATATAAGGCCTCCAAGTTTGCAACATTCTTGCATTCATCCCATCTACATTCCTGATCATTTCTGGAGCTCCAAAGCAGACCCCAAGTATTCCTATTCGTTCATTAGTACTTCGGTAAGTGTCCTTAACCCTTCTAAATTAAGTTTTGCTTAGTTTATAGCCTTAAAGTCAAACCGTCGTAATTAACGGTTGACTTATTGATTAATCGCTAATGGTCCAGGGATTAGTCAAACTTAAGATAGTTATACGTTGGTAATTATGTGGGCTTTAAACCCTTAAAAGGGCACCCTCTGATTCCCGTCCTAACTAGGTCGTTTGTCGGGTCAAAGATGATGATAAAAAGTCAACAGAAATGTAATTTGCGATTTAATACAAAATTAGCAATGTAGAAGGGATGTAACCTATTTTATCACTCATATAACTTGGTAATAAGTATAAGAACTGATCTAAGCTTGTTTGATCCGACAATTTTCTGTTTAGACCCGGTTCGGAACCGAAAGTCGCAAAACTTTGACTTTTGCTTTAACTTCAGTTCTGACCCGTTTTAGATAGGTTTGGAAATGCCTTAGGACTTACTTAGGACCAAGCTACATGTTGGTATAACCCTCTGTGGTTGGTTCATTGTTTGTCCGATTCGTTTACATGTTTCCGTTAATTGCTTAATGTTGACCATAATGCCCTTTTGACCATAAAACGAGAATTTTAGAAATATGAAAGCACAATAATCTTTGATACTGATTTATAAACATGTCCCTAAAATTTCACATCAGTTTGAGGTCTAGATTAGGAGTTATGCTCATTAGCGTAATTATAACGCCTTTTAGTAATTAAAAGGCGCAATTAGCATAAAGCCTATCTAAACCCATTTTTTGACACCAAACCTTTTACCCACTGATGTAATATAATATTTTGGGATTTTTAAAGATTTTTAATTATTTTTAACCTGCTCATAACCTAAGGTTATGGCATTGATTCGGTAAATACCGATTATACCCTTTTCGGTCATAAAATGAGTTCTACATAATATTTTGACACCAATCCAATTGCTACTGATTTTATATAATAAATAAAGTATTTTGAACTTTATAACCTGATCAGAAAACTCAGATTTCCCTATAACCCGGAAATCGCTTAAAATGGTTTTTAAAGCGTATTAAACGCATAGTCTGAGTTTAAAACCATTTTGTCATATAAGACCTATTACCAACTGATATTACCTAATAAAATAAGTTATTTTACTGATATATTCGGACCCGAATCTCAGAATTTCAATTAACCTCTTTTATAATCTTTAAAATGACCAAAATACCCATACGGGGCTTAAATTGAGATTAAACTCGTATTGGGCATAATGGAAGGTATCCTACTGATATCACAACATATTTAAGGCATATTAACTTAGGAAACCTGTATATGACTCTTATGATTACCCGTCATGCGTTATTCGCGTTCGGTTCGGTTTATGTAACTAGTTTGCATAAATTAGCCGAAACGGGTCAAACGTTATCGTTTTTATCTCAAAATCCAGAAGGTGTTTAGATTACCCATATTATACAAGTCTTCAAACTTTTCGGGTCTAAAACACATTCTATTCCGGTCTTCGCTTAATCATGCGTTTGAACCGTATATTTCCTTAAAACTAACCGGTCTAAGTTTAGGCTTAATTAAAGACTCGTTAGTATTCTAATTGGTTATTTATACCATCATTCCAGACTAGAGCCTTCCAGTAAATTGTACCTACGCTTACTTAAGTGAATACGGCTGAGTTATTATAATTCTTGCTATTTAAGACAGGAGCTAGCTCAGGTAAATACTTTTAACTTATTTTCCCTTATACGGGCTTGGGATACGGTATTATAAAAATACCGCTTGGTCGGGTGTAGAAACCTTTTAATCGGAGATGATTAAATTGCATAATCCCGTTTTAATCTGTATTGATTGATAACAAATAACATTAGGGGTTAATGACCGTGTCCTGGATATCCTTGGCTCATTTAAAAAGTGAATGGCCATAACTTAAGCACAAGGTGTAGGCATAACACCTCCTGTCGCGTATGTAAAAGATATACTCACTCGTAAGGATGTCTTCTTGTGAGTTATATTTATGGTGTGTCGATTAATCATGACCGGCTTGTATTGTATAATCACCGGCCCTAAATGTTGGACAAACATGTAAATCGGATTCAAGATTTTTATTAATAAGATTGTCCCAAGTTATAAAGAGTTTGTGCCACGTGCATTCAAATCAATTTTATTAAACCTTTTCAAAATGAGTCAGTTAATTGTATTTACCAGTGTAAACTGACGTATTTTCCAAAAGGTTAAGTGGCAGGTACTATGCGTAATTGGCTGGGAGCTCAGGGCGTCAATAGGGAATCTTGAAAGTTCTAGATGCCTAAAGCCTGTTGAACAGCTTTCTTTTATTTGATCCGCCTGTGGATCCTTTACTTTCCGATGTAATACTTTGATATTACTTTATATTCGGATTGTAATATATTTATCTTTTGCTTCCGCTGTGCATTTAAATATTGCGTTGTTTGACTATAATGATATCAAATACGTCACGATACTCCCCACCGGGCCCACCGGTAATATGTGGAAATATCGGGGTGTGACAGACATGGCCTATGATGTGTATTTAATCAGCTCCTTCAGTCCTTCCCCAACATTTCACCACCGCCAACATCATCTCCTGTTTGCTCCAATCTCACCACCGCCACAACCAACCAACCTAGCCACCATCGCCTCCCCCCTGCGATGGCACCACCGTTCATCTTCTCGGTTACCTGAGACAAAACCTCCGACACCCACACACCCCCAACCACCCTTCACCTCCACCTTCATCTTGCAGATCGGAAGAAAGGGAGCCGCCGCACACGGGGGCGGCGCAACGACAGAGAGATGGTTAAATCAACGTCGATGTAAACTACCGGAATCTGAAATTTAGTTGAATCTGATGTTTGTGCGTGTTTCAGTGTGTGTTTGTGTGTTATTGAATCAAACTAGTGCCTGATTTCATCATTTTCATCTCTAATTAGATGCTAGGGTTTGTGATTGATGCGTTAATTGTTATGTAGTCAAATTTGTGCGTGTATCAGTGTGTGATTTCATATTTTCACCAATTTATGACTATAACTAGACGCTAGGGTTTGTAATCGATGCGCTAATTGTTAACTGTTATGAACATAACGACTTGCGGAAACTTGTTGATGATCTGCAGCTGTTTTGCAATCCCTGTTATTCGAAGCTGTCGGCCGGACAGTGAATCCGGTGACCAGAGTCGTCGGACTTCAGAAGCGTAGGCGAGCGGTGGAGCCACCGATGTTACAATCACAATCTCAGCATCTCGATTTGAATATGAATCAGAGTTTTCCTGCAAGTAAAAGCTCGCCGGAGAAACGGCGGCATGAAGTCCGTCGATGAATTCAATCTTAATATGTATTTGTTTTTTTTTATTTGAATCAGATTAAAAAAAATAGCAATACACATTTGGACAAAAAATTACACATCACCTCATAAAAAACAGACCATGTCACCATGCCACGTTGGACAAAATGGCTACGTCAGCAAAAAGAACTAACCCAGTTAGTGTTTATTTAACGACGGGGTGACACAGCAACCCATGTGTTAAGTTAGGAGTGGTCTGAGCCAAAGTGAAAGTTGAGAGTGTCATCGGCCAAATGGCCATAGTTGGGGGTGTTTAAATCCATTAACCCATTATACAATTATAATCCTCTTAATAATAATCTAATTAATATTAAGTCCCTAGGGTTTAAACTATTATTATTTCACAAATAATAATCTACCTACTCGTGAACATATACGATTCGTGTACCACCATGTAACTCTTCGGATCGTACCGAGTTAGTTACGTTGACTTTAATTACGGTCGGACATACATATATCCAACAGTTGGTGGTCTGACCGTGTAATCATGAAACACGTTTAGAGAGGGAGACGATTTGGGGGGGGGGGGGATGGGTTGTTATAGATAATATTTAATAATTAATAATTAATTTGGGGGCCTAATTGATATTTCAAATGATTAATTAGATTTTATTATATTTTAATTAATAAAAGCAAGGGGTAATTATGTCATTTTACACTCACTTAACTGAGAAAACTAACTGTCATCCACTCTAGGGACTATCCGAGTAACAACTTGTTAAACCACAAGGAGCACGAATGTAATTTCTAAAAGTTGAGGATTATAGGTGTTATTTTACAAAACCATAGGGAGCATTCGTGCATTTTACTAAAAAAAAATAAATTTAAAATAAAAGATGATAACAAGATTATGCAAGGTCAAATAAGCCAATGCGTTTATGATAACTAATTATTCTTTAAATTTATATTAATATACCAGATAAGAGATAATTGTTCGTTAAATAGTGACCTCGTTTAGGTTCACAAGCCTAGTCAAGCTCCACCATCATTGTTTATCAACTTCCCTGGTTATCTTCACCATGTACAACCATCTCCCCTGTCACCATCATCCACCTCTGCAGCTATGCCACCACATGCCCATGGTTATATATAGCTTAAAGCATTCACATTGGATTCTTTATACTTATGTGAGTAAAACCTTTAAATTATACAGTGGCTGTTAGTGGTTACGAGTGGATAGAGAAATGGTTGTTTGTAGATGAGAGAAAATGTAATGAGAAAATTAATGAGAAAAACATTATTATTTAATTGAAAATGATAAAAGATTAGATAGTATAATTATAGAGACGAAGATAAAAAAAACTCATTGTGAATGCTCTTGTAAATCCTTTCTGCTGTCTCAAAACCACGTACCCCAACCAACACCAACAGTTTCGATCATTACAGCTTATAGCAATGACAAAGCACGGTGGGTTGTTTGAGATGGAAGGGTTATAATCTCATAACCAAGTTCCAAGATACAGAAAACCACAACTCCCTTTCAACAGAAATTTCATCACAATACAAGCAACAAAACAAGTCATATAAAGCCAAATATGAAAAGTGAGCCAATTTTGTCAACTGTAAACTAATGTAAGTAGCAAAACAGAGAATATTACAATATCCACAAAGATCATCATCATCATATTGGCTTATAGAAAACTTAAAAGAGATACGTGTCACGGTGTCCTTCAATCATCAATCCAAAACATTGGCAACATCTACACGGTAACCATCTGCCAATCAAACTTAGAAGCACCAGCGTTACTCCGAAATTCATGCCATTTGGGCTTCTAATTGATCACCTCCAACTATAACCATAAACAGAATCATGCCAAGTACCGGAACAAGTTCGGGTTCTCTTTGTCTCTTTCAAGATAATCACGCGTTATCAGATCTTCAATCCTCTTCTTGATTGCTTTTACATCAGGCTACACAAGTTGAACCTCACGTTAGAAATATGGAACAATTCACGACTTATGTTTAATCTCTTAACCGGTCAAACAAGTTGAAGAACGCCTGTTTTTTGTTTAGAAGCTTGTTTGTTTTAAACTTCTTAAACAATATATATCAATTTTTTTTTTGTCAAATTTAAGTATTTTGAAGGAGAAATTACCTTAAACATGCGGCCCAACTGTTCAACACACTCCATAACCAACTGCTGGTATCCCAACACCTTTCTGCTCTTCATGATACGCACAATCGAAGCATCAATCGCATACCGCCTATCCTTATCAACATCCTCAATTACCTTTTTCTTCTCATCCACAGGAGGTAGAGGAATCTAAATATATAAATAAGTAAACTAAATGATGCTTTGATTGTCTAATCAGAAGACACACACACACACATATATATATAATAAGAACAATCACATACCTTGATCCTCCTCATTTTATCTGTAAACTTGGAGTTAAATTCAAAGTAATCGGTTGGAGAGATTGTTTTGGTATTTGGCTCCTTGATAAGAATCTTATACTTTGCACACGACAGAGAATGAAGAAGCCTAACAACATCATCATCTGACAAGTTCAACTGACTCATAATTTCCTGATAACTCAATCGGTCTGACAAGTTGAAGAGTAGTAGAGCAGATGCCTTCATCAATCAAAGTCAAAAACAATATTAAATAATAACCTTTTATTGCATACTTATGACATAAGTTAATGCATAAAGAATGTTTATCAAAGAAACCTGATAGGTTGTGACAATGAGCTCCATGGTTTTCGGTTCAAATTTCCCATTAATGTTGCAGGTACCCAATGAATATATCCATGTAAGTTTTCTGTGCTTTGTTTTCGTTTGATAAAACTCTCTGAAAACTTCAACACACTTTACCTAAAGAAAAGAAAAAGATAACAAAATAAACATGCTAGAGAGATACAAGACATGATTGTTTCTCTCATAAAGATGAATTAACGGTTGAAGTACCATCTCTGCTGGAAGATTTAGGTCAAAAGATTTGTAACTTGGCCAGAAGCCGGTAGTCAACACGGTTACAGTCAAGTCAATCCCAGGACTAACATTTGAATTGTTGCTCAAGTACTCCTCAAAGTGGGATTGGTTTTCCTTTGCCAATGTTAAATCTGTAACCTGAAAAGTAGATACAGAAGAATGAGGGAATAGAGAGAGATTACAATCATATAATGTAGGTACCACAAAGTAATACTAGAAGCTGCGCTTTTGACCCGTTAATGATAAATGGATTAACTCGGGTCATGCTATATCCCGCTCACGTCGAATTGTTAGAATAAATAATAGCTATATGGAAAGCAATTCAGATGGGACGAACCAGGTCCAAAATGTATTTTTAATGCATAAAATTTCCTAAATCATATCATTCAGAAAAACAAGATTATCATTTATATGACATAACTTATGACTAAGTATGAAAGTTTAAACTAAAGGCGATTCTAATCGCTAGTGCATACTTACCATTCCTTCCATCTTTGAAGTGAACTGGCCACCACATTGTTGCTTCAGCTTTGTCAAAATACTTCTCTCGTGCTCATCATTGGCACTTTTGTCAAACAAAAGCCGCCGTGCGAGTTTTTTCCTGCAAGTAGAATACATCTTTAGAAGTTACAGGTGGCTTTTTTTACCCTAACAAATAGAATGTAAAAAATCAGGTTATACTCATAGTTATCAATAGCAAATACCGACAAGATATAGATACCTATATGCTGCGTAGCGATAGCGACTGGCGCTATTTCGTGTTTAGCAATAAGGTAATTAAAATAAAAAATAGCTATTTATAATATATACATATATAGAAAAAGTACATCGTACATTACGACTTAACGTACTTCACGTACAACAACGTGCGTGATTTGTTATATAACATGCGTGATTAATGTTTTCAATATGCGTGATTATTGTGTTTCAACATGCGTGATTTTGGATTTTTGAGTTATAACGTGCGTGATTTTAAAATGAACGTGCGTAATTACCTGTCGTACATGATGTACGTTAAGCCGTAATGTACGTTAACCTTCCTCTATATATATATATATGTATATATATATTGTTATTATTATACTTTTTATGTATAAATTTATAAGTTTATAGACCAAGTGTAAACTAGTGAAAATAGAAGGGGTTAAATGTAAAAATACACAAACTAACTTTACACTTTTTATGCAACTTTTTACAAGTTTTAGGGACTAAAAGTGAACTAGTGAAAGATAGAGGGGTTAAATGTTAAAATACATAAAATTATTCAACCCTAAAAGGCTAAAACACAAAAAACAAGCAGCCGCTCTTCTTCTTCCTGGTTTCCGGCTGAAATGGCAGCACCAGAGCTGGAATTCGTTGTCAGAATCCCACTATAATCACGCTATGGAATCGCCAATTAACAGACAGCGAGGTATGTGTGATACGCTATGAAGCGCGTGATAGCAAAAGTTAGCTTTATGCATAGAACCTCCTAAATCATTTATCTACTTCATCAAATTGAAGTGTATTTTTAATGCATAGAACCTCCGAAATCAATTCATTCAAACAAATATATCATCAGTAAATAAATGATGCTTTGTAATCATGTTTAACACACTGATATTACATGTAAAAGTGCTTCGATCAACCCAAACAGCCCGCCCATCCATTTGCAACTCTAATTGTCAAACGGAAGCAAAAATAACCTTATTATACCAGACAATTAATGTTCATCAAAACTAAAATAAGTGGTTTTACCTATAAAATTCGGCAAAGAGATCTTTATCACTGATGTAGGCAAGCAGCTTTACAACCTGCAAATTAATTAGACAACTCAAATGTCACAGCCTGCATTAACAATTTTATAACGAGGATGGCATCTATAACAAATTTATGTACCTTCTCAAGTGTGTCTTCAATGGCTTCATCACTCAATTTCTCACTTCCACCCTTCTTAAGAATATTATCACAAAATGTGGCAAGTAACTCTGCACTTGAACTTCCAGCAACACCCTTATTGCAAAATATTTCAAATGCTTCTTTAAGTGCCTAGACAAAAAAAAATTAATAATAAAAAACAGTTATAAAAAAGTGAGAAATATCGTATTCGTGACTTGAAAATGAAACCACAAGACATTACCTTGTGGAAGAGAGTATGATTATTAAAACAGTCATTTACATATGCCAGGTACTTATCATGAAGCTCGATCACTTTCCTAACAAAAACCTGAACACAGACACAGAAGTAAACACATAAGCTTCTAGTCATGCATCATTCTATGAAGTTAGTATCAGTGATATATCGGTTATCGGTCCCCATGTAAAAGATCGGTGTCAAATATCGGTACTGTTATTATCGACGATATTGACCGATATATCACTGATTTTCCCAATATCAGTACCTTTCTTCTTAATTCTACTATTCGTCTTTCTTCTTATTGCTACTATTAGTGTTTTAAGTCTTAATTGTTAGTGTTAAATGTTAATGTTTTAAGTCTTAATCAGTTCCTACTTGCTACAGTTGTTAGTGTTTTGCAAGTTGCAAAAGGTTAATTTGTTAATGGTAAGAGAGTATACTGAATTGTTAGTGTTAAATTGCTACATATATAACTTCTGCATGATATTAAAATTACCGATATCCCACCGCGATAACCTATATCTCAAATATCGGTCCTTCACCGATATCCGATTTTTTACCGAACTGCATAGCATACATTACAATGTTATCATTATTACCTGTTCCTGTAAGCCAACCACGTCTCTCTTTTCAGCCTGTAAAAAACCACCAAACAGCTTAATACACATAAATATTGAACAGATTGTGAATTAACAAGTTAGCATGTACTATGTACAAACCTTCTTGTTACTTGCAGCATCTTCGGCTTGTTTGACCAAAGTTGTACCTTCAGCGGTGACATGCTGTACAGCATAGAAACGCATATGAAACAAGAAGAGTGATAAAATATTATAAGAGAATCAAATTTGTGTCCAACATGACAAACCTGCTTAAACATACTAGATACAGGATCTAGTCCTTTTGGTATCTTTGAAAAGAGTCTGTACATCCTTGATAAATCATCAACCTAAACAAAACGTAACATATCATAAGTTCATAACCACAAAAAACAATCTAAACAATATTTTTTAAGAAGTCATTGATAAAATAAATAATAAATGCACACCTTGTCATCCCTGAGCAATGCATGACAGCCAGAGTGTTCCTTCTCAAGCAATTGAGTTGCATAAACAGACAACAACTCATGTTGAACTTTCTACACACAACCAATTGGAAATACACACAATAAATAACCATCAAAACATATCAAGAAAAACTTTACAGAAAAAAAAGAGTAAAATGCCATTTTCGTCCCTAAGGTCTGGCCAGTTTTGTCCAAAGGTTTGTTTTTCCGCATCTGGATCCAAAAGGTGTTGAAATCTTGCCATTTTTATCCAGCTCGTTGACTCCATCCATTTTTCTCTGTTAAGTTAGAGGTATTTCCGTTTTTTCTGCTAATTTAAAGGGCAATTCGTTCTTTTTCACTAAATGTAAAAAGACCGAATACCCCTGAAAAAGATCGATTAGCCCTTTAAGTTAACAAAAAAGACGGAAATACCACCGACTTAACGGAGAAAAATGGATGGAGTTAACGAGCCGAATGAAACTGGCAAGATTTCAAACCTTTTGGATCCGGATGCAAAAAAACAAACCTTTAGACGAAAGTCGCAAAACAGGTCAGACCTCAGGGACAAAAATGACGTTTTACTCAAAAGAAAACAAGACAAACCTCAAGCAGCTTTGGCTCACTGCTGACATGAAGATAATGAGAAACTCTGTCTTTTTCCCTTTTCAGGCACTCCTCTGCCTGAAAATTCAATAAAAAAGAAACCGCTTATAATTCACAAAATAAGAAGTTGACATCATAAGTTGTATCTTCGCAAGATAACTATTTTTTTTTTACTTTGAGCATGTAATCTGGACATGAATCTTCTAAAATCCAGTTTGAAGCCTTGCGTGAATAATATGCTGCGGTATCTTTAAGCATGGATGCTTCAAAATCATTCTCGTAGTACTCCATTTGCCCCATTCCTATCTCAACAAAAATATCTAGAACGTTTTTCAGTAACGCACGGTCAATCTGCTCTCCTTCACGCTCTTGATCAATCTGGTTACAAATCATTAAATAATATCACAATGAGAAAATATCACATACCAAATTTGCTAAGAAAACAACATAAAATACATACCAGAGATATTACAGCATCTCTTACTTTCCCATTCACCTCTTTATATACCTGACAGCCATATCCAACGGTAAAATCAACACAAAATATTTCCAGAAATAAAGGAAAACATGGAAAATGATTTGTGTCAAAGCAGTTGATGCACATACATCCTAATCGGGATGAAGCCATTATGCCTCTACATCTACGCAGTTAATAATGGAAATATATCGGTTATCGATCCCCATGTAAAATATCAGTGTCAAATATTGGTACTGATATTATCAATGATATTGGCCGATACATCACCGATTCTCCCGATATCAGTACCTTTCTTCTTAGTTCTACCATTCGTCTTCCTTCTTATTGCTGCTATTAGTGTTTTAAACTTTAAGCCATAATTGTTAATTGATAGTGTTAAATGTTAGTGTTTTAAGTCTTAATCAGTTCCTACTTGCTACAATTGTTAGTGTTTGTAAGTTGCAAAAGGTAAATTTGTTAATGGTGGAAGAGTATATTATCTGGATACTTAAAGAATCGATTCTCATATCAATACTTTTTCATTGAAGATAGTAATTAATTAAAGGGTGTGCTGAGTACAATCGTAAAATACCAGATCCCGAAAACAAGCAAGTCCAACTTCATTCAGTGGAGGAAGAGATCGGCGGGCGATGAAGTAGCGATCAAGATAATGGAAGAATCGGGAGAGCCACCGAACCATGACTTTATGATTAGACCACCTTCTGACAAGCTCCCTGAGCATGAACTCGTCATGTTTCTCTCTTAAAGAAGGTAACACCTGTATAACAAAATCCACCATTAACGCCAACAAAGGTAATATATCAATGAAAAATGCAAAACAGAGATCTTACCAACATGTCCTAGAAATTTAAATAAATGTAAGCAAAGCAAGCACAACCCTCATGATAAATGAAACATGCATACATTATTTTCAAGAAAACCTAGATATAGCCCATTCCTCTACAGTGCTTTTTAAAACCAACGAGTTTATGTTAACCCGCGTGTTGCGGCAGAATGTTGTTTATGCATGTCTTTATGGATGAGAGTGAGAACATTACGAAATCTCAACTTCAAATGGAAAAATGAAATGCGTTGCCAAATGAGGGACGAACGAATCTTATATGGAGATCGAAAACAGAGAAAAAATGAAGGGGGAGAGTGAATCGGCGAGAGAAGAAATAAGAAAACGTCAGAATAAATGGCGGTGGTACCGTTACAGACAGACTTAGATGGCGGTGGTGAAAATGGCATTGGTGACTATGTCGTAGTTTATATTAGGTTAGGATGTGGGTGTGCCGTAAATGTGGGAACTTTTTAATTGGAAATTTTAAGATAATTTAACTATTAACATAATTAGTTCTTCTTTTAAAAGAGTTCTCTTAAAAGTGGCGCATTAGTTTAACATGTGTGTTTTTAAACATTTTTTGAATATCAAAATTTCATTATTAATATAACCATGCTTTAGGCTTATTGGATAATTTTAGCATGAAATGAAAAGCATGCATGTGTATTTTGTTTAATCCTAATATATGTAACCTTAAACAATACGAATAAACCTGTATATTTCTTTTAGTTTAAAATGAAATTCAATTATATCTTGCCATAGTAAAGAACTAAATAACCTGATTTAAGTCCTACAGTCGACATGGATTAAACACCTGAGTTTTGAAGAGGAGTTCATGAGTTCAAGTCTCACAGACGACAAACATAGAGTAAAAGAAATTTGGCGTTACAAAAAAAGAAGTAAAACTTCAAAAGTAATATCACCGTTACACGTGTAACGACAAATGGCAAAATTGAAATCAGTGGTTGATAAAAGGAAATAACCTACTAATTAAAATATATCACACCGTTTATTTATTTTTTTAATTTAAAAGTGACGGTTACATATGTTTTTTTTTGGAAGGAGGCGGTTACATACATGAAGGAAGAATTGTAATTGCTTTTTGTACACATATATGAACCGAGGCGATGTTAAAGAAAGGGGTGTAACCAAAGTTACTAACTGTATATATGTATAATTCCTTTTTAATATAAAAGCTCTGAATCTTTACCACCTTACAATACCACATGTAGTTTGAGTGCAACATCAGAAAAATATGTAAAACTTAATAACACATTAAAACCCATACAAGAGCATAAGCATAAGAACTAAATGCTTCTTTGGAATGATTTTTGGTTTGATCTTAGTTATCGTGTGATTGTTTTCCCCATCTAATTATCATCTTTTCATTTCTTTTTGTATTTTTCTTCTTTCTTCTTTCAAGAAAACAATAAATTCATGTCATCTTTTTATATATACATATACATGCTTAAGAGTAAACTGCCATTTTGGTCCCTGTGGTTTGGGCACTTTTGCCATTTTAGTCCAAATCTCAAACTTTTTAAATCTGGGTCCCTGTGGTTTCACTTTTATTGTCATTTTGGTCCAAATCTCAAATCAGGTCAGATTTCTAAAAAAAACCTGGTTTTTGTCCGTTTCCGGGTAATTTAGTCATTTCTTTTATTATTTTAACAAATCAGACCTGTTTATTATAACATCCCCCAACCCAACATCATCTTCTCCAACCCTGATCTTCCCCAAATTAAAATCAGACCTGTTCATCGCCATCATTCAGGCACCACGAGCAGAAAAACAATTGCCAGAGACGTTGAGACAACCATTCATGACGCTGCATAACCCCCACGACCTGCATCTACACCATAAACCTCTGTCGTACAAACCCCACAACCTGCAACGAACACCCCACCACCACCACCACACCTCCACCGACGCTGCAAAACCCCCACGAACGCACCTCCAGCCCCGCTGCAAAATCCCCACCACCGCACCTCCAACCCCGCTGCAAAACCCCCATCACCGCACCTTCAACCCTCTATCAACCAAATCCACCCAAAATCAAAACCCTAAATTCAACCCTCTAACAACTGCAATCACCACCCAATATCATCCCCCAATCCATACAACTTCAACCGCAAATCATTCGAAACCATCTGCACCGACCGATCCGCTGCAATCGCCACCACAAACTCCGTGGCCGCACAAAACGCCGCATCTAACTCCGTCGTCTCCACACCTTCCCAATCATCATCGATATCACCACCAGTCACCACAGTCTTCTTCTTCTCCTGTTCGCCACCAGTAATCCGCTTCTTAGAAACCTCCACATCTGATCGTTTATCATTTTCCGCTAATTTCCGACGGTTTTTCGGTGAAACAACATCCGGTAGGGTTCTGTTAGGGTTTTCGTCGCCGGAAATGAGGTTTTCGTCGCCAGAACCGTCACTCTCTCTCTCTGGTTGGAGAAGATGATGTTGGGTTGGGGGATGATATCTGCTGCTGAGTTTCTTTTGTAATTTTAGAATTAATTAATTTAATTATTTTAATTAATAGTTTGTTAAAATAATAAAAGAAATGACCAAATTACCCCTTAGGAAAAGGACAAAAACCAGGTTTTTTTTAGAAATCTGACCTGATTTGAGATTTGGACCAAAATGTCAATAAAAGTGAAACCACAGGGACCCAGATTTAAAAAGTTTGAGATTTGGACTAAAATGGCAAAAGTGCCCAAACCACAGGGACCAAATGGCAGTTTACTCTATGCTTAAACTCAATTGTTACTTCCACAAGAATAGTAAGCATAGGATTGCAAATGATTAGATGCAAGCAGGGCCCAGCATGTTCATAGTTATTTTCAATAATATACTCAAATTCCGATCCATATGTCCTAACAAGCTTAAGCTTAACAAAGGGTAACTTACTTTTTTTATAATTTTAAAACAATTTGAATTAATATTAATAACTAATAATAAACTAACGTGCATAAAAAAATAGATCCATTTTTTTATTTATTAGCCTTGCCTTGCCTTCCCTCTGTGTAAACTTTCTCCTTATCATTAATTTTTTAAACTGCAATGAAAGATATAGCTCATAAATCATGAAATGTTATATGCATTTAATCGCTCCTGGGAAAAGAAAGTGCATAACATTTAACAAGATTAATTTATGCATTAAGTAGGTTCAAAATGAGTTACAGTGACCTAACATCTGGTGATGCGCATTAGCAAACAACAAATACAAAACCAATAACGTTGCACATTGGTCCATTAGCATAAAAGCTTTCAAAATAGCTCCTAAGAATAATGATGAATTCTATGTGTGAAAAATGATACGAAGTTTACCGTTGAAGTAATGTACTCTTCAAAAGACTCGCGATATTTATCATATAATTGTTGAGAGTAGTCATGAGGCGGTTTCTGTGTGCACATGTTGTAAATGGTTCTGCAACAAAGTTCAAGGAATTATACAAAGTTTAGCTTAGTAAAAAAATTGAGAAATCACAAGAACAATAGAGTGAGATTGAATACGTGTAGAGCATCATGTAGTCTTCTGAGCTGAATTGTGGCTCGGGAAGGCCTTCTAGAATGTTCTTCAACTTTGTAATGCCTTTCTGCATGAAGTCCCATCCTTGCTCTAAGTCTATTGTTTTTCGCTCGTTCATTTTGATTAGGATTCACACCAGCTTACAGCTCTGACAGGCATCAAAGACTTTAATGTTTTAAGAATCAAAACTTTATTCACCAGAAACATAAAAAGTATAAACCACTAATTTGTAAAATAGGCACGGGAAACAGAAATAGGAAACAAAGTATCCAAAACTAAATGGATGCACCGTCCATCATTTATAATATCTTGAACACAAAACACTTTTTTAACTTATGAATCCATTTGTCCTACCAAATATCAGACCATTCAATTCAACATGCATGCTAATTTAACTATTATTCAAACACCTATTTAAACTTTCCCAAAATGAAATAACAGAGAGAAGCATTTACAACTGTTGATTTAAAACAAATACGACAAATACTTTTCGATTATGAGAATTTATTCAAATGCCAAAAGAACAACCGTTGCGAATCTCATGATACCAAAATGGAAGCAAAACACATATTTATCACAACCAAAAGCACAACAAGATATCATATGCTTCGAAAAAAACACAATCGAAGCAACAACGCAACATATATGAACAATCACACAACAAATTAAATCTGATTGTGTGCATGATGTTTTCGCACAAAATTTTCACGAATCAACGACGATATGATGCATAAACGGATTATAACGTATTGATGTTGCGATTCTCATGAAACTAAAAAGGAAGCAAAACACATAATTATCACAACAACCAACAGCACTACAAGATATCACATCCAACCAACAAAAACATCGAGAACTACAGAATTTAGAATCAAATTTCAACACGAAACAAACATAAACCCTAACAAACACACTCATACGAACCAATCCACACCGCCATTCTAACACACAATCCTCAACCAAATCACAAACCCAAAATCACAACCAAACAACCCTAAATAAACCCTAAAATCCAAAAAAAAAACCTAAATCCACCACAAACACAACCTAACAACCAACCCTACCTCAAAATCCCCAAATATCAACCCTAAAATCAACACACCAACGCTATTTCCAACAAAAAAACCGCTCGCAATCAAAACCTAACCCTAATTTCAACAACAGCTTCAAAACAACACAATCGAAACAACATAAATGTACGATCACACATCAAACTGATTCCGATTGTGCGCGAGTTGTTTTCGCACGAAATTTTTCACGAATCAACGACGATATGATGCATAATAAACGGATTGAAACAGACTGATTGTTGCGAATATAGAAGATTACCTGACTGGAGGTTTGTTTAGAATCGAAGAGCAGAAGAGTATGAGTGATGAGAGAGAGAGAGAGAGATTGTGGATCTTCGGTTTCTCTCTCTAGGTTTGTAAAAGGGGTGGGTGTTCTTTTTGGTGCGTATATAGTATCTTCTTCCACAAATTTTATTATTATTGCGTCTTGTGGTGTTTTACCTAGGTCAAATTTGTGTTTGTTTTCGGTAGGGGTGTGCATGGGTCGGTTTTGGTCGGTTTTGACTAAAATCTATAACCATAACCGTGATATCGGTTATTGGATAACCATAACCGATCGGTTATGATGGTTATGGTTATTCGGTTTTGCTGGTTATAGCGGGTCGGTTATGGGTGGTTAACCGTGTATTTAACTTAGCTAAAATTAGCTTAATTTTTTTTAACATGGAAAAAATTATTATTGCATATTTGAATATATTTGTATATTACATAGTATTAAAAATACATATATATAATCTATAATATTAATACCAATTATTATTATCGAATATTCAAATAAAGTGATATGATACATTTCATAAATTCAAATAAACATTCAATCAAAACCACAAAATGATATGAAAAACCCATAAGTACTAAAAAATCTTCAGTCAAAAATATCAAATATTAAAAATATGGTGAAATTCCTAAATCCTACAAAGATTTATTACATGTCGGTTCGGTTCGGTTATGATGGGTATGGAAAAAATGATAACCATAACCGACCCGCTACTTTTGGTTTTTAAAAAAAACATTTACCGACCCACCGGTTTTTTATTTGGTTCGGTTTTTTCGGTTCGGTTTTGTCGGTTAATTCGGTTATGGTTCGGTTAATTCGGTTTTTTGCACACCCCTAGTTTTGGGAAGTGTATTTTTGTTTATTGAAGAAACATGATTCTTTCTATTTGGGAAATTGGATTTGATATTGATAATTTTACCGGTTATAGTTTTAGTTTTCACTTCTTGTCATTAACGACGGTCTTAGGCCATTCGTTGTGGGCGTGAAAGCTGACGCAGGGTGTCTTTACGGCTGGGCTCGCAAGCATAGGGCGAGGGTTGGCAACTTTGATTGGTAGGGATTGAATTGAAGGTTGCTAGATGGAGAGAAGAATAAGGGGGCGTTAGGGGAGTTGATTATGTGAAAAGCTTTGTGTGTATGTGGCATCTACGTTGTGTATACGTGGTAATATTTTTTTTCTCTTTGAAGCTCCTATATATCCATATATCCCTCCACAATGTATAGTCTTAGTGTAATGGAGAAGTAGCTTTTCTTTTTGTCTCTAATGACGTAGCATATGATGTGTAAGTCAAAATGTATGTGATTTATTGACGTCTTAATTATCACAAATAGCTCGTGGAAAACATAGTTACGTATTCGTTAAAGTATGTTAGCTTTTGACAAGAAAAACCAAGCTATGAGTTTTATTATCAGACAATAATTTAAGTTTTGATTATTAAAATTTAATTTATTAAAAAAAATACTTACAAGAGTGAGAGTTTAGTTACTTAAATATATTTGTATGTCAAAAATAACTAAGGTATTTGTGAACTAAGTGAAAAAATCTTGTCTATTAATTTACATCATCGAATCATAAAATACAATAATGTATTTTCATTATCAAATCATCGTCATTGATTTACACTTGTGTATCGATAATCAAGAGCTATGATTAGTTTATTAGTATTCACAAACAATAAGGTTGTTCACAAAAATATACATTTATATATGTGTCTATGTGTATGACATCCACAAATGCATATATAGTACATGTCGGCATGCATACTTTTAATGAAAAAGTGAAATAGTACATGTTGGCATCCACAAATGAAATTGAAGGGGTATGGTCCTAAAAACCTGCACCGACCAATCAGGTCGCACGCAAGACCATACTCCTGTTATGATAATATGGCATCTTTCTCAACCCCGCGCCGACCAATCAGGTGAAACCTAGGTTGTGCGCGAGGTCTAAGCAAAGACATGACTAGATTTCACACTTAGCTTCCTGGATAAAAGCCATCGCTTCCTGAGCCTTGCGCCGACAACATGGGTCTTCTCCAAGGGTCGCGCGGAGGACAGAAGCACAGGTCATGTTAGGACAAGTACCAAAGGTACGAGTGATAGACCGGTGGACCAATGAGCGTCCAACAGGTTGTATTCGATCGTGCTCCACGATTAACAATCGTACAGGAGACAGGAAGGTACACAAGGACGCATATGTGGCACCAATTAGCACGCGCCAATATCTGCTCCACGATCTCCACTCAGCCACTGATAACAAAGAGACAACAAGGACAACGGTCAGGATACATGGATCCATTCAATTCAACGTACGCCAACTCCATCCTCACCCAGAAGCACTAACGTTTGCTGCAGAGGGGACAAGACGGATATTCCTTGTTGTTGACTCTAGGCCCAAGGCCCGTCAGCTCATCTCATTCCTCACTACTCCGGCTATAAATAGGAGCCATCGTCTACATGTTTAACCATTTTGTTCTTTGCTCTCTCACTATTAATCACACACTTATTTCCTCAAAACGCATACTTATTTTCACGCCAGAGAGTGGTTAAGAGGAGAACCCCCCCCCCCCCATTCCCCTCCTCTTAACGAGATTAACGGGGTGTTTAGTGTTTTGCAAGAAGCTCATCATCACAACTTGGAGAATATTAAGAAAATTAACCTTATTTATTGAGACACATACCACAAACTAATTACCAAATTAGTTTGGTGTTTCTTCAGAAATAGTTTAAAGACTTAATTAGTTGTTATGATACAAATGAAAAAAAATAGGTGCTTAAATGCGAAGAACATAAAAGTATGGCAATTGATAAGTATAAGGGGCTGTTTGTTAGTATCTGAATGGTCATTAAGAGGCTACCTCTTAATGGAACCATTAAGAATTTTACCAATGAGAAGGTAGAAGAATGTGACATGTGATGATTTACCATTCAGAGGTTACCTCTTAACCATTCAGACTTGAGGTTACCTCTTATTCATTCAGATGTTTTAAACCATTAAGAGGTAGCATATGAATGGTCATTAAGAGGCTACCAAACAGCCCCTAAATGACATTTTCCATTTGTTTTTGTTAAAATTTTCTTTTTTGCTTGTAACACTTTAAACTTTTAATGACATTTTTCACTTGTTTTTGTTAAAGTTTTCTTTTTTGCTTGTAACACTTTAAACTTTTAATGTATACGTCCAAGAAAACTTAAAGGGTCATGTATGTTAAATAGCAAAAGTTTGCCGCTTGGTTAAAGGAGGGTCAAAAGTGAATGGAGATGAATCGTTAAGGAATTGTTTCCATCATTCCATAATCCATTTAGTATTTTGAAGAAATTAAGTACACGGTAACAACATATTTTTGTACTTTTTATATAAACTTCTTAAATAAAATATGTGGATTGGCATAAAGCTTTTGTACATGTGATATGTTAGTGCATTCATAAACTCATAAACGTTTAAGTTATAATTAACAAAACACGTATTGCATCTCAAATGTGTACTTAATGTTTTATAATTCTTTGGTATATGTATCGGCCTACTAAGAGTAAGGTAGTTTTATTAATCCAAAGTCACCACACATGATATGTTTTAAATTATTTGGATTTGATAATTTAAAAATAAATTAGAAGTAAGGATGCCTAGAAGCATATAGGTTACTACACATGAAAGAATCATCCGATGAGTAGACTCGTATTCACCGAGATTAAAGTCAAGATGTTATATACTCATTCACCTTTAAAGATCTCGATCAACCACTGTCTCGATGGATTAGTTGGAATTCTCTAGGAGTATGCTCAAAGGGTTAGACCATGTGTAGTGGTAATGTGTTATAATGCCCCCACCATGGGGCATTATCCGACATGTGGCGTCCTAGTCAGCGAAGGGGCATTATAGCAAAAGTGGCGTAGTGGGGCATTATGCCAATAACCCCATATTCTTTTTAATGAAAAAAAAAAAGAAGAAGAAGCAATTGATTGGTGGGTAATTTGGTGTAGTGGTGTGTCAGAGCATGTGACTAAATTTGATTGGTGGGTCTCATTTGTTCCTTGTGCAATTCGGCGTTTTCATTATAACGCGGAGAACAATTTTTTCAAAAAATAACGCCCCAAAACGCCCCCTGTAATGGGGGGTTGGGCGTTATCGGACGTTTTCGGGCAAAAATTTTTAAAAAAAACGCCCCATTACGGGCGGTCTTAAAGTGTTTATGTGAGTTAAGGACACCCGGTTTAGTTTAGCAGCCTAAGGGTAAGTGGGTTTAGGTTCATGTAAAAACGACATTTTTCGTGAGAAGAGTGAGAAGGCATATGAATTGACATGTATGAGACTTAGGCATGATGTTTTTTGTTCTTTTGACATGAAAAACACCAAACATAACAATTAAGACACGATCCAATGAATTATAGGCATAAAACTTAAAACACTATGTCAATAACGTTAAGTAGTGTGTTTTAAGAGTTAAGCAACGTGTTTTAGCTGTGTTTTAAATTGTTATGTTTGTTGTGTTTCTTGCCAAAACAACCCAAAAACACCATGCCTAAGTCCGAAACATGATGATTCATGTCAATTCATATGTCTTCTCACATTTCTTACAAAAAAATGTCCATTTTACAAGAACCTCACCAAGGGAAGTGAATCTAATAATGTTCTTTGTGATATTCTTAGCAAGATGGGATGAACAAATATATTTTTTAAATTTAATTTTGGTTTTTTAACATACATTTGTTCTTGGAAATAATATATAATTTGAAAATATATAAAATAGACAAGGGAAGAGATGGCATCAAATGTATATCAACAAATCCATCATATATTCACCAAATCCATCGTATATTCACCCATTGATCATCAATCGAGAGTTGTCTTCACTATAAGCTTCTCACTAAGCCATTAGAGATCACTATTGCGTCTCATTAAGAAGGTAATGACCGCCTCTTCATGCCTTGCTAATTCTAATAGTAATCACCACTTTTAACGTCCCACTAAGCTGGTAGTGATCACCATAATATTTTTTAAAGGATAAGATTACATATGTTTCTCCATTGTTACATATTGGAAGCTGTCGGTAATAACCGTTTAACTACTTAGTAGTGATCACCTCTATATCTTATCACTAATCTAGGTAGTGATCACTAATCTATTATTTTATACATCTATATCTATACTATATAATAAAAGAAACCTGTTTTGGGACACTTGTCATTCTTTCATCTAATTGATTAAATTTATTAATAATACTAATAATAATAATAATAATAATAATATTTAATCTAAATTAATACAAATTCTTATTATTAATAATATTTAATCAAATCTAAAATCTAATATAATACAAATTTTTAAGTTATCTGTCAAAATTGAAATTACTTATTTAATTTAAGTTATTGTTATCGAAATTTAAATATTCCTTATCTAATCCTACACGGAATATTTAAAAAAAATTATAACCATATTGTTGTTTTTTTTTTTGAACATATTGTTGTTAATTATCATAATAATTTTTACATAGGTAATTATATTTATTTTATATTTAAAATAAAAAAAGAAAAATCAAATAAAAACCCACCATCCAATCAAAACAACCCAACACATCACCATCTTCTTCACCACGCCGGTGAAGAATCCGGCGCCCAAATGTCCACGCCACCCTCCATGCTATCAACGGGCTGGTGGGCACGGCGTGGAAAGACACACACCGAATTTCCACGCTCACACCGTGTGGTCTTAGGGATTCAAAGTCATGTATGGCGTTGGCGTTGGACCATATTATTACATTCGGGCTACAACAAATAAATTCATTTTCTTCCTGACTTTTTCTTTTAGGTCCGCCACTGAATGAATGGGAGTATCTAAGTGTTACCTTAATCAGGGTGGTTGAGTCATTTGGCATGAGCATATGGGTAGGTGATGCTTGTAACTAAGCGACAAGCAATTGGTTTGACGACGTTTTCACCATGTTGATTGAATGAGCTTACGATTTACCGTCTCAATGTCTCATATAATGAGTTCTATTGTTTCTTTATCGTATACTATTCAACCCATGTAATACACCGGGGGTTTTTAAAAATATTTTTTTTTATTTGGTAAACAATATTACATTTATTCAACCCATGTAATACAATGGTTTTAAAGATATATATATTTTTTTATTATTTGGTATATAATATTACATTTATTCAACCCGTACAATACTTATAGATATAACTTATTTTATTATTTAATATATAAAATTACATTTCTTCAACCCGTGCAATAAAGGAGTCTTTTAAAAAGATAATGTTTTATTATTTGGTATATAAAATTCATTTATTCAACCCGTGTAATACACGGGGTTATAACCTAGTTCTTATATATATTAAAGATGAATGTCGGTGGACATTCTACTTTAAGCCCACAACGTTTTCAAATATCATATTTAGCCACTCTTAAACTTTAACTTTAGAAAAATTCATTTTTACTTCTTTTTAGCCCTTTAAGTTTAGAAAATGTAATTTTCAACATCTTAACTTTTAATAAACTTTGTAAAATGTCATTTAGACCCCCTTAAAGTCTATATTATCTGATTTGTGTTGGTATAAATTCGAGTTGGTCTACATTTCGACAAAAAAATTGTTTGGAAACGAGTTGAGTCAAATATAATATGTCTTGATTTGATAGTATAAATTCGAGTTCGTCTATGTTTTGACGTAAATTTTATTTGAAAACGAATCGGGTCAAATGTAATACGTTATCATGTTTCTTTATATGTACACTTCCACATAAATTTTGTTTTCATTTATAAAACGTTTTCATGCTTACTTTTTATGTATACTTCAACGTAAATTTTGTTTGAAAACGAGTCAGGTAAGATATAATACATTTTGATTCGTCGATTTCAATTTGATTTGGTCTACTTTTAATGTAAAGGGTTGTTAATAATTACGCCATATAGTCGGTACAACATTCGATTTTTCTACATTTCGACATAAATTGGTATATATTTTTGTATAAATTCGAGTTTGTCTATGCTTCGACGTAAACTTGGTGCACACTTCCGTGCTTAATTTTATATATTTCTTACGTATAAGATGGGTAGATTTTGACTTGACGGTACAAACTGGAGTTAGTCGGGTCACATATAATACGTTTAGACTTGACGATATAAATTTAATGTTAACTACTTTAATTATATCCCATTTAATAGGATTTAATAGGAGGTTATTAATAGCAGGTATGTATCCCTACTTTTTTGTGATTTCAAATATCATTTAAAACTAATTCCTAGCAACATAACGTGATCGATATTTTTTTTATATTTCCTTTGTTTCAAAACAGTTCCCTAAGCATACACAAGTGTATAAATTGATTTGTTTCATGGATATTGTTGTTTTATGTGTTATACCGTTACACATATGTATAGTGCATGTATGTTTTAGGTAGACATCTGGTTTTTGTGTTAATGGTTGATACACATGTGCACACTTGTTTGCTTTTAATTAATTTCATAATTTTATATGAATCTACTCGTTTGCATGCATAGTATACTATATGTTGTTAATATACACATCTGTAACCAATTCTGAATATAATACACAGATGTATAAAAGCCTGTACACATGTGTATAAACTAACAACTGTGTATTTTATATAAATTGATAGTTTGCGAGACTGTACACATGTGTATAAACTAACATATGTGTATCTTGTATAAATTGATACTGGCGAGATTGTACACCTATGTATAAACTAACAGTTGTGTATCTTGTATAAATGAAAACTAGCGATATTTTAGGGATTTAGATTATATTGTTTAAACAATGCAATGTACAAATGACGAAAATACCATCATGTCATTTATTTTAAATGGAAGTTATAACATTATAATTACAATCTTACCATTTATAAAAAATAACTCTAGATCTTACGAATGAATGGCCATGATTTGTTCTCTTGTTTCACAAATACACTAGTTTTCACTCTAAAACATCACCATATATATGTGTGTGTGTGTGTGTTTTCCAATTTCACCCGTTATACTTTAAACAATATACAATTTTAACCCATTTAACTTTTATTAATTTGATTCCCTCAATAACCGCGTTCATTATTTCTTTTAAAGATGAATACGCAATTGTGTTTAATATTTTTTTTCTCAGCGTTCCTTATAAATTTTGTTGAAAAAAAAGTTTTATTCAAAATAATAGTGTGACGAATCGAACATATACAAACATCCGTACTAGTATTGTTACTATCTGGTGCGGTATTGGTATTTGTTTTATAGTTTTTTTACATTGGTTTCAATACTATTATCAATGAAATCGGAACTTGTATTCATTTTTATGGTTTTCAATGTAAAACACATTCTTTTGCGTGTATTCTGACTTTAAATAAAGCGATACCATCACGAATCCGATCGATACTGGCTGAATTCCCGCCGTATCACACAGGGGAAATCTCACTAGTTACTAATAATAATGTAGTGGTCACCTTTGCGCTTCTCACTTTTTGTTGAGTTCCCATATCTTTTTTTTTCCTTTTTACATAGGTGACATGTGTGACGATATATTTGTTTTTACATAATCCAAACCATACTTATCATAAATTGTAGTATTTTATTGAACACCACGGTTTTGTGAATAGAAATTATATAGTTATATAATGTTTACACAACTTTAAATAATTGAATTATTTTTTTATTACATACAATTATTTAAAAAATAAAAGTACAATCACACAAATCTCTATATAGTTTTTAGAGATAACCTTAAGCTATTGGTACTTGATACGTGTTAGGGGAGGATTTTCCAATCCTAAGGATCACGGATCCTCAAGTACTGCCAGGATCACGGATCCTTAATTCTATTTGAATTAAGGATCCTCAGAAGGTGTTGCAGGGTCAGGATTCAGGATCCTTATTGTTATCCTTACACTAACGGTTGTCGTCGCTATGTTTGAGTTTGTTTTGCAGGAGTATACATGTTGGACTTGGTCTTGCCGATATTCTTGGAGAATATGCTCTCAATATTCCGCACATGTTCAGCTGGAATAACCGTTATGGAAGTAGTGGGAGGCTAGCACGAATTGCGGATAGTTAGTTGTTTAAGTTATTTCTAATTTTAAAAGGGGATAACAAGCTTGAATTAGAACAATTGGCTAAGTTAGCTAACACACACACTCTCGCAAGCTCTCAACAATTCATTTGGCAATTTCATACACATTACACTCTAGTGATCCTTGTAACAAGCTTGTTATCATCCCGAGTTGTAAAGATCATTTGTTTAATTATAGTTGGTGATCGGTAGTTTCCATCACCCGAGGTTTTTTATGCCGGAGATCAACTCTTGATCAAGGGTTTTTTCCTCGTATAAATCTTTGTGCCACTTGTTCATTTCGTTTGCAAGTTTGTTCATACATTTGTTCATTGTTTCAAGCATCATTCCTCACAACAAAGATTTGGTTACATTATCCTAGCCTGATTTTTGACCAAAACAGTTTGGCGCCTACCGTGGGGCAATTGGTGCTTCATTTCTGAAAAATTTTGTTCATTGTGTTCATTTCGGTTCATCATCTTTAACCACATGGCTTATTCAACAAAGAACACTTCAAGCTCTATGCCGACAGTCACTTCTTCACAGGGCGTTCCACCTTTGCCTCCACCACCTTTTGGATCCTAGAAGAATGCTGAAAATGCTGCAAAGAGACCAAGCCCCATTTTTCCAAAACCACAAACTTCTGTTGTTTCTTCTAACCCTACTACTAGTGATCTTTTTTCTTTGATTTTGCAGATGAGGGATCACATACAAGAGCAGGATAAAACCAACGAAAGGATCCTCCGGGAGATTGGTGACATCAAGAAACAGAATAAATCAGGGGAGGATCACTCTCCTCTGATACCAAGGTCACTGGATTTCGATACTTCAGCTATAACTGCCCAGCAATCTGCAGCTTCGGACATCCAGTATCAGAGTGGACCATTGGGAAGGCGTTATGGAACAACAACTATGAGTCAGGCTTTAGGGTCTCACTTCCAGCCTTCAGGATCCTGTTTTCAGCCTTCGGGATCCTCTTCCAGCATCAGGTATTGATGTGTGCAAAATGCAACATATAAATTACATCAATTGTGGCATAAAACTAACCCATTTTTAGTACTAATGTTGGAAAAGTGTGCTTTTGTCTTCCTTTTGTATTTTCAGGATTAAATGAGCTCAAATTAACAAAAGAAGCAAAAAGACATCAAAATACAACATAAATACAAGAAAAGGAACAAGACGTGACATGCCCGACTCCACGACAGCATCTTCCCAAGCAAAACAAGAAGACAGAAGACTGAACACGCCCCGTGCTCAGCCAGCACGGGGGCGTGCCCAAGTGTCAGCAGAAAAGACAAAGTGGTAGAAACTTCTATTGCCCACCACAGGGTCGTGCTCAGCGGACACGGGGCCGTGGTCAACTATAAGATTCGCACAATCCAGGCAAATCTTCATAGTACAAAGATTCTTCTGCACCACGGGGTCGTGCTCAGCGGACACGGGGCCGTGGTCAACTATAAGATTCGCACAATCTAGGCAAATCTTCATAGTACAAAGATTCTTCTGCACCACGGGGTCGTTCTCAGCGGACACGGGGGCGTGGTCAACTAATAAGACAAGCTGCATTAAATGAAGAAATAGAAGGATGTGGACACAGGGCCGTGCCCACTGGACATGGGGCCGTGCCCGAGCTTCTGTTCAGCCTATAAATAGGAGTGCTTGGCTCAAGCTCAAACCATCCCTTGGCACACCACCTCTCTCACACTTCACCCACCACCCACCACCACCATAACACCATCATCCACCACCATCATCCATTGTCCATCATAGAGTGTGTGAGTCGTCTCGGGATCCAAGATTGATCGTAAGAGTTCTTGACAATCAAGGCCATGTTTGCCTAAGTCTCTTACATCACTTGGTGAAGACAAGTGTCTAGTGTAATACTTTTTATTTCTAATCTTTTCGCACTTTTTACTTGGTTTTGTATTAATGACTTTAATAACTAGTTTCTTATGTTGAAGGTGATTCTTCCTTATCGTTTGTCTGTGGTGTCTTGACATTATTTTACTGTCTATATAAAATTAAAGATTTTCACCATTCATATCTCCACGGTCTATATGGAGGTATGTTGGCTACCTGGTCGGGGGTTAAGGGAACGGTTTGGTAAGAGTCTTGCCATTGTTCAGCCTTTAGAGGTCTTGCAATGGACCAGGGTCAAATTTAGTAGGACCTCCTTCAATACTTAACGGTATTGGATGGCGGGGGTCCAAACTCTTTGATCCCCTCATAAGTTAACCATTATTAATACTATAACCTGGCTATTTAGGACTGTATCCCTGCTGACTCAGACTACTTAGTCGAGGGTAACGTCACCTCCAAAAGAGGGGCCCACCATAATTTGCATTAATAACTTAATTCATTATCTTTCAATAATCCGACCCTTTAGGATTGTATCCTTGCTGACTCAAACTACTGGGTTGAGGGTAACGTCACCTTCAAAAGAGGGGCCTACTACAATAACTAAGATAATCTCTTAAATAAGTGCAAAAGTGCGGAAATAATCAAAGGTTACACTATACACGAGTCGGAACCAAGTGATTCATCTTGTCTATCTGTTTTTTTTCTTTTATTTTTATTTTTTAGCATTTTAGTTAGTTTTTATTTTTCTTAGCTTAAAACATTTTTCTAAACTTTTGATTTGATTAAACGTTGAGGATGAACCGGTACTAAAAGCTCTTGTGTCCTTGGACGACCTCGGTATCTTACCAACACTATACTACGCTCACGATGGGTGCACTTGCCCATATGTGTGTTTAGTGTTAGTAAATATCGTGTTTTATAAATTTAAAACTTGACTAAAAAAGTGTTAAAGGGGCTTAAAATATACACCTAATATATATAACACTCGACACCCATCAAGCTTTTGGCGCCGTTGCCGGGGACACAAGGATTTTAAGAAAGTTAGGAATCAACGGCCTAATCGTTTTTCTTATTTTTCATTTTTTTAGGATTTTTTCTTAGTTTTTCTGTTTCTGCAGAGCTCAGCACGGGCCGTGCCCAGCACTATCACTGGCAGTTTTTATTTTCCGAGTTACAGAGGGCTGAGCACGGGGTCGTGTCGGTGCAACACGGGGCCGTGCCCAACTCCCAGTAACAGGGATCCGGAGAACAATTACTGTAAACTTGACCACGGGCCGTGTTCGCCGAGCACGGGGCCGTGGTGAACCTTCTGACCAACATTCTTTTCTGTTTTTATCGCAGGACTTGGAACCTTGGCGCCACATTCAAACTTCCTACGTAGTGCATGAGCTCCAGTTCTAGTAAAGACATAAAAGAACCTCTAGAAGAACCCGAAGGCTTTCTCAGAAAAAGACTTAAAGCTAAAAATCAAGAGAAAGTTTCGGGGGACCCACTTCCAATGGCGGACCAATGTACCCTCATGGATTACCTACGACCCACCGTAGGTAATCTAGGCGCCGCTATCAATGCACCGAATGTCGAAGCCAACAACTTCGAACTTCGGCCGCATTTGATACAAATGCTTCAAAACTCCGCAACCTTCCATGGGCTTGCGGACGAGGATCCCCATCTACATATTACTAATTTCTTGGAAATATGTAATACCTTTCGGATCAATGGAGCATCAAACGACGCCATTCGCCTTCGGATGTTTCCATTTTCACTAAAAGACCGAGCTAAGGCTTGGCTTAACACCCTCCCAGTTGGCTCGGTAAACACCTGGGATGAACTAGCCCAAAAGTTTCTATATAAGTATTTCCCTCCCGCTAAAACGGCTAAATTAATGACTGAAATTAATACATATTCACAAGAAGATGGGGAATCCTTATATGAAACTTGGGAAAGGTTCAAGGAGCTACTAAGAAAGTGTCCTCATCACGGTCTTGCGGTATGGCAGCAAGTATCCACTTTCTACAATGGGTTGTTGCCACACACAAGACAAACACTTGATTCTAGCTCCGGGGGACTTTTAGGTAATCGTCGCCCAAATGAAATATATAATCAAATTGAGGAAATTGCTCAAACCAATTTTCAATGGCACACTCCCCGAGGTAATAAATCTATTGCCCCGGGCGCCCATAAGGTTGATGAAAGCACCTCTTTACAAGCCCAAATCGAGGCCCTCTCTTCGAAAATCAAAAAGCTAGAAATGACAAAAACGGCCTCGGTTATGGCTTGTGAAGGGTGTGGTGGGCCACATGAAAATTGGATTTGTATGAAAGAATTAGATGAACAAACAGAAACGGTAAACTACATTGATAACAGACCTAGGCCGTCGGGTCCTCCAACGGGTACCTACAACCAAGGATGACGTAACCACCCAAACCTTGGTTGGAGAGATCCCGGCAATAGTTGTAACCAACAAAACCAACGAACTAACTTTCAACAACCACAAAATTTTTCTCAACAACAAGGTGGAAGATAAAGGCTTGAAGATACTGTATCTCGCCTCATCTCCGAAACCGAAAAGAAAAACTCAGATCGATTTCAACAATTGGAATCGAATTTTAGAAATCAACAAGCTAGCATTCAAAACATTGAAAAACAATTAAATCAACTAGCTCAAAATTTCTCCGAGAGACCACAAGGCACGTTACCAAGTAATACCGAAACCAACCCTAAGGCGCAAGTACACCTCATCACATTGAGAAACCGAACTGTGGGTCCCGAGGATGCCCCATTACCACCGGTTGAAGGAAGTCAACTCAGCCAAAGCACGACTTCACCCACACCTCAACCAGAAAAGGCTTCTCCACCAAATCCAGAGCCCACCAAGACTCCTCCAGTTCCATACCCCGGTCGGTTAAATCGTCAAAAGACCGATGAGCAATTCGCAAAGTTCGAAAATTTACTAAAACAATTGCATGTTAATATTCCTTTTATTGAGGTCCTAACCCAAATGCCTAAATATACAAAATTCATGAGGGATTTCCTCACTCACAAAAGGAAAATTGAATCATTGCAATTAGTTAACCTAGGCGAAGAATGCTCCGCCCTAGTACTCAACAAACTCCCACAAAAGAAAATTGATCCCGGAAGTTTCACGATTCCTTGCTCGATCGGGGAATCCCCCGTTCATAATGCATTAGCCGATCTTGGGGCTAGCATTAACCTCATGCCCACATCAATGTTTAAACGACTCGGCCTAGGAACAACAAGCCCTACAAAGATGAGCATACAACTCGCCGACAGATCCGTCAAATTTCCACAAGGTGTCGCTGAAAATCTATTGGTCAAGGTTGACAACTTCGTGTTCCCAACCGACTTTGTCATCCTAGACATGGAGGAATATACCGATGTCCCTCTCATCCTCGGAAGGCCATTTCTAGCCACCGCCCAAGCAGTGGTGGACATGAATGACGGAACGTTAAGATTGAAGTTTGGGGACAAGGAAGTGAAGTTCAAATGTGGAAAGAGAGTAAAGGACGAAGACCCGGTCAACTACATGAAGGTCATAGACTCAAGCTTGGATGACACTCTCCGACGGTGTAACATGGGATGCAATACATCCCACTTGAGTAACATATGACCAGGCTTTGGGTCTAGCCAAGGACCCTTATAAACGTGGCGCACCACGGAGGCATTCCGCGGAACTACCCTTAGCTTAGTTTAGATTAATTTTTATGTTTTCTAGTTAGTTTTAATTTTCAGGAATAAAACACACTTGAGATGGCAAAGGATATAAAGGAAACTTGAACCAGCACCCCATGCAGGAAAACAGAGCAGTTCGACAAAATTCTTCGTTTACAGTAAGTTCGGCACGGGCCGTGTCCGCCCAACACGGCCCCGTGCTGCACAGTCTGCAGAAAAGACCCAGTTCAGGTAACTGGACACGGGCCGTGTTCACCCAATACGCCCCCGTGTCCAGGCTTCTGTTTCTCTTGATTTAATTTTGTTACTGGCACTTGAACACGGGGCCGTGTTCAGCGCCCAGTAACACAAAATTTTTACTTTTTCACACCTTTTACACATTCAATCAACCTAAAAACTTATTTTTGGGACACATTGAGGACAATGTGTAATTTAAGTGTGGGGGGGATGCTAAAACCTTGAATCTTGCAAGTCCTAAATACAAGCCTTACACAAAACTCTATTGGAACCGCTAATCACCCCAATTTTTTTCAAATTTTTTTTTTTACTTGTCTAGGTTTAACTCGGGAATTTCAAGTTCTAAAAAGGTTATATTTTTTACGAATTTACAACCGATAGCGTCGTGATAAAAAGAACCAACATAAGAAAATTATGAAAAGGCATGACAAGCTTAGTTAAAATTTGATTATATATACTTGATCACATAAAAACCCATTCCCACAAAAGTGAGTTTTGAGCCTTTATTGAGCATACAATTACATATCATTAAACTAAATGCTCATTTTTCGTTTCTTGTGTGAATAGCCGCTTGGTTCTTACGACTCTAGAACTTGCCATGACGATACATTCCCAGTCCTTACCAACTTAAACCCGAGTAAGTAAATGACAGAGGCATTAGGACTAACCCTTTTTATTTCTACACCATTATTTTTTTACCACCTACCCAAAATCCCCCTAGTTAGCCCCTTTGAGCCTAAACCTTTTCATTTCATAACCCAAACCAAACACCCTTTTTTCCCACCAAAACCTTTTTTTTTCATTTTTAACCCTTTGTTTTAGTAACAAGTTCGTTTTTCATACGACTTTTCAAAAAAAAAAAAATGTGTTGATGATGCAGCAAAAGAAAATAAACAAACAAGTTCATCAAAAAAAAAAATAACTTTGTTTGAATAATAGCTTCATCAAAATAAAAGTTACAAAAATAAAAAGTCTTACGAAAACCGACGCTTGTTACGCTTTTCGCCATTTTTTTCTACTAACCACTAACCCAACCACCTACCTTTAACCCAAGCCTAACCCTTCACCCACAAAGTCCTCTTGATATTTACAAAGGTATATAAGTTAAAAAAGGAGGAGGATTGATTGCTTGGCAAGCCTATGGTAGGAGTAAGTTCCATGCCGTTCTCGAGTGATCCACAAAAATACATTTTCGGCCGAGTGTTGAGTGATCCCCATGAGGTATGTGAACTTGTATATAAATAGAATTTTAAAGAGGCATGCTATGCCCTAATAAGTAATTTATCTTATGAAAAGTTTTAAATAAATCATGACGAATAGGATTGTAAATAAATAAAAATAAATCTTAATAAAGAATCTTGGAAATCCCGACACTCTATGACAAGCCCAAAAACCTTCTTCTCTACTCATTCCATTTGGGAGTGTAATAGCCACATATTAAAGAGTTTTGCTTGAGGACAAACAAAGATTCAAGTGTGGGGGTATTCGATGTGTGCAAAATGCAACATATAAATTATATCAATTGTGGCATAAAACTAACCTTTTTTTAGTACTAATGTTGGAAAAAGTGTGCTTTTGTCTTCCTTTTGTATTTTCAGTATTAAATGAGCTCAAATTAACAAAAGAAGCAAAAAGACATCAAAATCTAACATAAATACAAGAAAAGGAACATGACGTGACATGCCCGACCCCACGACAACATCTTCCCAAGCAAAACAAGAAGACAGAAGACTGAACACGCCCCGTGCTCAGCCAGCACGGGGGCGTGCCCAAGTGTCATGTCACGGCCCCCGATCCGGTTTGACCCGTTTCAGGAGCCGCGGGACAGAAAATACTGCGGTATTTATTTATTTGAGTTTAACAGCGGAAGTTTATCATCAGGATCGTTTTTAAAAGTAAAAATATTTCCCGATTATTTTATTTCACAACGCGGGATTAAACCCGGTAATTTACAATCTTGAGATTTCACGAGGAAATCCTTTATTTTACAAAACATGTTTCTTTATTTTTATACTGAGCCACTTTCTTGAGCTTGTAGTGTTATATGGCACTTTTCCTAGATCATATGTGATCACCTGAAACATGTTTGAAAAAGGTTTTGTCAGCGGGAAATACTGAGTGAATCATTCTATTTTGCATAATGATGCATAGTTATAAATTACAGCATAAGAGCGATTACAATGGCTTTTATCTTATTTTTATCTGGCATTCTGTCACAATGGTGACATGTCACAATGGTGATGATGGTCATACCACTATTTAGATCAATGAACCTAAATAGTGATGATTATCCCTGTAGGTCAATGAACCCAACAGTGATTATCCCGAGTAGGTCAATGAACCTAACTGGGAGAAATTAGTAATGTGCACAATACCCCACTAACCAGTAATTCAAGATATCCACGACTTAGTCCCTGTAATTCTAACCTTGAAAAATAACTTGAGGTATTGTAAAATAGTTTGATAAAAAGAGAATGACTCACAAACTGTGAGAAAAGGAGAATGACTCACATTGCAGATTTATACGGGCAGAGCCTAGCCTACTGATTTAGCCTTTTATCCTAAATTTAATAACAAGCACACAATTCGGGGTTAGTAATCAATCCAGCAATTACGATAACTCACGAGATCAAATTCTCACAACGAACGACAAAGTGCAATACTTCATCCACCGATTTAACGATGATCCGTCAAATTAATGACGAACGATAAAGTACAATACTTTATCCATCGAATTAACGATGATCCGTCAAATTAATGACGAATGATAAAGTATAACCCTAATGTGGGCGGCACTTAAACATCCATTGAGTACATTGATCGATCGGACAATGAATCGTAATAGCGATTGAGTTATTACCCTGTTCTGCAGCACCCCGCTATACTTAATTAGTGTTTTGTGTGTGTTAATTGTGAGTATTTGGACGATATCTCCGCGCCTGAAGTGAATTTCTTCGTCGAACGAACGTACAGAAGCAAGTGCCAATGTTCTGAATTTATACACAAATTTTATCTAGCTTACGGACCGTAAGCTTAATGACCTTACGGTCCGTAAGGTACACTTTATGCTTATATTGTTGCCACGTGTGGGACTAGCTCAGGTGAGTCGACACTTTCTAAAAATTCAACTTGGACAGCACGTAATTTAGATAATCGTTAACTAGGGTTTACCCCCCTGAGTTTTAGGGGCCCTGATCCTGATTCTGAAATTTCTGAAAATTTTAGGGTTTGTACAGAATCACTTGGGTGTCTCAATTAAGGTTTCCTATTGGTCAAATTAATTTAATAATTATGACTTTTGATGAGGGTTGTTACATGTCAGCAGAAAAGACAAAGTGGTAGAAGCTTCTATTGTAACATCCCTATATATTTTTTTTGAGTAAACTGCCATTTTTGTCCCTGTGGTTTGGGCATTTTTGCCATTTTAGTCCAAATCTCAAACTTTTTAAATCTGGGTCCCTGTGGTTTCAACTTTATTGCCATTTTAGTCCAAAATTCAAAATCCCCCTTTTTTTGACTGTTCCAATAAGTTTGAGATTTGGACTAAAATGACAATAAAAGTGAAACCACAGGGACCAAAATGGCAGTTTACTCTTAATTTTGGACTAAAATGGCAAGAAAAGTGAAACCACAGGGACCCAGATTTAAAAAGTTTGAGATTTGGATTAAAATGGCAAAAGTGCCCAAATCACAGGGACCAAAATGACAGTTTACTCTTTTTTTTATATAAGAATTATAGGTTTGGTTAAATTTATTAACCACTAGTAACTAGTAAATAATTTATTTTTAATAAAATTATTCAACCCAAGTAGTTTTAAACACTATTTTATATAGTTGGTTAAAATAAATAATTGGCCTGTATATGGGTCACCTTTCTAAAATAAAATAAAAGTATATAAAAACCTAACTTATATTATTAGAAGGGTAGATTACGGGTAAGTTAACTATAAGAAATATGAAGTACCTGGATGAGCTCAGGAACCATTTAATAATTAAACTATAAAAATACATTGTATTATACATTGTATTTTTAACCTACTCTATTTTTAATGAAACTTAGAACCAAATGTAGACAAAAATATTTTCGTTCTAAAAACATATTTATTATTTTCTAGAACGTATATTTTATAAGTTATACGCGCCAAATAAGTGAAGCAGGTAAAATAATTATAAGAATAAAATAATAGAATAATAATAACTTCAATGAAAATTTAGAAAGTATACGTGTCAGGGATTTCGAAATTTGTATGCATGTAACCTTCTACGTGTTCCATTTTTATTTTAATATAATATATATATAATAAAATATATTAAACTAAATGATGGATACATGGACGTGTCCTACATAAAAAATAACTAGGGGAATGTGGTGCTTAGGTCATGTGTAGTGGGCGGTATGTGAGGGGCGGTATGCCCTCATAGCGCCGGCATAGCGCCGGAACACCGCCACGGAGGGCGCCATCGAGCGGAAAAAGGAACTTGGCGCGATATGTATAGCGCTTTGATGAAATGGTTATTTAATAATTTGACCGTTACAAAACGGTCATATCCATTAAAAAAAAAAATTCAATTTTTTAATTCTCACACTATAAATAACTCCCACTCTTCTATTTTTTTTACAAATCATACTCAAATACCCTCCTCTTCTCTATATATTTTTTTAAAAGTTTTGAAGCTACTCCCATCCAATTAAAAAAAATGGGTTCCCCGTCGGAAGACTCGTTCACCGATATTTACCGAAGATTTTTTTCACCGGAAGAAGATGCGGAGGAGGAAGAAGCGGTTACGAGTGTGTGTACTTTTATGATACAAGCACTTGAGCACGTTCGGCCTACTCCCCCTCCACGACCCATCTTGCGGCGCACCTTTATCTTGCGAGATCGTGAAGCCGCGAACACGCGTTTGATGAGAGACTATTTTGATGCGACACCGGTTCACGGACCCAATGTTTTTAGACGGCGTTTTCGTATGAGCCAAAGGTTATTTTTGCGCATTTCTAATGATTTGGAAAATAAGTATGATTTCTTTAAGCAAAGAATGGACGCGCGAGGATATTTAGGCTTCACCTCAATTCAAAAGGTCACATCCGCGTTACGTATATTAGCATACGGAAACACGTACGACATCAACGACGAGTACTTGAAGATGGCGGAGAAAACAACCCGAGATTGCGTGGAACATTTTTGCTATGGTATTTTTTACTGACTTTTATTTATTTATTTACCTACTTTTATATATTGATTTTTTAGTACCTTACTAGTAAAACTTTTATATATTAAATTATATTTTAGGTATATGCCAGTTATATGGAAAACGTTATTTGAGAAATCCCACTTGGAACGACCTTCAACAAATATATGAGGTGCATCTAGAAAAGCATGGAATACCCGGCATGATTGGTAGTTTGGATTGTCGTCAATGGCGTTGGTATAATTGTCCAACCGCATGGCGAGGTCAACATACACGGGGTGATCAAAAAGGGCCAACTTTGGTATTACAAGCTGTTGCGTCATACGACCTTTGGGTTTGGTCGGCCTTCTTTGGTGTAGCCGGGTGTTTTAACGATATTAATACGTTAGAGGCTTCACCATTAGTAGAGAGCTACATTTCGGGAACTATACCAAAGGCCGGTTTTCACGCGAACGGGAACGACTACGAGCATGGCTACTATTTGGGCGATGGTATATACCCGAAGTATTCGATTATTGTTAAAACGTTTTCTGAAACGTTCGATGAGAAAAGAAATTATTTTAAAAAATTACAAGAGTCTTCAAGAAAGGATATCGAGAGGTGTTTTGGGATTCTACAGCAACGATGGCATTTTATCAGAAATCCTTGTCGCATGTGGCATAAGGATAAAATACGAATGACCATGTATGCTTGCATCATTTTGCATAATATGATCATTGAGGATGATGGAAAAGCGATATGCCAAAACTACATTCCGGAAGATTTAGTCGAAGGAACCCAAGCAACAATGGAAGAGAGACTCGCAAATGCTCAACTATTGCGATCTAGGGACATACATAACACGTTGAAGGCAGATTTGGTTGAGCATGCTTGGGCGATTCGCCCAATTCGATACAACAATGAACACGAAGAAGATTCCGAGGAAGAAGAGGTTGAGGAATTCGAAGACGGGAACTTTGAAGACGTAGGTTTGGATGCTGGAGAAAACGAAGAGGAAGAAGGAGAGAACGAAGACGAAGAAGATTAATCTTTGAAGTGTTGTTTTTTTTATTTTTTTAGTCCAACTTTTTTTTTTTGGAACCGTTTTTTTTTTTTAGGTTACTGTATTTTTTTTTATGTGTAATGTTTTTTTTTTATTTTAGTGTAATTTTAATTTAATGAAATGAATTTTAATTTTATAAAGTTAGAAAATAATTATAAAAAATTAGAAATTAATAATTGAGTAATGATTAGACGGGGGCTTTATGACTACGGGCTTAAAATGCATAAAGCCCCATAACGCCCCACGCTGACGTGGCGCGCCACGTGTCGCATAACGCCCACAAAGGGGCGTTATGACTACACATGGCCTTAGTCAGCTTATTTATGGCACACTATATATAGAGGATATGAACTTTTAGAAATTCTATTCAGTATCTCTTTTTCTATCGCCTTCCTCATATTCCTTCTAAAACTATATTTTTATATTTTACCCCATAATAATAATAAGGAAAAATTACACTTTTCGTCCTTTATGTTTGTATGTAGTTGCAATGGATGACCTTTACCTTTAATATTTACAGCCACAGTCCTTTTTTTGAAAACATGTTACATCTTTCGTGCTTTAGCACTAACAAGGTTAAAAAATTTCAGTTAAGTCTATTTATACAAGGGCACTTTGGTCTTTTTACCAATCCACTTAAAATATGTTATAAATAAAACAAAAACAAAATTAAAAACTCATAAATATCTTAATCTCATCTCTCTCTCTCTCTCTAGAAACAGAGAACTCAGTCCCCTCCTCCCTCTCTCTCTACAAATCATCGTTGCCGGAAAAGAGTTGGAGCTCCGGTTGCCGGAAAAGAGTTGGTGCTCCGGTTGAAATGTTCCGCTGCAGTCCCTACACCATCGCCACCGATGCACCACCACCAACATCGGCGCTGCAGAGGAGCAGAAGATTCGAATACATCTCCAATGGGAAGGTAGGTGAAAGAGGGGCTTATAAGGTGGGAAGAAATTGATTTCTTCGTCTTCTTCGTTCAATTCGAAGAGATCGGAGTGCTTTTTGTTGTTCTGGTACACTTAGGGTTTCGTTTCTTCTTTGAAATAGTGAAATTAGGGTTTCTAATTTATCGATTTTGTTGATTGTTTGTTCGAAATTGAGTGTTCGTCTTTGTTCATGTATGGATTCTGGAACATTAGATGCTGTAGCTCCGGTCACCGCTTCTCCGGCCACCGTAGCCGTCGCTTCTCCGGTCACCGAAGCCGCCGTAGGTTCTCCAGCTAACACCACCAATAACGACCAAACCCTAACCCTAGCTGTGGTGGATGATCGTTGTTTCCAGATTGCTACGTTGGTGGATGATCGTTGTTTCCAGATCCCAACTGTGGTTCTTCAACCTTCGATGAAAAAAACCCCTAACCCCAATTGCGGATTTGAAGACGATAAGCTCTTGTTCAAGTATCTATTTTTGGGGGTTTATCTTGACCCATTCTGGGTTTATCTATTTTGAGGGGTTTATCTTGACTCGGTAGGGATGTGGAGGACTTTGTAGACGGTGCCGCCGCTACCGCGACCTTTGCCGATTCGGTTGATCCGATCAAGTTTCGATAGGTTGAATTGTTGTTGTTTAGGGTTTGAGATGACTTTGGAGTTAGTTGAGGTAGAAAGAGGGGCGGATGACGATGATAGAGGTAGGGTTAGTTCAGGACGACGGCGTTGGCGGTTGTTAGTGGTGGTTGATGATGGTGGTGGTGGTGGTGTGCAACAGATTTGGAGGTTGTTCTTTCTATTGCAGATAATTTTTATACATAGAATAGAGAGAGAGAGAGAGAGTTGAGAGAAAGAGGATGAAGGAATATATTAAAGACCAATTTGTTGCACAATTAGTCCTTAATATAGTGAAAAGACGAATTTACCCTCATGTGCAATGCACATGACTGAATTTAACTGAAAATTTTAACCTTGTTAGTGCTAAAGGACGAAAGATGTAACATGTTTTCAAAAAAAGGACTGTGTCTGTAAATATTAAAGGTAAAGGTCATCCATTGCAACTACATACAAACATAAAGGACGAAAAGTGTAATTATGCTCTGTTTTAAGTGTTTTAACTCCCGATCACCGCTACCCTTTCCGATTGATCTGAGCCTCATAACATATGTCAGGGCTCTGCCCGACTAAGTTGTTGGGGTTCTGTCTCGTGACATAGGGACAAGGTTGAATTAGGGGTATTATACTTAACATAATTACAAATATATATTTTTATATAGCTCAGAATTTATACCCAAAATATTACCAGGAAGTTTTCTAGTTTAACCCTAAAGTTATAAAGTGGGTCCATTTTCTTTTCTCATTATTTTATTCATTTTTCTTTATGATATAATTATATTCAAAAATGTCCCAAACCATAACACCTCTCACCAAAACTATTATTTATTATTATATTTTGTTTATAAGGAAACCTTAGTTATGACCCCTAAGTAATCCTACATAAACCCTAAAATTTTCATAACAATCAGAATCAGGAGCAGGGCCCCTAAAACTCAGGGGGGGGGGGGGGGGCATTTCCCCTTTGATATTATCCTTACAGTTTTTCATAGAAAACGAATTTTCTCGTTCTGTCGACTCACCTAGGCTACAAATACACGCGGCAACACTATGTTAAAAGTGAGCCGTCGCGCCACGCGACGCCGACCAGGTGACCCCTCGCGTGGCGCGAGGGGGACAATTTCTTAGTATAAATAGAGGGCCTTGGCACTTGAATAGTTGCGTTGGTTCGACATTAAAATTCGATTCAGGCACTGAGATATCGTCCAAATACTACCAAACACACACTAGTTCGAATTCTGCTACGACACCGGGTATTAACTTGATCGCTACTATGATTCAATGTCCGATCGATTGAAACTATCCGATGGATGTTTTAGTACTATCCTTTGTCATTAGTCGTGATTCCAACAGGATGTTTGAGTACCACCCGAACTCGGGGAATACTCTGTCATTCGTTGTGAATCCGATGGATGTTTAAGTGATTATACTTTGTCATTCGTTGTGAATCTGATGGATGTTTAAGTGATTACACTTTGTCATTCGTTGTGAGGGTTTTAATCTCGTGAGTTATCATAATTGATGTATTAAGTTACCTACCTAGTTCGTATGCACTAGGTTACAAGGCTAAATCAATAGGCTAAGCTCTGCCTGTATAAATCTGCAATATATCAAGGCTTATCTGTAGACTAAACTTTGGCCGTATGAATCTGCATGCTTATAAAGTGAGTCATTCTCTTTTTATCAAATTTATTTATAAAAGCATGTTATTTTCAAAGTTATAATTACAGTGATTAAGTTTATGTAATCACCAAATTACAGCCGGTGTGTGGGGTATTGTGCACATTACTGCTGTATTATCACTTTAGGTGGGCGAGCCTAAAATTTGTGATATACGTCACTATTGGGTGACAGGACCCAATAGTGATATAACGTCATCATTGGGGCAGCCAATGGTGATATGACCATAGTCACAGATCCGGTCGAGTGACAAATACCGTGGGTAGTTGGTTGATATCAGAAACATTGTAATCTCTCTTAATACTGTAAATTATAACAAACAGGTCGTTTTAATAAATAGAATGATTCATCAGTATTTCCTGCTGACAAAACTTTTTTAAAACGCGTTTCAGGTAATTACAGTAGATTGGAGTAAGAGATGGATACGGCACTGAAAGGCTTCAAGAAGTGGCTTATTTTATTAATTAAATCAAATTAAGAAATATTGTTTTATGTAATTGGGTTTATCCCTTATTAAAGCTACCTTTGTAAAACATGGGTTTATCCCATCTATTTAATAAATAAAATCCGGTGTTTTCTAACTCTGATATTTTTCCTAACTCACGGTCCTGATGAAATTTCCGCTGCAATATTTTTCAAAATAATCACCGGTACCGCTTGGCTGTTCGCGGCTCCCGATTCCGTCCAGGGTGGGTCGGGGGTCGTGACATCTATTGCCCACCACGGGGCCGTGCTCAGCGGACACGGGGCCGTGGTCAACTATAAGATTCGCACAATCCAGGCAAATCTTCATAGTACAAAGATTCTTCTGCACCACGGGGTCGTGCTCAGCGGACACAGGGCCGTGGTCAACTATAAGATTCGCACAATCTAGGCAAATCTTCATAGTACAAAGATTCTTCTGCACCACGGGGTCGTGCTCAGCGGACACGGGGGCGTGGTCAACTAATAAGACAAGCTGCATTAAATGAAGAAAGAGAAGGATGTGGACACGGGGCCGTGCCCACTGGACACGGGGCCGTGCCCGAGCTTCTGTTCAGCCTATAAATAGGAGTGCTTGGCTCAAGCTCAAACCATCCCTTGGCACACCACCTCTCTCACACTTCACCCACCACCACCATAACACCATCATCCACCACCATCATCCATTGTCCATCATAGAGTGTGTGAGTCGTCTCGGGATCCAAGATTGATCGTAAGAGTTCTTGACAATCAAGGCCATGCTTGCCTAACTCTCTTACATCACTTGGTGAAGACAAGTGTCTAGTGTAATACTTTTTATTTCTAATCTTTTCACACTTTTTACTTGGTTTTGTATTAATGACTTTAATAACTAGTGTTGATGCAACAAATAAGAGACCAAGGATGGTAGCTGGGCTGGTTAGGCAAAAGGGTTGAAGGGTTCAATTTTGCCTAACGCAGGTCCTGGGGTCCCCCCACGTTTGCAAGACGTGGAAGGAGGTTCACTAGTTTATTTTTGTTATTTGCTAAGGATCCTTCTCTGAATAATGTTCAGATTCGGATGAAGGAGAAAATAAAATGTGTGTGTGTTAGATGTGAAAGAGAGTGACTTGCATGAAGTAAGTGCTCGAGATGAATGACCAGAGTTGCGAGAATTAGGGCTGGCCAGGAATGTTTTCTGAAGTAAATGAAGTGTCAATTTATAGGAGAAGACATCTCCCAAAGAAGAATGCATTTGACTAGTGACCTTGCTTGCAGTGAGGGGCTTGCCCTTTCGGGGGTTAAAGCCTTTTGACCCCTGGATAATAGCGTGTGCTCTGCAGACCTGCGTTGCTTTTGCGGCTGGCGAGTTGGTGGAGCTGTCCGAAGATGTGACTTGTTTACTGTTCCCGTATTGCTTTACTTCATCTCCTCAGCTTTTCAACCGTTGAACCTTTTAACCCTTTGAGCATTTACATATTTAGTCATTTTATTTAGTCTTTGGCTACCCCCGTCATCAGCCCCCCAAGTCAGAGGTTTTTGGGGAATGAGCTCAAAGACTTCTGACTTTTATACGTGTATTTTGTTGCCTAAAGGTTTCAAGGGTTCGATGCTTCAAGGCTTGAAGGGTTGTGAGCAGTTAATATTTGAATTTTAAATAACTGACAATTGATTTGATTGATGTATGTCAGTTTAATAGGGTGGCGGTTACTGTTTGCCATTATTACCCCTATTGTAGGTTATTTTATATTTGCATATCTCATTTATTATCACATTTTATTTTTAAGAACATCACTTTGCTCCTTTTTTCTCTCCGGTATCCCCCTTTTTTCAAAATCAGGTCAGTTTCGATTTGCTTACTTTCTCTTTAATTTGTTCATTGTGATGGGTGCTCGTAAGGATATGGCAAAATCCTTCTCTCGACTGACCCAAGAGGAAGTCGATTTATTTTGTGTGGAATGGGGAATAGGGACAAAGTATAAACCGGTTGCACCGGCTTGCGATAAATCTATCAATGCCTGTCCTTCTGGTATGATTGCCTTGTATTGTCATCATTTTGAGTTTTCAAATCTTCGTTATCCGTTTTCAAACTTTGTCTTGAATGTTTTGGAATATTATCGGGTGTCTTTTGGTCAAGTTCATCCCCTTGGCATGGCTAGGGTTTTACATTTTGAGATTCTGTGTCGGGCTTGTGGGTATGATCCCACTCTTTTAGCATTCCGTCGCTTTTTCCGGCTTGCTAAGAATGGTGATCGGTTCACCTTTGAAACCAGTCAAGTTGACACTTGTTTGATTTCGTCCATGGTTTCTACACTTGGGGTTTGGAAAGATCAGTTTTTCTGGGTGTCGGAGGAAATTGTTCCCTTCAAACTTGTTTGGAGACACCCAGATGCTGTTCTGAACGAGCCGGAGCCCTCTGATTCCGAGATAAACACTCGCTTTTTAGAAATTCTTAGGGAGTGCCCTTCTAGGCTTCGTCCCTTCCCTGAGCATTTGTTGGTGTTGTTGGGTATAAGTAAATTGTGGGAAAAGGCTAACCGGGATCCGGTGCTTATTAGAGATGGGAAGGGTATGCATTTATTCTTTTCTTGCTTTTTTGTTCCTTTTTCTTTGTTTGCTCATGTGCTTTTATATTTGTGTTGTAGCTATGTCTGCCCTCGATTTTATCAAAAGCGATGATACCTCTGACGTTGTTTTTGATGATGTTGATGCTACCCCTGACGAGAATGCTGTTGTCAAGGGTTCTGATTACAGGTTTGAGGGTTCTGGTTATGTAAATGTTCTGAATGTTAAAGGCTTCACCAAGGTTACTATTTCTAAAGGTTCTACTCGTCGTTCCCAACGTCATCTGAAAAGTGTTGACCAACCTTCTGGTTCAGAGCCTATTGATGTTAGTGATGATATTGAGGCGTCAGGGGATCAAGTTGTGGATGTTGGTAAGGGCAAGGAAAAGGAGTTGATTGTTTCAAGCAAGAAGAAGAAATTGGTTAAGAAGGATGCCATTCCTGCTATTCAAGGCTCGTCAGCCAAAAGTGTTGAAAGCTTCGAGGGTTCAGAGGACATTTATGTGCCTAATTGGGGGGTTAAGGTTGGTGACAATTTTAAGGACCCAGCTGTTTGTGCTGAAGCCTTGGCTCATTTTGCTCCTCCCGGTGTTCGAAGTGCCATATCTGAGATGGAGGCAGATCATCTTATTTCTAGGATGATGCTCAGTTCCTGCAACCTCTCTGCCTTTTTGGCTGAAGGTGTAACTCGCTTTGCTAAAGGGATGCGGGAATATGAGGAGGCCTCCAAGAAGAAGGAGAAAATGAAGGCTTCAATTGTTGCCATGAAGAAGGAACTCGAGATTTTTTCTTAGAAGGAATTGGCTTGGACCAAGAAAGAGGAGGAGTTAACAAAGAGGCACGGAATTGAGATGGGTGATCTCAAGAAGAGCTTTGAGGCTAGCTTATTGAAACTGAAAGCTGACCGGGAGGCCTTAGCTGTGCAAAAGAAGGCTTTTGATAAGGAGAAGGATGGTTTGAAAACTTTGGTTGCCTAAGCTACCGGAGATAACCAATGGCTCATTGAGCAGGGTTTTCACCAAGTGGTTACCTATCTCTTGCACTCTAAAGAATTTAACTCCGCTCTTGGTGATGTCTACAATAAACTGCTCAATCTGGGAAAACACCAAGGTCTTATTGCGGGTTATAAGTTTCACGAGTCTGGTCATCCATTAGAGAAATCTCCCCTGTACCGTCCCGAGGCTTCAGATGTTTTTAAGAGTTCCGTTGAGCAAATGGAGAGGTTGTCATACCCGTATGTGAGTCAGGTTGCTTCTTGTTATGGTAAGCCTCTCTCTCTGTTTTGCAGGAACTGAAGCCGGATGGTTTGAATGAAAAGTTATGTGCTGAAATGCTTAGCTCACTTTCAAGGAAACGCTCCTACTCGGGAGATAGTGAAGATACTTTTCCTGGGGAATCCGATGCTCCGAAGGATGTTAGCCTGGAGGTTTCAGCTGTTGAGGATCTGGGTCCAAAAGCTAAAAAGGCTAAGAAGGCTAAAAAGACCAAAGGTAGCAGTTCTGGGGCTTCTAAGCCTTCTACTGATGCATGAATTCGTAGCTTTCTTAGCACTCTTAAAACAATTTATGGTGTGTAACTTTTAAACAATGTTAGGTTTTCAGGAACCCTTAAGGTTCCTGTTGGTTGTGTTTAAGGCCTGTATGGCCACTTGAACAGTAGTTAAGCTTGCAAGTTACTAGGACTTGCCCTAACTTGTGTTTGAAAGTCTTTTAGGGCTTTCTTTAATATGGTATGATGTTTAACTATTTTCCTTGTATTATGTTTTTATACTTGTGCCTTTTTCGTTAAGGCAGTTTGTTTGGCTTTAACCTTCCAAGCCTTTTGGCTATCTTTTAGTAGGTTGAAGCCTTTAAGGTTTTGAGATTTTACCCGGGTGGCTTTAAGCCTTGAAGGCTTCTTAGTCTTGTGACCTGACTTGGTTTGTACCTTCATAATTTTCTGTCTAGATTTTCTTTGTCTTTTTGTAACTTTGTCTTTGTCGAGTTTGTGCTTCCCTTATGTTTTTTATACCTTAAAGGGTTCAGTGCTGCAGACACTTAGCCTTGGTATTTTTGACAAGAAGATATAGCACCTATCCTTTTTATCATTTCTTTGGTTTTCAATTGACTTTTCAAGCCTATTTGCGGATTATATTTTTAAGGCTTAGGGAACATTTGGTGTAGGTTGTTCACACCCGTCTATGAGACAATTTTATTTTTTCTTAACAAGTCTCATGGAGTTGTATTGATTTAGGAACTCACCCCTTATATAGGTTCATTCAACCTTTGAACCTATTGAGCGATGTGGCCTGGGAGCTCATCCCCTTACATGGCCCTTGCCATGGAGTTTTTTGCTAGGTTCTCAACCTGATCTTAGGATAGAAAGACAAGTTTGATAAAATAACTTCATTCATTCAAGCAATACTTGCTTTTTACAAAAGGTATTCATAGTGTTGTTCGAAATACATTTTGATACAAACCAAACTTTCCTGTCTAAACATGGAACCTTTTTAGGGTTTTGCCATTCCAATGCCTTGGAAGCCTTTATCCTGTGTTGATATCCCTGTTAATATTTTACTTTCAAACTGTTGTTATGTTCATTCTATTTAAACTTATCAAGTAGAAAAAATTTAAGAAATATTCTCAAAAATTTTAGGATATAATCAAGGATCACATATCCCATAATCGATAAGTTCCGAAAAGTAATATAGTTTAAGGATCACAAGTTCAGTTGTCAAAGGATAAGGGTCATTCAAATAAACAAAATCAAAATAGTTAAGGATCATACCTGAGAATCCAAGTTAGGGTCCTATCTTTTAACACTTAATATCAGGATAACCCAGAAGACAAACCTTAGTAAAAGGTAAGGATCAAGGATCCTTAGTCGTTTAACTTCAAAAACCTGAAATAGGATACAACTTGGGACTAAGCCAATATAAGATGAAAGTTAGTAACTGGGGACAAGCGCAACAATTCTGGGGACAAGCCCAATATACTGGGGACGAGCCCAAAGGATAACTGGGGACAAGCCCAAAGGATAACTGGGGACAAGCCCAAAGGATCGTATGTAAACTGGAGTATGGCCCTCACTGGCGACTATCCAAACTTAGTGACATGAAAATGCCAAAACCTTAGCTAACGTGAAAACGTTAGAAACCTTAGGAACGGATGTATGGTACGTCTACCATTATACGTAGGATCCTGAATATAGCCAGTACAATGAAATTGTCAGCCCCTAAAGCGAGTACTGGTCCCATTGCCATGAACTATACCAGGATCATCGTGCGCTACTGGCGAAACTGGGGGCAGGCCCAAACTGGGGACTAGCCCAAATAACTGGATACTTCTGTGGATACTCAATCCTTAGTTAAGGATACCCGAACCTTCAAAACTCAGAATCAAGTGAAAGGAGGATAAAGGATGCAGGATCCTTATCCTTATATAAGAGAATAAAAGAATGAAATAGTTTGAGATTGGAATGTTACCAGAAAGAGGATCATATGTCTGTAAGGATCCTTCAAGGATACTTGTCAAGTGAGGATCATGGATCCTCGTCACATAAAATACTTCTTCAAATGGACAGCATTCCAAGCTCTTGGTAGCAAATCACCTTCCATTGTTAGCAATCGATATGCCCCCTTTCCTGCTTCAGCTTCAATCAAATAGGGGCCTTCCCACTTTGGTGCTAGCTTTCCATCAGCAGGATTGGTGGTATTTTGAAATGCTTTCCTTAATACCATATCACCAACTTGGAATTTCCTGATCCTGACATTTTTGTTGTAAGCTCTAGCCATCCTTTGTTGATAACTGGCCATCCTTATCCTTGCCAAGTCCCTGATTTCCTCTATAGTATCCAGGTCTTGAACCAAGTTTTCAGCATTTTCTTCAGGACCACGAATGCTTGTTCTTGCAGTTGGAACCACCATGTCTGTAGGGATCACTGATTCTGCCCCAAATACCAAAGAAAATGGAGTTTGGCCTGTAGCATTCTTGGGAGTTGTCCTATCAGCCCAAAGCACATAAGGTAGTTCTTCTGCCCATTTTCCTTTCTTGGATCCAAGCTTTTTCTTCAACTTGTTGATGATAATCTTGTTGGATGATTCTGCCTGACCATTAGCTTGTGGGTGGACTGGTGTTGATGTTATCATCTTAATCCCCCAGCTGTCACAAAAGTTAGTAGTTCTATTCCCAATAAATTGGGATCCATTATCACAAATAATCTCAGAAGGGATACCAAATCTAGTAATAATGTTTATTTTAATAAAGGATATAACTTCCTTTTCTCTGACTTGAGCAAAGGCTTCAGCCTCTATCCACTTAGAGAAGTAATCAGTCATAGCAAGCATGAATACTTTTCCACCAGGTGCCTTAGGAAGCTTTCCAACTATATCCATTCTCCGTCTCATTGTAACACCTCGAAAATTCACGTCCTATAATGTGTTGACACGTGTCATATGTTTAAAACGTATGAAAGAATATTATAGAAGGACTAAAGTTGACAAACATGGAAAGTAGGTGATTACACGTGTTCGAAATGTCAACAGTGAATAAATATATTGTACATTAACCCTACATGATGTTTATAACGTCAAACGAATAAATCATGGATCATGCGAAGCTAAAAGTGAGAGATTACAAACTACAGGGGTTAAATGTGTCAACATGTTTAAGTTATACCTCTGAGTGACCTTTTGACAAACCCGAAGCTTTCTAACTGTAAATTATGCTCACTAGAATGCACGATATAAATTTCGTAAAGTTTCGTTATCGTATGAGAAAGTTATGATCGAATTCGTGTGCAAGGGGTTAAAGCGTCAACGTTGAAAATTAGGCCTTTTCGGGCAACAATAAAGTTAACCGAGGACTAAACAAAGTTGGTAAATGTCTTAAAGCCCTCATAAATCCATTTAGAGGGCTCATTGTGCAAAACAAGACGCGAAAACGACCTTTAGAAGGACCAAGGACCAAAACTGCAATTAATGAAAAGTTGTGTTGTCAGATCATACACGCTCGCGTAGCGCAAGCATGAAGACATTAGCCGTCGCGCTACGCGACGGCCCTATCTGATCAGCCAGCTCCGAATTACTTGGGTTCTTGTCTGCCTTTGCGTTTGTGAGCGACCTTTAACCGATTTTCCACATCTCTTGACCCCTAAAGCACCCCCTAAACACTAGGAACAAGTGTTGATCAGTTGTGGTGGGTTGTATACTCATGTGTCAAGGATTTATGGTGAGAAATTCACTATAAAAAGGCTTGAACTTGCACCATTGTTCTTCACATCTTCTTCAAGCTATCTGATCATTTCTGGAGCTCAAGGCTGCTCTCAACTGATCACATTTCGTGCATAGGACTATTGTAAGTCTGCTAATCCTTCTTTAATTGAGTTTAGCTTAGTTATTTAGCTAAAAGTCAAACCGTCATAATTACGGTTTGACTTCGAGATTAATGATTAATAGCTCAGTCAATTCTCGAATCAAAAGTAGATATAAGTAGGTAATTATGTGGGTAATAAACCCTCAAAAGGGTTCCCCCTGATTACCACTCTAACTAGGTAAAAAGTCGGGTCAAACTAGTTTATAAAAAGTCAACAGGATACTTAAAATGCCATTTACGCATAATTAACATTATAGATCATATACAACCTATTGGATCATTGTTATAACTTGGTAATAAGTGTAAGAACATGTCTAAACATGTTCAACCCGGCAATTTCCTGTTTAGACCCGGTTCGGAACCAAAAGTCCCATAGTTTGACTTTCACTTTGACTTTCAGTTCTGACCCGTTAAGGCATGTTTTAGAAATGCCTCAGAGCTTTAATTGGACTAGGTTACATGTTAGAATAACCCTCTGTGATGTTACACCATGTTTCATTAGTTATCCAATTAATATGCATGTTTCAGTTAATTGCTCATATGTTGACCATTATGCCCTTATTACCTTAAAACGTGATTTTTGGAAATGTAAAAGAGTAGAAACTTTAATTACTGATATATAAACTTGTATGCAAAGTTTGACATCAGTTTGAATTGTAGATTTAGAGTTATGCTCAATATCGCAAAATTAAAGCTTTATGTTAATAAAACGGCGTAATTAGCGTATAGCCTACTTAAGCCTACTTTTTGATATCAAATCTTTTACCCACTGATGTAATATATTATTTTGGGATTTTTAAAGATTTTTAATTAATTTTAGGCTGAGCATAACTAGTAGTCGTAGGCTTAATCCAGTAATTTGTCGGTTTTACCCTTACGGGCCATAAAATGAGTTTTACATATCTAAACGACTCCAAACCTTTTGCTACTGATCACATATGATAAATAAAGTATTTTAAGGCTTCTGGAAATATAAAAATATCAGATTTAAGTATCGAACCCGGAATTGGCCTTTAATCGCCTTATTAAGCGTTTTTAACGCAAAGTATGTATTAAAATTATATTGGACATACCCGGGTTGATACCTACTGATATATGAGGTAAATTATAATATTTTAACAGTAAGCAAAGGTTGATAAACTCACATATATGCTTTAACCTACTGATAAAACTTAGCAAATTATGTATTTTTGCTGATTACATCAGACCTGTAACTCAGGTTGTTACTTAAACTCTTTTATAAACTTTTAAATGACCAAACTACCCCTACGGGGCCTAGTTTTGTTTAAACACGTTTCGGGCATAATGAAAGACATCTTACTGATGTCACAACATATTTGAGACATAATTAACTTAGGAAACCTGTATATAGCTCTCATGAATACCCGTCACGCTTATTACGCGTACGGTTCGGTTTATGTAACAAGTTTACATAAATTAGCCGAAATGGGTCAAACCTTAACGGTTTTATCTCAAAATCCAGAATGTGAATAATAAACCCATATTAAACAAGTCTTCAAACTTGTCGGGTCTAAATCACATTCTATCCGGTCTTCGCTTAATCGTGCGTACGAACCGTATCTTTGAAACTAGCCGGTCTTAGCTTAAGCTTAATTAAAGACCCGTTAGGATTCTAATAAGTTATTATAAAACCTTCGTTCCAGATTAGGAGGACCAGTAAAAGCTACGTGCATTTTGCTAATTGTGAATTATACTTGCTCAGGTAAATACTTTTAACTTATTTTCCCTATACGGGCTTGGGTTACGGTATATAGCATACCGCTTGATCGAGCATCAAATCCTCCACCGTTGAGTGGGTAGTTGACTAAATTTGATCGGCTCGTTTAAACAGTCTTGTTACTTAAAGCCTTTGGGGGGTTAATGACCATGTCCCGGATATCCTTGGCATCATTTTACGAAATGGCCACGACTTAAGCGCGGGGTGTAGGCGTACACCTGTCAGTGCACAAAAGAATATTGTGGTGTGTCTATTGATCTTTAACCCGGACAAGATCCGGGCTACTGAACGCACAAGGAACATGTAATTCGTTCACAAGATTATAATATTAAATAATTATCCCAAGTTAAATAAAATGTTTATGCCACGTGCATCCAAACCAATTTTCAATCATTTTCCAAAATGAGTCAGTTGATTGTATTTACCAGTGTAAACTGACGTATTTTCCCAAAAAGATTAAATGCAGGTACTAAGCGTAATTGGCTGGGATTTCTCCTTAGCATCACTAGAAGTCTCGCAAGCTTAAGATGCCTGAAGTCTGTTGAACCATTAATATTATTTTTATTTCGATCCATCTGTGGGTAAACTTCCGAATATTGTGACATTTGATATTACAATATTAAATTCGGTTGTATCATATTTTAAATTTGCTTCCGCTGTGCATATTAAATATTGTGTTGTTTGACTATTATGTTGCCAACCACGTCACGATACTCCCCCACCGGGCCCACCGGTGACACGTGGAAATCGGGGTGTGACAGGTTGGTATCAGAGCCAACACTGAGTGAATTAAACACTAGCCTTTTGTGTTTAATCTCAGTTACACAATTGCACAATTCTAAACTTTCGAGTCTAGACATATAACATAGGACAAAATTCCACTTTGTTTGTGTTGTCCTTTAGTTTGCATATAGTTTGTTTGTTATCTCACATTATAATGACAGGATTTGAAAATGCCGCCAAGATTCTTCCGAAGAAGGGGAAGAGGCAAGGGGCCAGTCACCGCCCCCAACGATAATGAAGCTGGACCTTCGAATGTTCGAGCTCCATCTACGACAGAAAGTGACGATCCCCGGCAGAACCGGAGAAACCTTTTTGAGCCGGCTAGACGGTCGGTCTCACATAGTTCAACACCTCCTAACCCTTTTGGGCCTCAGCCGGAATATGAGCCCAACAACCCTCAACCGTCATATATACCATTGCAGCGATCCCTATCGCATCATTCTTTCGGGGATCCTACACCAGTTTTTAGGGGCCAGTTTAACCCGGCCAATTACATTCAAGAACCCGCGGGTTTTAACCCACTGGGGCCAGACGATCACTTCTCTGGCGATCACGCGGACGACATGGACGAGGATACTGATCCCGTCGAACCTGCAAGTGGCACTCCAAATCATCCGATCGAGATCTCCGACGGATCTTCGTTCCATGGATCACCCTATGTTGGTCCAGATAGCTTTCAGGCTATGTTCACCAGGCACGAGTGGTACTATACACCTCCTCACCATTCGTCGCCTCCTCAGCAGCAGCAACAACATGATCCCCCTGTGGATTCCAGATTCGTGGCAGTCACGCCACCGCCTCCACCGCCGCCAGTGCAACCGGCACCTCCGCAACCGCCAAGGCGAAGGAGAACCGGTGCGCGCATGTCGTCACGAGCAGGGGATTTCCCTTTCAGTTCCCCACGTCAATCCAGTGGCAGCCACTATCCGCCACATCAGGAGGACCCACAAATGGGTGGACCCTCCAACCCAGCTGTAACACAGCCACCGCCAATGGGTTTTGACAACCCAATTCCAGCATATACGGGTTCCATGGCATATAACCCGTTTGAACCGCCAACTCACCACAACTATGGTTACGCGGAGGCCGACCCTTACATGGTAGCGGCGAACTACAACACCCAAGGACCCTATGGAGATCCATGGGGAGTAGGGTACCCAACACATGGGTACCAGATACCCCCTAGGCCTATTATCCGGACGCAATCGCAGCCGCCACGGTTTTCTCCCCCAAAAGGGAGGAAATCCTACAAAGGTTGGATGAAGTAGAGCGAGGCTTCCACCGTGACCGTAGGGAGGGACAAAGCTTCTTCCAAGGATTAGCAAGCTTGATCAAAGGGAAGAACAAGAAGGACCACTGAATCCTTCCAATTGTTGTTAAGCCCCTGCGTGGGCCTGTATTTGTTTAAGCCCCTGCGTGGGTATGTATGTGTGTTTGTCTTGACCCCTGCGTGGGTCTATCTTCCGTTAACCCCTACGAGGGTATGATGTTTGCTTAAAGTCCCTGCGTGGACTAGTTTGTTTGTTTAAGGTCCCTGCGTGGACTATTATGTTAGTTTAAAGTCCCTGCGTGGACGAGCTTGTTGATTGACCCCTGTGTGGGTAATTTGTTTGTTGAAAAGACCCGTTTAGGGCAACATGTAATATTATAATAAATTAATGGAATGTTTGTTTTATAAATTTCATGTTTGCCATTATGTGCAAATAAAATTATAAATGAAATAAATAAATTAAAATCATTCCTTTTGAAATAATCTGCCCATGTAATTATTAAATAAGGATCTTAAAGAGGGAAACCTAGCCTTAGGGTCATTTTAAGGCCGGGCCAAGATGGTAAGACCTGTTCAAAAGATTCAAATCCCTGTTAACATCTGTATACATGTTAACACTCCTGGCAGAAGTGATTCGTTAAAATCACACGTCATTTTATATGTATAAGGATTCTTTAGAAGATTCCTAACCCAATTTAATGATCTCTGAATCAAGGGTTAAGATCATCAATTAAGGTGATCATATTTTTACCATACGTTGGTAATACAATGCCTACGGGCCTTGCTCATTTCTATATGAGCCAAAAGACAGTGGTAGCTATGACTCCATGTCAAATAAAGGTAATGAACTAGGTTCAAACCTCAAATGCTTCGATTCTCTGAAATCCTAGCATATAATTTATAATTGCCCTTGTGACTAGGCCTATTGTGCCAGTATACCTTAATGTTTTGATTCTCTGAAATCATAGATTAAATTAAAAGTGTCCATGTGACTAGGCCTTTTGTGCCACAAATAAAACTGTTATTGTTTTATAATTAGGATAAATTATTATAGAAATCCTAAATAAATTTGATTTATAAATTAACCAAATATGGTCTTTGTTACCATGGTTAAGGAATTGCCATAAAAGACAATTCCATAATAAAACTCCCAAATAAACTATTGTCCTTGTTTTCTGCAACAGTTCAATTAAAATGGCTAACTCGGACGAGGTTAATAGCCATCCAGTGGAGGTTAATAATGACGCCCGGATTAATCTAACGGGTGCTGAATTGAAAGCGATCATAGACGGCGCTGTTACACAGGCTTTGGAAAGGCAGTACAAAGAGTATAGTGGGACTCGTAGTAGGACCCTATCTACACAACCTTCAAAGCCACCGTCCAAGAAGGATGACCCGAAGAAAGATGATGATCGACACTCCTCGAACCACAGTGCTCCATCTCAGCAGGTTGTACTGAACCACGAACCCCGTGAGAAGGGTTGCTCATATAAATACTTTGTTTCGTGCAAGCCCCAGGATTTTAATGGGGAGAAAGGAGCCATTGACTGTATGACGTGGCTGGATGAGATGGATACGGTTGTAGACATCAGCGGATGCGCTGAGAGAGACGTGGTCAAGTTTGTGTCGCAGTCTTTTAAGGGTGAAGCTTTAGCATGGTGGAGATCTCTGATTCAAGCCACCGGAAAAATCCCATTGTACAACATGTCGTGGGATCAATTTGTTGCCCTTATCAGGGAAAATTACTGCCCTCAGCATGAGGTGGAGAAGATAGAGTCTGATTTTCTATCCTTGGTGATGACAAACCTTGACTGTCAAGCTTACCTAACGAGCTTCAACACGATGTCCCGGTTGGTTCCTTATTTGGTAACCCCGGAACCAAAAAGAATCGCTCGTTTTATCGGTGGTTTAGCCCCGGAAATCAAGGCAAGCGTAAAAGCTTCTCGGCCAGCTACCTTTAGATCTGTAGCTGACATATCTTTGTCACTTACTCTGGATGCGGTCCGACAAAGATCGCTGAGAAACAAAGAGGCTGAGAAGAGAAAACGTGAAGATGATGGTTCACATAGATCGAACAAGAAGCACCGTGGGAACAGTGACCACAAGAAAGGATCGGAGTCAAGGAAAGATGGGCATAATTCTGGTGAGAAGCCCAAATGCAAAATTTGCAAGAAGCAGCACTTTGGAAAGTGCAGACTTGAGTCGAACTCACAGAATCAATCAAAAACCTATGCTTGTGGTATATGCAAGTCCACGGATCATAAAACCTTGGATTGCAAGAAGATGAAAGACGCAACATGCTACCGTTGCAATGAAAAGGGCCACATTAAAACCAACTGCCCTAAGTACACCAAGAAGCCTGAAGAGGCCAAGAAGACTAATGCTAGAGTCTTCAGAATGGACGCAAAGGAAGCGATTCTAGACGACAACGTTATTACAGGTACTTTCCTTGTAAATGACGTCTTTGCTAGAGTACTTTTCGATTCGGGCGCTGATAAGTCGTTTGTAGATCATAAATTTTGCAAATTGCTGAAATTACCTGTCAAAACCTTAAACGTGAATTATGAGGTGGAGTTAGCAGATGGTACACTAGAACCCGTCTCAACTGTGTTAGATGGGTGTGTTATATCCATTAAGAACCATTCTTTTCCTCTGTCTCTACTTCCCTTTAAGTTGGCCGGTTTTGACATAGTTCTGGGTATGGACTGGTTATCTCTTAACCAGGCCCAAATTGTCTGTAGCAAGAAACAAGTGGTAATAAAGACTCCGTCTGGTGAATCACTTACCATTCGGGGAGATACCCAGTATGGGCTGCCTGAGCAGGTGACTATGCTCAAGGCTTCCAAGTGTTTGAAGAAGGGGTGTGTCATCTACATGGCGCAAGTGATTATTGATGAGCCTAAACCGAAGATAGAAGACATCCCTGTCATTTCTGAATACCCAGAAGTGTTTCCTGAAGATCTACCTGGTTTACCACCAGATAGACAAGTCGAATTCAGAATCGATATCATCCCCAGAGCAGCACCTGTTGCTAGAGCACCATACAGATTGGCACCCACAGAAATGAAGGAGTTGAGGATGCAGCTAGATGAATTGCTGGCTAAAGGTTTCATTAGACCTAGTTCATCTCCTTGGGGAGCGCCAATCTTGTTTGTCAAGAAAAAGGATGGGTCGATGCGTCTGTGCATCGACTATCGCGAGCTTAATAAAGTCACAGTCAAGAATAGGTATCATTTGCCCAGGATCGACGATTTGTTCGATCAGCTTCAAGGGGCAAGTTATTTCTCGAAGATTGATTTGAGGTCAGGCTGCCATCAGTTGAAGGTTAAAGATGAAGACGTTCACAAGACTGCATTTAGGACTCGTTATGGTCATTACGATTTCCTAGTGAAGCCTTTTGGGCTCACTAATGCACCGGCCACGTTCATGGATCTCATGAATTGCGTCTGCAAGCCTTACTTGGATAAATTCGTCATCGTTTTCATCGACGACATTCTCATTTATTCTAAGAATCAAGCTGACCATGAGAAACACCTTCGATGTATTCCAAGAAGTAATTAGGTCAAAAATAATGTATTGCGAAGATATGCTCGCCTATAAGTGAACACTCATCCCAAGAATTCCCAGGTAAGCACAACTGGTCTCGCGTCTGATGAGATGTATACGAAGTGCTTGCCTAGACAGAAAACCCAGAATACAGGCATTCACCCTTCCAGTTTGCACGTGTTCACATTATTTAAAACCCAAAACCTTGACGAGATTTTGAAAACTCAAAGGGGTTCAAAATCTTATAACAGAGGGTTCAAAACCTTGTAATAAATCATCCTAGAACAGATGATTAGTTTTCAAAGCGGTTTTGAAATTTATGTTCTTGTTGTGGTAGTCGCCTAAGGATAGGTGACGATATTGTTTTATGACTAAACGCAAGTAAACTCGCGTTAGGGTCCTAAGAAAGTTATAGACTAGGTCAAAGCATTACTAATAACCTAATTCCCTATAACCATTGGCTCTGATACCATCTTTTCTGTCACACCCCGACCACGTGGAACATACAAAACGTGGCGGAAATGTCGGGGAGTGTTGTAACAGAATTAATTGTTTCATAACCATGGCAATTGAAGTTTCGTTTTATTAAGTAAAAGTGATACAATGTCTTAACAAACAAAGAAATACAACATAATTAACTAGTCTTGCATCTTTTATTGTTACTAAAGCCCAAGTCTGCCTATGTGTATCTTGACCATCTTATGCAACAGTTCCTGAAAAACACATGTGAAAATAGGTACGTCAGCATAAAAATGCCTGTGAGATACATAGGTTTGTGAAAATAGGATTCATGACTTGTATTTGAGAAAATGTTTAGTCATGAACCTTGTAATTTGCTTTGTTTTGTAAATCATTTGAAAAACAATGAGTTCAGATGATATGTATACAATAAATGAATAATGTATGGTTAAATGAATAACCATAGTAAAATGGATTTGTATAAGATAGGTTGTTTGTAAAACAATGTCTTGTGAAAAGTATGTTATTTGTATAAAATGTCATATGTATCAAACTGAAATGATTCAAATAACGCTACGATATGTAATACCATACAAACACTTATATATAGGAAGTACCAGCGGCGTATCCACCATGATTGTATCATATTACACACGCATCGTTACTTAATCACTTAATCAAACCAAACCAAACAAATGTCAAAATGTCTATGTCAAATATCCATGTCAAATGTCTATGTCAAATATCCATGTCAAATGTCTATGTCAAATATCCATGTCAAATGTCATGTATGGCAAGTGAAATGTCTCAACTAAACCATATGCACAAAAACAAAGTATTGAAGTAAAACTTGGTTTAAATCAAAGTTATGTTTTGTGGGAAATACATGATCAAATGTCAATCATGTTAAAATGTCTATGTCGAAATGTCTATGTCAAATGTCTATGTCAAAATGTCATGTAAAACGATGTACTAAGTAATGCACACAATGGCAATACATAGCATGAAATGTAATGAAATCATGTACTATAATGTACTAACGAACATAACAGTATATGATGTGAAAACAGGAAAGCAGGAAAGTAACAAGTAGGCACATGTGTTCCACCCCAAAACAGTTTGGAAAACAGTAAAAGAGGGGTCTATGTACTCACCTGGGATTGCTCAGTAGTTCTGGAGTGACAACTAAACAATGCTAGAGATCGCGGATATCAAACGGCACCTAGTATAGGTAGCTACATTAATAAACCGGACCTAAATCGGAGGATCGGGTAGCATTAGGGTTTGTAAACCAAACGAGTGTAGAGACTCGTGTCTTTTGGTTTAACAAAGCCTACATACTAAATGAAACTTAACCTAAGTGTCTACGACCCATTACGACCCGTTTAGGTAGCTTATGCTACTTTAACGCGTCGTTCGCGTGAAACGCGTTCGGACCGCCTAACTAGCCCTATGACAAGTGTTATATGCCTAAACATATTACATAATCAGTTATGTGACAAAGGTTTAGGTTACATATGCTTAATTACCAATTATACATGAAAAGGGTATTCTGGTAATTTACCTAAGGCATATAAACTACCTATCATACAACTACTTAAACGATGTGACCATAGGGTATAACCTCGGAAGGTTATTCCCTACCTACTATGGTCACCTAATGTATTTGGTCGGATCCTAATGATCGACCAAACTGGGTCGGGTTCGAGGGTATAGGCGATTTATTAGATCGCCTACCCTACGACCCTAGACAACGTGGTAGTCAGTGGGCATAGTCCCAAGGGACTATGACCAACGTGATTACACTCACGTTGCGAAGTTCAAACGAACTTCGCATTGACCATTACTGGTCAACGCTGAAAGTCAAACAAAGTTTGACTTTCTGACTCGAAAAGCAGTAAAATAAGGAAAAGAACGAAAGAATACTTACCCAGGGTCCCCGAATGCTAACCCAGATCAAAATAGCTCAGGTATGAAACGAAGGTTCCAACTTAGAGTCTTTTCAATCAGATTTGTGGGTTTTTAAGCCAAAGGGGGGGTGGGTATTTATAGTTTTCGGGTAACCGTTAAGATCGTTTGTTGTAAAACGTGCCATGATCCAAGGCGTACACTTGTCGGAACCTTATGGTGGCTGAAATTAGGTTCTTATCCGCTGACTAGACGATTGAGAATATGTGGTTGAGAATCAAACAGCTGGGACCCGCTGTTAAAAACATGGAATCTGGTCCAGAAGGGGGCTCGCGTGACGCTAAGGCCCGTCGCGTCACGCTAGGCCCTTGTTTTGGCAGATTTTGCAGAAATGGTCCCTGCACCTTGTTTAAGCGATTTTCGATGCGTTTGAACCCCGTTAACCTCATTTCAAGGCTCTAAAATGAAGTTAAAGTATAGGGAACTCAAAACATACTCAAAAATATGCCGGATAATGGTTCGTTTGGTCGTACGAACGCGATGTTCGCTTAATTACGACGGAATGCGCATAAGCGCGAAAAACGATCCAAATGACGCGACGAATGGATTTTTCTTAAGGCGAACACTTAAATATAATGTAGTCATGCTTACATAAATTTTTGGATGTCCAGATGTATTCAGAATGTAAGTTATGCGCGAAAATGCAAACTTGTGCACTTTTTGACACTTTTAGTCCCTGAATGTCCCAAAAGTTTATTTTAGCACACCAAACACCTCAAAGCCTATTTCTAAGCTATGTAAAGGATATTTATGGTATGTTTAACTTATGGTCAAGTTCCGGAATGTCTGTTACAGTTCAAATTGGCATACTTTCGCAGTTTGTCAGCTTTAGTCCCTGTAAGCGAATTAACTTTGATTTCACCACACCAAACCTTCCAAAACTTATATCTAAGTTATGTATAGGTTATTTAAGGTATGTTAAGCCTATTTCACTATTCCGGAGTGTTTGCTGCATTAAACTGGTTATATTTACGCATTAGTGCGCGTATAACCTTCCAGAAAGCGATATAGTGATTGAAATCGAACAAGAATTGATATGTGTAAACGATACACATATTTTTACAAATCCCAAGTATGAAATACAATATTTCACTGGTTGGGCATTTGTTTGATGGTTGAAATGACACAGGTGTTACAGTCTCCCCTACTTTAGGAAATTTCGTCCCGAAATTAATTCGTAGGAGTCTGTCTATGACTTTGTTTCAAATAGTCATCAAAGATATGTAGCATAATCTGATTATTTTCCTCAACGGATATTTTTCAGAAGCGAAAATGAACGAACAGGGTCATTTTCTTCAACGGGTTCTTCGGAAATGGAAAATAAAGGAATTAACTAAACGGATATACATTTCCCTCAACGGATATTCTTCAGAACGAAAATGAACAAACGGGGTCATTTTCCTCAACGGTTTGTTCTTCAGAATTTGAAATGAAAGAAAAATCAACGGATATTCATTTCTCTCAACGGATATTCTTCAGAACGAAAATGAACAAACGGGGTCATTTTCCTCAACGGTTTGTTCTTCAGAATTTGAAATGAAAGAAAAATCAACGGATATTCATTTCCTCAACGGATAAATCTTCAGAAACGAAAATGAACTAACGGAGTCATTTTCAACGGTTATTTCCTCAGAGTTGGAAATGAAGGATTACACAACGGATATTCATTTCCTCAACGGATAAATCTTCAGAAACGAAAATGAACTAACGGAGTCATTTTCAACGGTTATTTCCTCAGAGTTGGAAATGAAGGATTTCACAACGGATATTCATTTCCTCGACGGATATTCTTCAGAACGAAAATGAATGGATAATTCATTTTCCTCAACGGTTATTCTTCAGAATGGAAATGAAAAGATAAACAACAGATATTCATTTTCCTCAACGGATATTCTTTAGAACGAAAATGAATGGATAATTCATTTTCCTCAACGGTTATTCTTCAGAATGGAAATGAAAAGATAAACAACGGATATTCATTTCCTAAACGGATATTCTTTAGAACGAAAATGAATGGATAATTCATTTTCCTCAACGGTTATTCTTCAGAATGGAAATGAAAAGATAAACAACGGATATTCATTTCCTCAACGGATATTCTTCAGAAGTGAAAAATGAATAGCTAGTTCATTTTTCCTCAACGGATGCTTCATCAGAATTGGAAATGAATAGGGTTAACTCTTGATACATGATAGAACTTGCTGTGATTTCTGTGCACTAAATTCCATAATTATGTATGCATCCATAATTACGTAATTCCTTGCACAGTCCGCACAGTTTGTTTTGAAATGTTGTGGGGAAAGATATCAAACCTGAGATGAAAGTGACTAGACTACCATAGGGTCCTTTTAATTAGATCAACAGAGGATCTTCTTAATTAGGCCACTAAGGAGTCCTTTCAGCTATATCATCACATGATATCCCTAATCAGATTTTTGGATCAATCTGTTTAACTAGACCACTAAAGGGTCTAATTATGAAGTAGTACATTATAATCCAAGGGACTTTAACTACAACGTAGAAGTCCATTAAGGATTTAAGTAGTACCTTTGGGTATCCTACTATGAATCTCTTGCACAAAGATATGTAAGATTTTACGAGGATTTGAATAACATAAATTGGATCACATGACACATAAAGGATAACACATAAGCACATAACCACATAATTGTTTAATTGTTATTTTCTTGTTATTGATTGCTATTAACTTGGCGCCTCGTACATCGTTTCTCTTGGAAGAAACGGGTACTTAGGATTTTCGTGGAAACGCAAGAGATTATACAAGGGAAGAAATTTGGAAGTAGTCTGTTCTTCAAGGAATGCGGTTCCTTGATTGTCGGTATTGTATGGGATATGTTTATACATGCAACCACATAAACATATTGAAATGTAAATGAAAGATTTATTTATAAACAACAATAACAACAACTGTTTCATAGATTGTGATAAAAGAAAATAATACACAAGGCTCGATTATTTTCTAAACAGCGTTATCTTCTGTCGGTCAGATACTCATCCCTGCGCTGGATTTGCATCAGCAAGTCTTGGGCAATTTCTACTAAAATGGCCCATCTCGCCACAGTTGTAGCAAGATCCCAGTGGGAAACGAGCTTGAGCAGGATTGTTGTTAATCTGATTTGGTGCTGCTGCTGTTGGGCAAACCCTCGCTGTATGACCTATAAATCCGCAAACTTGGCATGTGCGGCACTTCACACCAGCATGATGATGTAGGCCACATTGGTTGCACATGGGTGCAGTTCCTTTGTAGGGTTTCCTGGCAGGGGGTTGAGCTGGTTGGTTGGGGACGGCTTGATCATTGTGAGCGACCACGGCGAAGTTCTGAGAAGCCTTTCGCTTCTTTGACCTCTTAGGGGATCCAGTCTGTTCATCCATGGTCTTTGATTCCTCGATTGGTTTCTTGTCACCCTTTCGGAAAAGCTTACGTTTCCTGATCTGCGATTCAGTCAAGGTTGCAGATAACTCAATGGCCTGCCTAACAGTAGTAGGGTTGCTACCAGTCAAAATGTCTTGTATTGAGTCGGGAAGGCCATCAATGTACTTTTCGATCGCCTTATCCAAAGGCGTGACCATGTTTGGGCATAACAGACTTAACTCCTCATAACGGTCCGTGTAGGCTCGATGCTCACCGCTGTCTTGCTCAAGATTGTCGAATTCCCTTTCCAAGGCCCTGATCTCGTGACGAGGACAGAATTCCTTCATCATGAGAGCCCTAAGTTCGGCCCATGTCTGTGTTAGAGCAACTTCTGCACCACGATCTCTCATAACACCGTTCCACCACGTAAGGGCTCTCTTCTGGAACACACTCGAAGCAAACTCGACCTTGCGATTGTCAGGACACTGCACATGGCGGAAAGTATTCTCAATGCTCTCGAACCATTGAAGAAGCCCAGTCGCTCCCTCAGAACCACTAAACTTGAGTGGTTTCGCCGAGTTAAAACTCTTGAAATTGCATGGACCATTGTTGTTGTTGTTGGCTTGATTCCATTGAGCAAAGAGGTTTGGGAATTGAGCAGCCATTTGCTGCGCAATGATTTCTGCCAATTCGGCAGTCTCTATCTGGCTTTCGCGTCGAGGAGGCATTCTAAAAGAGGAAACATGAAAAGAAACGAGTGAGAGAAGTAAACGAAAAGAATGAGATGAAACAAATCTGAGGAAAGCAATGGATAGTGGTCATTTGTTTGTTACTACAAAGCAACAAACGACCCGGTGAAAAGTAATTAGGTCAAAAATAATGTATTGCGAAGATATGCTCGCCTATAAGTGAACACTCATCCCAAGAATTCCCAGGTAAGCACAACTGGTCTCGCGTCTGATGAGATGTATACGAAGTGCTTGCCTAGACAGAAAACCCAGAATACAGGCATTCACCCTTCCAGTTTGCACGTGTTCACATTATTTAAAACCCAAAACCTTGACGAGATTTTGAAAACTCAAAGGGGTTCAAAATCTTATAACAGAGGGTTCAAAACCTTGTAATAAATCATCCTAGAACAGATGATTAGTTTTCAAAGCGGTTTTGAAATTTATGTTCTTGTTGTGGTAGTCGCCTAAGGATAGGTGACGATATTGTTTTATGACTAAACGCAAGTAAACTCGCGTTAGGGTCCTAAGAAAGTTATAGACTAGGTCAAAGCATTACTAATAACCTAATTCCCTATAACCATTGGCTCTGATACCATCTTTTCTGTCACACCCCGACCACGTGGAACATACAAAACGTGGCGGAAATGTCGGGGAGTGTTGTAACAGAATTAATTGTTTCATAACCATGGCAATTGAAGTTTCGTTTTATTAAGTAAAAGTGATACAATGTCTTAACAAACAAAGAAATACAACATAATTAACTAGTCTTGCATCTTTTATTGTTACTAAAGCCCAAGTCTGCCTATGTGTATCTTGACCATCTTATGCAACAGTTCCTGAAAAACACATGTGAAAATAGGTACGTCAGCATAAAAATGCCTGTGAGATACATAGGTTTGTGAAAATAGGATTCATGACTTGTATTTGAGAAAATGTTTAGTCATGAACCTTGTAATTTGCTTTGTTTTGTAAATCATTTGAAAAACAATGAGTTCAGATGATATGTATACAATAAATGAATAATGTATGGTTAAATGAATAACCATAGTAAAATGGATTTGTATAAGATAGGTTGTTTGTAAAACAATGTCTTGTGAAAAGTATGTTATTTGTATAAAATGTCATATGTATCAAACTGAAATGATTCAAATAACGCTACGATATGTAATACCATACAAACACTTATATATAGGAAGTACCAGCGGCGTATCCACCATGATTGTATCATATTACACACGCATCGTTACTTAATCACTTAATCAAACCAAACCAAACAAATGTCAAAATGTCTATGTCAAATATCCATGTCAAATGTCTATGTCAAATATCCATGTCAAATGTCTATGTCAAATATCCATGTCAAATGTCATGTATGGCAAGTGAAATGTCTCAACTAAACCATATGCACAAAAACAAAGTATTGAAGTAAAACTTGGTTTAAATCAAAGTTATGTTTTGTGGGAAATACATGATCAAATGTCAATCATGTTAAAATGTCTATGTCGAAATGTCTATGTCAAATGTCTATGTCAAAATGTCATGTAAAACGATGTACTAAGTAATGCACACAATGGCAATACATAGCATGAAATGTAATGAAATCATGTACTATAATGTACTAACGAACATAACAGTATATGATGTGAAAACAGGAAAGCAGGAAAGTAACAAGTAGGCACATGTGTTCCACCCCAAAACAGTTTGGAAAACAGTAAAAGAGGGGTCTATGTACTCACCTGGGATTGCTCAGTAGTTCTGGAGTGACAACTAAACAATGCTAGAGATCGCGGATATCAAACGGCACCTAGTATAGGTAGCTACATTAATAAACCGGACCTAAATCGGAGGATCGGGTAGCATTAGGGTTTGTAAACCAAACGAGTGTAGAGACTCGTGTCTTTTGGTTTAACAAAGCCTACATACTAAATGAAACTTAACCTAAGTGTCTACGACCCATTACGACCCGTTTAGGTAGCTTATGCTACTTTAACGCGTCGTTCGCGTGAAACGCGTTCGGACCGCCTAACTAGCCCTATGACAAGTGTTATATGCCTAAACATATTACATAATCAGTTATGTGACAAAGGTTTAGGTTACATATGCTTAATTACCAATTATACATGAAAAGGGTATTCTGGTAATTTACCTAAGGCATATAAACTACCTATCATACAACTACTTAAACGATGTGACCATAGGGTATAACCTCGGAAGGTTATTCCCTACCTACTATGGTCACCTAATGTATTTGGTCGGATCCTAATGATCGACCAAACTGGGTCGGGTTCGAGGGTATAGGCGATTTATTAGATCGCCTACCCTACGACCCTAGACAACGTGGTAGTCAGTGGGCATAGTCCCAAGGGACTATGACCAACGTGATTACACTCACGTTGCGAAGTTCAAACGAACTTCGCATTGACCATTACTGGTCAACGCTGAAAGTCAAACAAAGTTTGACTTTCTGACTCGAAAAGCAGTAAAATAAGGAAAAGAACGAAAGAATACTTACCCAGGGTCCCCGAATGCTAACCCAGATCAAAATAGCTCAGGTATGAAACGAAGGTTCCAACTTAGAGTCTTTTCAATCAGATTTGTGGGTTTTTAAGCCAAAGGGGGGGTGGGTATTTATAGTTTTCGGGTAACCGTTAAGATCGTTTGTTGTAAAACGTGCCATGATCCAAGGCGTACACTTGTCGGAACCTTATGGTGGCTGAAATTAGGTTCTTATCCGCTGACTAGACGATTGAGAATATGTGGTTGAGAATCAAACAGCTGGGACCCGCTGTTAAAAACATGGAATCTGGTCCAGAAGGGGGCTCGCGTGACGCTAAGGCCCGTCGCGTCACGCTAGGCCCTTGTTTTGGCAGATTTTGCAGAAATGGTCCCTGCACCTTGTTTAAGCGATTTTCGATGCGTTTGAACCCCGTTAACCTCATTTCAAGGCTCTAAAATGAAGTTAAAGTATAGGGAGCTCAAAACATACTCAAAAATATGCCGGATGATGGTTCGTTTGGTCGTACGAACGCGATGTTCGCTTAATTACGACGGAATGCGCATAAGCGCGAAAAACGATCCAAATGACGCGACGAATGGATTTTTCTTAAGGCGAACACTTAAAGCACACTTTTTCCAACATTAGTATTAAAAAATGGTTAGTTTTATGCCTCATTTGATGAAATTTATATGTTAATATTTGAACACATCAAATACCCCCACACTTGAATCTTTGCTTGTCCTCAAGCAAAACTCTTTAATAAGTGGCTATTTACACTCCCAAATGGAATGAGTAGAAAAGAAGGTTTTGGGCTTGCCGTAGATTGTCGGGATTTCCAAGATTCTTTATTTAATTTTATTTTTATTTATTTACAATCCTATTCGTCATGATTTATTAAAAACTTTTCATAAGATAAATTACTTATTAGGGCATAACATGCCTTTGTAAAATTCTATTTATATACAAGTTCACATACCTCACGGGGATCACTCAACACTCGGCCGAAAATGTTTTTTTGTGGATCACTCGAGAGCGGCATGGAACTTACTCCTACCATAGGCTTGCCAAGCAATCAATACTCCTCCTTTTTAACTTATATACCTTTGTAAATATCAAGAGGACTTTGTGGGTTAAGGGTTAGGCTTGTGTTAAAGGTAGGTGGTTGGGTTGGTGGTTAGTGGTTAGTAGAAAAAGGGCGAAAAGCGTAACAAGTGTCGGTTTTCGTAAGACTTTCTATTTTCATAACTTTTATTTTGATGAAGCTATTTATTCAAACAAAGTTGTTTCTTGTTTGATTATTTTCTTTTGCTTCATCATCAACAAAATTTATTTATTTTTTTTTTTTTTTTTGAAAAGTCATATGAAGAACCGAACTTGTTACTAAAACAAAGGGCAAAAAATGAAAAAGGTTTTGGTGGGTAAAAAGGGTTTTTGGTTTGGGTTATAAATGAAAAGGTTTAGGCTCAAAGGGGCTAACTAGGGGGTTTTGGGTAGGTGGTAAAAAAAAATGGTGTAGAAATAAAAAGGTTAGTCCTAATGCCTCCATCATTTACTTACTCGGGTTTAAGTTGGTAAGGATTGGGAATGTATCGTCATGGCAAGTTCTAGAGTCGTAAGAACCAAGCGGCTATTCACACAAGAAACGAAAAATGAGCGTTTAGTCAAATGATATGTAAGTGTATGCTCAATAAAGGCTCAAAACTCACTTTTGTGGGAATGGGTTTTTATGTGACCAAGTATATATAATCAAATTTTAACTAAGCTTGTCATGCCTTTTCATAATTTTCTTATGTTGGTTCTTTTTATCATGACGCTATCGGTTGTAAATTCGTAAAAATATAACCTTTTTAAGAACTTGAATTTCCCGAGTTAAACCTAGACAAGTAAAAAAAATGAAAAATTTTTGAAAAAAATTTGGGGTGATTAGCGGTTCCAATAGAGTTTTGTGTAAGGCTTGTATTTAGGACTTACGAGATTCAAGGTTTTAGCATCCCCCCCACACTTAAATTACACATTGTCCTCAATGTGTCCCAAAAATAAGTTTTTAGGTTGATTGAATGTGTAAAAAGGTGTAAAAAGCAAAAAAATTGTGTTACTGGGCGCTGAACATGGCCCCGTGTTGTCCGGGCACGGCCCCGTGTTCAAGTGCCAGTAACAAAATTGAAACAAGAGAAACAGAAGTCTGGACACGGGGCCGTGTTGGGTGAACACGGCCCGTGTCCAGTTACCTGAACTGGGTCTTTTTCTGCAGACAGTGCAGCACGGGGCCGGGTTGGGTGGACACGGCCCGTGCCGAGCTTACTGTAAATGAAGAAATTTGTCGGACGGTTCTGTTTTCCTGTATGGAGTGCTGGTTTAACTTTCCCTTGCATCCTTTGCCATCTCAAGTGTGTTTTATTCCTGAAAATTAAAACTAACTAGAAAACAAGAAAATTAATCTAAACTAAACTAAGGATAGTTCCGTGGAATGCCTCCATGGTGCGCCACGTTTATAAGGGTCCTTGGCTAGACCCAAAGCCTGGTCATATGTTACCCAAGTGGGATGTATTGCATCCCATGTTATACCGTCGGAGAGCGTCATCCAAGCTTGAGTCTATGACCTTCATGTAGTTGACCGGATCTTCTTCCTCTACTTTCTTTCCACATTCAAATTTTACTTCCTCATCCCCAAACTTCAATGTTAAAGTTCCGTCATTCATATCCACCACTGCTTGGGCGGTGTCACACCCCGATTTCCACGTGTCACCGGTGGGCCCGGTGGGGGAGTATTGTGACGTGGTTGGCAACGTAATAGTCAAACAACACAATATAATAATGCACAGCGGAAGCAAATTTAAAATAAGATACAACCGAATTTATTTATTGTAAACAAAGTCACAATCATCCGGTGTTTATCCACAGTAGGATCGAATGATAGAAATATTGTTTATGGTTCAACAGACTTCGGCATCTAAAGCTTGCGAGACTTCTAATGATGCTTAGGAGAATCCCAGCCTATTTCGCCTAGTACCTGCATTTAATCTTTTTGGGGAAATACGTCAGTTTACACTGGTAAATACATTCAACTGACTCATTTTATAAAATGATTGAAAATTGGTTTGGATGCACATGGCATAAACATTTTTATTAACTTGGGAGAATTATTTAATATTATAATCTTGTGAACGAATTACATGTTACTTATGCGTTCAGTAGCCCGGAACGTATCCGGGTTAAAGATCAATAGACACACCACAATAATGAGTTATACACCGACAGGTGTACGCCTACACCCCGTGCTCAGGTCGTGGCCATCTCGTAAGATAATGCCGAGGATATCCGGGACATGGTCATTAACCCCCCAAAGGCTGTAAAGTAAACACATCTGTTTAAAACGAGCCGATCAAATTATTCAACTACCCACTAAGCGTGGAGATTTGATGCCCGAACAAGCGGTACGCTATGTACCGTAACCCAAGCCCGTATAGGGAAAATAAGTTAAAAGTATTTACCTTGATGCAAAGTATAGTCACAATAAGCAAATAGCAAGTATCTTTTACTGGTTCTCCTAATCTGGAACGAAGGTTAAATATAACCTATTAGAATGCTAACGGGTCTTTTATTAAGCTTAAGCTTAGACCGGCTAGTTTCAAGATACGGTTCGTACGCACGATTAAGCGAAGACCGGATAGAATGTGATTCAGACCCGACAAGTTTGAAGACTTGTTTAATATGGGTTTATTATTCACATTCTGGATTTTGAGATAAAACCGATAAGGTTTGACCCGTTTCGGCTAATTTATGTAAACTTGTTACATAAACCGAGCCGAACGCGTAGTATGCGTAACGGGTATCCGTAAGAGCCATATACAGGTTTCCTAAGTTAATATGCTTCAAATATGTTGTAACATCAGTAGGATGTGTTTCGTTATGCCCCGAACTAATTTAAACACAAACTATGCCCCGTAGGGGTAGTTTGGTCATTTTAAAGTTTGTAAAAATGTTTATATGTTCAACTGAGTTACAGGTCTGATGTAAACAGCAAACATACTCATTTTGATGGGTTATGACAGTAGGCTAAGGCATATATGTGAAATTTATCATATTTAACCAAACTGTGCCCCGTAGGGGTATTTTGGTAATTTCACATAAGCCGAAAAGCTCAAAACTGAAGTCTGAGTTTATCAATCTTTGCTTACTGTTAAAATATGATAATTTGCCTCTTATATCATTAGGTATCAACCCGGGTATGTCCAATATGATTTTACAACATACTATGCGTTAAAAACGCTAATTTAGGCGATTAAAGGCCCTTACCGGGTTTGATACTTAAATCTGATATTTCTATACTTCCAGAAGGCTTAAAATAATTTATTTATCATAACTAATCAGTAGCAAAAGGTTTGGAGTCGTTTAGATGTGTAAAACTCATTTTATGGCTCGTAGGGGCAAAACCGACAATTACCGAAGTAAGCCTACGACTATGAGTTATGCTCAGCCTAAAATTAATTAAAAATCTTTAAAAATCCCAAAATAATATATCATATCAGTGGGTAAAATATTTGATACCAAAAAGTATGTTTAACTAGGCTATACGCTAATTACGCCATTATGTTAACATAAAGCATTAGTTTTGCGACAATGAGCATAACTCTTAATCTACAAGCCAAACTGATGTCAAACTTTGCATACAAGTTTATATATCAGTAACTAAGGTTTCTACACTTTTACATTTTCATAAATCATGATTTAAGGTAATAAGGGCATAACGGTCAACGTATGAGCATTTAACGGAAATATGCATATTAATTGGATAACTAGTGAACCAAGGTGTATGATCACAGAGGGTTATTCTAACATGTATCCTAATCCAATTAAAGCTCTGAGGCATTTCTAAAATATGCCCAAACGGGTCAGAACTGAAAGTCAACGGGAAAGTCAAACTATGTGACTTTCGGTTCCGAACCGGGTCTAAACAGGAAATAGTCGGGTTAAACATGTTGGGACATGTTCTTACACTTATTTCTACGTTATAACAATGTTCAAACAGGTTATATATGTTCTAGATAGCTAAATATGCATAAATGACATTTTAAGCAATATGTTGACTTTTTAAGTAAAGGTTTGACCCGACATTTGACCTGCTTAGGATGGTGATCAGGGGAAACCCTTTTGGGGTTTTATTTCCCACATAAATACCATTCTAAAACTATTTTTAATTCGAGATAAGACTGAGTCATTAGTGACTAATCTCGAAGTCAAACCGTAATTACGACGGTTTGACTTTTAGCTAAATAACTAAGCTAAACACAACTAAACAAGACTAGTAGACTTACAGGAGTCCAATGCACGAATTATGATCAGATGGGAGAGTTCCTTAGCTCCAGAAATGCTCCAATGATCAAATGCAAGTGTGAAGAATGTTGTGATCTTGGAGTGCCTTTTATACTTGTTGCACTCACCATGATTGGTTGACAACTAACTCTAGGATTAACCACAACCATCCAACACTTGTCCTAGTGCTTCTAGGATAGTTTAGGGTCTTTAAATAATGAGAAAAACCGGTTTAATGGGTTAAAATCGCGAAAGACAGGCAACAGCCCGTTTTTTGGAGTTGGGCGCACCCTTGCGCATCGTAGCAACATATCGCTACGATGCGTAAGCCTTCAACAGGGGTTGTTTTGTTTGTTTTTTCATTATCTCGAAAAGGCAGCCCACTTGCACGACTTTGGGGCCTCAATTTGCAACTTAGGACCCTTACAAAGTGTATGATCCTGTATAATACCCTACCATTTGAACTTGTTCCATTTGAATGCATTTGCAAGACCCGAAAACAAAGGTTTATCGTTCCTTTTCCTTGTGAGGTCTTATCATGCTTTTGCAATTTCTTTACTCACAATAAGTCTCTGAATTTAGAGCATAAAAGATGTGTAGTAATATTATATCGGGTCTTGGGATTTATAATTGAGGTCGTTCAGAGGTAACAATTTAACATGACGCCACTTTAAATCCTACCGAATTATCTTTATTAAACCCGGGTTTACAACGCGTTTTGTCTGACCTGCCACGTGTCGTTTTATTATTGAACCCGAAATTTTCGAGGTGTTACATCCTCACCCCCTTAAAATAAATCTCGACCCGAGATTTACTGAAACAAGTAAGGGTACTTTTCTTTCATCGTGGATTCAACCTCCCACGTGAAATCGGGACCTCTTCGGGCATCCCATTTGACCTTTACAAAAGGTATATGCTTCCTTCGAAGCTTCCTTACCTGTCGATCTTCAATCGACAAAGGTTTTTCAACAAATTTTAAGCTCGCGTCTATCTGCACATCTGTATGTGGCATGACATGTGATTCGTCAGCGGAACACTTCTTTAGATTGCAGATGTGGAACACATTGTGAATTCCACTGAGCTCTTCTGGTAAGTTCAACTTATAGGCAACTGACCCGACACGTTCGATAACCTCGAAAGGTCCTATGTATCTCGGGCTTAGTTTGCCTTTCTTACCAAATCGCATCACTCCTTTACAGGGTGACACTTTAAGTAGGACTTTGTCACCTACTTCGAAGTGAAAATCCTTACGACTTGGATCTGCGTAACTCTTCTGCCTATTCCGGGCAGCTTGGAGATTGTTACGAATCTGGACAATCTTGTCCGTCGTTTCGAACACGATCTCTGGTCCTGATAACTGGACTTCTCCAACTTCCGCCCAACAAACTGGCGATCTACACTTTCTACCGTATAATGCCTCAAAAGGCGCAGCCTTTATGCTGGTATGGTAGCTATTGTTGTAGGAGAATTCGATCAATGGTAAGTTCTTATCCCAGCTACCTCCCAAATCGATCGCACATGCGCGTAGCATGTCTTCCAACGTTTGAATAGTACGCTCACTCTGACCGTCTGTCTGAGGATGGTAAGCCGTACTAAAGTTCAAACGTGTGCCCAAAGATTGCTGGAAGCTCTTCCAAAAATGTGACGTGTACCTAGTATCTCTATCAGAGATAATAGCTACAGGTATGCCGTGCAAGGCTACAATCTTATCAACGTATAACTGGGCTAACATATCGGAGCTATAAGTCTCCTTGATGGGTAAGAAATGAGCTGACTTAGTCAGTCGGTCAACTATAACCCATATCGTATCATTTCCTTTCCTTGTCTTGGGTAACTTGGTAATAAAATCCATAGTTACCATCTCCCACTTCCACGTAGGAAGTTTAGGCTGTTGTAGCAAACCTGACGGTTTCTGATGCTCGGCTTTGACTTGCGCACATGTCAAGCATTTTGCTACATGGGCGGCTACAGACTTTTTCAAGCCTATCCACCAATAATTTGCCTTTAAATCCTGGTACATCTTATCAGCTCCAGGATGAACGGAGTATTTGGAACTATGGGCTTCTTGGAGGATGACATCACGGAGTCCTCCAAAAATTGGAACCCATATTCGTCCATTTAACCGTAAAATTCCGTCCTTGCTAAGAGTTAACTGCTCCTCAGTTACTCCTAATTTTTCATTAGGATAGTTAACTTCCAACACAGCTTCCTTCTGTGCAGCTAACACCCTTTCTATCAAACTGTTCTTTATCTCCATACGCTTGGCGTTAATTCGAATGGGTTTAACCCTTTCCTTTCTGCTCAAGGCATCAGCGACTACATTCGCTTTGCCGGGATGGTATTTGATTTCACAATCATAATCATTTAAAGTTTCCATCCAACGACGTTGCCTCATGTTTAATTCTTTTTGGTTAAACAGATGCTGGAGGCTCTTGTGATCAGAAAAGATCACAAACTTGATTCCATAAAGATAATGCCTCCACAGTTTTAGTGCGAACACAACGGCACCCAATTCCAAGTCATGGGTGGTGTAATTCTTTTCGTGCACCTTTAACTGTCGTGATGCATAGGCAATCACCTTGCCTTTCTGCATAAGCACACACCCCATGCCAGTGTGTGATGCATCACAATAAACTACAAATTCTTCAGCGCCTTCAGGTAAGGTAAGCACAGGAGCGTTGCTCAACTTTTGTTTCAAAACATCGAAGGACTCTTGCTGCTTAGGACCCCAAACGAACTTTACTTTCTTCTTGGTCAGTGAAGTTAGGGGTGCAGCAATCCTTGAAAAATTTTCAATGAAGCGCCTGTAATATCCTGCCAATCCCAGGAAGCTACGAATCTCCGTAGGTGTCTTTGGCTCTTGCCAATTCATAACAGCTTCAACTTTAGCGGGATCCACCTGGATACCACGCTCACTAACCACGTGTCCAAGAAATTGGACTTCTCGTAGCCAAAATTCACACTTAGAGAATTTGGCGTAGAGCTTCTCCTGACGTAGAAGTTTGAGAATACAACGAAGGTGTTTCTCGTGGTCAGCTTGATTCTTAGAATAAATAAGGATGTCATCGATGAAGACGATAACAAATTTATCTAAGTAAGGCTTGCAGACGCGATTCATGAGATCCATGAACGCGGCTGGTGCATTGGTGAGCCCAAAAGGCATCACTAGGAACTCGTAGTGACCGTAACGAGTCCTAAATGCAGTCTTGTGAACGTCTTCATCCTTAACCTTCAACTGATGGTAGCCTGACCTCAGATCGATCTTTGAGAAGTAACTTGCCCCTTGAAGCTGATCGAACAAATCGTCGATCCTGGGTAATGGATATCTATTCTTGATCGTGACCTTATTAAGCTCACGATAGTCGATGCACAGACGCATCGACCCATCCTTCTTCTTGACAAACAAGATTGGCGCTCCCCAAGGAGATGAACTAGGTCGAATGAAACCCTTAGCCATCAATTCATCTAGCTGCGTCCGCAACTCCTTCATTTCCGTGGGTGCCAATCTGTATGGTGCTCTAGCAACTGGTGCAGCTCCGGGGATGATATCTATCCTGAATTCAACTTGCCTATCTGGTGGTAAACCAGGTAGATCTTCAGGAAACACTTCTGGGTATTCCGAGATGACAGGGATGTCTTCTAACTTCGGTTTGGGCTCATCAATAATCACCTGTGCCATGTAGATGACACACCCCTTCTTCAAACACTTGGAAGCCTTGAGCATAGTCACGTGCTCAGGTAGTCCATACTGGGTATCTCCCCGAATGGTAAGTGACTCACCAGACAGGGTCTTTATCACTACTTGCTTCATGTTACAGACGATTTGGGCCTGGTTATGAGATAACCAGTCCATACCCAGAACTATGTCAAAACCAGCTAGCTTAAAGGGAAGTAGAGATAGAGGAAAAGAATGGTTCTTAATGGATATAACACATCCATCTAACACAGTAGAGACGGTTTCAATGGTACCATCTGCTAATTCTACCTCATAATTCACTTTTAGGGTTTTGACAGGTAATTTCAACAATTCACAAAATTTATGATCTACGAAGGACTTATCTGCGCCTGAATCAAAAAGTACTCTTGCAAAGACATCATTTACAAGGAAAGTACCTGTTATGACGTTATCATCCTGCACAGCCTCCTTCGCATCCATCCTGAAGACTCTGGCATTAGTCTTCTTAGCCTCCTCAGGCTTCTTGTTGTACTTAGGGCAGTTAGTCTTTATGTGGCCCTTTTCATTGCAACGGTAGCACGTTGCATCTTTCATCTTCTTGCAATCCAAGGTTTTGTGTTCCTTGGACTTTCACAAACCACAAGCAAAAGACCTTGACTCGTTATTTGAGTTTGATTCGAGTCTGCACTTTCCAAAGTGCTGTTTCTTGCAAGTTTTGCATGTGGGCTTCTCTCCAGAACGATGCCCCTCTTTCTTCGAATCCGGTCCCTTCTTGTGATCACCGCTCCTACGGTGCTTCTTGTTCGACTTACGCGAACCATCATCTTCTCGCTTCCTCTTCTCAGCATCCTTATTCCTCAGCGATCTTTGCCGGACCGCATCCAGTGTGAGGGATAAGGAGAGGTCAGTTACAGACCTGAAGGTAACTGGCCGAGAAGCTTTTACACTCGCCTTGATCTCGGGTTCTAATCCACCAATAAAACGAGCGATCCTTTTAGGCTCCGGGGTTACCAGATAAGGTACCAACCGGGATAGTGTATTGAAGCTTGTCAGATATGCTTGACAGTCGAGGTTCTTCATCACCAGTGATAGAAAGTCATATTCTATCTTTTCCACCACATGTTGAGGGCATAAATTTTCCTTGATCAAGGCGATGAATTGATCCCACGACATACTATACAACGGGATCTTTCCGGAGGCCTCCATCAGAGATCTCCACCAAGCTAACGCCTCACCTTTGAAGGACTGTGAGACAAATTTAACCACATCACCTTCAGCACATCCGCTGATGTCCACGACCGTGTCCATCTCATCGAGCCACGTCATACAGTCGACGGCTCCTTTCTCCCCCGTAAAATCCCTGGGTTTACAAGACACAAAGTACTTATATGTGCAACCCTTGTTACGGGGTCCTTGATGCAGTACTAATTGCTGAGATGGATTACTTTGGTGGTTGGTGGACTGGCGATCATCACCGTTTTTCTTTGGTCCATCCTTTTTGGGAGGAGGCTTGTTATGAGCCTCAGAATGAGTCCTGGGCTTTGAATGTGACGCAGAGTGGGTCCTACTTCGAGTACCACTGTATTCCTCATACTGCCTATCCAAAGCCTGTGTGATAGCACCGTCTATGATTGCCTTTAATTCCGCACCCGTTAATGTAATCTGAGCGTTCTCATTTGGCTCCACTGGATGGCTATTTACTTCATTGGAGTCAGCCATTTGTATTTAACTGTTGCAGAAAACAAGGTCAATATTTTATTTGGGATTTTATGTTGGAATTACCCCTTAGGGTAATTCGTTAACCATGGTAAACAGAGACCATATTTGGTTAACTTATTAATCGCATTAATTTAGGATTTCAATTAAAATTTATCCTAATTATAACAATATATATTAGCACATAAGGCTTAGTCACATGGACAATTTAAATTTAATCTATGATTTCAGAGAATCAAGGCTTTTAAGGTTTGAACCTAGTTCATTACCTTTATTTGACAGGGAGTCATTGCTACCACTGTCTTTTGGCTCATATAGAAATAAGCAAGGCCCGTAGGCGTTATATTACCAACGTATGGTAAAAATTGATCATCTTAATTGATGATGTAGATCCAGGATTCAGAGATCATTAAACTGGATTAGGAATCTTCTAAAGAATCCTTATTCATTTAAGAATGACATGTGATTTTTAACGAATCACTTCTGCCAGGAGTGTTAACATGTTTTAAGATGTTAACAGGGATTTGAATCTTTTAAACCGGTCTTACCATTTTGGCCCGGTCTTATATTTGACACGAGGCTAGGTTTCACACTTAAAGATTCTTAATTAAGTAATTACTTAGGCAGGTTAAAAGGAATGATTTTAATTTATTTATTTCATTTATAATTTATTTATGCACAAATGGCAAACATGAAATTTATAAAATAACACTCCATTAATTTATCACTATATTACATATCGCCCTAAACGGGTCTTTTACACATGAAATTTGCCCACGCAGGAGCTAAAACATACCAACATGCCCACGCAGGGGTCTTACAGAAGACATGCCCACGTAGGGGTCTTACAGAAAGACACAAGTCCTCGTAGGGACTAACATACAGCATACCCTCGTAGGGGTTTATGGAAAGATAGACCCACGCAGGGGTCAATACACACAAACAAACATACACACCCACGTAGGGGCTTAACAACCAAATATGCCCACACAGGGGCTCAACAACAGCTGTGAGGATTTAATAATCCTTCTTGTTCTTTCCCTTGAGCAGTCCTATTAATCCCTGGAAGAAGGTCTGCTTCTCTTGGCGGTCGCGGCGAGCCTCCCGCTCAACCTGATTCAATCTATGTAGAATTTCCTCCCGTTCTGGGGGAGAAAATCGTGGCGGCTGAGACTGCGTTCTAATGATAGGCCTGGGAGGTATTGGGTACCCCTGATTCGGGTAGTTTACCCCCCATGGATCTCCGTAAGGTCCTTGGGCATTGAGGGCGTTATAATTTGCTGCTTCCATATAAGGATCTGCCTCAGCATATCCGTAGTTGTGGTAAGCTGGTGGTTCAAACGGGTTGTAATTACTTGGACCCGTGTACGCTGGTATTGGGTTTTCAAAACCCATTGGAGGCGGCTGCAGTACAGCAGGATTAGAGGGTCCACCCATTTGCGGGTCCTCATAGTGCGGCGGGTAGTGACTAGCACTAGACTGACGTGGGGAATCGAAAGTGAAGCCCCCCGGTCGTACCGATATGCGTGTACCGGTTCTCCTACGCCTTGGCGGTTGAGGAGGTGGCGGTTGAACTGGTGGCGGTGGAGGTGGTGGCGTAACTGCCACAAATCGATGATCCTCAGATGAATCTTGATGATGCGGCTGTGGCTGTGGCTCCTGGTGCTGCTGAGAATGCTGCTGCTGGTGCTGCCCATGTGACGACGAGTGGTGTGATGGAGTATAATACCACTGGTGTTGATCGAATAGGGCTTGAAAACTGTCTGGACCACCATAGGGTGATCCGTGAAAGGACGATCCGTCGGATATCTCGATCGGATGGTTTGGAGTTCCGCTTGCAGGCATGACGGGGTCCGTATCCTCGTCCATGTCATCAGCTTGATCACCGGAGAAGTGGTCCTCGGGACCCAGTGGGTTAAAACCCACGGGTTCCGGTATGAATCCTACCGGGTTAAACTGTCCCCGAAAGATAGGTGTAGGGTCTCCATATGAATGATGAGATAGTGATCTCTGCAGCGGTACGTATGAGGGCTGTGGATTGTTCGGCTCGTAAGGGTTAAGAGCGGGCGGGGTCGAACTATGCAAAACTGACCGCCTGGCCGGCTCGAACTGGTTTCTTCTATTCTCCCGAGGGTCGTCACTCTCGGTGTTTGATGGAGCTCGTCTTCGTGAAGATCCAGCTTCATGATCGTTGGGGGCGGTAACTGGCCCCTTTCCTCGTCCTCGTGTTCGGAAGAATCTCGGAGGCATCTTTGTTATTCCTGTCAATAAAGCATGAGATAACAATAACAAAAATATAAAATTTAAAGGACAAAACAAATACCGAAGAGGTGGAATTTGTCCTAAGTTATAAGTCTAGACTCAAAAGTTTAGATATGTGCAATTGTGTAACTGAGATTAAACACAAAAGGCTAGTGTTTAATTCACTCAGTGTTGGCTCTGATACCAACCTGTCACACCCCGATTTCCACGTGTCACCGGTGGGCCCGGTGGGGGAGTATTGTGACGTGGTTGGCAACGTAATAGTCAAACAACACAATATAATAATGCACAGCGGAAGCAAATTTAAAATAAGATACAACCGAATTTATTTATTGTAAACAAAGTCACAATCATCCGGTGTTTATCCACAGTAGGATCGAATGATAGAAATATTGTTTATGGTTCAACAGACTTCGGCATCTAAAGCTTGCGAGACTTCTAATGATGCTTAGGAGAATCCCAGCCTATTTCCCCTAGTACCTGCATTTAATCTTTTTGGGAAAATACGTCAGTTTACACTGGTAAATACATTCAACTGACTCATTTTATAAAATGATTGAAAATTGGTTTGGATGCACATGGCATAAACATTTTTATTAACTTGGGAGAATTATTTAATATTATAATCTTGTGAACGAATTACATGTTACTTATGCGTTCAGTAGCCCGGAACGTATCCGGGTTAAAGATCAATAGACACACCACAATAATGAGTTATACACCGACAGGTGTACGCCTACACCCCGTGCTCAGGTCGTGGCCATCTCGTAAGATAATGCCGAGGATATCCGGGACATGGTTATTAACCCCCCAAAGGCTGTAAAGTAAACACATCTGTTTAAAACGATCCGATCAAATTATTCAACTACCCACTAAGCGTGGAGATTTGATGCCCGAACAAGCGGTACGCTATGTACCGTAACCCAAGCCCGTATAGGGAAAATAAGTTAAAAGTATTTACCTTGATGCAAAGTATAGTCACAATAAGAAAATAGCAAGTATCTTTTACTGGTTCTCCTAATCTGGAACGAAGGTTAAATATAACCTATTAGAATGCTAACGGGTCTTTTATTAAGCTTAAGCTTAGACCGGCTAGTTTCAAGATACGGTTCGTACGCACGATTAAGCGAAGACCGGATAGAATGTGATTCAGACCCGACAAGTTTGAAGACTTGTTTAATATGGGTTTATTATTCACATTCTGGATTTTGAGATAAAACCGATAAGGTTTGACCCGTTTCGGCTAATTTATGTAAACTTGTTACATAAACCGAGCCGAACGCGTAGTATGCGTAACGGGTATCCGTAAGAGCCATATACAGGTTTCCTAAGTTAATATGCTTCAAATATGTTGTAACATCAGTAGGATGTCTTTCGTTATGCCCCGAACTAATTTAAACACAAACTATGCCCCGTAGGGGTAGTTTGGTCATTTTAAAGTTTGTAAAAACGTTTATATGTTCAACTGAGTTACAGGTCTGATGTAAACAGAAAACATACTCATTTTGATGGGTTATGACAGTAGGCTAAGGCATATATGTGAAATTTATCATATTTAACCAAACTGTGCCCCGTAGGGGTATTTTGGTAATTTCACATAAGCCGAAAAGCTCAAAACTGAAGTCTGAGTTTATCAATCTTTGCTTACTGTTAAAATATGATAATTTTCCTCTTATATCAGTAGGTATCAACCCGGGTATGTCCAATATGATTTTACAACATACTATGCGTTAAAAACGCTAATTTAGGCGATTAAAGGCCCTTACCGGGTTCGATACTTAAATATGATATTTCTATACTTCCAGAAGGCTTAAAATAATTTATTTATCATAACTAATCAGTAGCAAAAGGTTTGGAGTCGTTTAGATGTGTAAAACTCATTTTATGGCCCGTATGGGCAAAACCGACAATTACCGAAGTAAGCCTACGACTATGAGTTATGCTCAGCCTAAAATTAATTAAAAATCTTTAAAAATCCCAAAATAATATATCATATCAGTGGGTAAAATATTTGATACCAAAAAGTATGCTTAACTAGGCTATACGCTAATTACGCCATTATGTTAACATAAAGCATTAGTTTTGCGACAATGAGCATAACTCTTAATCTACAAGCCAAACTGATGTCAAACTTTGCATACAAGTTTATATATCAGTAACTAAGGTTTCTACACTTTTACATTTTCATAAATCATGATTTAAGGTAATAAGGGCATAACGGTCAACGTATGAGCATTTAACGGAAATATGCATATTAATTGGATAACTAGTGAACCAAGGTGTATGATCACAGAGGGTTGTTCTTACATGTATCCTAATCCAATTAAAGCTCTGAGGCATTTCTAAAATATGCCCAAACGGGTCAGAACTGAAAGTCAACTGGAAAGTCAAACTATGTGACTTTCGGTTCCGAACCGGGTCTAAACAGGAAATAGTCGGGTTAAACATGTTGGGAAATGTTCTTACACTTATTTCTACGTTATAACAATGTTCAAACAGGTTATATATGTTCTAGATAGCTAAATATGCATAAATGACATTTTAAGCAATATGTTGACTTTTTAAGTAAAGGTTTGACCCGACATTTGACCTGCTTAGGATGGTGATCAGGGGAAACCCTTTTGGGGTTTTATTTCCCACATAAATACCATTCTAAAACTATTTTTAATTCGAGATAAGACTGAGTCATTAGTGACTAATCTCGAAGTCAAACCGTAATTACGACGGTTTGACTTTTAGCTAAATAACTAAGCTAAACACAACTAAACAAGACTATTAGACTTACAGGAGTCCAATGCACGAATTATGATCAGATGGGAGAGTTCCTTAGCTCCAGAAATGCTCCAATGATCAAATGCAAGTGTGAAGAATGTTGTGATCTTGGAGTGCCTTTTATACTTGTTGCACTCACCATGATTGGTTGACAACAAACTCTAGGATTAACCACAACCATCCAACACTTGTCCTAGTGCTTCTAGGATAGTTTAGGGTCTTTAAATAATGAGAAAAACCGGTTTAATGGGTTAAAATCGCGAAAGACAGGCAACAGCTCGTTTTTTGGAGCTGGGCGCACCCTTGCGCATCGTAGCAACATATTGCTACGATGCGTAAGCCTTCAACAGGGGCTGTTTTGTTTGTTCTTTCATTATCTCGAAAAGGCAGCCCACTTGCACGACTTTGGGGCCTCAATTTGCAACTTAGGACCCTTACAAAGTGTATGATCCTGTATAATACCCTACCATTTGAACTTGTTCCATTTGAATGCATTTGCAAGACCCGAAAACAAAGGTTTATCGTTCCTTTTCCTTGTGAGGTCTTATCATGCTTTTGCAATTTCTTTACTCACAATAATTCTCTGAATTTAGAGCATAAAAGATGTGTAGTAATATTATATCGGGTCTTGGGATTTATAATTGAGGTCGTTTAGAGGTAACAATTTAACATGACGCCACTTTAAATCCTACCGAATTATCTTTATTAAACCCGGGTTTACAACGCGTTTTGTCTGACCTGCCACGTGTCGTTTTATTATTGAACCCGAAATTTTCGAGGTGTTACAGGCGGTGGCTAGAAACGGCCTCCCGAGGATGAGAGGGACATCGGTGTCTTCTTCCATGTCTAGGATGACAAAGTCGGTTGGGAAGACGAAATTGTCAACCTTGACTAGCAGATTTTTAGCGACACCTTGTGGAAATTTGACGGACCTGTCGGCGAGTTGTATGCTCATCTTTGTAGGGCTTGTTGATCCTAGGCCGAGTCGCTTGAACATTGACGTGGGCATGAGGTTGATGCTAGCCCCAAGATTGGCTAAAGCATTACGGACGGGGGACTTCCCAATCGAGCAAGGGATTGTGAAGCTCCCGGGGTCGATTTTCTTTTGTGGAAGTTTGTTGAGTACTAAAGCTGAGCATTCTTCGCCTAAGTTAACTAATTGCAATGATTCAATTTTCCTTTTGTGAGTGAGGAAATCCCTCATGAATTTTGCATATTTAGGCATTTGGGTTAGGACCTCGATAAAAGGAATATTAACATGCAATTGTTTTAGTAAACTTTCGAACTTTGCGAATTGCTCATCGGTCTTTTGACGATTTAACCTACCGGGGGACGTAATCGGATGAGTCTTGGTGGGCTCTTGATTTGTTGAAGGAGCCTTTTCTGGTTGAGGTGTGGGTGAAGTAGTGTTTTGGCGTTGACTTCCTTCAATTGGTGGTAAGGGCTCATCCTCGGGACCCACGGTTCGGTTTCTCAACGTGATGAGGTGTACTTGCGCCTTTGGGTTGGTTTCGGTATTACTTGGTAACGCGCCTTGTGGTCTCTCGGAGAAATTTTGAGCTAGTTGATTTAATTGTTTTTCAACGTTTTGAATGCTAGCTTGTTAATTTCTAAAATTCGATTCCAATTGTTGAAATCGATCCGAGTTTTTCTTTTCGGTGTCGGAGATGAGGCGAGATAGGGTATCTTCAAGCCTTTCTCTTCCACCTTGTTGTTGAGAGAAATTTTGTGGTTGTTGAAAATTAGTTCGTTGGTTTTGTTGGTTACTACTATTGCCGGGATCTCTCCAACCAAGATTTGGGTGGTTACGCCATCCTTGGTTGTAGGTACCCGTTGGAGGACCCGACGGCCTAGGTCTATTATCAATGTAGTTTACCGTTTCCGCTTGTTCATCTAATTCTTTCATACAACTCCAATATTCATGTGACCCACCACACCCTTCACAAGCCATAACCGAGGCCGTTTTTGTCATTTCTAGCCTTTTGATTTTCGAAGAGAGGGCCTCGATTTGGGCTTGTAAAGAGGTGCTTTCATCAACCTTATGGGCGCCCGGGGCAATAGATTTATTACCTCGGGGAGTGTGCCATTGAAAATTGGTTTGAGCAATTTCCTCAATTTGATTATATATTTCATTTGGGCGACGATTACCTAAAAGTCCCCCGGAGCTTGAATCAAGTGTTTGTCTTGTGTGTGGCAACAACCCATTGTAGAAAGTGGATACTTGTTGCCATACCGCTAGACCGTGATAAGGACACTTTCTTAGAAGCTCCTTGAACCTTTCCCAAGTTTCATATAAGGATTCCCCATCCTCTTGTGAGTATGTATTAATTTCAGTCATTAATTTAGCCGTTTTAGCAGGAGGGAAATACTTATATAGAAACTTTTTGGCTAGTTCATCCCAGGTGTTTACCGAGCCAACTGGGAGGGTGTTAAGCCAAGCCTTAGCTCGGTCTTTTAGTGAAAATGGAAACATCCTAAGGTGAATGGCGTCGTTTGATGCTCCATTGATCCGAAAAGTATCACATATTTCCAAGAAATTAGTAATATGTAGATGGGGATCCTCGTCCGCAAGCCCATGAAAGGTTGCGGAGTTTTGGAGCATCTGTATCAAATGCGGCCGAAGTTCGAAGTTGTTGGCTTCGACATTCGGTGCATTGATAGCGGCGCCGAGATTGCCTACGGTGGGCCGTAGGTAATCCATGAGGGTACGTTGGTCCGCCATTGGAAGTGGGTCCCCCGAAGCTTTCTCTTGAATTTTAGCTTTAAGTCTTTTTCTGAGAAAGCGTTCGGGTTCTTCTAGGGGTTCTTTTATGTCTCTACTAGAACTGGAGCTCATGCACTACGTAGGAGGGTCAAATGTGGCACCTGGGTTCCAAGTCCTGCATTAAAAACAGAAAAGAACGTTGGTCAGAATGTTCACCACGGCCCCGTGCTCAGTGGACACGACCCGTGGTCAGAGGTACAGTAATTGTTTTCCGGATCCCTGTTACTGGGAGTTGGACACGGCCCCGTGTTGCACCGACACGGCCCCGTGCTTAGCTCTCTGTAACTCTGAAAATAAAAACTGCCAGTGATGATGCTAGGCACGGCCCGTGCTGAGCTCTGCAGAAACAGAAAAACTAAAAAAAAAATCCTCAAAAAAATAAGAAAAACGATTAGGCCACTGATTCCTAACTTTCTTAAAATCCTTGTGTCCCCGGCAACGGCGCCAAAAACTTGATGCGTGTGAAGTGTTATATATATTAGGTGTATATTTTAAGCCCCTTTAACACTTATTTTAGCCAAGTTTTAAATTTATAAAACACGATATTTTACTAACACTAAACACACATATGGGCAAGTGCACCCATCGTGAGCGTAGTATAGTGTTGGCAAGATACCGAGGTCGTCCAAGGACACAAGAGCTTTTAATACCGGTTTATCCTCAACGTCTAATCAAAATAAAAAGTTTAGAAAAAGGTTTTTAAACTAAGAAAAATAAAAACTAACTAAAAAGCTGAAAAGTAAAATAAAAAGAAAAACAGATAGACAAGATGAATCACTTGGTTCCGACTCGTATCTAGTGTAACCTTTGATTATTTCCGCACTTTTGCACATAAATAAGAGATTATCTTAGTTATTGTAGTAGGCCCCTCTTTTGAAGGTGACATTACCCTCACCCCAGTAGTTTGAGTCAGCAATGATACAATCCTAAAAGGGTGGATTATTGGAAGATAATGAATTAAGTTATTAATGCAAATTATGGTAGGCCCCTCTTTTGGAGGTGACGTTACCCTCGACTAAGTAGTCTGAGTCAGCAGGGATACAGTCCTAAATAGCCGGGTTATAGTATTAATAGTAGTTAACTTATGAGGGGATCAAAGAGTTTGGACCCCCGCCATCCAATACCGTGAAGCATTGAAGGAGGTCCTACTAAATTTGACCCAGGTCCATTGCAGGACCTCTAAACGCTGAACAATGGCAAGACCTTTACCAAACCGTTCCCTTAACCCCCGACCAGGTAGCCAACATACCTCCATATAGACTGTGGAGATACGAATGGTGAAAATCTTTTATTTTATATAGACAGTAAAATAATGCCAAGACACCACGGACAAACGATAAGGAAAGATCACCTTCAACATAAGTAACTAGTTATTAAAGTCATTAATACAAAACCAAATAAAAAGTGCAAAAGATTAGAAATAAAAAGTATTACACTAGACACTTTGTCTTCACCAAGTGATGTAAGAGACTTAGGCAACCATGGCCTTGATTGTCAAGAACTCTTACGATCAATCTTGGATCCCGAGACGACTCACACACTCTACGATGGACAATGGATGATGGTGGTGGATGATGGTGTTATGGTGGTGGGTGGTGGGTGAAGTGTAAGAGAGGTGGTGTGCCAAGGGATGGTTTGAGCTTGAGCCAAGCACTCCTATTTATAGGCTGAACAGAAGCTCGGGCACGGCCCCGTGTCCAGTGGGCACGGCCCCGTGTCCACATCCTCTCTTTCTTCATTAAATGCAGCTTTGTCTTATTAGTTGACCACGCCCCCGTGCCCGCTGAGCACGACCCCGTGTGCAGAAGAATCTTTGTACTATGAAGATTTGCCTGGATTGTGCGAATCTTATAGTTGACCACGGCTCCGTGTCCGCTGAGCACGGCCCCGTGGTGGGCAATAGAAGCTTCTACCACTTTGTCTTTTCTGCTGACACTTGGGCACGCCCCCGTGCTGGCTGAGCACGGGGCGTGTTCAGGCCTCTGATCTCTTGTTTTGCTTGGGAAGATGCTGTCGTGGGGTCGGGCATGTCACGTTTTGTTCCTTTTCTTGTATTTATGTTAGGTTTTGATGTCTTTTTGCTTCTTTTGTTAATTTGAGCTCATTTAATCCTGAAAATACAAAAGGAAGACAAAAGCACACTTTTTCCAACATTAGTACTAAAAAAGGGTTAGTTTTATGCCTCATTTGATGAAATTTATATGTTAATATTTGAACACATCAGATTGGCAGGATATTACAGGCGTTTCATCGAAAAATTTTCAAGGATTGCTGCACCCCTAACTTCCTTGACTAAGAAGAAAGTAAAGTTCCTTTGGGGCCCTAAGCAGCAAGAGTCCTTTGATATACTCAAGCAGAAGTTGAGCAATGCTCCTGTGTTGACATTGCCTGATGGAATAGAAGAATTCGTGGTTTACTGCGATGCATCGCACACTGGCATGGGGTGTGTGCTTATGCAGAAAGGCAAGGTTATTGCCTATGCTTCGCGACAGTTAAAGGTGCATGAAAAGAATTACACCACCCACGACTTGGAATTGGGTGCCGTCGTATTCGCACTAAAACTGTGGAGGCATTATTTATATGGGATCAAATGTGTGATCTATTCTGATCACAAGAGCCTTCAGCATCTGTTTAATCAGAAGGAATTAAACATGAGACAACGCCGTTGGATGGAAACTTTAAATGATTATGATTGTGAAATCAGATACCATCCCGGCAAGGCGAATGTAGTCGCCGATGCCTTGAGTAGAAAGGAGAGGGTGAAACCTATCCAAATCAATGCCAAGCGCATGGAGATAAAGAATAATTTGATTGAAAGGTTGTTAGCTGCACAGAAGGAAGCTATGTTGGAAGCTAACTATCCTAATGAAAAGTTAGGAGTAACTGAGGAGCAGTTAACTCTTAGCAAGGATGGAATTCTAAGATTAAATGGACGAATATGGGTTCCAATTTATGGAGGACTTCGAGATGTCATCCTCCAGGAAGCCCATAGTTCCAAATACTCCGTTCATCCTGGAGCTGATAAGATGTACCAGGATCTAAAGGCAAATTATTGGTGGATAGGCTTGAAAAAGTCTGTAGCCACCCATGTAGCTAAATGCTTGACATGTGCGCAAGTCAAAGCCGAGCATCAAAAGCCGTCAGGCTTGCTACAACAGCCTGAACTTCCTACGTGGAAGTGAGAAATTGTAACTATGGATTTTATTACCAAGTTACCCAAGACGAGGAAAGGAAATGATACGATATGGGTTATAGTTGACAGACTGACTAAGTCAGCACATTTCCTACCCATCAAGGAGACTTATAGCTCCGATATGTTAGCCCAGTTATACGTTGATAAGATTGTAGCCTTACATGGCATACATGTGGCTATTATCTCTGATAGATATACTAGGTACACGTCACATTTGATTTTTAATTAATTTTAGGCTGAGCATAACTAGTAGTATGATAAATAAAGTATTTTAAGCCTTCTGGAAATATAAAAATATCAGATTTAAGTATCGAACCCGGAATTGGCCTTTAATCGCCTTATTAAGCGTTTTTAACGCAAAGTATGTATTAAAATTATATTGGACATACCCGGGTTGATACCTACTGATATATGAGGTAAATTATAATATTTTAACAGTAAGAAAAGGTTGATAAACTCAGACTTCAGTTTTGAGCTTTTCGGCTTATGTGAAATTACCAAAATACCCCTACGGGGCATAGTTTGGTTAAATTTGATAAATTTCACATATATGCTTTAACCTACTGATAAAACTTAGCAAATTATGTATTTTTGCTGATTACATCAGACCTGTAACTCAGGTTGTTACTTAAACTCTTTTATAAACTTTTAAATGACCAAACTACCCCTACGGGGCCTAGTTTTGTTTAAACACGTTTCGGGCATAATGAAAGACATCTTACTGATGTCACAACATATTTGAGACATAATTAACTTAGGAAACCTGTATATAGCTCTCATGAATACCCGTCACGCTTATTACGCGTACGGTTCGGTTTATGTAACAAGTTTACATAAATTAGCCGAAACGGGTCAAACCTTAACGGTTTTATCTCAAAATCCAGAATGTGAATAATAAACCCATATTAAACAAGTCTTCAAACTTGTCGGGTCTAAATCACATTCTATCCGGTCTTCGCTTAATCGTGCGTACGAACCGTATCTTTGAAACTAGCCGGTCTTAGCTTAAGCTTAATTAAAGACCCGTTAGGATTCTAATAGGTTATTATAAAACCTTCGTTCCAGATTAGGAGGACCAGTAAAAGCTACGTGCATTTTGCTAATTGTGAATTATACTTGCTCAGGTAAATACTTTTAACTTATTTTCCCTATACGGGCTTGGGTTACGGTATATAGCATACCGCTTGATCGAGCATCAAATCCTCCACCGTTGAGTGGGTAGTTGACTAAATTTGATCGGCTCGTTTAAACAGTCTTGTTACTTAAAGCCTTTGGGGGGTTAATGACCATGTCCCGGATATCCTTGGCATCATTTTATGAAATGGCCACGACTTAAGCGCTGGGTGTAGGCGTACACCTGTCAGTGCACAAAAGAATATTGTGGTGTGTCTATTGATCTTTAACCCGGACAAGATCCGGGCTACTGAACGCACAAGGAACATGTAATTCGTTCACAAGTTATAATATTAAATAATTATCCCAAGTTAAATAAAATGTTTATGCCACGTGCATCCAAACCAATTTTCAATCATTTTCCAAAATGAGTCAGTTGATTGTATTTACCAGTGTAAACTGACGTATTTTCCCAAAAAGATTAAATGCAGGTACTAAGCGTAATTAGCTGGGATTTCTCCTTAGCATCACTAGAAGTCTCGCAAGCTTAAGATGCCTGAAGTCTGTTGAACCATTAATATTATTTTTATTTCGATCCATCTGTGGATCAACTTCCGAATATTGTGACATTTGATATTACAATATTAAATTCGGTTGTATCATATTTTAAATTTGCTTCCGCTGTGCATATTAAATATTGTGTTGTTTGACTATTATGTTGCCAACCACGTCATGATACTCCCCCATCGGGCCCACCGGTGACACGTGGAAATCGGGGTGTGACACTCATGAATGGCCAAGAAGAGGATATAGGATGCAATAGCTCTGCTGGTTGGTGAAGGATATTACTATGCCTCTGACAAGGATCACATTTCTTGGCATACTCCACAGCATCCTTCTTCATAGTGGGCCAATAGTATCCTGTCCTTAGGATCCTTGAGAACAATGCTCTGCCCCCAGTGTGGTTTCCACAATCTCCTTCATGGAAATCCTTTAGGACTTCTTGGATTTCAGGATCCTCAATGCATCTTAAATATGGTCCTGTAAGAGATCGTTTGTACAACATATTATTCAATATTGTAAATTGAGATACCTTGATTTTGAAAGCCCTAGGGTTTTCTCCTGTAGGAATCTCTCCATGTTGTATGTATCTCATGATTGGAAGGATCCATGATCCTGAATGAGATTGAGTATCATCACCAGGGATGATTGCAGAATCCTCTCCTATCTCCATAGCTATATGATCCTCGATAGCCGGGGTCAGGATATGGATAATAGGGATCTTGATATTCTCCGGGATCTTCAAGGATGATCCTAAATTGGCTAATGCATCTGCCTCTGCATTCTCTTCCCTTGGTACCTGTGTCAAACTAAAGGATACAAAAGAGAGTGCCAATTCTTTGACTATCTCCAAATATTTGATTAGCTTTTCACCTTTAACAGCATAGGATCCATTAAAGTGATTAGTGATCAGTAAAGAATCTACATGTACCTCAAGATACCTGATCCTCATATGCTTAGCAATTTGCAAACCAGCTATCAAGGCTTCATATTCAGCCTCATTGTTGGTAGTTTGAAATTCACAAGCTATGGAGTGGGGTATTATGTCCCCCTGTGGCGATTTTAGTAGTATTCCAAGCCCTGTTTCGTTTACATTGGAGGATCCATCAGTGAACAGTATCCAAGGATCCTTGGTTTCTTCAAGCTGTTGGACTTCTAGTTCAGCCTCCTTTTGCAAATCACTACTAAAATCTGCCACAAAGTCAGCTAAGGCTTGGGATTTGATGGCAGTCCTTGGTTCATATCTTATATCATATGCACTTAACTTCACTGCCCACTTAGCCATCCTTCCTGACATTTCAGGTTTCCTGAGAACATTCTTAATTGGAAAATTAGTCTTAACAATAATGGCATGAGTCTCAAAATAATGTCTTAATTTAGTAGATGCCATTATTAATGCAAGGATAAGTTTCTCTAAGTGTGAATACCTGGATTCAGCATCAAGTAAACTCTTACTTACATAATAAACAGGATGTTGTGTACCTTGGTGATCCTTAACAAGGACCGCACTTACTGCTTTTGAGGATACCGCCAAGTATAAGGATAACACATCTCCCTTTTCTGGTTTCATCAAGGCTGGGGCTGAGGATAGGTAATCCTTAAGAGCTCTGAGGGCACCTTCATGCTTCTCAGTCCATTCAAATTTCTTGTTTTTCCTCAGGATATCGTAGAATTCCTTACACTTTTGTGAGGATTTGGATATGAATCTGTTCAAAGCTGCGATCCTGCCTGTCAATCTTTGCACATCCTTAGCATTGGCAGGAGATTTGATATTTCTAATAGCCTTGATTTGCTCTGGACTTGCTTCAATGCCCCTCTTTGTCACCATATATCCTAAGAATTTACCTGCCTTAACACCAAAATGACACTTAGAAGGATTAAGTTTCATATTATATTTATAAAGGATATTGAATGCTTCCTCCAAGTCTTTAAGGTGATCCTCAGCCTTCTTGGACTTAACCACCATGTCATCAATATAGACTTCCATAGTGTATCCAATTTGTTCCTTGAACATCATATTAACAAGCCTTTGGTAAGTAGCACCTGCATTCCTTAGTCCAAATGGCATAACAATATAACAATATATACCAGTTGGGGTCATGAAGGCTGTATCCTCCTGATCAGATGGTTCCATCTGAATTTGTTGGAATCCAGATGAAGCATACATGAAAGTTAACAACTCATGACCCGCGGTAGCATCCACCATGGAGTCAATGTGGGGTAATGGGAAAGGATCCTTGGGACATGCCTTGTTTAAATCAGTGAAATCGACACATACCCTCCACTTTCCATTTTTCTTTTGAACAACAACCACATTGGCTAACCATCTTGGATACTTAACCTCTCTTATCATACCTGCTCGAAGTAGCTTATCTACCTCTTCCTGGATAATAGCATTTCTTTCAGGTGCAAACTTCCTCCTCTTTTGATGTATAGGCTTGAATGACCTGTCAATGCCAAGTTTATGAGTAATTATATCCAGGCAAAGGTGGATTTCTGATGTGTTAAAAATGCAATATATAAATTTCATCAAATGAGGCATAAAACTAACCCTTTTTTAGTACTAATGTTGGAAAAAGTGTGCTTTTGTATTCCTTTTGTATTTTCAGGATTAAATGAGCTCAAATTAACAAAAGAAGCAAAAAGACATCAAAATCTAACATAAATACAAGAAAAGGAACAAGACGTGGCATGCCCGACCCCACGACAGCATCTTCCCAAGCAAAACAAGAGATCAGAAGCCTGAACACGCCCCGTGCTCAGTCAGCACGGGGGCGTGCCCAAGTGTCAGCAGAAAAGACAAAGTGGTAGAAGCTTCTATTGCCCACCACGGGGCCGTGCTCAGCGGACACGGGGCCGTGCTCAACTATAAGATTCGCACAATCCAGCAAATCTGCATAGTACAAAGATTCTTCTGCACCACGGGGTCGTGCTCAGCGGACACGGGGGCGTGGTCAACTAAAAAGACAAAACAGCATTAAATGAAGAAAGAGAAGGATGTGGACATGGGGCCGTGCCCACTGGACACGGGGCCATACCCGAGCTTCTGTTCAGCCTATAAATAGAAGTGCTTGGCTCAAGCTCAAACCATCCCTTGGCACACCACCTCTCTCACACTTCACCCACCACCCACCACCACCATAACACCATCATCCACCACCATCGTAGAGTGTGTGAGTCGTCTCGGGATCCAAGATTGATCGTAAGAGTTCTTGACAATCAAGGCCATGTTTGCCTAAGTCTCTTACATCACTTGGTGAAGACAAAGTGTCTAGTGTAATACTTTTTATTTCTAATCTTTTGCACTTTTTACTTGGTTTTGTATTAATGACTTTAATAACTAGTTGCTTATGTTGAAGGTGATCTTTCCTTATCGTTTGTCTGTGGTGTCTTGGCATTATTTTACTGTCTATATAAAATAAAAGATTTTCACCATTCATATCTCCACGGTCTATATGGAGGTATGTTGGCTACCTGGTCGGGGGTTAAGGGAACGGTTTGGTAAAGGTCTTGCCATTGTTCAGCGTTTAGAGGTCCTGCAATGGACCTGGGTCAAATTTAGTAGGACCTCCTTCAATACTTAACGGTATTGGATGGCGGGGGTCCAAACTCTTTGATCCCCTCATAAGTTAACTACTATTAATACTATAACCCGGCTATTTAGGACTGTATCCCTGCTGACTCAGACTACTTAGTCGAGGGTAACGTCACCTCCAAAAGAGGGGCCTACCATAATTTGCATTAATAACTTAATTAATTATCTTCCAATAATCCACCCTTTTAGGATTGTATCCTTGCTGACTCAAACTACTGGGGTGAGGGTAATGTCACCTTCAAAAGAGGGGCCTACTACAATAACTAAGATAATCTCTTAAATATGTGCAAAAGTGCGGAAATAATCAAAGGTTACACTAGATACGAGTCGGAACCAAGTGATTCATCTTGTCTATCTGTTTTTTCTTTTTATTTTATTTTTCAGCATTTAGTTAGTTTTTATTTTTCTTAGTTAAAAACATTTTTCTAAACTTTTTATTTTGATTAGACGTTGAGGATAAACCGGTACTAAAAGCTCTTGTGTCCTTGGACGACCTCGGTATCTTGCCAACACTATACTACGCTCACGATGGGTGCACTTGCCCATATGTGTGTTTAGTGTTAGTAAAATATCGTGTTTTATAAATTTAAAACTTGGCTAAAAATAAGTGTTAAAGGGGCTTAAAATATACACCTAATATATATAACACTTCACACGCATCAATTTCCTTCTCTTAAGGAAGGATACTAGCTCCTGTTCGATATCGCTAAGGATCCCTGATCCTATGAAGATCTTGGATTCAGGATCATCAGGATCCATGAGGATTTCTTTCAAATCCTGTTCTCTTGCCTCCAAGATATCTCTTGAAGGATACTTTAATTGCTATTGCTCCCTTGGTCTTGAGGCTGGCTTCATTGATGAGGTATAGCAATTTTTAGCCTCCTGTTGATCACTCTCAATTTTCACCACTCCCCAAGGACTTGGAAGCTTTACACATTGATGATAGGTGGATGGGACTGCCTTCATATCATGTATCCATGGCCTACCAAGGATAACATTACAACATGACAAGCAATCTATAACACAAAACTTTTGATAAGAATGCAATCCTTCAATATAGATTGGGAGTTTGATGTCCCCCAATGTATTCTTAGTTTCTCCACTGAATCCCACAAGCACTGAGGATCTTGGGATAATATCAGACTCCGGGATATTCATCTTCTTAAGGACATCAAGCTGGATGATGTTCACAGAGCTTCCTCCATCTATAAGGATCCTGCGAACAAAGTGGTTAGAAATAAACAATGTAATTACAAGACCATCATGATGAGGATCCTGGATATCAACACGATCATCCTCATCAAAGGTTATGACTTTATCCTGGGTGACAACGGAGGTCCGGACGGGTCTGTCTCCGTTATCCATCTTGGTTTCCTTGGCATGTCTCTTTGCTGCTGAAAAGGAAGTACCACAAATGTCTGATCCACCAGATATGAAGTTTATGACTTGTGCATCTGCTGGAGGAGCAGGAGCCTTTTCCGGGATCCTTTCAGGATCCTGGATCCTTGACTTCTTCCGTCCCAAGAGTTCCTTCAAATGCCCCTTGCTCAACAAGTAACCAATTTCCTTTCTTAGTGCAATACACTCTTCAGTGAGATGCCCAAAATCCTCATGATATGCACACCACTTGGATTTATCCTTCGTAGCAGCTGGTTTATCACTCTTCCTTGGCCACCTTGCTTTCTCACCTAAATTCTGCATTGCAAGGATTAGTTCATTGTTATCAACAGAAAAACAGTATTCTGAAATAGGAGGATAATCCTCATCATCCTCTTCTTGTTCCACGGAATGCACATTCTGATTGTCAGACTTATTGTAGAACTTGGATTTGTTGTTCCTGAAGTAGGATCCTTGCTTCTCCTGTTTTGAGGATCCTGCTAATCTATCCTGGATCCTTTTTTCATCCTCTAGGCGGATGAACCTAAGGGCCCTGGTTCTTACTTCATCAAGATTCCTGCAAGGTGTCATGACAAGATCATCATAGAATAATGAATCCCTAAGTAATCCCATTTTAAAGGCTTCTACAGCCGTAGCAATATCCAAGTTAGGAATATCCAAGGATTCTTTACTAAACTTAGTGATGTAATCTCTAAGTGATTCATTTTGACCTTGTGTTACCCTATATAGATCACTAGTTAATCGTTCAAATTTCCTACTACAAGAGAATTGGCTATTAAACAAATTAACTAGATTAGCAAATGAAGTAATAGAGTAAGGGGGAAGACTTAGCAGCCATTTAAGAGCAGATCCTGTGAGTGTGGATCCAAATCCCTTGCATAGACATGCTTCTTTTAACCTTTCAGGAATTGGATTGATCTCCATCCTCTCCCTGTATTGAGCCACATGCTCCTCTGGATCCGTCGAACCATCATACAGCTTCATGGATGGTATCTGAAATCTTTTAGGTATCTCAGCATCACATAAGGGTGGTGCAAAACGAGATATCCTATGGCTACCATCTGCAATTTCAGGAATGGGTTTAACCACTCCTGGAACACTGGATATCATATCCTTGAGCTTCTGTAACTCCCTGGCCATAACCTGATTGATACCTGTATCCTGCATTAAGCCATGGTTAGTGTTGTATAAATTATTGAAAGTGTTACCTCCCACGGGATTCGTGTTTGGAATCCCAGATGTGTATCCATATTGACGAGACTCTGGCATGATTGTAGGACCAGAGGGAGCAATGGTCTGCATTGGTATGAAGTCTCCTTGATGAACGTCCGAGTTCTGAGGCTGCATACTTCTCAAGAATCCTTGATCCTGAAGAACGTTGGATCCTTAAAGTTGAGATGATCCTTGAACCTGAAAGGATCCTGGAACCAAAGAGGATCCTGGGACCAGAGAGGATCCTGGGACAAAGGAGGATCCTTGGACCTGGGAGGATCCTTGGACCTGGGAGGATCCTTGGACCTGGGAGGATCCTTGAACTGCATGCATTCCCAAATATCCTCCTGACGTATAGTATCCCTGATGCTGAGAAGAGGATCCTGATGGTTGGGAAGAGGATCCTTGAGGCTGGAAATGAGAGCCAAATGCCTGACTCATAGTTGTTGTTCCATAACGCCTTCCTGGTAATTCACCCAAGTATTGCACGTCCGGAACCGCTGAGTGTTGGGAAGTTATGACTGGAGTGTCAAAGTTCAACGACCTTGGCATCAGAGGGGAGTGATCCTCCACTGATTTCTTCTGTTTCTTGATCTCATCGATTTCCCGGAGGATCCTTTCGTTGGTTTTGTCCTGCTCTTGTGCATGATTCCTCATCTGCAAAATCAGAGTGTAAAGATCATTAGTAGTAGGATTAGTTGAAACAGAAGAAGTTGGTGGTTTTTGGAAAATGGGGGTTGGTTTCTTTGCAGCATTCTCAGCATTCTTCTGGGATCCAGAAGGTGGTGGAGGCAGAGGAGGAACGCCTTGTGAAGAACTGAATGATGGCATCAAGTTTGAGCTGTTCTTCGCTGAGGAAGCCATCTGCCTGGTCGTTATGAACCGAAGTGACCGCAAAGATATGAATCTTCTTAGGAATGAAGCACCAATTGCCCCACGGTGGGCGCCAAACTGTTTTGGTCAAAAATCAAGCAATGACAATGTAACCAAACTTTCTGTTGTGAGATATGATGCTTGAATTGATGAACAACAATAAGGATCACTATGAAATGTAATGAACAAGTGACACGAAGATTTATACGAGGAAAAAGCCCTTGATCAATGAATGATCTCCGGCATAAAAAACCTCGGGTGATGGAAACTACCGATCACCAACTCAAATTAGACAAGAAATGTAATACAACTTCGGATGATAGCGAGCTAAGTACAAGGATCACTATAGGGCATTGTGTAGAGAAGTGTGTAATCGCCAAGTGAGTTAACAAGAGCTGGTGAGAGCAGTTGTACGAGTGTGTGTGTAGCTAAAAATAGCCAAGTGTTTTCTAATTAGCTCGCTACCCCTTTAAAAATAGAAAATATCTACTCTAACTAACATTCCGCAAATGGTGCAAGTCCTCCACGACTCCATAACGTCCACTTCTGGCCAAGCACGTGCGGAATAAACATAACATATTCTCCAGGAATATCGCCAAGACCAAGTCCAAGTTGATACTCCTTCAAAACAATTTCGAATTCAAAGTAGACAACCGTTAGTACAAGGATCCTTATGATGATCCATGATCCTGATCCTGCAACACTTCTGAGGATCACTACTTCAGACAGAATTGAGGATCACTAAACCCAACAGTAAATAAGGATCACCGATCATTTAGAAATCCACCCCTAACAGGGCTTAACCCCAGTTATTTGAGCTTGACCCTAGTTATTTGGGCTTAACCCAGTTATTTGGGCTTAACCCAGTTATTTGGGCTTGACCCCAGTTATTTGGGCTTGACCCCAGTTATTTGGGCTAGTCCCCAGTTTGTTGGGCCTGTCCCCAGTATCGCCAGCAGCGCACGATGATCCTGGTGCAGTTCATGGCAATGAGACCAGTACCCGCTTTAGGGGCTGACAATTTCATTGTACTGGCTGTATCCGGGATCCTACGTATAATGGTAGACGTACCATACATCCGTTCCTAAGGTTTCTAACGTTTTCACGTTAGCTAAGGTTTTGACATTTTCATGTCACTAAGTTTGGATAGTCGCCAGTGAGGGCCATACTGCAGTTTACACAAGATCATTTGGGCTTGTCTCCAGTCTTTTGGGCTTGTCCCCAGTCTTTTGGGCTTGTCCCCAGTATATTGGGCTTGTCTCCAGAATTGTTGGGCGTGTCCATTTCAGGTTCTTGAAGTTAAGCAGTTAAGGATCCTTGTGATGTGGGTTAAAATACACATATTTGTCCCGTGTAAAGTGTATAGTTATTGTATAGTTTTTATTTTTTTATTTAGTTTTTAGTGTATATTATCTTATTTTGTGTTTTGTCAGGTCCTGGTGCAAATGGAGCGAAAAAGAGTAATAATTAAATGACCAGCCAATTGAGCAGAGTAGAATGTCAGTGCCTAAAAGAAAATTGCCACTATTTTCCTTAATTGGATCAGGCTCTTTCTACTGTTAAGGTGCAAAACAAAGAAAAAGAAAAGAAATATTATATTAATATTCTTTAGAAACTTATGATCTGAAATAAAAAAGAAAAGGGATTATATATTGAAAACCTACTGGACGTGAGTTTGGGGTGGACGAATAAAAGGAAGGGATTATAATTCCTATTTTTTATGGAACAAGAGGACCACTGAGGCAGTAACTGAATTGGAAGGCACACATCGCAAAATTACATAAACTGCCATTGGTTTCTTTTTACCGATTTTGGGCTTCTGGAGCACTGCAAGCCCAACACCTTCTTTAGTAATACGCCAGCTAGGCCCAGATCGTGGAATTGTTTTTGGTTACAAATTATGATACCTATAACATCTAATGAATATATATAGCGACGATTGGCAACAGCAGGAGAATTTTGGGTGACGGCAGAGAACGAACAGAGGGGATATCAAAGGTGATTTCATCATTCGAAGGCAGAGGGTATACGAATTGAAGAGAAGGCTTGGGATCAAAGGTTTTAGCAAAAATTTTATTGCTTTACGGTTAGAATATGTTTTATTGTTTTTGGGTTGTTACAACTTGAATATTTTAAACATGTTTTCTACTATGAATGACTTTGAATTTATTTGTGTTTCGTTCTTGAACATGATTGGCTAATTTTTTTGTGCTACCTATGCTATGGATAATTGTTAGTTTTATTTACGGTTTCTTGGTTTGGTTAATTTATGTTTTGGCTTAGTGTTATGGTAGAAGTGCTCTTGTCATGGTTCTAATGTGCATGCGTATTTAATAATTGATGGTTTATATTTGTTCCACCTTTTCTTGGTTAAAATTAATTGGGTATTAATTAAAGCTAGGGTTAGGTGATTTCGTTAACTTTGTGGTTTCGACTAAATCTTGTGGTTGCTAGACGTAGTAAACCCTAGGAACAAATTAATAAACTATTTGGTAATTAAATATTCTACCATCTTTGAGACCGAGAGGAGATTAGATGTCGGGTTGTCTTAATCATTAGACGGTTTAGGTGTTAATTGCACGAGAGTGAATTACCCTAGGTTTTCTTGTGATTTTTAGCAAACCATTAGAACCTAATTAGAGTCACCACCCCGTACATCCCTTACACTTCCCGGATGTACTGTTTCTAGTGAGACCGAGAGGTAATCTAGATTTAGGGTACCATAACCTAGTTAGAGAGACCGAGAGGTGATCTGACATTAACTGGTGAGTTTATACACCTTTCTTGACCCTAGATTGCGACCTGTTTGGAGAATGATATGCCAGCCAGTTTAGGTCTTGTTTAGTGAACCTTAAGATTCCGGTAGCCAAAACTTAGTTATTCCATTCCAAGAACCGTGAGTGAATTGACATGCATCTTGCCTAGGTAGCTACTTTCCCATCATCTGACTGCACCCAAATCTGCTATTTGTGTTTGTTTGCTTATTTGCTTTCTTAGTTAATTCCTTTAGTTTAATTAGTAAAAACCCAAAAATCCAATCAAATCAAATAAACCAGTTAAATAATTAGTTGAGTCAGAGTCTAGTTAGCGTCGCTAGTGTCTCGTGGGTTCGATACTCGGACTTCATTAGGCTTTACTACGTACGATAGGTACACTTGCCTGTTAGTGGTCTAGCATTTAGAGAGTCTTAGTTTATAAATTTAAAACTAGGGTGTCTAGATTAGGTTTAGTTTTTATTAGACCATAATTTGCACATCACCTTGATCCTAACTTTTTGCTAAGGTTTGTCTTTTGGTTATCCTGATTGTAAATGTTAAAGGTTTAGGATCCTAACTTGGATTCTCAGGTATGATCCTTAATCATTTTGATTTTATTCTTTATTTATCTAAGTGACCCTTATTCTTTGACAACATGACACATGATCCTTAAGTTACACTACTTTTTTGAATTTATCGATTATAGGATATTTGATCCTTGATCATATCCTAAACTTTTTGACATAACCTATTAAACTTTTGCTTATAGCTTATAAATTCAAACAAAGTATATTATAACAATTGAAAAATAAAGTATTCACAGAAATAACAAAACATGAGATAGCCAAAAGATTAAGATTTTATTTACCAAAAGTTAAACCCTTAAAAGGTTGTCAAAATTGCCAACCCAGGTTTCTACCAGCAAATCGTGGTCCGTCCACTTGGGTTGGCAAAGGGTGTCCATGTTAACAAGGTCTAAGTGCAGGAAATAAAGGCGGAAGGATAACAAGTGGCTTCATCCCCCAAACAGAGGATCCATCCACCACCCATTATCCTACCTATTGTCCAAGGATCCATAATCCTCAACCCTAAAAACTATTTTCTAAGTTATTACAGACCAGCATTGTTCAGAAAAACACCATCAAACAAAAACCACTACCAAACTATAAAAAATGGGCTCCGGTCGCGTCTAGATAAATCCATCATCGCCCATTTCTGCAGCTTAAACCTTCGCTGCATCACCATCACCTCCTACCCCAGCATCACCATCCTGATCCTTAGCCCCGCTACCGCTTTCCTCAAGCATCAAGACCTCTCCAGCTTCCTCTTCATCATCAAGCTCAGCCAGCCTAGCCTTCCAGCCCTCCTGGTCCCAGTTGGTCCTGTCAAAGTCAGGATCCTCAGCCTCTTGAGCCATCTGCAGCTTGGTCTTGTACATAGCAATGGCAGCAGAGAGCTTGGCGTCCTCCATCACCTCATTCTTCTCTTGATCAGCAGTGATCTGGGCCATGACCACCTGCTTCTTTGCCAAGTTGAGCTCTTTCTCGAGGCGGGATATGGTCTCATCCTTAGCCAGGAAGATCTTCTGGAAGTCCAGCTCCTTCATCTCAGCCTCTTCAACATAGGAATCAAAGAGCATATGGATCTCAGCGAATTTCTGCAAAGAAAGAAGAATTCAATTTAGGATCAGTTATCCTCAAATGGGCAGGATAGAATTAAGGATAAGGATCCTTACATCATTGAAGTATTCTTTAAACTGATGACGGATGAGGGGCAGGCCTTCAAGGTTGTCAGCTTCAGTGGACTTCCTCTTCTTTCCTCCCTTGCCCTTGGAGATGACAGGCTTAGGAACTGGAACACTTGGGCTAGCAGCAGATTTCTTCTTTCTGGACCGGGGAGCGACAGTACTAAGATCAGTGACGCTGAAGCGAGTGGCTGACTTAGAGGATTTTCCAGCACCTACAAAGGACAAATAGCAGATAAGTATCCTTAATCTATATTTATTTACTCATATATAAATTTAAACACTTACTTGACATGGTTACTGAACCGGAGGATACTTCTTGAAAATCCTTTGTGTTTGCTTGGAATGATCTGAATGCAGGATCAAGGCTCCAAAAAGCAGCGACCCTCTCTTTTGTTGCAGGTGATGGAATGATATGAGAGACAGAGATAGCTGCAAAACAAAAAAGGATCAGTTATCCTCAACAGGAACAGGAACAGGGTTATCCTATGATCCTTCTATAAGGATCCTCTATCCTACCATGGGTGGCCCATTTTCTTGGGAGATCCTTCCCATCCGGGATAGAATCCCTCCTAACGAAGAAAAAAACGCTTCTTCCAGTTGGTGTCATTCTTTGTGGTCTTGAGGATTGGGTGTGCATCACCGGGTTTATGTTTGAATAAGAAGCGGTGTGAACCATGGCTCACAAGGTTGTACAGTTCAGCCAGTTCCGACATCCCCAATTCTATGCCTTCCTGCTCAATGATTTTCTCTAGGGTATATAAAACCCTCCACATCATTGGCATGGCCTGAATGTAGCACATGCCGGTGAGAGAAAAGAAGGATTCAGTGAAGGCAGGGAAATGATAGGAGTATCCTATCAGGAATGGGGTGGCCGGAAAAGCAACCCAAGTTTCAGAAACAAAATCGCTTCTGGCGGTAGGGTCAAAAGGCTTGAAGACGGTATTCACCGGAAAACAATGGTGAATCCGGTCGAAATCCGGATCAGTGAAGCAGCAGAGTTCCTTCGGAGAATTTTTGATAATCCCTTGGCTTTTCAAAGGACTATCTTTCTGGTGATCCTTGGCGGGGGAGGATCGTAGCTTCATTGTGATCTAAAGATTTCTATGAAGATCAGAATAAGAAGATGAAGAGAGAAAGAGAAAAGAAATACCTGATCGGTCTTGGAATGAGGATTTAAAGGGAGTAACTCATGAATTTAAATGCTCATCGATCCTTATCTCTAATATAAAATTTATAATGATGGTTTTACTCCTCATATTTTGGGGGCAATTGTTAGGGGATGATTTTCCAATCCTAAGGATCACGGATCCTCAATTCTGTTTGAATTAAGGATCCTCAGAAGGTGTTGCAGGGTCAGGATTCAGGATCCTTATTGTTATCCTTACACTAACGGTTGCCTTCGCTATGTTTGAGTTTGTTTTGCAGGAGTATACATGTTGGACTTGGTCTTGCTGATATTCTTGGAGAATATGCTCTCAATATTCCGCACGTGTTCAGCTGGAATAACAGTTATGGAAGTAGTGGGAGGCTAGCACGAATTGCGGATAGTTAGTTGTTTAAGTTATTTCTAATTTTAAAAGGGGATAACAAGCTTGAATTAGAACAATTGGCTAAGTTAGCTAACACACACACTCTCGCAAGCTCTCAACAGTTCATTTGGCAATTTCATACACATTACACTCTAGTGATCCTTGTAACAAGCTTGTTATCATCCCAAGTTGTAAAGATCATTTGTTTAATTATAGTTGGTGATCGGTAGTTTCCATCACCCGAGGTTTTTTATGCCGGAGATCAACTCTTGATCAAAGGGCTTTTTCCTCGTATAAATCCTTGTGTCACTTGTTCATTTCGTTTGCAAGTTTGTTCATACATTTGTTCATTGTTTCAAGCATCATTCCTCACAACAAAGATTTGGTTACATTATCATAGCCTGATTTTTGACCAAAACAATACGAATGGTCAAATTACAAACATAACAACAAATATCGTGTACAAAGAAGTATTTAGATATTTGTGTTGATGTGCTTTCATTTTATACTAGTGGGCTTCGCCCTCGTGATGCGGCGGGAACCCGATTTCGATCGGTATTGATTCGATGCATTACGATATCCACACTCAGTATAGAAACGAAAATTTAAAGTTGTGATATGCCCAAAAAGACAGAAACATGTGTTTTAAATTGATCGAAAACTATATAAACCAATATCGCTTCGGTTCTTCGCGATACTGGTATGATACCGGCACTCACTATGGCTTACGATGTTAAAACTATAGTTATTTTTATACAACTTCATTTTCAACAAAATCTGTACCACAACGTCGATAAACAAATTTAAAGACACCTGTGTATTTAACTTTTTCTAAAAAATGTAACGAACATAAGTTATTAGAGAAAAATTTAAAAAAATGATAATTAAATATGTTAAACACGTAAATCATTTAAAACACAACTGTTAGAAATGAAACTCATAAATCATAACTATCTATATGTATAGATGAAAAAATTATATTCACTACCAAGAGCACCATATTTTCTTAAGGAGGATTTTATTGTAATAGTGTACCACATGGTATGAGATGGTAAGGAAAAAAAAGATTTAGGAGGGATTGAACTTGTGTTGATTGTTTCATTGGAATGAAAAGAAACCACTACACCACTATCATTTTTATGCAAAAGATTGAAATTTATTGTATTTATCACATGAAAAAAATATAAAAAATGAAACACTGTTCATAAAGCTTCACCAACCATATATATATAATTGTTGTATGTAATAAAGTAATTTAGTTATGAAATTTTTTGTAAGGAGTATAAGATTACATAATTTATATTCTCAAACCTGTGTAATACACGAGTTTACAAGCTAATAGGATTCTTTATCAATTTCGTTGCATATTGTTACCCTTCTATAAATCTATGTACAATGTGTTAGGATAATCAATATAAGAGCAATACCAAAAAAATATATATATATGGGTGATTAAAATTATTGAAGTCAATTTAAATTTTGTATTTTTTTTTTCAAAAATCAACTAAAACATAATCAAATCAAACTAACAAAAGTATGATTAACATCATAAATGGATTATTAGATTATGTTTCAATAAATTTGGTAAAAATAAAGTTAAATTTAGATTTAGGTATTTATATTAAATTTACGTCAGATATTATTATAACTAGTTTTTACTATTGCCGCGTTGCGGCGAACGTATTTTGTTGTTTAGTCTGTGTTTACATGTGTTTTGAAATCAATACGAGCGCGTTGCGCACGGAAACCGCTGACAAAAATAAAAAGAAAATATATAAAAAAACACTAAAAGATAACCAAAAGAAAATCAACAAAAAAAGTTGTATGGTAATAATGTTGTTCGTATGAAACCTGTGGTTAGAGATGAGCAAATGATACTGGGTACCGGTACCGAATTTCCTGAACCGGAAAATCTTAAGTACCAATTCGGTACGACTTTTGGCGTTCCTGGTACCAGTTTGCTACGTTTTTACCTTCATATACATGTACCGTAATTGGTATTTTCGGTACCAGTACCGATTCGGTATTGGTTGGTACCGAGCTCTTCCCTACCCCTGAAACTAAAAAAAGAAATCATTAAAAGTTGAAGAAAAAAAAAGTTGGACGATACCGTTGTTGTTCATACTACACCCGTGATTAGGGATAAACAAATGGTACCGGGTAGCAGTACCGAATTTCCCGAACTAAAAGATTTTCAAAATCAATTCGATACCGACTTTTGATGCTTTCTGTAACAGACTGGTGTCGGTTTTTACCTTTATGTACCGATAACCGTACTGACATTTTTGATACCAGTACCGGTTGACAAAAGCTTGTCTAACTTAAAGAGTAAAGAAATAATAAAACTATTAAGAAAAACCATTTATATTATTATAATTGCTACTCTTCAAATCATTGTATTATTAATATACAGGGGAATAAATTCCATCGAAACTATTATATTTAAGAGCATTTTATTGAAGTTACTAAAGGAATTAATATAATTATTTTCTACAAGTGTAATCTTAATTATTTTTTAAACAATTTTTTTAGTTATTGAAAAGTTATTAAAGGAAGAAAGTGCCATTTGACATTTTTTAGAATTAGCAAGAGAGAAAGTGCAATGTAGCATTCTTTACACTCCTAATCACGGGTGCTAAACGGGTCGTATTCACGGGTTGACGGGTTCAACCCGACCCGAACCTGAAATTTTAAATGAACCCGAACCCGAAAATTGTGTCATACGTATGAACCTGAACCCGACCCAAATATTCTCAGGCTGACTAGAAACCAACCCATTCAACCCGAAATTTTTTATTTTTTATTTTTTTTTCAGCAAATTAATATATTAAAATTAACACTACTAAAAAAACACAAATTTATATAATAAGATTACATTAAAATCATAAAATCTTATGTCAAATTCCCTTTTTAAGTTATAATTTTATGACATAAAATTACACACCTAATTAAATTTACGACATAAAACATATTGTAAAAATATAATTTTAATATAAACGGGTTAAAAGGTTCAACCCGGCCAGCTTGACCCGAACCTGACCCGTTTAGCTAAATGGGTTCGCGGGTTCAACCTGAAACTGACCCGAACCCGTGTAGACTAAACCCAAACCCGCGAATTTCGTGTTAGGTTCGTGCCGTGTTTTCGGGTCGTGTCAGAATTTCACACCCCTAATTAGAATTAGATGTTATTTTGTAGAAAAATAATGAATTATAGTATTTTGTTGAGCATGTTTTTTTATGAAAAGATAATGATTTTTTAAACGCTATATGAATTTGTAAGTACAGATCAACCTTTCATGACCAAGTTTTAATTCATAAATAGATCTTTAAAATAGAAAATCATGATATAATAAATCACAAAGAGAATCGCTCATTTGAAAAGATTAAGGTATCTTGGACTAGTTAAACGACAGAAGTTGGAACGATTCATCGTCATCTCATAAAGATGAGGGTAAACCTAATGGGTTCAAGCTCAATGTAATTTTTAATAAGGCTGCAGGGTATGGGGGTCGTCCCAACACCGTCGAGCTCCGGCGACGACAGCTACACCATCCCGCTCCTCCCCCCCCCCCCCCCCCGCGTCCCCGTCCTATCCGTCTCATAGTCGACATTGGCGACGAAGCAAATAAGGTGGGCCCCTCTCCAAAAGTAGCCGTTAGAAATAAATTTTTTTTTCCTTTTTCCCCAAAAAGCAACGGTCAAAAAATAAAAATATATAAATTTCAAATCCATTTTCACCTCCATTCACCATTTTAACCTCATTTTCTCATCTCTCTCACTTTATTTTTATAAATCTTCTTCCACTTTTATAACCTTATACTCTACCATGGATCCCTTCAACAACCCGAACAATCCCAGCAACCCGACCCAACCGAATGTTTTCTCGGTTCCGGGATATTATCCGACGCTAGAACCGAACCAATTATCGCAATATTCATCAAATGCGTTTGCCTCATTCCAACACTCACCGAACCAATTCGTTCAATTCTCTCAAAATCAAGCCCTTCAACAAATGATGATGCGGGGTGCTTTTAATTTCCCGCCGAACCCGACGCCACCCGTTCAACCCCAACCGACGCAACCCGTTCAACACTCCGAACCCGACGACGATGTGGAGGTTGTTCCCGAAACCCAACCGCCTAAAGAAAAAGGCAAACGAAAAAAAAGGCAAGCAAGTGGTGGGTGAGCAACCGTCCAAACCGAAGTCGAAACCGTGGACGCCAATCGAAGAAGAAGCCTTAGCCAAGGCTTACATAGGCACGTCTACACACCCGACAAAAGTTGGTATTTTTTTTAAAGTTTATATATTTTTTAAAGTTTATACATTTTTTTAAAGTTTAAAGATTTTTTTAAAGTTTGTTTTTCTAATTTCTTTCTTCACAGTTTAAAGTTTAAAGTTTAAAGATGGATGTCGATGAGTATTCCGAGCCGAAACTTCGATGTTGAAAAAACTACAAATCGACATCATGAAGAAGCATCAAATTATTTAACTCTATGTTTTTTTTTTATTAAGTTTATGTTTTTTTTATTAAGTGTATGTTTTTTTTTATGTTTATGTAATGTCTTTTAATATTATTGAAAATATTTTTGTTAGTTTATTTGTTAAATGTTAAAAAAAAGTAGAAGATTAAAAAAAAACAGAAGATTAAAAAAAACATAAAAGTGGTGGGGAGGACTATGACTAGGACCATCCTCCATACCCTCTAGTTTTGGGGGATGAACCATCATTGGGAGGACTATGACGTGGCGCCTACGTGACGGATCATCCTCCATTGGAGGACCATCACCATAGCCTCTAGCCTAAGGGTGAGCAGGGCACTTCTCGGGGAGGGATGCGGTGAGGTGAGTCCCCGAGCGGGAACACCGCCGCCATCAACTCGGGGAGCCTAATCGAGGATGGATTTCGGTGGGTGTTCACTGCATGAAGGGAGAGAGGGAGAGGGTGGCCCACCATTGATTCAACCAATCAAGTATTTTCCCGCTTAAAAAAAAAACAAGTCTCCCAAGAGAGGAGTGCCGCCATCAAATTGAGGGTGTAGGGGAGTTGACGTAACGCGTGTTGATTGACCGTGTGTAAGAGAGGGGACTCCCCTAAGAGAGGAGTGCCCCTCTCACCCTAAGTTATAGTAGTGTCATGTCTTTTTGTCAAACTAATTTGTTAGTTAAACCAACGTACTTTTGGACAAATTTTAGTACTGTCATGTTTTTTAGACTACTTTGTTAGTTAAAAAACGTACTTTAATTTAAACTAGAACTCTAGATTTTTTAATTAATTAAATTATAAAAAAATATTTTTTTAATTAAAGTTGAACTAATTTTCACGAAACGTAAATATCATAAAAAGATTATGGAAAAACCTCATTCTATTTCATGGTCATTCATGAAACATTATCATAAAAAAATTTATGGAAAAACCTCATTCTATTTCATGGTCATGACACAAATTTCCTCATATTCTTTATAAAACATTATCATAAACAGATTATACTCTAGAAGATTTCCTCATTTTCCTCCGAAGTCTCGATATCATCAAATCAAATAAACTTTATGCACAAGTGAGCAAAGATAGATCTTCAAATATTTATTTCCCATTAATGAACTTTGAATACTTTATTTATCACTTTTATTAATAACATGTCTGATGCCACAACTTAGGAGCTGTTTGGTAGTCTCTTAATGATCATTCAGATCCTACATCTTAATGGTTTAAAATCTCTGAATGAATAAGGGGTAACCTCAAGTCTGAATGGTTAAGATGTAACATCTGAATGTAAATCATCACATGTCACATTCTTCTATCTTCTCATTGGTAAAATTCTTAATTGTTCCATTAAGAGATAGCCCCTTAATGACCATTCAGATGCTACCAAACAGCCCCTTAATGATTTATGTTAAGTTGTCATACAATGGCGTCTCTGAGAACTCATATACCCTGTTTGAGCTCGAAAAATGTGCCCTTATGCCTTAACGCTAAACAATGCAATTACGAAAATGACAAAATCGTAGGATTCGATAAACAATGCAATTACGAAAAAAATGAGAAAATTATAGCATTCGAATGAGTTACATAGCGTAATACAGGGCCGGTTATCAGTATGGGCAGGTAGGGCATTGGACCCAGGCCCAAACTTCTTGAGGGCCCAGAGTTTTTAAAAAAAATCCTATATACTATATGTTTCTGTAATATGTTATTGGATTGTATGTTTATGTAGCCAATGATAAGCCCAAAAAGAAAACCCAATGTGAAAGAGATTGAGGGCACGGTCAAAAAAAAAAATTAAACAAACTGCTTCTACCTGGGGACGAGAACAACAGAAGAAACAAAAGAGAAGAAAACGCAGGTGCGGGCGTGCGGCTGGAGACGAGAACGAGACGAGGTTGGGCTGCTCTAATCGATTAATCGACTTCAACTCTTCAAGGTATGTGTTTTTTTTATCTTTAGGTTTAAATTAGGGCTTCAATTTATGTTATAATCGGTGTGCTAGAATCTGTTGAATCATTCTTTTGACACATATATGGTGTGCTAGAATCTGTTGAATCATTCTTTTGACAAAATATCATATTTGAGCAATAATTTTGATTTACATATTTTATCCATGATCGTGTTAAGTTAGTTTAAAGACAACTTATGAAAAAGAATTGACCACTTGATCACCTTTAACAAGCATATAAGTTGTAATATTTACATATAACAATCAGATTAAAAATGATGGTTTGTGATAAGTATTTCAAAGATGCATGATTAATTATCATTTGCCACAACATGACACTAAGAAATAACATGATTTGCTCGCGCAACTGTATTATGAATGACAAAATATAATTAACTGAAACATACAACCGCTGATAAGATTTGTTGTATATAATTTCAAAGATATCTCTTCTATATTGATTTGATCGGTATATATAATTTCAAAGATATCTCTTCTATATCGCTTTACTCATATTTTTTCTTTTCTTTTCAGAAATATGCCTCCTAAATACAAACATTTGTCCGGTTGTCAAAAATGTAAAAGAAGGAAAATAGCGGAAGAAAAAAGGTCTCAAGAAGGGGCAATACGCAAGTCTCGTTGTTATGGTCTCCAAGATGCATTGAAGTTTAAAGACGAATCCGATGCTGATGCTGATGAACTTTATGAGGAGTTGAAATTGTTTGAGACATTTTTACCTAGTCATATTGTTTGCCCTTTTGATGCTTTCAATAGTTTAAAGAAGATTGGTTTTTTTTCCTAATGCATTAATTGCATATAGAGTGTTGTTGACCATTCCGGTAACAGTAGCATCGGCAGAAAGAAGCTTCTCAAAGTTGAAGTTGCTGAAGACTTACTTACGATCTAGTATGTCCCAAGAAAGACTCAATGGCTTAGCAATGATATCTATTGAAAACGACATATTAGAGACTATGGATTACGAAGACTTGATCGAAAGCTTTGCTTCCAGAAACGCTAGGAGAGCCGCACGATTCGCTTAAGTAGGTAAATTTAGATCATTTTGGTACAATACTTTTATTTTGATGATTGTTTTAACAATTAGTGTCATATTATAGTTTTTTTTATATATGATTATTGTGTTTAAATTATATGGGTCCGATTTATTTTTAGTGGCTCCAGGCCCAAAACGTTTCGAGATTTCTCGGAGACGGCACTGGCGTAATAACTAATAAGCTAATAGCTAACCAATGATTTGTGCAACCCTCCTTGCATTCTTCATAGCAAATTGGTGGATCAACTCTTCACAATTTATATTATCTAAGACTTTGTTGTGGATCAACTATTCACAATTTATATCATCTAAGACTTCGTTTTCAATTAGTATGGGCTCAATTAACCTAGCTGGCGCGGATGATACTTAGTTTTTTGTGTTAAGTAGATGTGAAATTACAAAATTACCATTACTATTAAAAATAACAATAAAACATCAAAAAAATCTAATTTATTATTTAAAAAGAATAGACCCCACCTCTTTCCTACCCTACCCCACCCTCTCTCCCTTTTCTCTCTTCCTCTTTTAGGCTAGAGGGTGTGGTTGGAGCCGCCAAGGGGCTTTATCAGTCCACCTAAACGTCACGTCATCGCCATGTCACCCTTGGGGCTTTATCATGCCCCTTTTTAATTTGCAGGGTGTGGATGGAACCCCCGTCATGATTACCTAATTATTTATTTATTTAAATATCTAATTTTTTAAATTAAATGACAATTTTAATAACTAGAAAAAAAACACAATTTCATTAAAAAAACATAATTTCATTAAAAAAACATAAGGTACTAGAAAAAAAGACAACATACTAAAAAAAAACACAACATGCTAGAAAAAAATTACATATATTTGGCTCGAATTTGTGCCTTACGAGCCTCCAAAATGACTCAGTCCTCCTCTGGTAGATGTGACACATCCTTTGCGATAAAGTCCATGTCTTTTTGGATTTGTTTATCCATTCTCATTTGTTGGTCTTTTTCCCTAATGGAGATTATTTTGTTGAGACTTGCCTCGAACTCGCTCATCTTTGACGGGTCATCTGATGTAGTAGACTTTCCACGTGCCGCTGCCTAACTTTTATCCCTACCAGTTGGACGAGGCAGCTCTTCTTGTTCTTCAAACTCGTCAGCATCGTCGTTTAGATTAATTGTTGTACGAGCATCGGACCCAGATGGTTCGGTGGTGGATGTCGATTTGGACCGTTTAGATCTAGGGCGGGTTGGGTCAAACGGTGGTACAAGATGCCACTTTGGAGATTTGCGAAGAAGCTCCTGTGGTTACCAACGTAAACATATGCCCATGGTACATTCTATATTCAGTGTGGGCTTGTGTCATGATATCGACGTCGCTCGCACCACTTTTTCTTCGACTACTGTTGACGAGATTAGTATATATGTTGTTGAAATTGCTAACCTTCGTCCTCATAGCACCCCACTTTCCCGAAAAAGAATCGGCTGTTCGATAGTCGCCACGACCCATTGCGGCGAAAAACTTTTCACGTATACGACCCCAAAAAACCTTTATGTCTTGGTCGTTTTCTATTAAAAAAATTTATTTACAAAACCATATGTTTGAATTAAAAAATAAATTTACAAAACTATATGTTTATAAAAGTATGTAAAACTTGCCAACAATCTCGTCCTCCAAAACGTCGAGCCATGCTTTTGCCAACTCGAACTCTTCCTTAGGAGACCAAAATTCGACCTTTTTAGTAGCACGTTTTCCGATCTCATCCTTCTTTTATGACTTCTTTTTTTTCTAGAAGAGGATTCGAGTTGGGTTTCGGAAACGGATTCGGTTGTGTTTTGGGTTTGAGGTATGTTTTGGGGTATGTTGGAAGGAAAAAATGGGGGTTGAGAATAATACCCGTAAAAACCGGGCATCGGTTGAGTAGTGGGATGAGGAGAAGTTTGGGTGGTTGGTGGAATTGGATAATATCTAAGCTCACCCGTACGCGGGTCTCGGTGATAGCGGTCCTCTTGCTCGTTGTTTTGCATAGTTTGCCAAAACGGATTGTTCAGGTCCCATTGGTTGTTGGGAAACATTGTTGAGAATGTTTTAAAAAAATGTGGAGAATTGTATAAAAAGTGAAGAGAAAGTGAGAGGGGTGAGATAAAAAAGTGAAAGGAATGTGGGGTATTTATAATGTTAATTAAAAAAAAGGAAATAATTTTTTTATATATGACCGTTTGAAACGGTCAAAAGTTTAAATGCTCCTCGGTCCATGTGCTTGTCTGCTCGTTACCATCTTGGCGAGCCTTCTATGGCGCCCTGACTTAAATCCGGAGGTGTGGTGGGATAGCGCCTCGGGGCGCTATAGCGTCTGAGCTGGCGGGGGTGACACCCCCACACCCTCCGGCCTTATTGTATACAACAATCAAACCACCAGGACAACCATAAACTCCATCAAGTTCAAAGTGCCATTTCCTTCTTTACGTTCTCCAAAGTACAATCGCAGGTTCAATTTCGTTTCTTAATTCATGGATTTGATTTTGGTTCGTCAATCACAAGTTCAAAGGTTCGATTCTGATCCCTTCGGTTTCACAGGTTTAATCAGTTCGAAGGTTTGATTTCGGATTCACATAGGTTCGACTTCGGTGAAGTGATATTTGAAAAGGTTTCATGTCTAAACAAGAAAGATTGGTTTGTATTTCACAAGTTGTATTTCGAGAATGACACTATGAACACCTTTTGTAAAAACAAGTATCTCTTGAATGAATGAAGTTGTTTTATCAAATTTGTCTTTCTATCCTAAGATCAAGTTGAGAACCTAGCAAAAAACTCCATGGCAAGGGCCATGTAAGGGGATGAGCTCCCAGGCCACATCGCTCAATAGGTTCAACGGTTGAATGAACCTATATAAGGGGTGAGTTCCTAAATCAATACAACTCCATGAGACTTATTATTAAAAACGAAATTGTCTAATAGACGGGTTTGAACAACCTACACCAAATGTTCCTTAAGCCTTAAAAGAATAATCAACAAATAGGCTTACGAAATCAAACAAAAGCAAGAAAGTAAATAGGATAGGTGCTATGTCTTCTTGTTAAAAATACCAAGGCTAAGTGGCTGCAGCACTGAACCCTTTAAGGTATAAAAAACATAAAGGCAACACAAACTCGACAACGACAAAGTCACAAGAAATAACTCGAAGAGTAGTACAACAACTTGGGCAAAGAGTTATAAAAACTTAAAATACAAACCAAGTCAAGTCACAAAACTAAGGAACCTTCAAGGCTTCAAGCCACATATGTGACAACTCAAAAGGCTTCAACCTACCTACGGATAGCCAAAAAGCTTAAATGCTTGAAGCCAACCAAGTTGCCTTAACAAAATAAGCACAAGTATTAAAACACAAAGAAAATAGTTAAACATAGTATCGTAACAAAGAAAGCCCTGAAAGACTTTCAACCATCCAAACACAAGTTAAAACAACTCCTAGTGACTTGCAAGTCTAGATATTGTTCAAACGGCCATACAGGCCTAAGAGCACAACCACATAACAGGAACCTTAAGGGTTCCTGCAAAACCTAATATTGTTTGAAGTTAACATTACAAACCACAAATTGTTTTTGAGTGCTAAGAAAGCTACGAATATCCATTAAACATCAGCAGAAGGCTTGGAAACCCCGGAACCTTCACCCTTGACGTTCTTTGCTTTTTTGGACTTCTTAGCTTTTACACCACCATTACCACCTACCGCTGAAGCCTCCAAGCTCGCATCCTTCGAAGCACCTGGTCCACCAGAAAGGGTGTCATCACTATATCCCGAGTAGGATCTCTTACTTGAAAGAGAACCCAAGACTTCAACACAGACTTTTTCATTAAGGCCCTCCGGTTTCAAATCCTGCAACACAGTAAGAGGCTTACCAAAACAAGCAGAAACTTGATGGATATAAGGATTGGTCAGCCTCTCCATCTGTTCAACGGAGCCCTTGAAAACATCGGAAGCCTCGGGATGAAACAGGGGAGACTTCTCCAAAGGATGGCCGGATTCATGAAGCTTATAACCAGCGATAAGGCCTTGGTGTTTCCCCAGGTTGAGAAACTTAGTATAAACTTCACCAAGGGCAGAGTTGAACTCCTTGGAGTGTAGAAGGTAAGTAACAACCTGTTGGAAACCCTGCTCAATTAACCATTGATATCACCGGCGGTTTGAGCAACCGAAGCTTTCAACCCTTCCTTTTCCTCATCAAAAGCCCGCTGCTGAACAGATAAAGCTTCCCTGTCGGCTTTAAGCTTCAACCGATCGGCCTCAAAGCTCTTCTTCAAATCACTCATTTCAATGTCATGCCTCCTAGTCAGTTCACTAACCTTCTTGTCCCACGCTTCTTCTTTCTCAGCAAACCCAGCTATCTCCTTTTTCATCGCAGCCATTGAAGATTTCATCTTATCTTTCTTCTTAGAAAACTCTTCATATTCTTGCATCCTCTTACGAAAGCGAGCAATCCCCTGAGGAAGCATGGCAGCAAGGTTGCAGGTACTCAAAATCATGCGAGATAACATCAAGTCATCATCCATCTCAGCAATGATGTTGTGAACGGAAGGAGGAGCAATGTGACTCAGAGCATCTTCACAAACAGCAGCGTCCTTGAAACTGTCATCAATTTTAACTGAACAACCAGGCACATAAACTTCGTCCGGATCCAACCCTTCAACATCCCTGCTTGAAGAGCCCTGAACGGTGTAGGATCGATTTCTGACCTGAACGAGTCGTTCAGAAGAGTTTTTGCTCAATACGAAAGGCGGAAACAGACGTATCGAGTTCAATTCAGCTAGAATATCACTTTAAACTGTCTTTAGATTGATTTGACAAATATTTACAGCGAGTAAACACTTCGGCAGCACTTCGTGGCTCAAACCGGAATTTCAAAACTCTACTCAAACGAAATCAGGCATCACATATATAGAGGCATGTAATTCCGCTTGAAACGGCTTCAAGCGAAATCACATTCATACGGAATTAGCTAATTTCTTTTGAATTTGACTTGTCACTTTCAAAGGAATTACAACTTCTAATTCAGTTTGAAGTTTCCTTTCACCCTATTTTTGACATTTTTCTCGTATAACGTGCCCTGATCTATCTATGAACATACAAGACTCGATACAAGACGAAGTCGACAGACGGATGCACCAACAGACTCCCCCTCAGATGTTGACGAAGTCTTCGGCGTGTCGAGTCTTCGCATCTTCAGTCTTTATCAGTCTTCTCGTGCTCTCTGAAGTATCTAACAATTTAAGTGACCTCAATTCTTTTTCTACTCTTTATCAGCACCAACAGATAACCTCCTCTTGGATGTAGATCTAATCTTCAATTCCAGAAACGCAATCTGGCTCTATTTTCTCTTGATCAGATCTCTTGATTCCTTAAGTTCATCAGCATCATCAGCTTCAGACTCCCCTTTTTCTATCAAACTCCCCCTTGAGTTGTGCTAGGATCGTAATTTGGCTTTTACAGGTTCACAGGATCGTGAACTGGCTCACATTCTTTCCACAGGTTCAGGACCCAATCATGGCTCTACTGTTTCCTGCACAAGTCTCTACCCAAAAATAAATTTCACAAATTTAGACTCTGCTTACCACTTGCAACATCAATTCTCAAAATGATTTAACATTTATACTTTCTGATGAATCACTTGAAGAAATATCAGTTTCATTAAAAAAAACACTCTCCCAAACCAGTAGTCATCATGTTTAGCACTTGGAATTTTGAAAATCAGCTCTCCAACACCAGTTGTCGAAAATCTTTTTGTATTTTTCAAAATTTATGCTAAAACACACTGAAAATCTTTTTGGATTTTTGAATAAAATGAAATGCAGTAAAGAAATATTTACAAACAATATTTTTGTGAGTTTGTGTAAGAGGATCATATCAGTTTATGAGACAAATCACCAACACCGTTAAGCTTTAAACATTTTAAGTTCTAAACAATTCACTTAGATTGTCAGTATACTGGTCCACTTAAATTTTCACACAAAGTTCAACTGTTTCGAGATACAAGATTAATGTTTTAGAGACTTAAACTTATTCGCGTGTCCCACCTCAGAATATACTCCCGTATCCAGATCCCAATATTCAGTCTTACAGGTGAGTATACCACAGATGATATCTGTAAGGGGTTAAATTGTGAGGGCTGTGAGAGCTCAGGTCAGAACTTCCGTTCAGCAGAGAGATGACGGCTTCGACTTTAGGTGGGTCCCCTTTAGAGGATCTTTTCTTCAACAGCACATGATTTACATATTTTTTCAATGTTTCATCATTTTTTATGCTGAGGGTGGGCTATATTTCAAGCAAGCGTAAAGTATTCTCCGGGGACTAGGCCATTGCTTCCGCAAAATCAGAAGTCCCGGGATAATACCCCAGATATCACTGAGCATAAAGAGCTAGTATCTCAGAAAGAGGGACCTTCCAAACAAGATTTCGGGGGTTACCCATATATCCGAGAGATGTTCCCCACGATATAAGTAAGTTTGAAATTTAGGTTTATATCTCGTCACAATCTACTAAATGTGCAAAAAACCTACTGACACATCATCAGTGAGACCATTTATCACTTTTTAATTTTCCAATTCTTTAGCGTGCTGTGACAGTCCACTGATGTACTATAATTTCCTCTTTTTCACAACAAAACTCATTTTTCATTTTTATCATGTTTTTTACTTTTTCAAATTTTCTAATGTTTTTGAATTTTCTGAAAATTCTTACTCCCCCTAAAATGCAAACACATTTAAAGAGAAATTTGAAAACAAACTGTATAAATAAAGTGACAACTGATATCGAATCACTTCAAATCTCCATCCACTTGACATAAACAATCAGAACTCCCCCTCACAACAAACTATTTTCCCATTGTGATTTCAAAACACTTAAGTTTGTTTTAATCAAATGGTTTTTCCGGAAAATTAGTTTTGTTGATTTCATAAAACCAGTTGTAGGTTAGGGGTTTCATCACATTGTTCTTTCAACCACTTGAAAATTTTAACATTTTTAAGTTCAACCAACAAATATCAGCTGTAGAAAATCAAGTACAACTTAATGTCCCTGATTTACCACTTGTAAAACGAAATCACTTTCATGAATTTCTCAAGAAAGATGCCGATACCTGCTCCACTCTTACCATCCTGGGAGCTCCGGCAAGTCCAGAATTTTTCACTCATCATAGTAGGTTCCATCCCAGTCACAAACCTGGGATTTCACAGTTTTACCTGGTTTATTCATTTTCTTCTCATAAAATTCCTTAACCCCCTTTACCTTTCCATCAACCATTTTTCCAAAAATGTGTTTCACTTTGGGGTTAAAGGCCTTTTCAACATCAAAAACCTTTTTATCAGAATACAATTGGTTTGAAATTTCAACGTTACCAATTTTCTTCTTAAAATTTTCAGCCCGAAGTGGTGGAAAGTTCACATCATCCACTATCGGCACTGATTTTTCACCTTTTTTAACAACCTGTGGCTCATCTGATTTTGTAGAATCAGATTCATCGCCCGAAGTTAGCTCCTCTGATTTTGATGAATCAGAATCATTGCTAGACCCATCATCAGATTTCTTAATAACCCATTTTTGGTTGTCAAGATTTGCACTTTTCTTGTAAAACCTCTTTGAACATTCACCAATTTCAAATTTTGAATTTTTGAAAAGTTTAGTTCTCTCAATTGGTGGTTCAAACTCAACTATTTTTTCTTTCAGTTTAGAAACTCCCTGTTTGGTTTGAATTGCTTGTGAACATTTCACAGCTAGATGTCCAATTCTACCACATTTAAAACAGGTTCGAGTCTCCTGCTTCTTTTGATCAACCATCTTCTCCATTTCTTCTTGCTTCTTCACAAGAAATTCTTTGTTCGATTGCTTTCTGAACAAATTTTCTTTTTCCTCTTCAGAAGATTTACCTGAAACAAATATCATTTTTGATTTAAAATCTCGAACATATTTTTCGTTTTTATAATTTTCTGGTGGAATAAAACCTATGCCTTTCTTTTTGTAATTACCGTTATGGTTTGGTTTCTTTCGATAACCTGAACCAGAACTGTAACCTTTTTTCTTGTTTAATCTTTGTTGCACTCTTGAGGTGTAAGGACTTGGTTTTTTAGAAAGATCTAAATCTTTTATTTCAGAAATATTAATTTCTGTTAATTTGAAAACCTTTTTAATCATTTCTGGTTTAACACCTCTTGTTGGAAATTCCTCATCAGAATATAATTTGTCAGAATCATTCAATGTATATGCAACTTTGAATGTTTCGTCATTCAAATTAGATTTTGATAGAAGGAATTCTTTATTGTAAATTCTTTTGCCCTGTTTGACGGTTTAACTCGGAGTGTTGGATCAGACTTTGACTCTGACATAGACTCCGATTTTGACTCCTAAGTTTCATCGTTATCTAACACATGATCCACCACTTTCTTCATCAATTGAGATTGTTGATCAGTGTCAGACGATGTAAAAGTGACATCAATATTTTCTGGCAGGTTAACTGAAGACTCCGACTCCCACTGTAAATTTGTTGCCTTTTCGACTCTTTCTGAATTTGGATTTCTCGGAGAATATCCATTTTCAAGCGGGGGTGGACACTTGTTGTAACTGACACCTTGTTTCTTACCAGATGTCTTTACTTTAGCATCCTTCTTCTTTTCTTTCTTCTTTTCAAGAGTTTTTTCTTCAGAAACCTTCTGTTCTTCAGTTACTTCATCATCCTCAAATGCCTTCATCCCTTCAACAGTTGGATAAATCCTGTCAATGATATAAGAAGTACATGAGTAACTTTTTAACAATCGATTGACTCTTTCTGTTTCAATTCTTTGAGTTTCCAGTTTTTGTTCCAAAACAGCACACTTCTCAATATAATTGTTCACAACTTTCTGCTTTTTCATGAAAGCTCCCTGAAGTGTCTTCATTGTTGTTGCCTGTTCGTCGCTTGTTTCATTGTACATATTCATGGCTTTGTTCAAAACATCATACGATTCTTTCAGCTTGTTCATGTTGTTAATCAATTCACTGTTTTTCTTCTTTATAATCTCACAATTTTCACAAATCACCAGAACATTTTTAGCATCAGCTTCTGCATCAACTTTGAAAACTGGAACTTCTTTTACTTTCCTTTTGATCACTGGAGCTTCTTCATCGTCACTACTGACTGGTGTTTTGACCTTTTTCTTTTTAGCTTTTTCATCTTCACTATCACTTTCTGCCATCATTTTCAAATGCTTTGCCATTCTTTTAGCATAATAATCATTATCATCATCACTATCTTCTTCAATTCGAGCCACAAAAGCTTTGGCTTTTAGCATTTCTTTATCCGGACAGTAATTATCCCAACTGAAATTTTCCCAACTAAAGCCTTCTGGTAACTTTTCATCATCTTGACTGATCAGACATGCTTTGTTGTCAGCAGAAATATATTTGTCCCAACTGAAACCTGTTGAAGATTTTTGATCATCTTGATTCACCAAACATGCTCTCTTTGATGATTCTTCAATCTCCTTCCTGCCATGAGTAGTTTGCAGTTGTTGTTGATGTGGCTGTTGAGCAACTTGATGATAACTCAATTTCCGATAGTAATCATTGTTGTTGAACGGATTTTGAGCTCCACTTGCTTCGCGATTAGTGCACTCCTTCTTGAAGTGTCCTTTTTCCCTGCAACGAAAACAAGTAACTTTAGATTTATCAAAACCTAAATTAGAAACACATGCATCACGGAAGTCATCTCTTCCTGTGATCTGTTTGAACTTCTCAGCTCTCCTCAACACACTTGCCAAACACCATTTTATATCCATCAATTCCATCTCTTCAGGATCAATCTGATCGTAATCCTCTTTGGTCAACATTGGATTCCCGATCTGACCTGCTACTAAACTTCCATAAGACTCCAACACGGTCCCCAACAAAGACATGTGACTTTTTGCAACTTCTTCAGAGTAATCCTGATCATTCTCAAGATTCAATACAATATTGCATTGTAGCTTCTTGCCATTCTTGGTTGCTGTCAAGTTTGGATCAAATGACGGATATGATGAAAAACTTGTTTTACTATTTGACCCTTTAGAAGAACCTCCCGATGAACTCTTTGCATTGAAAGCCGTTTCAATCTTCGGTGACATGTTGGTGGTTTTATCACTGACACCACCTTTGTAATAAAGACCAATGTCTTGTTCACCATCAAAATCTTTCATTCTCGAGATCTTCCTTTGTTCCATCTCCTGAGCTTCTAATTTCTCAATGAACTTGCTCAAAGTTAAATTGTTAAACCCTTTCTTGTTCCTCAACATCATGAGATATGTACCCCAAGTTTCATGTGGCAAAGCATCAGCTAACTTTTCAATCAATTCTTCATTATCTTTATTGATGCTCACTCTCTTCATTTGAACTAACAGATTGCAGTATCTTTCAATGATCTGCTTTGTGCTCTCATTTTTCAAACCACGAAATAGATCAAACTCTTTCTTCAAAAGCGATTTTTTGTTTTTTATCATTTCTTGACTTCCAACGAACTTGGATCTTAATGCTTTCCATATTGAATATGCACATCCAGTGTGTTGCAATAAGACCAAAATATCCTCTTTTATAGCTTGTTGTAATAAACTGATCATCATCTTTTTGTTTTTGTATTTCTTTTTTTTTCTCATCCACACTCATATCTTTGATAGCAATCTCCTCTTCGTCATCATTTGTTGGTCTAACATATTTCATCTCAATACATTCCCAAGCATCCAAATAATTTGCTTGTACCCAATTTTCGAATCGTTCCTCCCATCCTTTATACTATTCAATGTTCATAAGCTTTGGAGGTTTTTGCATAGTGCCCGTTTCATTTTCCATTGTCAAGTTCTGAGTAACACTAGCCGGAGTAGTCGGGGTAGTAGCAAAAGCGTTATAAAATTCCTCTTCCATGATTCGATTTTCAAAAATTTTTATCAAAAACAGTCTTTCAAAGGGAATTACGCTCTCAAACGAAATTACTTGTTCAAACGGAATCAACTTCAAGACAACTTCAAGCGAAATCCCAACTTCAAACGGAATAACCTTTGGAGCGAAATCAGCACTTTCAAACGGAATATCTAATTTCGTTTGAACTAATGCCCTTTCAAACGGAATCACTAATTCCGTATGAAATTCCCAAACGGAATTACAAGTTGGAGCGGAATAGCAAATTCAAACGGAATCACTCAAGTGGAATACCAGTTTCAAACGAAATCAACCAATTTTTCAAACGGAATACCGGTTTCAAGCGGAATTAACCATCTAATTCCGTATGAAATGCTGCTGATGTCATCATACTCGAGCTGTTTTTCAAATGAAATTACAAGTTTTACCAGTTTTTAGATCGAATTAAGGTCCAATTTACTCAAGGCTTTGTTAAAACAGTATTGCGCACATAATGTGAGAAAATTAGCCTGTCTAAATTTCGGAGTAAATGGACTTCTAAATGCGGTATTTCATTAGTGACCCTTTCGGGGCCTTGGTTAATCTGAATTTCATATTTACGTATGTGAAAAGAAGTATAAATATCTTCATATACTAAGCGCTCGCTAATGAGTACTGCATCTTCAAAATTGTAACCTTCCCATGGCATATAAGCTACTAATACATTTTTCCCCAAAGCGAGTTCGCCACCAACTGTAGCAGCACCATACGCTAAAATTTGTCCCTTTTTAATGCATTTACCCCGCCGAACCTGGGGTTTTTGATGCATACAAGTATTTTTGTTGGAACGTTGATACATAACTAATGGAATCCTTAGAGTATCCCCATTACCTGATAAAAGGATCTTGTCAGTATCGGTATAAAAAATCTTTCCTTCGTGTTCGGCTATAGCAAGAGCCCCTGAATCTAGAGCCGCTTGGCCTTCCAATCCAGTTCCAACAATGCACTTCTCGGACTGAGAAAGAGGGACTGCTTGGCGTTGCATATTAGAACTCATTAAAGCCCGATTTTAACCGTGAAAAGTTGTTAATTTTGAAAAAGAAGATGTAGAAATTAGAATTTGCAGCTGAATTGGTATGAATTCTTCCTCCTAAGCTCTGATACCACTTGTAAGATCGATTTCTGACCCGAACGAGTCATTCAGAAGATTTTTTGCTCAATACGAAAGGCGGAAAGAGACGTATCGAGTTCAATTCAGCTAGAATATCACTTTAAACTGTCTTTAGATTGATTTGACAAAGATTTACAGCGAGTAGACACTTCGGCAGCACTTCGTGGCTCAAACCGGAAATTCAAAACTCTACTCAAACGAAATCAGGCATCACATATATATAGGCAGGTAATTCCGCTTGAAACGGCTTCAAGCGAAATCACATTCAAACGGAATTACAACTTCTAATTCCGTTTGAAGTTGCCTTTCACCCTATTTTTGACATTTTTCTCGTATAACATGCCCTGATCTATCTATGAACATACAAGACTCGATACAAGACGAAGTCGACAGATGGATGCACCAACAAACGGGAGTAGCAATAACCTTCTGGGATGAAGCCTTTTTACCATGAACAATAAGTTTCTTCTCCTTTTCAGCAACTGCTTCAACACCTTGGTCTTCAGAAGATTCAATATCATCATTCAACTCCACTGGTTCAGTAGAAGTGGATTGAGGAGCAGCCTTCAACAAACGGTGGGTAGATCGACGGGTTGAAGCCTTGGGAGCATGAGACTTGGAAAAACCTTTGACATTGGAAGTACTAACATAACCCGAACCCTCGAACCTTTGCTCAGCAGTCCTAACTACAACATTTTCACCAGGAACAGATGGGACATCCTCAAACACAACATCAGAAGTGTCGTCACTCTTGATGAAATCCAGGGCAGACATAACTGCAAATAACAAGAAACAAAAACCCATAAGGCACAAATTAAGAAAAATGCAAAGAGGGCAAAAAAGGGAAATGCATACCCGTGCCACTTCTCATTAGAACCGGATCCCGATCGGCATTTTCACACAATTTACTAACCCCTAATAGAACTAGCAAATGTTCAGGGAAGGGACGAACCCTCGAAGTGCACTCCCGGATGGCTTTGAGAAAAGCATCATTCAACTCAGATTCAGAGGGCTCCGGTTCATTGAGAACGGCATCCGGGTGCCTCCACACCATTTTGAATGGGACAATAGAATCAGAAACCCAGAAAAAGCGATCCTTCCAAGTACCAAGTGTTGTAACCATAGATGAAATAAGACAAGTATCAACCTTGGATGTTTCAAAGATGAACCAATCACCATTTTTGGCCAAACAGAAAAACCGGCGAAAAAGCAACAATGAAGGATCATACCCAAGGGCACGACACAAAACCTCAAAATGAAAAACCCTAGCCATGCCCTTCGGATGAATTTTCCCAAAGGAAACTCGATAATATTCCAACAGATTCAAAACAAAGAGAGAAAAAGGATAACGGAGGTTCGAAAACTCAAAATGACGACAATAAAGAGCAATCGAACCAGGGGTCGGTTTATCAATAGGAACATCACAAGCAGGAGCGGTCGGTTTAAACATTTTATCAATACCATATTCCACACAAAACGATTCTACCTCTTCTTGGGTCAATCGAGAAAAGGATTTTGCCAAATCCTTACGAGCACCCATTTTACAAAAAAATATGAAGAATGTAAGGAAATACGAAAGAAGCCGGAACTAACCTTGAAGAGAAAGGAGGAATCACAGAGGAGAACTTGAAAGGATAATGTAGAGATTAATTGATATTTTCAAATATAAAAGAAAATAAAACTCAAAATAGTGATAATAATGGCAAATAGTTACTTTCTGCAAAACCGCCGCCCTATGAACTGCCACACATCAATCAAATCAGTTGTCAGTTATTTAAAATTCAAAAAATTAACTGACTCCAACCCTTTAAGCCTTCAAGCTTTGAACCCTTAAACCTTCAAGCAATAAAATGCATATATGAAAGTCAGAAGTCTTTGAGCTCATTCCCCAAAAACCTCTGACTTGGGGAGCTGATGACGGGGGTAGCCCAAGATCAAATAAACTGACTTAAATATATAAACGCTCGAAGGGTTAAACGGTTCGAAGGTTAAAAAACTGGGAGATGGGGAAAAGCAATACGGGAACAGTAAGTAGTCACATCTCTGGATTGCTTCACCAACCCACCAGCCGCAAAAGCAACTCGGATCCACAGAACACACTCTTTTACCCGTAGGTCAAAGCCTTCAACCCCCAAAAAGGGCAAAACCCCCACTGCAAGCATGTTCACTAGTCAAATGTATTCCTCTTTGAGTGATGTCTTCTCCTATAAATTAGACACTTCATTTACTAAGCAGGACATTCCTGGCCAGCCCTGATTTCCCGAAATCCCTGGTCATATATCACGAGTACTTGCTTCATGCAAGATACTCTCTCTCACATTCAACACACACATTCCTTTTGCTTACACATCCGAATCTGAACACATTTCAGAGGAGGATCTTTAGCAAACTACAAGATTAAACTAGTGAACCTCTCTCCACGTCTTGCAAACGTGGGGGGACCCCACGACCTGCGTTAGGCAAAGTTGAACCCTTCAACCCTTTTGCCTAACCAGCCAAGCCACTATCTTTGGTCTATTATTTGTTGCATCAACAGACTTAATTTTAATTGAGTAAATTCTTTTTTGAGTCTCTGTGTTTTAATGGTTTTAACTATCTGAGTGCGAAATCAAAATTTTTAAATATCTAAGTACCTGGATTTTTGATTTGTAACTATGTGAGTCCAAATTTTTAACTTCGTTAACCAAATCTGTTAACTTTTTGTGAAAAGACTAAAATGCCCATGTAAAAGGCTCTCTCTAAAGCCTCTCACACCTATCATATTTGAACTCATCCTTTCTCTCTCTAAAGCCTCTCACTCTCGCTAAACTCTCTCTCTCTCTCTCTCGCTCTCTCTCTCTCTCCGGTCTCTCTCTCACTCTACAGCCAAATTCCGGCCAAACAACCCAACCTCACCAAAAAAATTTCCGGTGATTGGAGATACTAGCCTACTCATCCTAACTCGTCGCTGTTGTTGCTTGAACCGCCTTTGATGTAATAGTTACTACAAGATAGTTGTTGCTATAATAGTTACCGCCGCCGTTGTTGTTGCTTGAACCGCCGTTGCTGGGTAGGGGTTCAGATCTGGTCAAAGCTCGTTTAGATTTATAAGGTTTATGTTGTAATTAGGGGTTTTGGTAATGGGAAGAAATGTCTAATGGTAGGGGACGGTGGTGGGTTTGGTACGGAGGTGTGGTGCAGTGGTGGTTGTGTGAAGGTGGTGGTGCGGTAGTGGTTGTGTGGTGGTGGAGGTGCGGTGGTTGTGTAGTAGTGGAGAAGGAGACTAGAGAAAAAAATATTTGTGTGTGATAGTGAATGTGTGTATATATATTAATAGATGGATAAAAGTATTTTGTATATAGTTTATACTTGTACCTAGGTGTAAGATGAAATTTTTTGATTTTGGACTCAGATAGTTAAAACCAGCAAAATACATGATGAACTTTAAAAGGAATTTAATCTTTTAATTTAAATTGTTTCTCTTCGAAGGAAGAGTCATTCCACCATATTGGCAAAAAAAATTAATAAATTTTGACTTGCTAATAATATTTGAAATCTTTAATTTACTTTATATGGGCAGGATATGAAGAAAACGTCTAAAAGTATAAAAATGGTGAGAACAATTGTGACAACCCAAGATTTCAAGGTCTTTCCTCTATGCACCACTTGCTTTTCAATCCTGTGTTCTTAATTCGTTGTACGTTGTATCATGTGCCTTGTTTATGAATGAATAAAGTATTATTACGTTTGGGTGTTACATGAAAACTTAAGCATTGTGTAAGGTTTAGTCTATTTTTAACTCAGTAACACACTCGACGAAGAATGGATCTTCGTCACAACCCTCCCTCGATGAATAATAGGTCTTCGTCATAACAAACCTTCGACGAAGGTTGATCCTTCGTCACCCTCACAACATGGCGAAGAATCATTCTTCACCAAGTGATACTTCGCCGACAAAGGGCTTCGGCCCAGGTTAGTTCGTGGCCCAGAATGGGCACTATTATTATGAACGTATAAACTCTCATAACCGTAAACGCAAACCCTAAAGTCCCCTCTCCCTATTCTCTGTGCGATGGCAATCATAGGATCTCGAAGCCTTTCTATCTCGATTTAGTTAAACACTTCGGTATCACGGTTAGTAAGTTATTGATTGAATGATTTGTGATCTTTTGTGATATTTGTCTAGAGTTAAACGGTATTAAAACTGATGTTGTGTTCTCTTGCTTAAGGATTCGTACCTAGGGTTGTATGTTCGTAGAATCAATGATGCATCTAATATAGATCACTGTCGAATCTAACCTAATGTACAACGGTTGTAGATTGATGACGAGATTTTGTATAGTAATCAGAATTTGTTAAAGATTGTGTATTGGTTGTGCAACGATAAGTTATGATGGTTGTTACGTTTTGATGATGAAACAGTTATGTTTTGGGTAGTCGATGATTGTTCATAATTAGGGTTGTTTAAACTGGTAAAATAACTGTTGGCTGATCCATTAATCCTGCTGCAAATGTGTTAACTGTTGTTATGTGATTTATTTGACGAACCTTTGTGGTACTTCGCCGAACTCCATCTCGATGAAGATTGAGTACTTTGCCGAACCCCATCTCGACGAAGATTAAGTAATTCGCCGAACCCCATCTCGACGAAGATTAGGTACTTCGTCACACCCCATCTCGACGAAGGATAGTCCTTCGTCGCTAGGATTCTTCGCCATAAGAGTAAATGGACAGAAACAGTTAATAGGTCATGATGTATAAGAAGATGGACACTTGTGTTTGTGAAATTCTATTTGTTGTATGGTGATAATGTTAACTAGAAATGTGGGTGGCCAATTTGTCTGTAAAATGTTATTATGAGACTTGCACATGAGATGTGAACATGTATGAGGACTGAATACGTGATATGTGATAAACAGTGATCTTGTGGTAGATGCGAACTGTGTAAAATATGTGGCTTGATTGACTGTGAAACTGATTTTGATTTGGTAAACACGGTAGGGTTTGGGTTGACCAACTTGGACGGGTAACTAAACATACCGAGCAAATCTAAGGTGAGTTCATTTATCTTGAGCATGCGTCCCGGTGGGTGGGACAATCAAATGGGTATTCCTGAGAGGAATAGGTCTTTTGGGTAAAACTGGAATGTTAGATAATACACTAATTTCCTATCACTTTAAGTCCCATCTTATACTGAATAGTTACCTGAGAGGTAACGGGGTATTAGTTGATAGCGCTATTAGGCTTGGCAACCTCACACTGTATCTGAGAGGACGGGCGTGAACTAATGACCTTAATCATGACCAATGCTTAGATAGGGGACATTGGGGACGGACAAAACAATCTGGAAGCCATCTTGTACGGTACTCGAGTTATTATCAACATTATAATCAATGAACTGAACTAAACACTTGGTAACTAACGTTTTTGTAAAACTATGAACTCACCAGCGTTGTCTGATACACTTGTTGCATGCTCGCAGGTCGTTAGGTACTATGGACAAGGAACTTGCTATCTGGGATTGCTGGAGTGGTCATGGGTCGCACTGCTTGGATATGCATGACTTGTTTACTGATTTCACATACATTTGGGTTTGAAACATTTAAATAGTGATTTACTATTTGCTTCCGCTGAACATGTTAAACTTGGATTACGTTTATGATTATTTTACCATAATGAATGGAAACTTTGTTTAATCTCATAACAATTAGTTCAATGTGATTAGTGGCTAGATCCTGGTACGTCACACGCCTAGCGGGGTTTCCGCATGTGGTATTTTGGGGGTGTGACAGTTTGGTATCAGAGCCACTGGTTATAGTGAACTAGGTTTTAAAACGTTTTTATAAAACCAGACTATAACCGAACAGTTCAGAAATCGACCATGACACTCAGCTCTAGATTGCAAGGTTCGTCTCTCGTTTACTTATTGCACAACATATCTAGTGTACACTTATGTATGATATTGCATGTGAATTGCACACTTAGCACTACAACATGAGTTCCTGTGTTACTTGCATACGTTATGTGTTTGATAGTATGACGCTCCTCTAAACCTTCATGATCTATGTCGTGGTGTTTTGTCTTGCTACTCGAATTTGAGGAACCTTTTAGCATAAGTTGGGAGGAGCTGAGATAAACATGAAAATCGCATTGCTATTATGGGTGCACACATAATAACAATGTGGGGTGCATGTCAGTCCCAGTGAGGCTTAACGAGTGTGAAAGGGGTTCCGCTCTGTTGTCTGACGTAATGATAGAACTCGGTAATCTGTAGAGGTCATAGTGATGTATGACTCTCATCCAATCCCGACTTTTAACCTTTTTCCCTTTTTCCCTTTTTCTTATTTAGAATCATGAGTGGACGCGGTGGACGTGGTGGAGACCGTGGTGGAGGACGTGGCAACATCGTTATGTCCCAAGCTGAATTAACTGACCTGATCAACACTCGAGTGGCTGAAGCCCTAGCGGCTCAGCAGGCCGGTACGATATGTGCCAAATACCCTTTATCCTTGTGTCGCGTACTCGAATCTTACCTGTGTGTTGTATTTTCTTTCATCTTTAGGTCAACACATGAATCAGAACAATCCGCCTGTGTGCACGTTTAAGACGTTCATGGATTGTAAGCCACAGACGTTCAGTGGGATTGAAGGAGCTGTGGGACTACTGCGTTGGTTTGAGAAGGCGGAATCAGTGTTCGCGATGTGTAACTGTCCTGCTGGGGACAGAGTGAAGTATGCTTCAGGCACACTCGAGGATGGTGCCTTGACTTGGTGGAATGCCCAAGTCCAGATGCTGGGTATTGAAATGGCAAATGCAACCACTTAGGAGGATTTTAAAGAGCTGATGAGAGAGGAATACTGTCCTGGTGACGAAGTGCAGAAACTGGAGAATGAGTATTATGATCTGAAAATGGTGGGGTCTGAGATTGAGGCATACACGAAACGGTCTCATGAATTAGCTAATATGTGCCCGAACTTATCACGACCTCCATACCGAAGAATCGAACTGTACATCAAAGGATTAGCCCCACAGGTTAAGGGCTTGGTTACTGCAGCGAACCTCAACAATTTACCTCAGATAATTCGGCTGGCTCACAAAATCATAGATTAGGAGGTGGAGCGTGGCTCGCTACCACCACGTGTTTCTACTACTGCTACAACTACTACTCCTTTTACTGACAGCAAACGTAAATGGAATGATGTGGACAAGGTGTCCAACTCGAATCAATCACAGAAGAAGCCAAACAACAGTGTCAATCGCAGTTTTAGCCAATCATCTTCTGTAAACCAGAATCAGAGCAACAACTCGAATCAAGTCTCATACGCAGGGAAGCCGCCAAAGTGTAACAAGTGCAACTTTCATCATCGTGGGCCATGCACCCGGGGTTGTCACAGGTGAAACAAGGTGGGCAATATGGCTAGAGATTGCAGGGCCCCACTCCCAAGATAGCAACAGCAGCAACCCCCACAGCAACAGCAGCCACAACAACAGGAGAGGCAGCAGCCTCAGTAGAATCAGGGAAATTGTAAGCGTGTTTTCAGTGTGGATACGAGGGTCACTTCAGGCGAGATTTCCCTTAACTTAATCAGAATGCTGGTAATAACAATAACAACACGGGGAACAAAAACAACGGGAACAATGGTGGGAGTGGTGCGCATGGAAGGGTGTTCACCATTGGTGCTGGGGAAGCTAGGAATGATGGCAACGTTGTGACTGGTACGTTTTCCGTGAACAACCTATTTGCTTCTGTTTTATTCGACTCTGGTTCCGATTGGAGTTATGTGTCTTTGGGGTTCAGTCGTCAGTTAGGGTTAACTCCCACACCTATTGTAACCAAACACGTAGTAGAATTAGCTGATGGCAAATCGATTGAAGCTTCACACTTTCTTTTTGGGTGTAAACTCGATCTTATGGGTCAAGTGTTCGACATTGACCTACTTCTCGTTACTCTTGGAAGTTTTGATGTGGTCGTTGGTATGGATTGGCTGTCTAAGCATCAAGCGGAAATTCTCTATAAGGAGAAAATCGTGCGTATTCCTCTCCTTAGTGGAGAATCTTTGTCGGTTCAAGGTTATCGTAGCGGTGCAATGGTGGGCATCATCTCAGCCATGAAAGCCCATAAGTGTCTATGAAAGTGCTACCCTGCTGTTTCAGCGCTTGTTACTGATACTCAGCCTGAAGAAAGGAAAATCGAAGACCTGCCTGTTGTCAGTGAGTTTCCAGATGTATTTCCTGAAGAACTTCATGGTCTACCCCCACACTGTCAGGTGGAATTTCAGATTGACCTTACACCAGGATCAGCCCCGATTGCTCGTGCTCCTTATCATCTTGCACCATGAGAGTTGCAAGAGTTGTCAATTCAACTCCAAGAACTGTTGGATAGAGGTTTAACCCAACCCAGTTCTTCGCCTTGGGGAGCCCCAATTCTGTTCGTGAAGAAGAAAGACGGGTCCTTTCGTATGTGTATAGATTACCGTGAGCTCAATAAGGTGACCCTCAAGAATCGTTATCCCTTACCACGTATCGACGACCTGTTTGACCAGTTGCAAGGGTCAAGTTTTTACTCGAAGATCGATTTAAGATCGGGCTATCATCAGATGAGAGTCCGAGAGGAGGACGTTCCAAAAAAAGCTTTTCGAACGCGGTATGGCCATTATGAGTTTCTGGTTATGCCCTTTGTCACACCCCCAAAATCCACAAGCGGAGTATCACCGCATGGAGGCGTGACATGACCAGGATCAGGCCACCAATCATATTGAACAACGTAATTAAGTAAATAAAACCAACCACAATATAATTGGTGTCCAAAAGAAAGTAACGAACTTTAAGTTAACAGAGGAAGCGTAAAACGTAACACCCAAAACATAAGTTCAATAAGTTCATAAAGTTTAAAATTTCGACATGAGACTCAACAGTCCATGTCCCACAACGACCACGTCTCCTCGTGCAAGCTCCATAATTACCTAACAACCTGCAAGGCATGTAACAAGGAGTCAACAACAAAGTTGAGCGAGTTCACAGTTGGTTGTTTGGTTTTAAAAGTTTGTTTTGGAAACCATAAGTTGTTTCGTAAACCACGAGTTAACCGGTATCTTTGTTTTCCCCAAACCATATCTATAATTAGTCGGGGCTTCCCCATGTGAACCACTAGACCGTTACCATATCGACTACTGACGAAAATAAGTTGTGCCCTAAGTCAATGTCTATTATCATTGACTGTTTGCCATGATCCATTAGTACACGCCCGTCCGACCGGCACGGTGTGAGGTTTGTCAAACCTAATAGCGCTATTAACTAATGACCCGCTCGCCATTGGCCCGACGATTAAGTCGATATTAAAATGAGGGACTTAATGATAGAGTTTTGTCTAGTAAGTTTAAGGTTGTTGTCCTACCCAAGGAGGACGAACGTATGTATTCTACCCAAGGAGAATGCACAGGATTAATATTGACATCCTACCCATGGAGGATGGTGGTACATATCCTACCCAAGGAGGATATGCAGGTTCCGTTTTAGTTCTTTAACCCATTCCCAACCACCGGGAATCCCATGCCTTAGATAGAGTATGAACTCACCTTTGGTTGATCGGTTTGACTCTAAAAAATAGCTAACAATCAAGGTTGGTCGATCACGTCCTAATATGATTACCAGTTAGTCATTTAGTGGTTTCAAATAGAGCACAAAGTTCCTACACGTATCTACTACATAACATGCACTCACTTTAATAGTTCACGCCCATATAAACATTCCACTTATAGCTACTCAAGAGCAAGCATACGATATTGCACATAACACTTTTATTGACATATAACACGTAAGATCATTATCGGATAACATAACCGACATTTAGACATCCAAATCACTAGTTATATTGTTTCAGCTTGAACATCCAAAACTGGACTGTTTTCGGGTATTTTAATAAAATAGTTAACTTACTCCAAAAATTCCCAAACTTTTACAGAATGTTTTAGACAATCTAAATATTACTGTGTAAAAATATTGGGATCCAATTCATTACCAATATTTTGTAAAAAATCATTTACCGGACTGCAATCAGATTCGTCACTTTCTGACTGCAGTCCATGCAATAATTCATTTAAAATTCATCGTAAGTCCGATTGATGAAATTCTAGTTGAAGTATTACAACAACATCAGTGGTCATCTACAGTACAAATTTCATGAGCTAATTCTACACAGATTTCAAGTTATGATGAAAAAAATAACACACATTTTCTGCAGTAAAAATGCAGCTTTTGCTGCTGTACAAAACGGACCTTTAAAAATAGTAAACGACCTCGAAAAAATATGATTCCAGTTCCATTTGATTCGTTTTGCGAAAATACATAATTTAGACTTCAGAAAATTAATTTTTTGATTTATAACGGTCTGTTTACAGCCAACTGAAGTTGGCTGTAAATGTTACTCAGCATGCTGTTTATAGCTTAAATGCCACTAAAATACACACATACGATCACCATACTTTCTAATAAAGTTCCAAATGATGATCAATCATCACATTACTAGAAATCAACATGCAATCATCATTCATCTACTAAACAACATCAATCTAACAATATATCATCATATCATCATATTTCATCTCATGATTCAAGATTCAAGATTCAAGTCTTTTAGTGTTCTAGTTATTTTATCAATATACAATCTTTAACCACTAAAACATGAAGTAAACAAGAGTTTAAAGAAGTCTTACAACTAGCTTAAAGGTAGGGAAGATCACTAGCAAAAATGTGATGAAAGTGGATGATAAAAGTAATGGATGAAAGTTCTTCAAGCTTCAATCTTCACAAGACACCTTCTAGTACTTGGATTGAGCTTGAAAATGGAATGATGGTGGTGGCAAGGTGGTGGTGGTGGTGGTGGCGGTGGCGGCACCATGTAGAGCCGAGAGGGAGAGAGAGAGAGTATGAGGGATGAGTGAAGTTGTGTTGTGAAGATGATGGTGATCTTGTGTAGTTATAATCCAAGAGAAATCTTGTAAAGATTACAATATCTTATCAAATCCAAGAGATATCTTGTAAAGATTATGGTGATCATGTGAGATTTTTGTAGGATCTAGGGTGGGGCCACAAGTGACCATAAGTAGGAAGGGGGAGGGGGGTCTTGTGTAAGTTTGAACCATATCTAATAATATCAAGAAAAATCCAAGTAAATCTAAATAAATCTAGGAATATCCAAGAAATATCTAATAAAATCAAAGTAATATCAAGATGGGATTTAGTAGAGATTTTGTAAATCTTGGAGTGGGGACCCTACATGGGCTGTAGATATGGAGAAGGGGGGGGGGGGTTAAATGTAAATTGATGGTAAGTGTAGGTTATTAGTGGAAGTTAAGTGTAATGTCTAGTGTTTTAAGTGTTTCTTGCATTGTAGTATGTTTAAGTGTTCGGGAACCATAACTAGCTCAGAAAATAAAAACAATGCTTCTAGTAATATTTTGGTGTTCCGGGTAATGTCCGGTTGTTCGGTTAGATACCGATTCGTTAAAGTGTCAAGTTATTCCGTATAGTGTCTTTTATGTAACTATTTGTAACACTTTTAATTCCCAACACTTAGGAAAACATTCAGGACCATTTAGTCAAATTTCTGCACAGTCATTAAGCACAATTTAATATTAATTAATCGTATGGATACATGTAATTATGAGGGTTGTCACACCCTTCGGGTTGACAAACGCACCAGCCGTTTTCATGGACCTCATGAATCGTGTGTGCAAACCGTATCTCGATGATTTCGTCATTGTGTTTATCTATGACATCTTGATCTACTCTAAGAGCAAGGAGGACCACGAGCGACACTTGCGGCTTATCTTGGAGCTCCTGAGGAAGGAGCAACTCTATGCGAAATTCTCTAAGTGTGATTTCTGGATTCGAGAAGTACACTTCCTTGGTCACATTGTTAATGAAATGGGGATACACGTGGATCCTTCTAAGATTGATGCTATCAGAAATTGGGCGGCACCGAAGAATCCTTCGGAGGTGCGATAATTACTTGGTCTCGCTGGGTACTATCGCATATTTATTAAAGACTTCTCGAGGATCGCTCAACCTCTCACCGTGTTAACATAGAAAGGTGTTGCATATTCTTGGGGAACGAAGCAGGAGGATGCTTTCCAACTCTTGAAACAAAAACTCTGCAGTGCACCAATCTTGTCATTACCTGAGGGTACCAAGGATTTTGTGGTGTATTGTGATGCCTATATTCAGGGTCTCGGTTGTGTGCTAATGCAACGCGAGAAGGTGATAGCCTACGCTTCTCGACAGTTGAAGGTTCATGAGAAGAATTACACGACTCAATACTTGGAGTTGGGGGCCGTGGTCTTTGCATTAAAAATCTGGAGGCATTACTTGTACGGTACTTAATGCACTATTTATACCGACCACAAGAGCCTTTAGCATATGTTTGATCAGAAGGAATTGAATATGCGACAGCGTCGTTGGGTAGAACTCTTAAACGACTACGATTGTGCAATCAACTATCACCCGGGTAAAGCTAACGTTGTAGCTGATGCCCTTAGTCGAAAGGAAATGAAACCCAAGCGTGTCCGCTCTACAGCTCACTATCCACTCTAATTTACCTGATCAGATCCGTTTGGCTCAGACTGAAGCGTTGAAGGAAGAAAATCTGGAAGCTGAATATTTGCGGGGTATGGAAAAATGACTCGTGGAGAGATCAGACGACATTTATTATTTTATGGAAAGGATATGGGTTCCTTTGTATTGCAATCTTAGAGAACTCGTGATGGACGAAGCACACAAGTCTCGATACTCTATTTACCCAGGTTCGGATAAGATGTATCAGGACCTCAAAGTCTTGTATTGGTGGCCGAAGATGAAAGCTCACATCGCGACGTATGTGAGTAAATGTTTGACTTGTGCGAAAGTCAAGGCAGAGTATCAGAAACCCTCAGGCCTGCTTCAGCAACCAGAAATACCCCTGTGGAAATGGGAGCAAATTGCTATGGATTTCGTCACAGGTTTACCAAGAACTCAAAACGGAAACGATACCATCTGGGTGATCGTTGACCGTCTCACAAAGTCAGCGCACTTTCTAGCAATCAAGGAAACGGATAAGTTCTCACAACTTGCTGCTGTTTACCTAAAGGAAGTGGTTTCTAGGCACGGGGTGCCAAGCTCTATTATCTCGGATCGTGACCCGCGTTTCATATCGGATTTGTGGCAATCAATGCATAAATCATTCGGCTCATGCCTCGACATGAGCACTGCCTATCACCCACATACGGATGGTCAAAGTGAACGAACCATCCAGACACTTGAAGACATGCTGCGAGCATGTGTGATCAATTTTGGTAAGGGGTGGGAGAAACACTTGCCGTTGATAGAGTTCTCTTACAACAACAGTTACCATACTAGCATCCAGGCAGCTCTGTTTGAAGCGTTGTACGGCCGAAAATTTCGTTCTCCTCTTTGTCGGGCTGAGGTGGGTGACAGCCAGATCACAGGTCCGGAACTTGTACTCAAAACTTCTGAAAAGATTGTCCAGATTAGAAATCGTATGGCGGCAGTGCGTGACAGGCAGAAAAGCTACGCTGACAAGCGTAGGAAACCCTTAGAGTTCGTTGTAGGCGATCGTGTTATGTTGAAAGTCTCACCCTGGAAGGGTGTGGTGCGCTTTGGGAAGCGCGGGAAGCTTAATCCACGTTATGTCGGGCCATTCAAAATCTTGGAGCGAATCGGTAAAATGGCCTACAAGCTCGAATTACCTGCTGAGTTGGGTAACGTTCATGATGTCTTCCATGTTTCGCAACTAAAGAAATGCTTATCCGATGAAACACTTGTGGTACCATTTCAAGAGCTGAATATTGATGAAAAATTGTAGTTTGTCGAAGAACCAATCGAAATTATGGACCGGAAAGTTAAGGTTCGTAAGCACAGTCGGATTCCAATAGTGAGAGTTCGTTGGAACTCAAGACGTGGACCGAAGTTCACGTGGGAACGCGAGGATCAGATGAAGCTCAAGTATCCTCAACTTTTCCCAACTGACCAAGCTAAACCTGATGTAACTGGTGAATTTCGGGACGAAATTCCCTTTCAAGCTGGGGATGATGTGGCACCCGAGGAAAATCCACATTCATCCTAATTTAACACTTTGCCGCTTTGGATTACTTATCAAATTTCGGGACGAAATTTCTTTCAAGTTGAGGATGATGTGACAACCCGAGATTTCAAGGTCTTTCCTCTATGCACCACTTGCTTTTCAATCCTGTGTTCTTAATTCGTTGTACGTTGTATCATGTGCCTTGTTTATGAATGATTAAAGTATTATTACGTTTGGGTGTTACATGAAAACTTAAGCATTGTGTAAGGTTTAGTCTATTTTTAACTCAGTAACACACTCGACGAAGAATGGATCTTCGTCACAACCCTCCCTCGACGAAGAATAGGTCTTCGTCATAACAAACCTTCGACGAAGGTTGATCCTTCGTCACCCTCACAACATGGCGAAGAATCATTCTTCGCCAAGTGATACTTCGCCGACAAAGGGCTTCGGCCCAGGTTAGTTCGTGGCCCAGAATGGGCACTATTATTATGAACGTATAAACTCTCATAACCGTAAACGCAAACCCTAAAGTCCCCTCTCCCTATTCTCTGTGCGACGGCAATCATAGGATCTCGAAGCATTTCTATCTCGATTTAGTTAAACACTTCGGTATCACGGTTTGTAAGTTATTGATTGAATGATTTGTGATCTTTTGTGATATTTGTCTAGAGTTAAACGGTATTAAAACTGATGTTGTGTTCTCTTGCTTAAGGATTCGTACCTAGGGTTGTATGTTCCTAGAATCAATGATGCATCTAATATAGATCACTGTCGAATCTAACCTAATGTACAACGGATGTAGATTGATGACGAGATTTTGTATAGTAATCAGAATTTGTTAAAGATTGTGTATTGGTTGTGCAACGATAAGTTATGATGGTTGTTACATTTTGATGATGAAACAATTATGTTTTGGGTAGTCGATGATTGTTCATAATTAGGGTTGTTTGAACTGGTAAAATAACTGTTGGTTGATCCATTAATCCTGCTGAAAATGTGTTAACTGTTGTTATGTGATTTTTTTGACGAACCTTTGTGGTACTTCGCCGAACTCCATCTCGACGAAGATTGAGTACTTCGCCGAACCCCATCTCGACGAAGATTGAGTACTTCGCCGAACCCCATCTCGACGAAGATTAGGTACTTCGTCACACCCCATCTCGACGAAGGATAGTCCTTCGTCGCTAGGATTCTTCACCATAAGAGTAAATGGACAGAAACAGTAAACAGGTCATGATTTATAAGAAGATGGACACTTGTGTTTGTGAAATTCTATTTGTTGTATGGTGATAATGTTAACTAGAAATGTGGGTGGCCAATTTGTCTGTAAAATGTTATTATGAGACTTGCACATGAGATGTGAACATGTATGAGGACTGAATATGTGATATGTGATAAACGGTGATCTTGTGGTATATGCGAACTGTGTAAAATATGTGGCTTGATTGACTGTGAAACTGATTTTGATTGGTAACCACGGTAGGGTTTAGGTTGACCAACTTGGACGGGTAACTAAACATACCGAGCAAATATAAGGTGAGTTCATTTCTCTTGAGCATGAGTCCCGGTGGGTGGGACAATCAAATGGGTATTCCTGAGAGGAATAGGTCTTTTGGGTAAAACTGGAATGTTAGATAATACACTCATTTCCTATCACTTTAAGTCCTATCTTATACCGAATAGTTACCTGAGAGGTAACGGGGTATTAGTTGATAGCGCTATTAGGCTTGGCAACCTCACACCATACCTGAGAGGACGGGCGTGAACTAATGACCTTAATCATGACCAATGCTTAGATAGGGGGCATTGGGGACGGGCAAAACAATCTGGAAGCCATCTTGTACGGTACTCGAGTTATTATCAACATTATAATCAATGAACTGAACTAAACACTTGGTAACTAATGTTTTTGTAAAACTATGAACTCACCAGCGTTGTCTGATACACTTGTTGCATGCTCGCAGGTCGTTAGGTACTATGGACAAGGAACTTGCTATCTGGGATTGCTGGAGTGGTCATGGGTCGCACTGCTTGGATATGCATGACTTGTTTACTGATTTCACATACATTTGGTTTTGAAACGGTTAAACAGTGATTTACTATTTGCTTCCGCTGAACATGTTAAACTTGGATTACGTTTATGATTGTTTTACCATAATGAAAGGAAACTTTGTTTAATTTCATAACAACTAGTTCAATGTGATTAGTGGCTAGATCCTGGTACGTCACACGCCTAGCGGGGTTTCCGCATGTGGTATTTTGGGGGTGTGACAACGATTTTGGTGTTGACATGTTGCGTTGATGTTAATTTACACTAAGGTAATATTGTCAAAAAAGCTTATCCACATGTCACTCACATGCCAAAGACCATGTACATGCATATTTCACCATCTTTTTTAAACTCTCGTAACTTTTCTATACGTGATTTTTTTTTAAATTACACAATAAAATCGAGTGTTTTATATCTTTCCATCGAGTATACCGTTGCTATACTTTTAAATTAAAAAATGATATGAACTGGGTGTTCAATAAAAACGCCATAAATTCACCTAGTTTAGAAAAAACGCCATGAAAAATATCCAGTTGAAAACGCAATAAAACACCAAGTTCAGAAAAACGCCATAAAAAATACCCAGTTGAAAACGCCATAAAACACTCAATTTAGAAAAACACCATGAAAAATTCAGTTGAAAACGCCTTAAAACACTCAGTTCAGAAAAACACCATGAAAAACTTAGTTGAAAACGCTATAAAAACAACAAGTTTAGAAAAACACCATAAACAACCTAGTTGAAAACGCCATAAAACACTCAGTTCAGAAAAACTCCATAAAAACACCTAGTTCTGGAAAACACCATAAAACTAGGTGAAAACGCTATAAAAACACAAAGTTGAAAACGCTATAAAAAACTCGGTTAATTTTTTTTTCGAAAAGTATATCAATGGTATACTCATTGGAAAGATAAAAAAACGTTGGATTTTATGGTGTAATCTTTTTAAGAAAATAATCATGTATAAAAAGTTATGGATGTTTTAAATATGGAGGAAATGACATGTGATTAGCATGTGCATCTTTGTTTGAATCTTCCCAATTTACCCCTCCTAGTAGTTGTAAGGTTCTCAATATTTGTAAAAACGTCACCGCATCAATCTTAGCCCAAATCACAAAGATTTTTTGGCTGAAAATCGTTCTCACTGTTTTCACACTTTCAGTCGTTTTCTACTGAACTCATTTCTTACTTTATATGCATTTTGGTTTTATTAAAAATTTTAATCACAATATTTCATTTGAGTTTGTAAGAATTCTATTTTTATAAAACATGTGTTTAAACTTTTATAAGAAATCACAATATTTCATTTGAGTTTGTAAGACTTTGTTTTGTAAGAATTCTATTTTTATAAAACTTGTGTTTAAACTTTTACAAGAGTTTTTAAGTGATCTTTGCATCATTCCAAGCTATAATCAACTTTGCCTCGTCATACGCTTCCCTGTGAAATTGAAGTTGTTTAAGACCGGAAGGTATGGTGAGGGTCATCCCCAAGGGGATGGGCCGCCACGTAGACCGCCACATAAGCGGGTGTGAGGATGGGCCTAAAGGGGATGGATCAAGGGGGTGGGGGATGAACCCCCTTTATGTATATATATGTATGTATATATGTATAGGTTTATGTGAGAGGAGGCGGCCTGGCGAGATCGGCTGTGGGCGGATGAAGAGGACGCGAACGGTCCTAGGGGGCGGTGTGTAGGCCCGTCGCCAGCCCGGGACGCTCCTAGGACGTCCCCCATACCAACCAGTCTAAAAGGGGATAGGGAGCCTGGATAATAAAGATCCAGTAACATATTTGGTATGATAGCTTTAGGGAGAACATGGGTTTGAATTTTTTTTAAACCTGAAATAGATAAAGTATGTTCACAAACTACTTTATGGCACACAAAGACAATGCAAACTCCTATAGAACAACATTTATGGTTATTTGGTTAAGATTCAAATTCAAAAGAAAATTATCATGAACAAGCCATGAGAAGAGTTGCATTAAACACAACTTTTCATAACAAGTACAAGTAGATATCACATTCTTCACATATAGTAAATAATATGGTAAGTAGTTTACATAATGTGTAAAAGATTATATAAACCGAATCATTATTGAACTTTCGTTTTCATAAAAGTTTTTTAACTCTCCAAATCATAAATCTTTATAACAAATTAACAATATAGCTGTTATAATTAGGGATGTGCATTTAGTACTGAATACCGACTTTTCCACACATCGATACAAGTATTTTTGGTACCTGTACCAATACCATATATATGAAACATTTTGTAACGAGTATCTCTATTGGTACGGTATTTGGTACCCACTTTTCTGTAAATTCGGTATCCATATTTTCGGCACCTGTGTATAAGGATCTCATCCCTAATTATAATCATATTAAACACTGATCAATATAAACACAATATTTACATGTTAACCAGTATCAAAAGATACCAACTTCGACTTAGAAGATTAACCACATCCGGTTGTATGGACTTAAAAGGCGAGAGGGGCATCACGCGATGATCTAATCACGAACGAGAATTAGAACACCGAGTGTGATAAACGTCTTTGGAGTATTCAAGATAGTGTTAAGGATAACCATTAGGGACCCATCCTTAGACCAAGCCTTGACCAGCCTGGCTTATTGGGTTAACCCTGGTCCTTAGACAACCTGGGTCCACTAGCATGTCTAACCATGTACGGCACCCGTTATGGAACTGGGTTAACCCTGGTCCTATTTATGGATCTCCACTCTCTAGCCACCAGTGACTAGAACTACACAAAACATGCAATGTATATGCTAGATTCACATATATGTATCTGTAAAATTCCTATAAACACTTGTTTGAACAAGAACACAAGAAAGTTCACCTATTCAAATCTTACCAGGTCAAAGACATAAAAAAAGTCAAACAGTATAAACCGGGTCGAACCGAATCTGAAACAGGGTAACAGCTCAAGCATTTCCGTTCAATGGGTCGTCATCAAATCGAATCTTGAAGACTTTACCCAACTCTGCAACATATACAAATGCGGTTTTCCAATTTCCACCATTTCTAAACTTCACCGTTTTCATCGTCTCCTTTTACGGCAGAAGAAGCATCGCCTGTACTACACTCGCTTCTAACCGCAACTTCACCAGGGGCATTTTGGTAATTTCTTGATAACGATTCTTGTTTATCTTTCCTCCCCTTCCTGCTATGAATAGTCAAGAACCCGTTCGCAATGGCTTCCAATGCTTTAGCGGTTGGTGGTCTGTTTCGAGTGCCGTGCCTCCTCGAACCGCCGTTTTCTTGATCCTTGGGACCCGCTATATTTTCGGACTGGCTCGGTGGGACCGGCTCGATTTTTTCGTCTTTAACTTCGGTCAAAAGTTCATTGTTTTCGAACTCGGGGGTCACATGGGGATAGTTCAAATCGATTAAATTCATCGGTTGAGGCTGATTCTGTTCATCGACAGTGTCGACAGAGCTGCATCTTGACGTAAAACTTAAATTCGATGACAACTTATGATTATTATTATTTGCCTGAGACGATGAACCTACATGAGAATCTAAGCTAGAAACTGCCTTTGAATCTACACGACTGCATGCCGTTAATCTCCTACGTCTTTTTGCGTGATGCACGTGATTCTCTAGGCTCGGTTTCCTGCTCAATTTGGCTTTCTTAACGATCGTATCTGAACCGTTGGCAGTCTTCACATCTTGTTTTTCAAGATTCTTGCTTGCCTCACAAGTTTTCTGTTTCTTGGCTGGCTTTTGACGATCAACATCCGTTTCTTGATCCACAAGAATCACGTTTTCACAATCCGAAACATCACTAGAAACCAACTCACTCTGCGACTCATCCGAACGAGACCTTAAACTCAACTTCACGGCGTCCAATTCCCTAACCCTGAAAATCTTTCCACCGCGCAAACTCGTATCAACCACGGTAAACTTCACTAGAACATTACCAAGATTCAGATTCGGAACCCGAGGTTGTAGATAACAATGGCTTTTCCGTTTTTCAACAAACTCGTTTTCTTCTTCGCCTTCCAGTTTCATTTCATTTTCACCATTTTCTTCGTTATCAATCTCGATCAGTTGTGGGTCCGATGCAACTTTGTTTAAGACATCGGTTATACAATCCAAATAAGTGTCCCCTTTGACGAGTTTTCTCGAAAACTTTTTGACACCTGGCATTAAGTACACCAAATTATTCTTCCCGTTTGCAGCGTAATTGTACCCGTTCGGTTGTTCCGAGTGCCACCCTCGTGCGAGCAATCTCGGCCACACAGCTTCCCAAAATAAATCGTAGGACCGATTTTTGCTTAGCCGATAGTCGCCCGTAAGAAACTGAACGATTTCAGTTGACGTAAGTGAAGAACACGCTTTTCCGACTGGAATTTCGGGACGAATGCGGATTTCTTGGTTTTGCTTAGTAGGCTCGATTGCGTTTCCCGTTAAGTCTTGCTTACCTTTTCCGATCGCCACTGCGTCGATAAACTTTTCGATCCCGATTAACGTTTTTATGGAGAAAACGTATTGTTCAAGCGATATCTTTGCGTCTCCAAATGTCCTAGAAACCTGAAAGATCATTACGAAACAAAAATAAGATATATTGTTTCATTAATAAAAGAGACCAACCCTTACAAGATATATACACATATATACATACACGCACACATATATAGGGATGTTCAATATAGAACCAACTTTAAGTAGAGCACTGCAAGAACGGCATAGACATTTACACCTATTGCTTTAAATGCGATTATCTTATATCATTAACCAGTAGAGGTGGAAAAATTGGTATGCTTCTGTAAGTCTAAAGTATTTTCTTTCTGTTTCAAATCTAAGAGAGAAGCTTCTGCATCTCGATTCCGGATTGATTCGACCCTCACACTCATTATATTTCGATGCAGGAACAGTTACACTTTTGTTTCAAAATGATGTGTACCTTATTTAATGTCAATATGGTCACTGAAGTTATTAAAAAGTGTCGCATTATCAACTGTAATAGGTTTGACCGATTGAAATGTGACATAACGACGATAATAGCATGTCTTAATAACTTCAATGACCAAATTGACACGGAACAAAGTACACATACCACCTTCAAACATATATGAAAGTATGTTGCTAAATTATGGCATTGGCCCAAGTATAAAGACAACCTAAGAAACTTATGATATGACTGCATATTAATCTTAAGGTTTCTAATTTATGTTCTCAATTTCTTTAATAGCGCAATCGGTTTCAGGGGGTCATTTCGGTACCAAATTGACTTTGTTTTTTTATTAACTTTTTGGTAGTTGCGACTATGGACGGAGGCTTGGTGGCAAGTAATCACAATGTATCAATAACTTACACCATCTACTCCTTTTACTATTTATATAGAACTGAGGTTTACTTTGACTCCATTTTTATGATATCATTGTCTGCTGAAATCAACAAATAAAAAAAACAGTTGACTTAATGAGTAAGAATCCAATTGCCTTCTAGATACCCTCCTCCTAAACAGACCCTATACAGAATTAGTGTCGTTCAAATGCTAAATCGTCATTTAATAACTTAAGAATAATGTATAAGAGTAAAGTACACGGATAGTCACTGTGGTTTACCAAAAATTTTGATTTGATCTCTAGCTTTCTAAAAGTACACTAATGGTCCTTGTGGTTTGCACTTTGTAACGCATTTAGTCCCTAGCTCTTTTTCAAAAGTACATGGATGGAGCATGTGGCTTGCACTTTGTAACGCATTTAGTCCCCAACTCTTTTTCAAAAGTACATGGACGGTCCCTGCAGTTTTCAGTTTGTAACACATTTAGTCCCTAACTTGGACATGCTAAAACCTTTAGATTTGTTGGTTGTGGACTATTACAAAGTGAAAACCACAAGGACCATCTGTGTACTTTTGGAAAGATAGGGACCAAATCGAAAATTTTGGTGAACCACAGGGATCATCCGTGTACTTTTCTCAATATAAAATGACTAACCATATAGAATGGTAAACTATGGCATTCATACTGTCACTCTGTCAATTCATAATATTTATCAAGCAATCTTCAAGCACATCTTCCTAAATCACATAAAAAGTAATTCCAAACAAACAAGAAACGTATAAATCAATATCATAAATAATAAGTTCTGATTAGTGTACCTCCAAGAGATCATTCTGGCATTCTTGAGATACACGAGGAACCAAACGCGCAAGAAATTCCTGTTGTCTTACACCACTAAATATCCTCTGGCCCATTATCCACCTTTTTCGTCTAGCTTTCCTACGTTCCGACCATCTTTTATATTCATCAGACCTATAGAAACTACCATAGTAATATGACAATATATCACCGACCTTTTTACTCTCCATAAACCTACTCAACCGAACAAAATCCTTCCTGAAAATATACATCCCTAGGACAAAACTACCCTTCTCCACCTCACTCCAAGATTCCAAGACGCACCCCGGAACAAGAACATTATCATTTTTTATGTTCTTGTTTTCTTGATTGGTCCAAACAACTGGTATATCTAATCCTATCGAGAAGTCAATCGGTGCGGTCAACCCTCCTATCTTCCTTTCTTTCTCCTTAACAAAGGGTTTTTTGATGTGATCAAGATAATTAAAATATGTCATCAATGATGGGATTTCGGCCTGGTACTCCTCACCAACACGAATACGATAAATGTTTCCTAACGGGCCATAGAGACCGTATGCGTACGTTTCTAAAGGACCACTGTCACAATCGTCGTTCTGATCCATTTGGTTTGAAACTTTGAACTTATCTGCACAGCATATCAAGGCAAACAGAATTCAAACCAACTATCAACGTTACAACAATCATAGTGTATACGCGTAACCACTAATTGTTTCTGTCACTACAACAGTCTCAAAGATGCACACAACAATATGTCAAAACAAATTACAGAACACAACTGCAAATAAAAAAACATCAACTTTAACAAACTGAGTAGTAAAAGATCGCAATGTGATCACATGGCCGGAACCAAGGGAGGTCAAGAGGGTCCGCTAAACCCCTGTTCGCCAGAATCCATTAGATTTTTTATATAAAAAATCTGAGTTTATATTAAAAAAAATGAGTTGGGACACCCTAATTATAACCAGCAAAGGAAAGAACATTGAGATGATCCCCCAATCACCAAAATTAGTTGGATTTTTTTTTAATCAAAATCTAAGTTTTTTTAAACGAGTTAGGCCAATGAATATAACCTGTAAGGAGAAAAAACACACACACAGTCATCAGAATTTGTTAGATTTTTATATATAAAATCTAAGGTTTCTTTTTTTCTAATGAGTTGGGTCCGTACTCCGTAGTTATAACGGGTAAAGAAAAGAACCTTAAGATAACCCTCTGGTCACCAGAGTTTGTTGAACTTTTATATATAAAATATGAATTACTTTTTTTTAAAAGACATGAGTTGGACCCCTAGTTATAACCGGTAAAGAAAAGAACCTTAAGATGGATTTTTTATATATAAAATCTGAATTTATTTAAAAAAAAAAAGCACGAGTTGGACACCTAGTCATAAACAGTAAAGAAAAGAGCCTTAAGATGACCCCGGTCCCGAGTCACCAGATTTGTTAAATTTTTGTACATAAAATCCGCGTTTAAAAAAAACAACATGAGTTAGACCCCGGTTATAACCGTAAAGAAAAGTTCTGGTTCCGCCACATTACCATCCCATCCCATCCTACCAACCAACATAGAGTTATACAATAGCCAATCAGGTTCTACTACCAATCAAGAACCCTTGGTTAAAAGGGTAAACAAAACAAAACAAAAACTTTAACTAAATTTACTTAGAACAACCACCACCACCACATTAATCTCAACCAAACAAACCCCATCACATCAAACCCTCAAACCAAATTAGAACAACAACAACACACACACAACAAGATTTTAACAAAACCGCAATGCGATTCCAACAAACCAAACAGATACAATCCATACACACAAACCCCACAAGAAAAACAAAATCTTGACAGCAAAAACAGTTGAAACAGCGTCGTTTTGACGATGAAAACATGCAAATACGTAAAGATTACCTGAGTTTTTGAGGGTGGAATTGCTAAGTGGAGAAAACCCAAATGGGGAATAAGGATTGAAAGGGTTTTGTGAACAAATTTGTTCGAATATGAGTTGAAAGAATGGAGATCGGGTCTGCGAGACGAAACTGAGGGCAGTTTCAGTCGCGGTGCGGGCGCGTGGAGTGTACCTACTTACTTGCATGCAATGTGTTTTATTGTTATGTTACTTGGCATGCTTTATAGGACTTTAATGAAACGTGATCCGGAAAATGACAATTATTTATTGCTTTTACTTTTATATTTAACTAGTCATTTTTCCCAGTGCTTTGTGACGGGAATTCGGTTGTTATCTGTTTGACTTAGGGATGGCAATCAAACCTGAACCCGATGGATAAACCCGAAACCCGACACATTTGAAATGGGTTTGGGGTCTGTTAATCGGGTTTGGGACGGGTTTGGGAATAGTTTTTATTTTTTTCACGGGTTTGGGACGGGTTTGGGATTTAGTCATATGCCCGTTTACCCGACCCAATTACCCGATAAAGTGTACCCGTTTACCCGATATAATTTCTTTTATATTATTAATATGTATATATGATACATCCATTTTTTACACATATAGGTATTCTATTCCGTATACATTGTAGTTATTTGATATATATTTTTATAATAACAATATAAAATGTAACAAGTTAGTAGATAGATACCCAATGAGTTTTGAGATGAGTATACCCAACGAGTAATCTTTTTAAATTAACGGGTTTACCGGAAACCCGCGGGTGTACCCGATACCCGATGGGTATTTACCCGCTAGAAACCAGACGGGTTTTGGGACGGGTTTGGGACAAGCTTATCTAATCGGGTTTGGGTTTGGGATTACCTAAACCCGTCCCAAACCCGACCCATTGCCATCCCTAATTTTGACTAGCTACAGTATCGACATTCATTATAGTAATCGAAAAAGAAAATCTTACATCGATAAAAAACAGTAAAAACGAATATTGATACCGGTACCGATGTTGTTTAGTTGATATCAGTTCGGTTGCTTTACGTTCTATGTTTATTTTTTCAAATATTACCATATAAACTTTATTGAAAAGAATGCTTGTATCGCTATTGTACCAAATCGAATCGAAACCGACTAAACAACATTTGTATCGGTACCGGTATTTATTTTATTGTTTTTGCTTGCAATAAGCTAAGATCGTATCACTACCATACCGTACCAATCGAACAACATCGATACTGGTATGTATTAGTTTTTATGGTTTCTTTTTTGATAACAAATATCACGTCACTGCGTAGTGAACTGAACTGAACTGAAACCAAACGAACATCGGTTCGGTACCGGTATTAAATTTTATTGTTTTTCCTTTCAATAACTAACATCGTACCACTAGCGTACCGTACAAGACAACATCGGTACCGATACTTATATTCATTTTATGGTTTCTGGTTTAAAAAATCTTTCATTTATACAACTCTGGCTGTGACGATAAATGAATATCGGTATTTGTACCGTGACAATCTGAACCAATCGATACCGCTGGAACAACATCGGTGTGGGTACCGGTGTTCGTTTTTATCGTTTTCAATCGATGTAAAACACATGTTGATTTCTATACCGAGTGCATGAATCGTACTGGTACTGTAACAAATCGATACCGATCCAATGCTCGCGCTAACGTACCATCACAATGCGCGAGAAAATAACCTGGAATGTGAAAAAAAAAAAAACCGATACAAATCTAGTTTTTTTTTTAAGTTAACGAATGTACATTATTACTAAAAAATCATATTGGATGTTAAATAAAATATTACTAATAAAAGATAAAAAAATACAAATACGTAAGAATTATCAATTACTATCAAATGAATAGTAAATAAAAAATCACTAAAAAACAAATACTTAAAAACAACTTTCTATTCATATGGGGAAGGTTCATTATTGGGGAACACTAAAAAAGTGGGGAACAACGGGGAACCAGCTCAAACGAACTCCGATTGGACTCATTCCAGCGGCGTTGGAACCGGCTCGTCGAACCCTAACTAGGATCTCTTAACCTTAAACCCTAAATCCTAACTCTAAACTCTAAACCCACTTTTTTAGTGTTCCCCAATGAACCTCACACCTATTCATATATATATATAGGGGACCGTTAAAATGAGAACCACATCCAGTTGTAAGAACCGTGAGAACTTTTTGATCCGGGGCGAGTTGGACCAAATTTTTTTTTTTCATAAACGTAGATGCTTGTATTATAAACACATTTGTAAAAAAAATTCAAAAAAAAAAAATGTCGTGTGTGTAGTTTTGAACACTACAAGTTTGTGTTTACGGGTACCGTAAATTTTAAATAAAATTTACGGGTCCCGTAAACGCAAAACTTTGGGTGCTCAAAACTACACACCCGACATTTTTTTTTTGAATTTTTTTTACAAATGTGTTTATAATACATGCATCTACGTTTATGAAAAAAAAATTGGTCCACCTCGCCCCGTACGGTGTAGTTCTCACGGTTCTTACAACTGGAGGTGGTTCTCATTTTAGCGGTCCCCTATATATATATATATATAATTTAAATATAATTAATAACTTAATGACTTAGTCTCCGTTTTCACCGACAAGTAAAAAAAAATAAGTGTTAAATAACTCTTATGTAGCCATTAGTTCTTACTCACTTTTTTTACCTTTAGCATGTAATGGTTTCATAAGTTTTCAATATCCATTACCATTAAATTACCCGTTAAATAACATTTAGATGAAACAAATACAAAAATGAAAAAGAAAGTGGGTGGTGTGAGTGACACTTATTTGTTTGTTGATTGGCTATCTTAATTAAGTGTTTTCTCAAAATGTGGTCTTCACACTTAAAGGGTTACATAGTTCACGTCTTGCAGTTCATACCCATTTCTTATACTGGTTGCGGTAGCGTTTCAAGATGGGCCACGTCTAGTTCAACAAGGTATAACCCTATTACACATGGTCTCATAAGTTATAATGTAATTTTTTTTTCTTTCATTTGTTTAAGGTTGATTAATGTGAATTTGTTTTTTCTTTCATTTGTTTAAGGTTGATTAATTCACATGATAAGCATTTTTAATTAAATTTACAAATCATATACTATGCAAAGATGATATGCATGATACTTATCATCATTAAAAACAATAATAATGATTTATTTACAATAATAGAACATGTGATAAGGTTAATTTAGTGGTTTTGATTTTTATGTTTTTAGAAATTATATTTTTAGTTTGTTTATGAGGAAACAAACGTTAAAACGTCTGTTAAGTTTCTATGAAACGACCATCATACCTCTATGTATATAAAAACAAAAATAAAAATAAAAACAGATAAGTTAGATCTCGTCCCCTTTTCCTTCTTGTGATCTTTGTGGTCACCCACCTCTGGTGATCTTGTTTGCCACCTGCTTGAAATTCGCTGCCATTGTGACACCCACAACTGATCATAAGCGATATTGTCACACCCCAACCGATGGCGGAAACATCGGAGTGAGACGAAAACGAGATTGCAAGAGACTTCATAACACTATTTTGCGACAAGTATTTAAAATCAATATTTCATTTCATCACTAAATTCAAAGTACATTGTTCGAAAGCAAATTACGACAACATATAACAAGAAATCAAATTACAACAAGTACTAATTTAAAGGTGCGTGTCTAGTCTCCCTACTAGTTTCGTTCATCATCATCATCAATTTCCTGCAATACATATTAAAGTACATGTCAACACATAAAGTATTGGCGAGCATACAAGTTTGTTTACTAATATAAGTAATAAAGGGTTAAACGAATCCACATGGCATAAACGTAATCTAGAACTGTTAGGATCTGAGTTTCTTATGATTATGCTTGTTTGATAATTATGAAGATGAATTAGTAATAAGTGCAGCGGAATTAAATGGAACAAACTTTCAACACAATCAAAAAGAGAATTGTTTTAAGCAAACGTGTTTAACATGAAATCGAATGATTATATTTATTACAATCTTCAATTACAATGCATGCATGCATACAATCTCCCCCTCAGCCTGAGCTCACAGATGGTTTGTTCGTACAGAATGACTTGTGGAAGAAGAGAGCTAATAGAACAGTACAGGGTACTGTTCTATTTATAGTACAGAACAAACCTCTGTGGCATCTTTGCTGACGTCACCATGAAAGTGACATCTAACCTCCTAACAACCTCTAACCACTGACTAATACAAACACTGTTATCTAACAACTGATTACAATAAATGAATACAAATACTAGTCTAACTACTGCTTCTTCATTCCACTGCTTTAGCCCCAGCAGTGCTTTGTGTCTTCAGCAGTGCTTGAATTACAGCAGCAGATTGACTCATCAGTGTTTAGTCTTCAGCAGTCTTTGAGTGAACAGCAGTTGATGTAGATCAGCAGTTATTGTAGAAGGGCAGTACTTAGAGGGCATCAGATGTTAGGTCACATTCAAGGGGAAATACTGATGCAAACAACTGCTTATTCTGGATCCACTGATCTGATCCAGTTTTGGCTTTATCAACTGTTCCTTTGTAGGGTTCAATCCCAACAATCTCCCCCTGGAACAGATGATGCCAAAACTCTTCATTATTTTGGATCTTTATTGCCTCATCAATAATTCCCTGACTTACCCTTTGAATTTAATTCAAAGTCCAAGGAATCTGTATCATCCTCATCCCTGCACAGTGTGAGCTCAAGGAGATCTTGCAGATCTTCAACACCCAGGCCAAGTGCTTGTTCCCTTGATATATGCTCCACCTTCCCATTGGATTTGAGCAAAGTCAATACGTGGGTCTTTTGATCAGACTTCCACTTTAGTATTTTTGAATTCAATGGGTTTCTTGGGAGAGTTTTTATTGTTGATAAGTTTGGAGATGGAGGCCTGCTCAGAACCTTGTTGGCTATACTTTGAAGCTTTGCTGAGCTTTCATCCTCTAGTGCCATTCTCTTGATAGCCTCTTTAAAATACACAGCTTCTTGTTCCTTTTCTTCTGCATCAGTCAGCTTTTGCCTCTTTCTTTGGTTTAGCTCAATGACAGAGGTATCTAATGATGTGAACAGTGGTTCAGAGGTGTGGGCCTGCTTCTTTGGTTTATCAGTGGTCTTGTAGATTGGTTTCTTTAGAGCAGTGGGGTCTTTCTTTCTTAGCTCTTCAAGCCTTTTGTAGGTTTGATCAATAGTTTGTGTTGACCACCTTGCTATCTGCCTAGCTGTTCCATAGTCTGCTGCAACCAACTCTTCTCTTTTTCTTTTATATTCCAGGGTAAGATCAGCAATCTTCTTACTGAATTTGCTCCAGTTTGGTGTTGTTCTTTTCATACCAGGAGTATTTTTTATTCTTTCAATTCTTTTCAATTCTTCTTTGAGACCAATGAGTGGCCAGTCTTGGAAATTTTCAGCTTTTGTAGGATAAAACTTTTCACTCATGATCAGCTTGATGAGGTCTTCTTTCAGATCTACTTGTAACCCAGCCTCTAGTGGCAAGTTGGACATTTCTTTACTCAGGTCTCTTGCATAATCTTCCATTTGCTTGACCTTGGTGAGCAAAAACTGCATCCTATTTGAGAAGGCATTATCACCTTGCCCTTTGCATTCATATTTGGCTCTAAATTCAACTTGCTTGCCTTTGAGTTTTAGGTATTCATCCATGTTTTTAGGATCTCTAAAGCCGGCAAGGGAAGGAAATTTTCTCTTGGAAGCATCATCCACTAAATAGAACTGTTTCATTTCTTCTTTCACAGCATGAAGCTCCAGTGGATAAGTGGCTGCTAGTGGTACAAGATCAGCAGGGTTAAATCCTTCTAGAACTTTTGGATCTTTGATCGGATTGGCCAGCTTTGGAGGAATGAAAGGTTGGGGTTTGATGACATTGTAGGGTGTGGATGATAGTGGAGTTGGTGCTGGTATATCATTATCATGCACCTGGAACTTTCTTTTTCTTGTATACACCTTTTTAGGAGAAGGTGATTTTGTTTGAGTTTTTGGTGCAGAAAGAATTATGGCTTGTATAGGAGTGTTTGTGGTAATGGGTGACTGACTAACAGTTGTTGAAACAACTGGTGTCTCAACTACTGTTGTCATTACAACTGTTGATGTGTCAACTGTTGTCTTCTGCACTGTGGCAGGTGGTGTTTGAAGTGGAGAGGAATTTTGTGGTGTGGCAGTGGTTTGAGTAATGGATAGTATGATAATAAGAGCAGTGGTTGAAGTAACATTTTTTGAAACCACTGAAGTATCAACAACTGTTGGTACAACAGGTGTCTCAACATCTTATGGTTTGGAGGTTTGATGAGAGGAATTTTTGGAGATTTGGGGAGTTTGTTTGATGGTTTTGGAAGGTGTGGTTTTGGGTTGGCTTGCCTTTCTAGTAGGCCTTCTTCTTTTTGGCTTAGGAATAACCTGCTCTTCCTTAGGCTCAGAAGTACCCTGCTCTTCCCTTTCCATCAAGACTTTCTTCTCGTGCTCAAACCTTTTAGACCCTTTTATTTCCATTGACTCTTTCATGCCTGCTTTTAAATCAACAAAAGCATTTTGAGTCTCATCAACCTTTTTGGAACAATCTGGCCTAGGGATTTCTACAACCAATTTTGACTATGGATCTGGTTTCATGTATAGGCCATCTTCATATCCCTTCTTCTTTTTCTCCCCCTTTTTGGCTTCATCAGGAGGATTGTCAACAAAGATGATTGAAGGAGGAGCAGTGCCCGTGGTTTGTAGTAAATGGGCCTTAATTGCCTTGATATCTGCTTGTGTATCCTTGAACCTAGCTTCCATCAAATTTCTGATCTTTTGAATTTGAACTTCATGTTGTTGATCAGCATATTGTCTTTGTTTATGAAGCAGAGGTTGAAACAATTCCCAAAGCTCAGTGGGAGTAGGAGCAGATGATGGAGCAGATGTTGCAGATGTTGCAGCAGTGGGTGTTGCCTTTTGAGCTTGTAACACTTGTAGTAGCTGCTCCACTTGAACTACTGACAGGAATTACTTGTAATTCCTACAGTGTAACTTCCTCAGTTGTTGGTGGGTTAGCAAAGATAGGGAGCTCAGACTCAGTCACTTGTTGAGGCATATTCTCAGTTACAGGTGGTTGAGAAGAACTGATTTCTGTCTAAGCTATATCAAGTGCATCCAACAAAGGTAGCATGGATGGTGGAAGTTGGGCAGTGAGTATGGGTGTAGAAAGTGAATTTGCCCCGAAGCTGGGCTGTTGAACATAGATTCAAGTGAATCAAATGTTTCATATTATGGTGTCCCAGTTGATACAACCTGATCTTTTTTAGAAGAAGTAGGAGGAGTTTGAGGCTCAGGTTGAGATCTTTCATCCAACTGCTGTGAGAAAGCAGCAGCAGTGGTTATTGGTGACTTTTGTGTTGTCACAGGTATAATCTCTGGGATCTCATCTTCCAGAGTTACCTTTTTAGTGGGTTTGGGGGGCTTTTGGATATTTTTCTTTTTGGGTCTCTTGGTGATTTTAGGTGTGGGTTTCACAGAAGTGGTTGTGTTGCTGTGATCACCTTGAGCAGTGGGCTTAACAGCAGGGAACTGGGGAGCAGTTGTTGCTGCTAAATTCTACTTAGGCTCATCTGTTTGTGTTTTCGAAGGTTTTGCCAGCCTAGTAAAGGTTTCAAAAGATAGGTTGTTTATTTGAATGGGACTCCCTTGGATAAGTACATGAGCACTATCATTAGGAATCTTCTTTTGCAAGTAAAAGCTCAAAAACCTTGGAAATAAAAGAAATGATTTTTTTATTATCTTTGATATTATTAACATTTTTGACCATGTCATTAAAAATCTCTTGGGAATAATTAAAAGTTTCGTTTTGCATGATAGCATATCCCAAGTATTGTATTTTTAATGGAATTTCATTAAAAGCTGTGGTCGTGTTTGAAACCCACATGAGGAGGGTATGAAACAAAAACCTCATGGCAGGTGGAAAACTGCCTTTTTACAAAATATCTTTTTTTCATTTCCTCTGCATACCCTCTCTTAAGGAAATCAGTTTGATAATCGGTTTTTGGGAAAGAAGTTTTACCTGTAATGTCATTCAATTCGAACACCTCAGAAATGTCTTTAGGTGTGACAACAACTTTAATTCCCTTTACCGCAGAAGTGATTGCCCAGGGCTTTTTGTCCTGAACTTCTAATTGTGCATTTTTCCAGAAATCACGAAGGGTATCGAGATATATGGATGGGTTGCAGGTCAACAAGGTTTTGTACCTTGAGGATGAAAATGCGTCAATAACGGAGTTGAAGGTTGTGATTTGACTTGGTTTTTCAAGTATGCACAGGTAGTTATGAGGAGTTTTGTATGGAAGAGCCATGGTGATTTGAGTGTGAATGCGAGAGAAAGAAGATGATGAAAGATTTGAGAGAAATTGATGATAACTGCTTTTAGAAAGGAATTTTGAATTTGATTCGACAGTGAAAACCCTGTTTGGGGTTTTGATCAGGGTTTTATAAGGTGGAAAAGTGAATACTGATGTGGCAGCGGTTACAAAAGATCTGACCGATAAGTAATGTCCACGTGCCACCCTCTGATGAGTAATGGAAGACAATTGTTTAGGAAACCACTGATGGATCAATTATCAGTGGTTTACAGTGGTAAAATGAAAACAATGGCTGACTTTTAACTAGCAGCGGATAGCCATCAGTGGGTTAAAACACTGATTTTGAACAACAGAGGTTAACAAAGAAATGAGGAAACAGAGGTTGACTTTCAGTAGTGGACAATAATCATCAGAACAGATGTTTGAACCAAAACAGTGGTTATGGCAGACTTTTAAGGATTAATGAAAATTTTCATTTTTAGCTATTTTTAAGGATGAAATTTTTGATTTTATGAAAACATTTTAATGCTTTTATTCATAGAAAAACAGGATATTGCCCGTTATTCCATGTTCAGCATGCCAATCCTAGAGATCAAGCTTTCAAAGGTGGATGTGTCTAAAGCTTTTGTTAGCACATCTCCCAGCTGATCTTTAGTTGGAACATGGTGTAACACCCGTCCAAATTTACTTGAATTTAATAATATTTCATAATATTTTATACAAAAGATGTCTAAACTAATACCTTAGTTTCAACAACCAAGTTCTAAGTTAACAAACATTAGTTATCTACCGACTAATTAAAACATCCATAAGTTGTTTAACAAACGGTTTACATCATAACATTGTTTACGCATAGTTAATTTACGCGGAAGTTTCAAAAATTTGTGTTCGGTTCTTCAAAAGCTAGCTTGACCGTCATCCGTAATCCTTGGATACCTAAAAACTGAAATGTTTACATTAAACATTAGTATTAGAATACTTAGAAATAATACATATTCGAAACTACGTCTAAAACGGATTCGAATTAACAAAGAAATACAAAATTTATCATAAGTCCTAAAGCTCTACCGTAACTTACGGTAGATACCGTAAGTTACGGTAGCTTCTGGGAAATTCTGGTTCCACCGTAACACAGGGAAAACCTACCGTAACCTTTTGGTCTCTACCGTAAATTACGGTATATACCGTAATTTACGGTAGGCGCTGGAATGTTATGTTTGGTTTGATTTGTTTGTTTACTTGAATCAAGTTCTCGGATTTCAATCCTACAAATCAACATGTTTAACCCTCGTATTCTAATATGTCATTTGTCAATAATAACAAGAGACCGAGTAAACATACTACAATGTATTACCATGCCTTATTTGGTTATTCGACCCGTTTGGCTCATCTAAGGAATTCTCCATTTTGATGACTACAAACGAGGTCTAACCAGATTCTTGGCCTATTATTCGACATAGCGAATATCATCGCTTTAATCCAACTCAACTTTTAATACACAATCCAACTACATATATGCTAAATATCAAAATTTACCAAAATGTAACGAATCAAGTTACATACCTTCATAATTCGTCGACATTGCTTTTTAATCATAATTACCCATTCCCGGGCTTGTCGACCTTAGCGTATTCCTTCTAATCCTCGGTTTCTGCTTTTATAACTCAATTTAACGAGTGACGTTCGAGTCACTCCAAACACTACCATTTCGACCATTATTTTAACACATTCTTCATCTAGTGAATTACATCACTTTACTTACATCCCATTATGACTAATTAAGCGGTATTATCAATAAACATATTTAACCAACTATTTATTTTGACCCGCTTGGTTTGTCGAGTGAATTCCATCACTTCTTAGACTTACCAAACACAACTATTTTAGCTATAACAACATTAGACATATTTACGACTAGGCTTATCTACGTAAATGTAACGAGACGACAAGTCGCGTACCTTTAGAGCACACCCTTCAAACGCGTATCCGCTCCGGCTTGTCCGCTTGACGATCCGGATTCTTTGCCTAAAGAGTTCAATTCACAATCAACTTAGAACTCTTTTCATAATCATTAACGCATAATTCTCTATAATAATCAAATCTGCGTTTTCATCTGATTTTTAACTTTTTAATCCCCACTTAGGCATTTTAACAAACACCTAGCGGGTCAGATTTTTACATCATCAAAACCAAGTTCATAACTTGTAATAATCATCTAAATCAACTTCAATTAGTCACATTTACACATGTTTTAACTTCCAAATTTCAGAAAGTACCTCATAAAACTCAGATTACACTAGAACAAGAATCATGATCTTAGTGTTTACCAAGTTTCTACAACTTATTAATCACCTACAATGGTGATTATGAACCCTACAAGTATCATGCAAGATTTTGACAAGCAATCATCTAGGGTTTATCCCTAAACATCATACTTTTTCTGAAATCACTTTCTATGATCAAATTACACTAGAATAATCATTCTAAACCCTAGTGTTCATCATTATCTTGTAAAACCCATAACCCACTGTTAGGCCCAGTTCAGGCTCAAAACAACTTCTTTTCACGTAATATGGCAAGTGATTTCAGTAGATGTGAAAAAGATGTGCGGAAATGGAAATCAGACTTTCAAGAAACAAGACCTACAGAATTATCAAGTTTATATCACTTTGAAACAAAAATGGTTTACAAGGTGATTGTAATATTATTATCTAATACAAACGAATCTTGAATTCTGTGGGGGAGAGAGCAATGGAGTTTTGATGTATGTGTGAATGCTAAGCTTCAAACTCACTTTGCTTCTCCTGGTTGAGCCTTCTATTTATAGTCGGCTTGTATGAATAAACAATAGTTTATTCATACAATAATTCCTGCAAAAAGTAGCCAATTGACATATTCATTGATTCCAACGTTCAAGTTGCCTTTTTCATCATGATATCATTTAATGTAAACTTGCTTCGGTAATTGTGGCAGGACAGAGCCAATTTCAGACAAGTGGGTTGTTTCATCAGAAATTCTGATAAACCACTTCATCAGAAATTCTGATGAACAAATCATCAGAAAATCCTTGATGATCAGAATCGTCAGATACTGATGATATTTCATCAGAAATATCATCAGATCCATCAGAAATGACCTCTTCTGATAATCCATTTCAGCTCTTGATCAACTTGTAATTCTTTGAAGTAGATGCTGTGCTTTTCCAGTTGTCCCATCTGATCTTCTTTTTCTAGTTCGTGATCTTCAGGACTGTGATCTCTTCATAGATACAGTTGATTGTGTTTTTCTTCAATACTTACACTTAAAGTTTCCTAACAGTTTCCCCCTAAGTATTGTAAGAAAAAGAACTACATCTATATCAAACATAAACAACTTTCTTTGTAAAAGAAATTCAAAAACAACTAAATTCAGAAACATAAAACATAATCAAACCAACCATACATCAGACAAATTTAAAACTTTGTTCCCAAAAAAATTTTCATCTTATCAATTCATTTAATTGATCTTCACTCCACTTCTGTATTTGTCTCCTGGTTTCAGTCTTTTCTTGTAATCAATAGCCTTTTGAGTTGCTTTGTACATCTCTTTATACCATCCTCTTGCTTCCATCCAATTTTCAATGCACTTTTCAATTGTTTTTCTCAGCTTTTCATTGTTCTTTCCCTTCTTTTTGAGCTGCTCTTGTTTTTCATTCATGCAGTTTCTTATATATTTTAGTGTTTGATTTGAATACCTGCATATTTCACTGATTCTGAACAGAGCTTTCTCTTCATTTGCATCTTTAAAGACTACACACATTTCTGGTTGATCAAAGATTGCTCCGGTTCTTACTGGTTTAGAAGAGATTTCAGCTGGAATTGAAGTGTTTGGAGGTGGTATTAGCACTTTGTTGCTGTACTCAAAATTGATACATAGATCAAAGTCTGCCAGTGCAGCCCTTTTGTATAACTTTGCTCCTGCACTTTTGAGACTTTCAAGGGCTCTTCTGATTATAACTGAATTTCCTTTCATTTCATCAATGATATTCTTCATCTTGACTATTCCCAATGGGTGAATATCATCAGCCAGATTTGCATCAGTAACCTTTTGTTGACTGTTGTCTTTTCTGATCAAGGTATACTTGTTTTGTGCTTCATTGCCTAGGATGCCTCCTCCAGTGGTCATTGTATCAATTCTTTCAATTGATACTATTGGATTGGTCACATGCTTGTGTAAAATTACCCAACCTCCATTATTTCTGTTTTCAACAATTCCTTTGCTCATTGGAGAGAGTGGTCTCTTTGGGTTGTCTTCTGGACCTTTCCAATAGTAATTCTTTAGATGTTCTTCAGGGTACATTATAGTGTGTAAATCACCTTTTACCACATCCATTTCTCTGATGTTCCCTTCTGAATCTTCTATTATTTCTTTTCTTGGCCTTTTTGAGGAAGTCACTTCATATTCCATTCTTCTCGTTTCTTTTGTATTCATCATTATGCTCAACTCTGTTTCTCCAGTGATGGTTGTAGAAACTGGTTGTACTGGAACATGATCTTTTGGTTGTACCCTTGATGTGTCTGGCTTTGAGACATTTGGTGGAGGACCCATGGGTATCTTTTGTTTATCTTGAGGTGGACCCATGAGTTGCTTCTGTTTTTGAGCTGTTGAGGTTTCTGCTTGTTTGGTTTGACCTTGTTGAACAGTTTCTGGTTGTTGTTGAGGAGTTTCTGATCTTCTTGCTTGTCTTTCTTGTGGAATTGGGGCTTTCAGTTCATGAAGATCAATATTTGCTAGTCTGGCAACATTATACTGCAATCTCTTAACTAACAGATGAACATTAGTAAGAGCTTGAGTATTTGTTTCCTCTTGTTTCTTCATATTCTGTAACTCCTGATTTTCTTGATTTCTTTGTGCAGCTAATTCCATCAACAGTTTCTCAAAAGCCTCAGTCATGCTGCTGTTGTTGGCTCTGAGGAACTGTATTTCTTCAAGAAGCTTCCCTGAATTTGAGCTTTCTCCTGTAGTTGCACCCTCAGCCATCTTTTTCTTGATATCATTCAGTTCCTTGATAGCTTTCTCAATTTCTGATGAGCTTTCTTTGTTTTCTGAAGATTTTTGCAATTTGTTGAGAGTTGCAGTATTATCTTCAGTTTGCTTCTGCACAGTTCTGACAGTTTCTGACAAAAACTTGATCTCTGACTTTTGATTTCTGATTTCTTCTAGTATTAGATCAAGTTTTTCTTCTGTTGCTGTTTTCATAGTAGCAGCTTTATCTTCAGGTTCTTTTTGAAGTTGTGTAGGTGACATAGATTTATGTTCTTAGGAAATTGGAAAAACAACAGATGTTTCTCTTCTACCACCAGCAGAAAACACATTCTCAGCTGTTTTAAGGTTAAAAGGATTGGACGAATCCAAATTCCCTATATCCTCACCAGAAAATTGAAACAAATTCAAGTTATGGATTTCCTCATTTCCTTGAACCTTTTCAGGTTCTCCATGAGTTGTTGAGAAACTTTTATTTTTCTCACCCAGGTTTCCTTGATCAGTAGGCTGATCTCCACCTGTTGTTACTACATTTTCCTCCTCAGAATCTGATTCAAAAAATGAGTCTTTTATTTTACTCACATCTTGTTTTGAAGAAATAGTTTCTCTAATTAAGATTTCATGTTTTCCTTGAATTGATTCATCAGAATCGTTCTCAGAATCATAAAATATGTTTATTTTAGACTGTTGTGCACCTGTTTCTCCAATGTGTGAGTCTTCAGCATGATGTCCTTCAGCCACAGGACTCATGTTTACATCTTTATCAGCTAGATGAGGATCAGATTCATCCTGCTGTTCCATTCTTGGTGTGCTAGACTCCTGTGCATCATGCTTCATAGGGGACACTTGTTCAGAAACTCCTTTTCTTTCTGACTTTTTGTTCAACATTTTCAGGTATTCTGCTCTGTATGGTGATTCTTCTGGTATCATACTCATCACTTTTTCTGTCAGAGCAGGTACATCATAATCTGACTTCCAAGACCCTGCAGCATTCCAAGGTTTCATAATTTCTGTCTTCCACATATTTTCTGATGCTGGGATTTCCATGTTTCTTTTCAGAAAAGCATCAGAAATTATGACTAATAGAAATCTTGGAAAGGGTAGATGTGAATCTATTCTTCCATCTCTGGTCAGAATTGATCTTCTGATCAGAATAAATATTTCTGCTCCATAATCAATGTTCAATCCATTAATTAGACTGAACATGATTGTTAGAATGTTCATATTTATCTGATCAGTACCTCCAATCTTTGACGATAAACACTTGTTCAGAATTTCCATTAAAACTTGCCAGAAGGCAGGTAGCTTGTTTCTCTTGAATTTATTGATTGTCGAAATCTTTGCTTTGTATCCCATCACAACATCAAGTTGTGAAAACATATCTTCTCTTTCTGGTGACTTTTCAAAGTTCTGATGTAAGGGTAGCTAAAAACATTCCCTTATCTTTTCTGGTGAAATTTTGATGAAGATATTTCCCCATACATGTGCTGTTAGCTCAGTATGACTTGAGATTTTGAGAGTTTTTACAACTTGTTGTATGAGTTCTTGTGGCACCTCTCTGGTCTTTGTAAGAGCTTGAGCTAACGGGCATCTTGTTAGAAATTCAATGAGAATTTGACACTTCGTATCATACACTTCGATGTTATCATTCATTGCTTCATTGTTGCTCTTTAATGGAAGAAATTCATCTTTAGTGATGAAAGGAACTGAGTGTTTAACTTGAGGTTTGTTGATGTTGACAGCAGCCATTGAGAATTTGGGTTTTGTGTTTGGAAAAGGGTTTTAGGGTTTTGAATTTGAAGGTTGAAGATGGAAGACTCTGTTTTGAATGAGGTATTTATAGGGTGTGTAGACAGAGATTTTTGAGTGTTTGTCGTGGGTTGTTTGAGTTTAAGAAGATTAATGACACCTTTATGATGTTTTAATCCTTTAAGGAGACAACCGTTTTTGAAAAACCTTTGATTTATCTCTAATTTAATGTATATCTTTTTAAGGATACTTAGAGATTTCAAAGATTTTGCAGATAAACACTAGTTTCCAACTTGCACCTTTTCTCTATGTGGGACCCCTGTTTAAAAGGTCCAATCGAAACCCTTTGTGTGTCTCCCCAGATATTTCTCATAATGATATATATATATATATATATCATCAGAAAAATATTTTTTTTTTGAGATGAGAGGGAATAAGTAGAGTTCTGAGATTTTACTTACATTGTAGTCTTGCAGTTCTGAACTCCACACCTTTGTTCTGATATACCAGAGGTATATTTTTATATAGCTTGTTCCAGTCCTCAGAAAAAAATTTTGAAAGAACTTTTTCTTATAAATTTGGATTTTCATCAATTCAATTAAATTTGATTAAAAGAATTGTTTTTTTTTCTGATGATATGTTAAACTTTCTGGTTTTCCAAAACAAAATATGATTTTCTGATTTGTTATCAGAATTTTCACAGTTTTCTGGTGAATGATCATTTTTTCTGATTGATCATCAGATTTTGAGTTCTACTAACTTCTGTCAGTATTTATGTGTAATCCACCAGATTTTCTTTGATTTTATCAGATAAGTTGTGTTAGTTCCCCCTAGATCTATTCACCAATAAAAAATTTAAAACAAACCTGTTGAAAGAAAACATAAAACAAACAATGTTTAAACGAAAACAAAACATAAAAACAAAGAAAACTCCTCCTCCTCCTCCTCCTCCTCCTCACTTCACATATAACCAAATACTGGTTACTCGTCCGGTGTGATTTGTTGATGGCGTCAAGGTGGCTTCACTAATATTTTCTTGAAGTACCAGTTCAGCTCTTGAGTAGCAGCTTCTCACTCCTCCAAAGCTCAGCTGACTAGTGATCACCTTGGTAACAAATCGAGGGTAAATCAGAAAGGGTTGACGGTCGTGGATGTTTGCTTCTAGGTCTCTCATTAGAAACTTAGCATAATTGAACGGTTTTTCTTGTATCACAGCATGCACCACTTCCATCATCCTATTCGACAGCTCATTGAAGTGTCCAATTTTCTTGGAAAAACAGACACTTAGCTGTGTTACCAAAAACTGGAAAGGCGGTATAAAACCAGACTTGCTAATGGCCCTTGACGAGTTGAGTGTGTGATAGCCCATTTCAGTCAAGGTTTGTTGCACATTTGATTTTTCCGGAAGTTGGATTTCATGATCATCACCCAGTTTAAGGACATTTCTGATTGTTTCTTCTTTGAGAGTAATTTTTACTCCCATAACCTCACTTTCAATCCACATAGAAGTACCACCAAAAATGATTTGAGAGTTCCACCAGAACTCTTGGAGAAGTTCTGGATATATGATGACATGTGATGACACAGCAAAGCCTAGAGGACTTCGCATGATTATATTGTACACACACCTGCAGTCCTCCCATGCAGGTCCTTCCAAGTTGGATCTTAATCTAAGATTATGAAGTCTATGAAACGGAAGAGGGAATTGAGTGGCTTTCATCAATTTTGGGCGACCCATTTTTGATAAGGAAAAAACTGTTGTAAGGCTTTTGAAGAACTGTTTTTTTTTTTTTTTACAAAATGTTCTTTTCAGGTTGTTAATATTTATAGGCGAAAGTGATGTTATCAGCCAACCTTTTTCTCTTCAATTAAGAAGATATATATCCCAGTGAATGTAACAGTGAGTGTAACAGTGATTTTGACAGTCTATTAAGCCCCATGTGTGAGTAAGCATTTAATGACTAGGCATCTATTTTCATAGCTCCTAATAATTCTAGTGCCTACGTGTCACATTTGAGTTCCTTATGAAGAAATGACGTGCATGCAAAAAGAAAATGAAATTCAATAAACTGAAAAGAAAATGAGACGGTTGATTATTACAGCTGTATGAAATTCCATCAGTATGCATGTTACTTTTCCCCCTTTTTGTTTTTTTTTTTAAATTTAAAAAAACAAAACAAAAAAAAATACAAAAAAATAATAATTACAATATATGGAATGTGCATGAGGATGTATTTTTACAGATTATCCCGACGTTTCAAACATAATTTCTGATTTTATATCAGAACTTCTGGTGCTTTTACCAGATTTTCTGATATTTCTTCAGAATATCTGATAAACTGTCATTTATGGATAGTTCATCAGATTTTCTTGTGTTCCATCAGATTGATGGGTTGTGTTATCAGAAGCTAGTTGATTTGTTCTATGAATATCAGAATTTTGATTTTCAACAAGTTGGTTTTCAATTTGTGTTTTTGAGTTTCCTGAGAACTCTTCATCATTTAGATTAACCATGCCTAGTTTGCTGATTAAAAAATTGTGCCTCTTTTCATCAAGAGGTTTTATAAAGATATCAGCAATTTGATTTTCAGTTGGAACAAAATACATTTCAATGTTACCTTTCTCCACATGATCTTTTATGAAGTGGTATCTGAAATCTATGTGTTTGGTTCTTGAGTGATGAACAGGATTTTCAGTTATTGCAATGGCACTCTTTGAGTCACATAGAATTGGAATTCTTGTCAGAGTTACTCCATAATCTTTCAGTTGAGTTTGCATCCACAGCACTTGTGAACAGCAACTTGCTGTTGCTACATATTCTGATTCTGCTGTTGATGTGGCAACACAGTTTTGTTTCTTGCTTGCCCAACATACCAATTTTTCTCCCAAAAGTTGACAGGCACCAGATGTGCTTTTCCTGTCAATTTTACACCCTGCATAATCTGCATCTGTGTATGCAATTAATTCAAGGTTTGTATCCTTTGGATACCAGAGACCAATTTCTGATGTGCCTTTGAGATATTTAAAAACCCTTTTTATAGCTTTCAGATGGGATTCTTTAGGATCACATTGATATCTGGCCAGAAAAAATGTTACAAACATGATGTCTGGTCTGCTTGCAGTTAAATAAAGAAGTGATCCTATCATCCCTCTATAGGTTTTAATATCAACACTTATTCCATGTTTATCAGAATCTAGCTTGTTCCCTGTTGCCATGGGAGTTTTTGAAACAGAGCAGTTTTCAAGTGAGTATTTTTGTAGAATTGTTTTTACATATTTTGATTGACTTAAAAATATTCCATCAATTCTTTGTTTTACCTGTAACCCTAAGAAAAAGGTCAACTCACCCATCATACTCATTTCAAAGTGGCTGGTCATCAATTTTTGAAATTTGTCACAAACTTTTTCATTTGTTGATCCAAATATAATGTCATCAACATATATCTGGACCAGCAAAGTGTGACCTTTGTGAGTTTTGAGAAAAAGAGTGGTGTCAATAGTTCCTTTGGTAAATCCAGAATTAAGTAAGAAGTTTGATAAAGTTTCATACCAGGCTCTAGGAGCTTGCTTCAACCCATACAAGGCTTTGTTTAATCTATAAACATGATTTTGAAATTTTGGATCAACAAAGCCTTCTGGTTGATGCACATAAACTTCTTCCTCAATTTTACCATTCAGAAAAGCTGATTTTACATCCATTTGATAAACTTTTAAATCCTTAGATGCAGCATAAGCAAGAAAAATTCTTACAGCTTCTAACCTAGCTACTGGTGCAAAGGTTTCGTCATAATCAATACCTTCTTGTTGACAGTAACCCTTGACCACTAACCTTGCTTTGTTCCTGGTGATTATGCCGTTCTCATCAGATTTGTTTCTGAACACCCATTTTGAGCCTATGACAGATTTGTCATTTGACTTGGGTACCAGATCCCATACCTTGCTCCTTTCAAATTGATCAAGCTCTTCTTACATGGCTTGAATCCAGTCTGGATCATTTAGAGCTTCCTTGACAGATTTGGGTTCTATCTTGCTTAAGAACCCAGAGAATGCACACTCATGTGTAGTGGCAGATCTTGTTCTGACACCATCTGCAGGATTGCCTATGATGTCAGAATGAACATGGCCTTTGATCCATCTTAACTTGTTATGAAATGTTGTTGGTTCTGATGGAATTGAAGTTTCCCCCTGATCAGGTGCTACATTTGTCTGAAAAGTATCAGTCATCTGGATTTCTGATGTACTACATACTTGATCTGCAGGGTTAGAGCATGAATAATCGTTTGATTTATTTTTGTAGGTATTATCATGTTCTAGGAAATCTTCATTTAACATTTCAAAGAGATGTTCATAATTTTCTTGTTTGTCAGAAAAGTTTATTTCTTTTATGTATTCATCAGAAACCTCTGTTTTTGATGAGTCATCAAATGAGACATACAAACTTTCTCTGATGGTCCTGGTGTTGAGAATAAAAACTCTGTATGCTTTCGAGGACAAAGAGTAACCAAGAAAAATGCCTTTTTCTGCTTTTCTGTCAAATTTTTCAAGGCTTTCAAAATCATTAAAAACAGAACATCTACAACCAAATGTATGCAAAAATTTTATACTTGGTATTCTTCCATTTATAATGTTGTAAGGTGTTTTGTTGTGCCTTTTGTTGATTATGGATCTGTTTTGAGTAAAACATGCATTTGCTATAGCTTCTGCCCAAAAGTGAGTGGGCAATTTAGCATAAGCAAGCATGGTTCTGGCAGCTTCTACCAAGGTCCTATTTATTCTTTCAACCACACCATTCTGTTGTGGTGTTCTTGGAGCAGAAAAATCATGAGAAATTCCTTTACTTACTAAGAAATTCTCAATTTTTGCATTTTTAAATTCTGTTCCTTTGTCTGATCTGACCCTTCTCACTGTTAGTTTCAACAGATTTTCAATTTTCTTAATAAAATTAATGATCAGATCAGGAGTTTCACTCTTTTTTCTCAAAAATTCTACCCATGTGTACCTGGAGAAGTCATCTACTATTACTAGTATGTATTTCTTTCCAGAAAAATTTTCTGTACTTATGGGTCCACACAAATCCATGTGTAAAAGTTCCAAACTTTGTGAAATAAAAGACTCAGAAATTGATTTGTGTGAGCTTCTTTTGGATTTTCCCATTTCACATGCTTCACAAATTTTATCCTTCTTTGAGGATATCAAAGGTAATCCTTTTACCAGACCTTTGCTTGCTAATTTGCTTAGATTTTTGAAATTTAAATGAGCAAGCCTTTTGTGCCATAACCAACTACTACCCTTGTTATGTTTTGAAAATAAACACAGTTTTGGATGTTCACTTTCTTCTTTGAAGTCAAAATAGTAGATTGATTTTCTTATTCTTTTCCCACTTAAATAAATTTTGTTATCATCTATACCTATTAACAAGCATTTTTCTGGTAAAAAGGTTACCTGAAAACCTTTGTCACAGAATTGACCACAACTCAGCAAATTATACTTTAAGCCTTCAACATAGGCTACTTTCTCTATGGTCAAACATCCATATTTTATGCAACTATATCCCATGATCCTTCCTTTCACACCATTTCCAAAGTTTACCATTCTACCCAGCTTTGAAACAAAGTTGCTGAGTAAGCTCCTGTCCCCAGTCATGTGCTTGGAGCTTCCTGAGTCGCAGTACCAGATCTGCTGCACATGATGGTCCTGAAATGAAATGATTAGAGGGTTTTTGGTACCCAGGCATGCTTGGGTACTGTTTCTGATGAAACTTGAATCATTTTATTTTTATTTCTTCTTGGTTTTGCATCAGAAACTCTGTTATTTGCTGAGCCATTAACAGATTTTACATTTTTCTTTTGAAGATGGTGTTGAACAAGCTTCAATATGTCAACACACATACAAGAGTTATCAGAATTTTCTGATAGTTCCTCTTGTGATGGAATTATTGGATAATTTTGAAAAGATGAGTGAACTGCTTCTGGAGTTTTTACAGATTCTTGACTTCATTCACTCTTGTTTGTTTTGAAGTTTGGTTTGTCAAAAGAATATTCAGAACAAATTGATTTGCAAGATTCAGATTCTGATACTAAATTATCAGAAATATGATGAGTTGCTTTTACAAAGATAGTGGGTTTATTTCTATTTGATCTTGTAGTACTTGTATAGCCTAAACCCTCTCCTTTGTTCTTTGGTGTGGACTCAATAAAATTTATGAATTCTTTAGCCTGTTGAAAACCTCTTACGTTGATTTCTTTGTCATTGATTTTCTTGTAAAGATCTCTTCTTTCATTTTCATAAAACTCAATTTTTGCTCTTTGATCTAAACTGTCCTCTATAAGATGTTGGTTTTCAAGAATGATTTTATTCAAAGTCCTTTGCAACTCATCAGATTTTCTAATATCTGATTGATGTTTTTCTTGCAGATTTAGAAAATCTGACATGAGCTTGTTTAAATTGTTTTCAAGATCAAGATTGTCTAAATTTACCTTTTGTTCTGATGTTTCTGGTAGTCCTTCAGAGAGTGCCATGAGGAAAAAATTTGCCAATTCTTCTTCTTCTTCATCATCAGAAGAATCATCAGATAACCAGGTATCTGTTCCAGCAATTAAGCTTACTTGTTGCTGCTTCTTTGCTTCTTCAAGCTTTTTCTCATAATAGGCAACATCCTTCAGCTTTTTGGTCTTGCATTCTGATGCATAATGACCTCTTTGCTTGCATTTGTAACACATAACTTCAGCCTTCCCTTTATCCTTAGATCTAAACTCTTCTTTAGATCTTCCATCCATCCTTCCTTTGTCACTCCTCTGGTATCTCTGGTTACTTCCCCTCAACCTCTGCTCAAATGTTTTGGTGAGCAGTGCTATTGCTTCAGCAAAAGCTGAAAAGTCTGATGATGCATCAGAAGTTTCAAGATTTTGACTGGTTGATGGTTGTGGATCATTTGTTGTTGTTGATCTTTGTGAGTTAGAGATTAGAGCTAAAGATCCCCCTCTTTGAATGGTTTCTTCAAATATTTCTTCCTCTCTGGGGATCAAGATGCTGTACAAGTCATGAAGACTCATGTTTCCTAGTTCTAAGGTTGATGATAAAGTCATGGTTAGACTTCTCCACTCTCTAGGAAGGGCATCAAGAAATTTTATGTTTCTTTCATCGTTTGATTTTGTTATACCAAATTTCTTTAGCTCGTTTAAAAGTTTTGTAAATCTTTGATATGTATCATTTAACCTTTCATTTGGCAAACTTTTAAACCTTTCATAAGATGAGACATTATTTGTTCTCTTGTTTCTTCTCATCCTTTCTCCTCCTTCACAAAGGTTTTCCAATTGATCCCATATTTTCTTAGCTGATGCACAAGCATCAACTTGTGAAAATATGTCATTGGGGATGGCCATAATTAAAAGTGACTTAGCCCTTTCATCCCCAGCCACCTTTTCCTTGTCTTCCTCACTCCAAAGTATATCACTTTTGGGAGCTCGGGAGGCAGGGATAGCAGGTGATTGGTCAGTTGCTGGAATAGCAGGTATTTCAGTCATTGGTATATGTGGACCCCTTTCAATGGATTGAAACAGAGCTCGGTCATGACCATTAAGGAAATTGACCATCCTGATTTTCCACTGGGGGTATTCCTCTCTGACCAGAGTCGGAGGTTTAGACATAGAACCAATGTTAAAAGCATTATTCCAGGATTGAAAGCTGGCCATATTTAGAGAAAAGAAGATGAGCGATTGATCATTTGCAAATAGTTTATTCAATCTGCTCTGATACCAATTGTTAGGCCCAGTTCAGGCTCAAAACAACTTCTTTTCACGAAATATGGCAAGTGATTTCAGTAGATGTGAAAAAGATGCGCGGAAATGGAAATCAGACTTTCAAGAAACAAGACCTACAGAATTATCAAGTTTATATCACTTTGAAACAAAAATGGTTTACAAGGTGATTGTAATATTATTATCTAATACAAACGAATCTTGAATTCTGTGGGGGAGAGAGCAATGGAGTTTTGATGTATGTGTGAATGCTAAGCTTCAAACTCACTTTGCCTCTCCTAGTTAAGCCTTCTATTTATAGTCGGCTTGTATGAATAAACAATAGTTTATTCATACAATAATTCCTGCAAAAAGTAGCCAATTGACATATTCATTGATTCCAACGTTCAAGTTGCCTTTTTCATCATGATATCATTTAATGTCAACATGCTTCGGTAATTGTGGCAGGACAGAGCCAATTTCAGACAAGTGGGTTGTTTCATCAGAAATTCTGATAAACCACTTCATCAGAAATTCTGATGAACAAATCATCAGAAAATCCTTGATGATCAGAATCGTCAGATACTGATGATATTTCATCAGAAATATCATCAGATCCATCAGAAATGACCTCTTCTGATAATCCATTTCAGCTCTTGATCAACTTGTAATTCTTTGAAGTAGATGCTGTGCTTTTCCAGTTGTCCCATCTGATCTTCTTTTTCTAGTTCGTGATCTTCAGGACTGTGATCTCTTCATAGATACAGTTGATTGTGTTTTTCTTCAATACTTACACTTAAAGTTTCCTAACACCCACCTTCAATGTGTTCATGGAATTTCCTGAATTTGGACATGATTTCACATGTAGTTGTCTAGGTTTTACTTCTAGACACCATCTCATCACTAAGCTAACCAAATCACAAACATGCATCATCTAATTTCAGATTTCCCAATTTCATGAGAATTTCAAACAGAGAATTAACACCAAATTTTACATACCTTGTAACCCCCTTGTGATGAGGATCACTAATCTATGTTCGGATTTTGATTTGGACTGAGTTTGATCCTTCAATTTAGAGATTTTATGCTGAACTAGGGTTTTGATGAACTTGGTCGCCCCCTGCTCTTGTCTGGTCGATCTCACACACGTATGTGTGTTTGAGATTTCTATTTTTCATGTTTTATTAAACTAAATTTTAGTTTAATCACTTTTGGTCCCTCTAATTTCCTTTAGTCCCCTTTTTGTCCTTTAACTACTCACTAGTCATTATCTCACTAGGTTAGTGTCACCCCTAGTTAATTTATTTTACTAATTTATTTACAAATAAATTGTAAATTTTATGAACTTATATTTTCGGGATGTTACAAGTCCATCCCCCTTAAAAGGGATTTGTCCCCGAAACCGAAGTACGTACCAAATAATGTAGGGTAGAGACGTCGCATCTCTTCTTCAGACTCCCACGTAGTGTCTGAACTTTTCCTATGCTCCTACTTGATCTTGACTTGATCAATTTGTTTGTTTTGCAATTGCCTCTAGAATTCTATCACCACATTTCTTATCCTATAATCTCCCACCACAACTGTATTTACGGTGGGTTTAATGTGGTGATCTATATAAACCAAATTTTACCTCTCGAATCATTATTTTACGGCAAAAACTCAAATAGTGCCATTTGAGTAATATAATACCTCTTTCAGCTTCTATACTTATTCTAAGTATTTACTGTGACACCTGTGTCACTTCAACCATCAAACAAATTCCAAACCAATGAAATATTGTATTTCATACTTGGGATTTGTAAAAATATGTGTATCGTTTGCACATTGTAAGGACCGTGTTCGCGACCTAAACGAGTCGGTTCAGAGGAATTCTATCAAATACAGGTGCGGAAAACAAGTATTTGACTTTAAAACAGCTGAATCTTCACTTTAACACTGATTTGTATTGATATGAATGCAATTACAATCAGTTCTCACACCGGCAGCACCTCGGTATAGAAATCTTTCAAAAACAACTTATGATTTCGCTTGACCTTGATCTCCTATATATAGACATCAAGGTTTCGCTTCAGCATCTCAAGCGAAATCTTAACATGTTGATTTCGCTTGAGTAGCTTCAAGCGAAATCTCTTCAACATCTAAATGTTCAAGCGAAATCTCACTAACTCTATCACATTTTCTCTTTCTACATGCCCTGATCTATTCTAACTAGTCTAAGACTCGATACAAGACGAAGTCGACAGATGTAGTGCACCAACAGACTCCCCCTCAGATGTTGACGAGTCGACTATCGAGTCACAACAAAAACTGTGTCTTCACATCTTCAGTCTTGATCAGTCTCTGGGCTTTTCTCTTTCTATCTTCTCCTCCAGAATCGCTGGCTCTATCAGACTCCCCATCACAATTTGTTGGCATTCATTTGTTCTTCAGCAACATCTGTATCAGGATCGATGTCTGATTCAAATTTTGTCTACAGGATCATTGCCTGGCTTTTATCTAATTCTCTTGATCAGATCTCTTGATTCCTTAAGTTCATCAGCATCAGCAGCTAGCAAACTTTTAGATTCATGATCAGAGTCTGACTTTTGTAAGCTTTGAATGAATTAACCTGGCTCACCTGTAACAATCTTAACCCAGAAATAAATTTTCTAAATTTAACAATTTAAATGCACCAACAATCTGATATAATCATATAACTCTCTCTCATATTACAAACCAATGATGAACCAAATGTAGGTTTTTTAATAAAAATTGTAGGATTTTAACAAACCTTTTGACATTTTAAGATTCACTCCCCCTCACAACCAAGTCATCATGTTTAGCACTTGAAATTTTGACAATCAGCTTTCCAATATCAGTTGTCGAAAATCTTTTTGATTTTTTTTAAAATTTATGCTAAAACACACTAAAATCTTTTTGTAATTTTTTGATTGTAAAGGAATGCAATAAAGAAATATTTACAAACAATATTTTTGTGAGTTTGTGCAAGAGGATCATATCAGTTTATGAGACATATCACTAACACCGTTAAGCTTCATTTCATATTAAGTTCTAAACAATTTACTTAGATTGTCAGTATATTTGTCCACTTAAATTCTCACACAAAGTTCAACTGATCAGAGATACGATGTTAATGTTTTAAGCAACTTAAACTTATTCATGTGTCCCACTACTTGAATATACTCCCGTATCCAGATCCCAATATTCAGTCTTACAGGTGAGTATACCACAGATGATATCTGTCAGGGGAATAAATTATAGTGCGAGGGCCGTGAGAGCTCAGGTCGATCTTTCGATACGCAGAGAGATGACGGCTTCGACTTTTGGTGTGTCCCCTTTAGAGGATCTTTTGTTTCAACAGCCATGATTAGCATTTTTCAATGTTTCATCATTTTTAGCTGAGGGTGAGCTATATTTCAAGCAAATGCAGAAAGCATTATCCGGGGACTAGGCCATTGCTTCCGCAAAATCAGAAGTCCCGGGATAATACCCCAGATATCACTGAGCATAAAGACCTAGTATCTCAGAATAAGGGACCTTTCAAACAAGATTTCAGGGGTTACCTATATATCCAAGTTTGTGTTAACCCACAGAACAAGCAAGTTTGAAATTTAGGTTTATATCTCGTCACAATCTACTAAATATGCAAAAACCTACTGACATATCCGCAGTAAGATTGTTTATCACATTTTATCTTTTCATTTCTTTAGCATGTCGTAATAGTCCACTGATGTACTATCATTTCCTCTTATATGCAACAAAAACTCATTTTTAAATTTTATCATGTTTTTGTCTTTTTCAAATTTTCAAATGTTTTTGGATTTTCTGAAAATTTTTACTCCCCCTAAAATGCAAACACATTTTAGGAAATTTGAAAACTAAGACTCTTTACACAAATGAAACATACAAACTGTACAGAAACTTGACAACTGATATCGAATCGCATCAAATCGCCATTTACTCGGCATAAACAATCAGAACTTCCCCTATCACAAAACTATTTTCTCATTATGATTTCAAAACACTTAAGTTTGTTTTAACCAAAATGATTTTTCCGGAAAATTAGTTTTGATGATATAATCATTTGTGGATTTGGGGTGTGGTTCATCACATTGTCTATTCTTAACCACTTGTAGCAGATCAAGTACAAATTAATGTCCCTGATTTACCACTTGCATGTATGTACTTTCTATACCAATTGTAAAAATTACCACAGGTAGAAACACAATATCACTTGTAGGAATGTTACGTCTACATCACCATTTTATCAAACAAAATGCCGATTCCTGCTTCGCACTTACCAACCTGGAAGCTCCGGCGATTCCTGCAGTATGACTTGCCAAAATTTAACTATTACAAGATTCATTCACAAAAACAATTTTCAAGAAAGATGCCGATTCCTGATCCACGATTACCAACTTGGGATCTCCGGCATAGTCCTTAGACTATCATGGAAAACAAACTTCCACCCAAGTCTTCTCAGACTTGGTGGCTTCCAATTCCTGGGCAGTAGGGCTGTAAGTTGCTTTTTTAGTTGCATAAAAATCTTTAACCCCCTTTACTCTCCCATCAAGCATTTTTTTAAACATTTTTTTAACATTTCCATTAAATGCTTTCTCAACATCAAATTCCTTTTCATCAGAATAGAATTGATTTGAAATTTCCACTTTACCAATCATTTGTTTAACTTCTTCAAAATTCAGTGATGGAATATCAACATCATTCACTAAAACTTCTTTTTCCTTAACTTGTGGCACATCTGATTTTGCGGAATCAGTTTCATCGCCAGATTGTACATCTGAATTTTTAACAATCCATTTTTGATTTTCTTTTGCATACTTTTTGTACAATCTTTTAGAATTTTCACCAACTTCATTCTTTGAATTTTCAAAAGTTTTGAAGTTTGTGGTTGGTGAATCATTCTTTTCAACCAATTTTTCTTTAAGTTTTTCAGAAACTCCCTGTTTTCTGTTGGCTTTGTTTGGACAATTGTGAGCGATGTGTCCAACAACTTGGCATTGAGAGAATTATTGTAGGATCGGTTTGCGACCCGAACGAGTCGTTCAGAAGAGATTTAGTCCGTTTCAGAGGCGGAAACTAAGAAACGGATGTCGAAACAGCTTGCGTATCACTTTAAACACTGATTGTATTAATCTGACGTAGTTTACAATCAATTCTCACACCGGCAGCACCTCGGTATGGAAATCTTTCAAAAACAACTTATGATTTCGCTTAACCTTGATCTCCTATATATAGACATCAAGGTTTCGCTTCAGCATCTCAAGCGAAATCTTAACATGTTGATTTCGCTTGAGTAGCTTCAAGCGAAATCTCTTCAACATCTAAATGTTCAAGCGAAATCTCACTAACTCTATCACATTTTCTCTTTCTACATGCCCTGATCTATTCTAACTAGTCTAAGACTCGATACAAGACGAAATCTACAGATGTAGTGCACCAACAGACTCCCCCTCAGATGTTGACGAGTCGACTATCGAGTCACAACAAAAACTGTGTCTTCACATCTTCAAAATTCAGTGATGGAATATCAACATCATTCACTAAAACTTCTTTTTCCTTAACTTGTGGCTCATCTGATTTTGTGGAATCAGTTTCATCGCCAGATTGTACATCTGAATTTTTAACAATCCATTTTTGATTTTCTTTTGCATACTTTTTGTACAATCTTTTAGAATTTTCACCAACTTCATTCTTTGAATTTTCAAAAGTTTTGAAGTTTGTAGTTGGTGAATCATTCTTTTCAACCATTTTTTCTTTAAATTTTTCAGATACTCCCTGTTTTTTGTTAACTTTGTTTGGACAATTGTGAGCGATGTGTCCAACAACTTGGCATTGAAAACAAGTTCTTGTGTCTTTTGGTTGAAAAACTCCAATTGGATGAAAAACTCCAGTTCCTGTTCTTTTTCTTTCAGCAATAAACTCCTGATTTGATTTTCTCCAAAATAAGCTATTTGACTCTTCTTCATAGCTTTTTCCTGCAACATATGTCAATTTTGTTTTAAAATCTCTAACATATTTTTCATTTTTACGATTTTCAGGTGGAGTAAAACCAAGACCTTTCTTTTTGTAACTACAATTTTGATTTGATTTCTTTTGAAAATCAGAGCCAGAATTATAATTCTTTTTCCCTTTTTTCTTGTTTAATCTTTGTTGAACTCTAGAAGTATATTTTTTAGGTTTTTTAATTGGTTTTAAATCTTTAATTTCAGAAAAATTAATTTCTGTCATTTTGAAAACCTTTTTGATCATGTCAAAACAAACACTTCTAATTGGAAACTCTTTGTCAGAGTATAATTTGTCCGAATCATTTAAAGTGTATGCAACTTCAAATGTTTCATCATCCAAATTTGCCTTTGATAACAAAAATTCTTTACTATAAGACCGTTTTTCTGACGACTTTGAACTGTTGACTGACGAACTTGAACACCCAGACTCAAACTTTGACTCAGACACCTCCTCAGTATCCAACACCTGATCTACCACCTTTTTGATTAACTCAGACTCATGATCAGTATCAGACAAGGTAAACGTGATGTCAATGTTATCTGGTAAAACGTCAGTTGTTTCGGATTTTAACTTTACATTGACTGCTTTTTCGACTTGTTCCTCATTTGGTTTTCTAGGAGAATACCCTTCCCAGATAGGAGGCGGACACTTGTTATATCTAATAGTCGATTTCTTACCAGTATCATTCTTTGTCCTTTCATCCTGAAATGCTTCAAAACCTGCAATAGTAGGATAAACTCGATCAATGACATAATCAGAACAAGAATAACTCAATAATAACCTTCTGATCATTTCATTCTCGATCTTTTCTTTCTCCAACTCTTGCTTTAGATTAGCATTTTCTTCGATGTAATGGTTAATTGCCTTTTGCTTTGCCATTAATGTAGAATTCGTCATCGTTAAAGCTTTTTCTCTTTCAGAATTCGTTGTTTGAAGACCTGTCACTGTTCTGTTCAATACGCTATACGATTCTTTCACATAGCTGATGTCAGATAGTAACTTTTCTATCAGTTTTTCTCTATCAAACAGAGTCACATCTTTTTCTTCGCAATTTTTGCAAGCTTCCAAACACTTCTTGCAAGGCTTTTCAACTTCAACAATCTTCTCAATCTCGATTGTTTTTACCACTTCAATCACCTTTTCTTCATTATTTACCTTCTAAGCTTCAGTCACCTTTTCTTCAACAACTACTTCAACTTCCTCATTTTGTTGTTGTTCTTTTGCAGCTTGTTTCTCCTTCAGCTTCTCCATGCGATCTGCAAAATAGAAATGAAAACTTTCTGGAGAAAGATGATGTTTAGCCATATTAATATGTTTCTCTTCCTCATCATCACTGCTAGTCTCAATCGGTGTTTGATCAAACTCTACAGATTTGTCAGAATCATCTTCTGATATACCAGAATCAGATGGTGTTTGATAAAAAACAACTTCCTTTTCTGAGGAAACATCATTCAGCACACTTTCATCTGTACTTAGTGAATCTGCATTAGCACTTTCTAAGCTTTCGTCAGATGTAACCGATTGTTCTTTTACTATTTCACCAATAGATCTCATCCAGGTAGTAAACAAGTCTGGTTCTCTAACAATCTTTGCAATGAAAGCTTTAAAACCACCCTTTTCATCAACAAACATATCCCAACTGAAACCTTCAGGTAATTGTTCATCATTTTGATCCACTAAACATGCTGTGCTGTTAGAAGATATGTAGTTGCTCCAGTTGAAATCTACCAAACATCCTTTCTTTGAATCTTCAATTTTTCTACCATGAGCCGTCTGTGAGTCTTGTGTCTGACCAACTTGCTGATAAATGGCTTTCCGGTAGTAGTCGTCTTTTCCAAAAGGATTTTGAGCACCACTAACTTCTCTGTTCTTGCACTCCCGCTTAAAATGACCTTTTCCCTGCATCTGAAACAAGTAACTTTAGATTTATCAAAGCCTAAAGTAGAAACACAAGCATCAAGAAAGTCATTTCTCCCGGTAATTGTCTTGAACTTTTCAGCACGTCTAAGAACACTTGCAAGACACCATTTGATATCCATTAATTCCATCTCTTCAGCATCAATCTGGTCATAATCCTCTTTGGTAAGCATAGGATTTCCAATTCGACCAGCCACTAAACCTTCATATGAGATAAGCACGGAACCAAGTAATGCCATATGATCTTTCGCAATATCTTCAGAAAAACTTTGACCTTCTGGAAGATTTAGAGCTATGTTGCATTGAATCACACAACTATTTCCCATCTTTGTGCTTTGAGACTGAAAGCTCTCTGATGAAGTCTTTGGATTGACACTTGGATATGATGAGAATCCACTGCTGCTTTTGTTTGAGCTTTGATCAATCTTTTCTGTAGTATCCCCAACACTGTATGCAGTCTGAATTTTCGGACTTTTCTCAGCTTCTGAAATTGGAACACTACCCTTGTAATACATCTTTACATCTTGTTGACCACTTGGATTATTCATCCTTGCAATCTTCTGCTGTTCCAAATCCTGACTTTCAATCTTTTCAATGAACTGAGAGATCGACAACCTATCATAAACTCCGGTATTCTTCAATATCATCAAATAAGTTCCCCACTCTTTCTGAGGTAACGCATCAGCAAGTTTATCCACCCATTCCTCATTTTCTTTTGTGATGTTCATCATCGACATTGTTCGTACTAAGTGACAATATCGTTCAATAAGTTTCTTCGTATCTTCTCCGGGCAAACTTGTGAACAAATCAAACTCTTTTTTAAGCAATGCCTTCTTGCTTTTAATCATACTTGTACTGCCTTCAACCTTGATTTTTAAAGCATCCCATATTGATTGTGATGTTTTGTCATGTTGAAGTAGTATGAAGATGTCTTCTTTGATGGCCTGTTGAAGCAAACTGATCATCATCTTTTCAGCTCGGTACATTTCCCGTTCTTCCTTACCAAGATCTGAAAGCTATTTTTCAGTCTGCATTTCAGTTCGTGGTAGAGCATACTTTGTCAGAATACATTCCCATGATCTTAGATGATTTGCTTGCACCCAGTTTTCGAATCTATCTTTCCATCCGTAGTATTCCTCAATGCCCATAAGCTTCGGGGGTTTCTGAGTCGTCCCCGTTTCGTTTTCTGAATTCATGTTCTGAGCAATGGAAGATGAACTAGATGGTGTTGCAAACGCATTGTGGAAATCGTTGTCCATGTTTCAATAACAGATTCTTTCAAGCGAAATAGTCACTTTGTGTCCTTCAAGCGAAATGATCAACTGAACAACCTTTGAAGCGAAATTGTCAATTGAATAATCCTCAAGCGAAAACCTTGAAGCGAAATCAGATAATCTCTGAAGCGAAATACTTGAAGCGAAATATTTCAAGCGAAACTTCCTGAAGAGAGAACCCTGAAGCGAAGTGATAAGTGTCGCTTGAAATCTCAAGCAAAATCGTCCAATAAAGCTTTGTTCTTCAAGCGAAATCCATTCGAAGGTCGATTTTGATCACTTTTAGATTGAATTTTGCTGTGAAACTTTCAAGGGTTTGTTATCTTGTACTTTTAAACAATCCGTGAGAAATTGAATCGATTTTGACCATGAAAAATTTCTGAACTGATGAAATAAAGTGTAGAAGTAAGAGATTTTGATCGATTTCGGCTGAATTTTGCAGAACTCCTCCTCCTGAGCTCTGATACCAATTGTAAGGACCGTGTTCGCGACCTAAACGAGTCGGTTCAGAGGAATTCTATCAAATAAAGGTGCGGAAAACAAGTATTTGACTTTAAAACAGCTGAATCTTCACTTTAACACTGATTTGGATTGATATGAATGCAATTACAATCAGTTCTCACACCGGCAGCACCTCGGTATGGAAATCTTTCAAAAACAACTTATGATTTCGCTTGACCTTGATCTCCTATATATAGACATCAAGGTTTCGCTTCAGCATCTCAAGCGAAATCTTAACATGTTGATTTCGCTTGAGTAGCTTCAAGCGAAATCTCTTCAACATCTAAATGTTCAAGCGAAATCTCACTAACTCTATCACATTTTCTCTTTCTACATGCCCTGATCTATTCTAACTAGTCTAAGACTCGATACAAGATGAAGTCGACAGATGTAGTGCACCAACACACATATCAACTCTCGATCGATTTCAAGCTTTAAATCGCTTTCTGGAAGGTTATACGCGCTCTGATGCATAAATATAACCAGTTTAATGCAACGAACACTCCGGAATAGTGAAATAGGCTTAACATACCTCAAATAACCTCCACATACCTTAGAAATAAGTTTTGGATGGTTTGGTGTGTTGAAATCAAGTTTGTTCGATCGCAGGGACTAATTGTGTCAAACTGCTAAAACTATACCGATTTGTATAGCAACGAACATTCCTGAACTTGATCATAAGTTAAACATACCCTAAATATCCTTTAAATAGCTTAGAAATAGGCTTTAAGGGGTTCGGTATGCTAAAATAAACTTTATTGATCAATAGGGACTAAAAGCGTCAAAAAGTGCACAAGTTTGCATTTTCGCGCATAACTTACGTTCTGAATACATCCGGACATCCAAAAAGTTATGTAATCATTAAAATTTTTTATTTTAGCGATTGGCATGATAAAATTCCATTCGTCACGCCATTTGGATCGTTTTTCGCGCTTATGCGCATTCCGTCGTAATTAACCGAACATTGCAACCGTACGGCCAAACGAACTGACATCCGAGATATTTTTGAGCACATTTTAAGTTCCCTATACTTTAACTTCATTTTAGAGCTTTGAAATGGGGTTAACGGGCCTTAAACGTGTCGAAAATGACTTAAATGCATGACAGGGACTAAAATTGTAATTCTGCCAAAGTTGTTACCTTGCGCACCTCAACACTCTGAGTGTTACGGTGCGCAAGCAGTGCCCAGAACAGCAGAATGTTGCAAACAGCCTGTTTTCAGCTGTCATACACTATTTTCTCTCTTGCAACTGCTTTCTAGCAATCCTATGGGCTCCCATGGGTTTTTAAATCAGTGGGTATGTGTTGTACGACTGAGATTAACGCTTGGGAAACAAGAAACGATCCTAACGGCTCAACATTTCCTATAAATATCCCCCCATGTCTTGCTCATTTTCCCTCACATTTGAAATCTGATTCAAAGCTCTCTAAGTGGAAGTTTATATGCTTCCTACCTGAGAGTGAATCGGGTTCAAATCTTGCGGGGACCCTTTGTAAGTGTTCCTTCGTTCTTTTTATGCGTTTTTGGCTTGAAAGTCAAACTGCGTTTGACTTTCTGCATTGACCAGTTTATGGTCAATGCGAAGTTCGTTTGAACTTCATAACGTGAGCGTAATCACGATGGTCATAGTCCCTAGTGGCTATACCTACTGATTACCACGTTATCTAGGCTCAGTGACGAGTCGTAGTTTCGGGCAAAATGCGTGTTCTTGCGTATTTTGTAACCAAACTACTCTAGGGTATCAAAACCGTTTGTTTTGATACCAAACCTGTTTTCTAACTTAACTAAACATGTTTCGACATGTTTAGCTCGTCACTTTTTAGATTAGTGCTTATGTAGAGTCGTAAGTCAAGCGGTCTAAACAACCGCTTAGACTTGCGAACTAGACCCGTTTGGTCGATCTTTAGGATCCGACCAAACACATTAGGTGACCATAGTTGTACAGGGAATAACCTTTCAAGGTTATACCTTATGGTCACCTAGTTTAAGTAGTTGTATGATAGGTAGTTTATATGCCTTAGGTAAATTACCAAAATACCCTTTTCATGTGTAATTGGTAATTAAGCATATGTAACCTAAAACTTTTGTCATTTAACTGATTATGTAACATAATTAAGTATGTTAGGGCATATAATACTTGTCATAGGACTAGCTAGGCGGTCTGAACGCGTTATACGCGAACGACGCGTTAAAGTAGCATAAGCTACCTAAACGGGTCATGACGGGTCGTAAGCACTTAGGTTAGGTTTCCTTTAGTATGTAGGCCTTGTTAAACCATATCATATGAGTTCCCACGCTCATTTGGTTCACGAGACCTCATACTATCCAATCCCCCGATTTAGGTCCGGTTATTTATGTAGTTACCTATATTAGGTACCGTTTGATTTTCGGGACTCCTCTAGCTTGCTTGGTAGTTGTTCAAGACTTCTAAGCACTCTCAAGTGAGTACATAGTCCCCTCTTTTACTGTTTTCAAACTGTTTTGGGGTGAAGAATGTGTACCTATCTGTTATTTTCATGTTTTCAAAAGTATAATTGATTATACATATTTGTGCTTATCTTTTTTACAAACTGAATGATTATTTATGGTTTAAACTCTAATTTTTCTTAAAGATTATAAAATAAATGTTTGGAATAGTACTTATTTGGTTCACTAGGCCGGTTGGTAGTATGATATAGCGCTATAGGATTTGACACCCCATTCCTGTTGTCATGGAATGTCTGAAACCAATTTGTTTCTCCATCCAAATAGGGATTGCCTTTGTGGTATCCCTATAGTCTCAAAGGTGTATTTTGATGCACTAGGTCTGAATGAATTCTTAAGTCTCATTATTTTTGTATATTAAGTTATACTCCCAAGAGTATAGTTTGATATGCTCTCATATGTGACAATGTACAAAACCAACATGTATTTTGATAATCATTAAAACATAGTTTGATATGTTATTTGTAATCCAAAACATAGTTTAATATGTTATTTATAAATCCAAAGTATACTTTTGATATACTACTGAAAATTTATTTACTTTAACAACTAAAGTGTATTTAATATACTATTGTTTTGCAATTGGGTTTTAGGGTTAGTGTTTAGATAACGGGACGGGTGTAATATGATGAAAACATGGTAGATACGCCGCTGGTACTTCTTATATATAAGTGTTTTCATTGCATTACATACCGTGGCGTTATTTAGTACACTTGGGTTAACGGTTTTGGAACTGAAATATATTTTAATATATTACTTATTCGACTTTCTTAGAACCAAAGTATATTTTTATATATATACTATGAATCTTTTTATCAAAATATTGTTTTTCAAACAATATATTTTTATAACAAACTTATTCTACTTACTTATTAAATTCCTATGTCTTATTACTTTATATCATTCGATTTCTTATAAATGATTTATAAAAGAAAACCTTTTTCAAGGATCATGGCTGCTTTTATTAAAACTTTTTCTTTAAACTCATAAGTCATGAATCCTATTTTCACAAAACCTATGTATCTCACAGGCATTTTTATGCTGACTTACCTATTTTTACACATGTTTCAGGTGCTGCTTTGTGATGATTGATGATATATGCTACACTTAGGATGGACTCGTGCCTTAGCGACTTTAAAACTTGAAAGATAATAGTTGTACTTATTTGATTGTATTAAAACAATGAGTTCATTTATTCAATAAAACAAAATTATTTATTCCATGGTTGTGAAACAATGATTCTGTTACAACACTCCCCGACGTTTCCGCCACGTTTTGTTGTTTTACGTGGTCGGGGTGTGACAGAAAAGTTGGTATCAGAGCCAATGGTTATAGGGAATTAGGTTATTAGTAATGCTTTGACCTAGACTATAACCTTCCTAGGACCCTAACACAAGTTTTCTTGTGTTTAGTTTTAAAACAATACCGTCACTTATTCTTAGGTGACAACCACAATAAGAACACAAATTTCTATCCCGCTTTGAAAACTAATAATTTGTTCTAGGATGATTTATTATATGGTTTTGAACCCTATAAGTTTTCAAATCCCGTCAAAGTTGGTCTAAATAATGTGAACACGTGCAAACTGGAAGGGTGGGTGCCTGTACCCTGAGTTTTCTATCTAAGGCTAGAGTGTTCGTACAAATCCACATAATCAGACCAATCACTCTTACCTGGGAACTCTTGGGGTGAGTGTCCACTTATAGGAGAGCATGTCTTCGCGATACATTATTTTTGACCTCTTTACTTTGAATAATCACCGGGGTCGTTTGTTGCTTTGTAGTAACAAACAAATGACCACTATCCTTGCTTTCATCAGATTTGTTTCATCTCATTCTTTTCGTCTAATTCTCTTACTCGTTTCCTTTCATGTTCCTCTTTTAGAATGCCTCCTCGACGCGACAATCAAATGGCGAATGCCGAACTGGCGGAAATCATCGCGCAGCAAATGGCTGCTGCCTTCCCAAATCTTTATGCTCAAATGATTCAAGCCATCAACAACAACAATGCTCCATGCAATTTCAAGGATTTTAACTCGGCTAAACCGCTCAAGTTTAGTGGTTCTGAGGGAGCAACTGGGCTTCTTCAATGGTTCGAGAGCATTGAGAATACTTTCCATCACGTTCAGTGTCCTGAAAATCGCAAGGTCGAGTTTTCTTCGAGTGTGTTTCAGAAGAGGGCTCTTACGTGGTGGAACGGGGTTATGAGAGACCGCGGTGCTGAGGTTTCATTAGCATAGACTTGGGCCGAGCTTAGGGCTCTTATGATGAGGGAATTCTGTCCTCGTCATGAGCTAAGGGCTCTAGAAAGGGAATTTGATGATTTGAAGCAAGACAGTGGGGAACAGCGAGCCTATACTGACCGTTATGAAGAATTGAGCCTGTTGTGTCCTGCTATGGTTACTCCTGTGGAGAAGGCGATCGAGAAATATATTGATGGTCTTCCTGACCTAGTTCAGGATATTGTTACTGGCAGCAACCCTACAACTGTCAGACAAGCCATTGAATTGTTTGCCACCCTAACTGAATCCCACATCAGGAAGGGTAAGCTTTTTCGAAAAGGCGACCCAAGACCATCTGACAAGGCTGCCCAAGCCGAGCCAAAGGAAAAACAGACTGAGGAATCCAAGAAGAAGAAGCGCAAAGCCTCTCAAAACTGCGCCATAACTGCTCAAGACAAACAGGTTGCACCAAACCAGCCAGCACAACCTCGCAAAAGGCAAAACTATGTTGGCACCGCACCTTTGTGTAATAAATCCAACCGGCATCATCTGGAGCAAGAGCAATGCCACAAATGTACCCACTGTGGGCGATTGGGACATTTGATCAACGTTTGCCGTTATGCAAATCAAGCTGCTGCAAACCCTGCTGCTGTTCAAGCACGGTTCCCTCCGGGGTCATGTTATAACTGTGGTGACCTTACTCACTACAGAAACAATTGCCCAAGACTCGTTAACATACCTCCAGCTCGTGGACGGGTGTTTAACGTCAATGAGGCAAACGTGAACAATGATGCAGCAGTGAACAATTAGTGTTTTGTTATTTCCTTTGGTTGTTATCTTTTGACATTTAAAGACAAGTCAGTTGTTATATAAATAAAAATTCGTCGTTTTTATTTTTGCAAACTGATACGATTGTGTGAATGTTTGATACAACCTTATGATGCCAACACAAAGACAAACTACTTGTGTGGTTCTGTCATTTTTATGATCACTTGTAATCTCCCCAAGAACCTTAAATACCCGTTTCTTTTAAGAAACAAAGCCAAATTCCTCTTAAGATCTTTCTATCTCCATAGTTAGATTCTTGTGTTTAAGTGCCAAATGAAATCCTCGGATTGGATTCCTGGTGTGCTTTAAATACCCGTGACGAAAGATAACAAATTAATAATCAAGTTAATCAATTATGTGATTATGTGCTTAAGTATTTTCTTATATGTTTTGTGTTTTTATGTGATCCATCCAAATCCTCATAGAATCTTCCATATCTCATATATGGGATTCATAGTAGGATATCTAAAGGTACTATCTTAAATCCTTAATGGACTTCAACGTTGTAGTTAAGTTCCATGGGTTATAAAGTACTATTTTATAATTGGACCCCCTTGAGTGGTCTAGTTAAACAGATTGATTTGAAAATCTGGTTAGAATTATCATGTGATGATATAATTGAAAAGATCCCTTTAAATGGTCTATTTAAGGACATCGTACGACGGTCTAGTTAAGAAGATCATGTGTTGATCTAGTTAAAAAGATCGTTCGTTGATCTAGTTAAAAAGATCCTTTGGTGGTCTAGTCAAGTCGCTTCATGTTTATTCAATTAATTTTTTTCCCTACGCATTATGAAATGGACTGTGCGGACTGTGCAAGGAATTACGTAATTATAGAGGCCTACATAATTATGGAATTCAGTGCACAGAAACCATAAGAAGTTTTGTCATGTGTTAAGACCTATAGTAACAAGAGTAATGATACGGGAGAAGTCTTGGACCTCGACCAATGTCATCTATTCTTACACTCCTCAATTCTGATTTCAAGCACACACAAGTTTCCTATGATAAGTCTTCATGGGAAACGTATTCCTGTCCGTAGTTTGAAACCCCATGTATTGCTAACTACAAGGACTTCACTTTGAGGGTTGACAATTTTGCTAAGAACCCTATCATGGCCCAGAGTTCTACTTAGGTTTCAAGGGATTCATTCGAAAGCGAAAACATCACAATTTTCCTCACAAGTTTCTCTAAAAAAATTAAATTTCGGGACGAAATTTCCTAAAGTAGGGGAGACTGTGACACCTGTGTCACTTCAACCATCAAACAAATGCCAATACAATGAAATATTGTATTTCATACTTGGGATTTGTAAAAATATGTGTATCGTTTGCACATATCAACTCTCGATCGATTTCAAGCTTTAAATCGCTTTCTGGAAGGTTATACGCGCTCTGATGCATAAATATAACCAGTTTAATGCAACGAACACTCCGGAATAGTGAAATAGGCTTAACATACCTCAAATAACCTCCACATACCTTAGAAATAAGTTTTGGATGGTTTGGTGTGTTGAAATCAAGTTTGTTCGATCGCAGGGACTAATTGTGTCAAACTGCGAAAACTATACCGATTTGTATAGTAACGAACATTCCGGAACTTGATCATAAGTTAAAAATACCCTAAATATCCTTTAAATAGCTTAGAAATAGGCTTTAAGGGGTTCGGTATGCTAAAATAAACTTTATTGATCAATAGGGACTAAAAGCGTCAAAAAGTGCACAAGTTTGCATTTTCGCGCATAACTTACGTTCTGAATACATCCGGACATCCAAAAAGTTATGTAATCATTAAAATATTTTATTTTAGTGATTGGCATGATAAAATTCCATTCGTCACGCCATTTGGATCGTTTTTCGCGCTTATGCGCATTCCGTCGTAATTAACCGAACATTGCAACCGTACGGCCAAACGAACTGACATCCGAGATATTTTTGAGCACATTTTAAGTTCCCTATACTTTAACTTCATTTTAGAGCTTTGAAATGGGGTTAACGGGCCTTAAACGTGTCGAAAATGACTTAAATGCATGACAGGGACTAAAATTGTAATTCTGCCAAAGTTGTTACCTTGCGCACCTCAACACTCTGAGTGTTACGGTGCGCAAGCAGTGCCCAGAACAGCAGAATGTTGCAAACAGCCTGTTTTCAGCTGTCATACACTATTTTCTCTCTTGCAACTGCTTTCTAGCAATCCTATGGGCTCCCATGGGTTTTTAAATCAGTGGGTATGTGTTGTACGACTGAGATTAACGCTTGGGAAACAAGAAACGATCCTAACGGCTCAACATTTCCTATAAATATCCCCCCATGTCTTGCTCATTTTCCCTCACATTTGAAATCTGATTCAAAGCTCTCTAAGTGGAAGTTTATATGCTTCCTACCTGAGAGTGAATCGGGTTCAAATCTTGCGGGGACCCTTTGTAAGTGTTCCTTCGTTCTTTTTATGCGTTTTTGGCTTGAAAGTCAAACTGCGTTTGACTTTCTGCATTGACCAGTTTATGGTCAATGCGAAGTTCGTTTGAACTTCATAACGTGAGCGTAATCACGATGGTCATAGTCCCTAGTGGCTATACCTACTGATTACCACGTTATCTAGGCTCAGTGACGAGTCGTAGTTTCGGGCAAAATGCGTGTTCTTGCGTATTTTGTAACCAAACTACTCTAGGGTATCAAAACCGTTTGTTTTGATACCAAACCTGTTTTCTAACTTAACTAAACATGTTTCGACATGTTTAGCTCGTCACTTTTTAGATTAGTGCTTATGTAGAGTCGTAAGTCAAGCGGTCTAAACAACCGCTTAGACTTGCGAACTAGACCCGTTTGGTCGATCTTTAGGATCCGACCAAACACATTAGGTGACCATAGTTGTACAGGGAATAACCTTTCAAGGTTATACCTTATGGTCACCTAGTTTAAGTAGTTGTATGATAGGTAGTTTATATGCCTTAGGTAAATTACCAAAATACCCTTTTCATGTGTAATTGGTAATTAAGCATATGTAACCTAAAACTTTTGTCATTTAACTGATTATGTAACATAATTAAGTATGTTAGGGCATATAATACTTGTCATAGGACTAGCTAGGCGGTCTGAACGCGTTATACGCGAACGACGCGTTAAAGTAGCATAAGCTACCTAAACGGGTCATGACGGGTCGTAAGCACTTAGGTTAGGTTTCCTTTAGTATGTAGGCCTTGTTAAACCATATCATATGAGTTCCCACGCTCATTTGGTTCACGAGACCTCATACTATCCAATCCCCCGATTTAGGTCCGGTTATTTATGTAGTTACCTATATTAGGTACCGTTTGATTTTCGGGACTCCTCTAGCTTGCTTGGTAGTTGTTCAAGACTTCTAAGCACTCTCAAGTGAGTACATAGTCCCCTCTTTTACTGTTTTCAAACTGTTTTGGGGTGAAGAATGTGTACCTATCTGTTATTTTCATGTTTTCAAAAGTATAATTGATTATACATATTTGTGCTTATCTTTTTTACAAACTGAATGATTATTTATGGTTTAAACTCTAATTTTTCTTAAAGATTATAAAATAAATGTTTGGAATAGTACTTATTTGGTTCACTAGGCCGGTTGGTAGTATGATATAGCGCTATAGGATTTGACACCCCATTCCTGTTGTCATGGAATGTCTGAAACCAATTTGTTTCTCCATCCAAATAGGGATTGCCTTTGTGGTATCCCTATAGTCTCAAAGGTGTATTTTGATGCACTAGGTCTGAATGAATTCTTAAGTCTCATTATTTTTGTATATTAAGTTATACTCCCAAGAGTATAGTTTGATATGCTCTCATATGTGACAATGTACAAAACCAACATGTATTTTGATCATCATTAAAACATAGTTTGATATGTTATTTGTAATCCAAAACATAGTTTAATATGTTATTTATAAATCCAAAGTATACTTTTGATATACTACTGAAAATTTATTTACTTTAACAACTAAAGTGTATTTAATATACTATTGTTTTGCAATTGGGTTTTAGGGTTAGTGTTTAGATAACGGGACGGGTGTAATATGATGAAAACATGGTAGATACGCCGCTGGTACTTCTTATATATAAGTGTTTTCATTGCATTACATACCGTGGCGTTATTTAGTACACTTGGGTTAACGGTTTTGGAACTGAAATATATTTTAATATATTACTTATTCGACTTTCTTAGAAACAAAGTATATTTTTATATATATACTATGAATCTTTTTATCAAAATATTGTTTTTCAAACAATATATTTTTATAACAAACTTATTCTACTTACTTATTAAATTCCTATGTCTTATTACTTTATATCATTCGATTTCTTATAAATGATTTATAAAAGAAAACCTTTTACAAGGATCATGGTTGCTTTTATTAAAACTTTTTCTTTAAACTATTAAGTCATGAATCCTATTTTCGCAAAACCTATGTATCTCACAAGCATTTTTATGCTGACATACCTATTTTTACACATGTTTCAGGTGCTGCTTTGTGATGATTGATGATATATGCTACACTTAGGATGGACTCGTGCCTTAGCGACTTTAAAACTTGAAAGATAATAGTTGTACTTATTTGATTGTATTAAAACAATGAGTTCATTTATTCAATAAAACAAAATTATTTATTCCATGGTTGTGAAACAATGATTCTGTTACAACACTCCCCGACGTTTCCGCCACGTTTTGTTGTTTTACGTGGTCGGGGTGTGACATTTACCTATCATAAAACTCGTTTCCAAACAACCTTTAAAGGTTGTTTGTTCGATTTAGCTAACAAGGGCGTTTTGGTCCTTTTTAGTCTTTCAATTACTACAAGGTCTTTTGAGAGCATGTTTGACCCATAATTCTTCTTTTGAGTTATGATCTTGTTTGAAAAGTCATTATGCTTTTCGAAACGCCCGACCCTCTTTTAAAACATTCGGTTTACCCAATAAGGTAATCATTTAAAAGTTCATTTTCCATTTGTCATAAAATGATCGAATTACCGATTTAACTCCTTTTAAACCCTCCACATGGTTTCTTGTCATGCTCAACTATCTTGTTCCGTACGTCTACACGCCGAAACATCATACCTCAACTATGTATTTATCTTATTCGTAACTAATACGATAGAGAATATTCTAAAATATAAGACTAGTGTAAGCCATACTTACTTGACGCTAGTTTTATATTTACAAGCGCTCTACCTAGGTCACATTGTTATTTAGGCTACAACTTGTTTTATTGCCTAAACTAATTGGTCACCATTTTACCTCATACCTCGTCATTCGGGTATGCAATATTGCCGTCATCGGCCCTTTTGTGTGTTTATACTTCCATATCTAGTCATTTACACTATAACGTGATTACCTTCTATATTACTTTTGTGTCCGTGATCACATCACGCCATGTTTAGTTTTACCTTGACTTTAGTCTAAGGCTACACTCATTTTCTTTCGGATTATCTTTCCGACTCTATGACTTCTTATGTGTCCTTCATGTCGGTTTATTTGGTTTATGCCTCTATTTCCTTTCAACCCGTTACCCGGGTTCTTGATCTTGATATATTTTTTTTAACACTCATGTTTCATTGGTTTGCGTTTTCCCTTTCATACTCTTTTATGACTTATCCCATAGATTCAATAATATTTCACGCTTTCATTATCCAGGTCGCGCTTACTTGGGATGTCAACTACTATACTTTATTCAATCCGTACACCACCTTTCTTTTGTCAGCGACCCTTAGGTCTGTTTCTTTTACAAATTTCCTGAAGGCCCATGTCTCAAGTCTTATTTGATAAACTACTGTTATTGTTATTCGGCCTTTTGGGGTTTACTCGTTCTTATTCTAACGCTTTCATAATGTTTGTCTTACTAATTCTTTTACATATTCACCCTCATCAAGGTGACTATCATTCTTCCTCAGGAGGAATTTATTAATAACATGTTACTTGGGTATCTACCCATACCCGAGCTTCTAAATCCAAATTTATTGGTATTTCATTATTTACAGCAACAATTAATACATATTGTCCATTTAGTTTCTTTTTCGAGGATATTCCTATCCAAATCTTAATCTCTTGATTTCTGACTTTAACCCATCGTTACAATAACAAAATCAATTCATTTCATGTTATTGTTTCATATTGTTGTATGGAATTTATCCACATCGTTTGTTGACATAAACGATGTTTCTATCTGTTTCATTTAGTTTGGCTTAGTCTATAACCATGTCTTTGTCATCTATTACTATTGTAAACTCCCAGGGTTCGGATGTTATTACACTCCTCCCTATTATGACACTTATCTTTCATTACGTTCTCGGGTTCGAGTGTGCGCACACCCCTTCCCAAGGCAATATTTATCATGATTATTTTTACCTCGATGCTCAACGTACAGTTTCAGCACCTCTTATAAACAATAGAACTTTTATTATTACCTATTTTTATTTTTCAAAGCCTTGGTAATTTTGTTAACACTAATGTAGAATGTTTAATAAATCGATATAAAGCAAACGATTTATTTGCACTCGTAATAATTAAAAATTCATGCTGAAATTTAATTTACAAGAGTATACCTGAAACGACTTCAGGTTCAGCTTTAGCCTCCGTGGCTGTTATATAAAACAACTTTGTCCTTGATTTCTGGGCATCAGATTTTGTGTCGGTTGTGTCCTTGGTTCCAAGCCTCTCTGGACATTTAGACTTTTTATGTCTTGGCTTACCACATGTGCCCTTGTGATTTTTTCCACAAAATCTACACTGATGTAACACACTTTTTGTAACTCCCTTCTTGAGAGCTTTATTAGACTTGGACTTCTTTACGGATCTTGGATTCATATCCAACACCCTCCTTTCTTCTATTTCTTGTAGTATGCTATCTTTTAATTCAGTCATCATATCGTTTACCACTGGCACGACTGTGGGTTGTAATCTATCAATATACTGTGATAGACTATTTTCTAGAACTTTTCCGACCTCCTCGGAAATCTTAGCTTTCATTTGTTCAGTCAATTGAGATGTCGAATCATCTCCGGTTACTCCAGACATTACTTTAACTGAAACATCCATCAGGATTTATCAATAATTATTTAATTCATTTCCATCTTATCATACAGAAATTTATATCACTCTCATTCAATCATAAATAACGTGTTATTCCTTTTCGGTTTGGTCAAGTATATATCTTGCCTTACCTTTCTTACTTAGTGTATTTTCCCGGGTTCAAGCGTATTCATACACTCCTCCCATCTTTCCGTCATCTTGAAATTGAAATGTTTACACTAATTGTTAAACATTTCATTTATGACATACGCGTCATTCATTTTGATCTAGCCAAGTTCACCACTTGCTTAAACCATTTATGGTTAGTGCACTTTTCCGGGTTTGAGTGTGTAAACATGCACTTCGCGTGCATATTGTGACACCCCAGGAAAACCAGTAAAACTACGCAACACTACTAGCTTCCTCAGTAACCGCATGCTAAATTTCGGGACGAAATTTCTTTCAAGTTGGGGATAATGTGACAACCCGAATTCCAAGGTTTCTATTTGACTTAGTACTTGTTCACTAGATGTCGTTTCTGTATACTTGATGTGCCTTATAAGTGTGTTTTATTATTATTAAGGTGCAATATAAGTGTATTCTTGATGCGTAGGTTATGTGCATATTTTATATTAATAAGGTGACAATTGATTTAATTGTTAAAATGGGAACCTTAGTGAAATCACCTCTCAGCCGAAAACACACCCCATGAAATCAAGAAGTGTTTTCGTCTACTTGTGGGCAGCAAAAAGTGTATGGGCTTCGGCCCAGTAGTTGTGGATTTTTAGAGTTTGTTATTTAACCTGTGCGTATACTAGAACAAACCCGATTCCTCTAACAATGGTGTGACGGCATCGGCAAGACTCCAAACCCTTCCTTCCGATCAATCTAGTAACCCTTTTCATCTTGGACGTGATTGATTTCTTGTGAGCACTTAACTTAGCATACCGAGCAAACCAAGGTGAGTTCACACTCTAAACAAGGCATGGGATTCCTGGGGTTGGGAATGGGATTAAAGATATAGATTTGTACTTATAGTGTTACTAGACTACCTACCATCGTCCTCGGATGCGCAGGATACATACGTAAATCCTACGTATACTTGTACTCACCACTGTCCTCAGGTTGCGAAGGACACTCACGTAAAACCTACGTGAACTTATACTCTCTATTGCCTCGGTTGTGTCAGGCACTTACGTAAAACCTACGTAAACCCCGCGTACCCCTGTCCTCGGTTGTGAAGGACACTTACGTAAAACCTACGTAAACTTTGTACGTACTACTGTTCTCGGTAAGAAGAACACTCATGGTTACAAATAGTCTAGTGTATATGCAAACATGGGAAGCCCCCACCAATAGAACATACTATCGGCCCAGCAGAGCCACACGTTACGAAACAAACATACTATTACGAACTTACTTACTGTGAACTCGCTCAACTAGTTATTGACTCTCTATTACATGCCTTGCAGGTCGTTAGGTATACATGGAGCTTGCACAGGGAGGCGCGGTCGTTGTGGACAAAGATCGTGAATGCTTTGATTAAACATTTGACATTTCATACTTTACTTATATTGGGCTTTTACTCATATGCTTCCGCTAAACGTTGAATTTATACTTATGTTTTGAACACCTTTCATATGGATTGGTTTGGTTAAATTACATTTACTGTTACTATTACATTGTTCTATATGATTGGTGGCTTGATCCTGGTCTTGTCACGCCTCCAAGCGGTGATACTCCGCGTGTGGATTTTGGGGGTGTGACAGATTGGTATCAGAGCCATTGGTTATAGAGAACTCGGTTTTAATAAGGGGAAAACGTTTTTATTAAAATCAGACTATAACCAGAACAGTGCTCAACGATCCACAACGACGCCTCACTCCACGTGCAAGACTCAACATCCTAGGAATATGGTACATGTTTTATTGCCTACTTGCTAGAATTACATAGAACTTTGCTCATGGTATGCTTAGATATACATAACCCCTATTGCTTGAAAAATACTTGTGTGCTCACTCTCTTCTGTCATCGCACTATTCGTGAACCTCTCTTACTTATGTTATCTTTGCTATGAAGATCATGGCTGGACGTATTAACATGACACAAGCCCAGTTGACGGCTCTCATTAACGAACAAGTTGCTGCGGCAGTTGCAGCCGCACAAGCAGGAGGTCAACCCGCTCAGCAACCTGTTTGCACTTTCAAGACTTTCATGGACTGTCGTCCTACTACTTTCAGTGGCACGGAGGGAGCAGTTGGACTCCTCCATTGGTTTGAAAAGCTTGAGTCAGTATTTGAAATGTGTGAATGCCCTGAGGCACGCATGGTGAAGTATGCTACCGGTACTCTCGAGGGTTAAGCCCTCACATGGTGGAAAGCTCAGGTCCAAATGCTGGGGTTGGTTGCTGCTAACGCCACCCCATGGAACAATTTTAAAGAGATGATCAAGGAGGAATATTGCAGTCGTGACGACATTCATAAGCTGGAAGTCGAGTTCTTCAACCTCAAGATGACGGGGTCAGAAATTGAGGCGTTTACAAAGAGATCAAATGAGCTTGCATTACTGTGTCCTACTATGGTGGACCCTCCAATTAAGCGTATCGAACTATATCTTAAGGGTCTAAAGCCAGAGATCCCAAGTCATGTGACATCAGCAAACCTTGCCACCTACCAGCAGGTTGTTCAGTTGGCTCACCGTCTCAATGATCAGGCGGTGGAGCAGAATAGGTTGCCTAAACGTCTCAGCGCTACTACTACCGCTACCACTTCAGCTACTCCTGCTACCCCCAGTGATAACAAGAGAAAATGGGAGGGGGATTCCAGCAAAGGTTCAGTTTCAGTTCAGTCTCAGGTGCAACAGCGAAGGACTGACAACTATCAGAGTCCTAGTCAGCAATCTTCGGGCAGTCACAGGCAGGGTGGTTATCGGGGGAACCTCCCAAGGTGCAACAACTGTAACAGGCATCACAGTGGCCAGTGCAACAAGGGTCGCTGCCAGAGGTGCCTCAAGATGGGCCATGAGGCCAAGGATTGTAGGAGCCTGCGGCCTGCGAATCAGAATCAGCAGCAGCAGCAAACACCTCAGAATCAGCAACAGGGCAACAAAGGATGTTTTCATTGTGGCGCTGAAGGTCACTTCAAAAGACACTGCCCTCAGTTAAACCGAAACTAGAACAACAACAACAACCAGGGCAATGGGAACAACAACAACGGGGGAAACAACAATGATGGGAACAACAATGGTGCTAGGGGTCGTGCTTTTGTGATTGGTCAGGGGGACGCGAGGAATGATCCTAATGTGGTTATGGGTAAGTTTCTTCTCGACGACTTTTATGTTACTGTATTGTTTGATTCGGGTGCGGATACAAGTTATGTGTCTTTGTAAGTTAGCCAAATGTTAAAACGTGCACCAACTCCTTTAAACACCAAGCATGTGGTAGAATTAGCTAATGGTAAGAGTCTAGAGGCCACACACATAGTTCAGGGTTGTAATCTTATCCTCGTTGGTCAGACTTTCTCTATCGATCTCATCCCTATAACTCTGGGTAGTTTCGACATCGTCATTGGTATGGATTGGTTATCCCAACAGCAAGCAGAGATCTTATGCAAGGAGAAGATCATTCGTATTCCTCGTTCTGGCAAGGAACCTCTCGAAGTTCAAGGCGACAAGACTGGTGTCGTGAGTGGCATCATTTCCTTCTTGAAGGCTCAGAAGTGTTTGCGAAAGGGCCACACTGCAATATTAGCACTTGTTACTGATACATCGAAGAAAGAGAACAAGATTGAGGATATTCCTGTTGTACGCAATTTTCCGCAAGTGTTTCCTGAAGAGTTACCTGGGTTACCGCCTCATCGCCAGGTCGAATTTCAGATCGAGTTAGCTCCAGGAGCAGCACCTATAGCTCGAGCACCTTATCGCTTAGCTCCAACTGAACTGGAAGAACTGTCTAAGAAACTGCAAGAACTCTTGGAAAAGGGTTTCATTCGTCCTAGCTTTTCACCCTGGGGAGCTCCAGTATTGTTTGTGAAGAAGAAAGACGGTACTTTCCGTATGTGCATAGATTACCGCGAACTGAACAAGGTGACAGTGAAGAATCGCTATCCTCTTCCACGCATCGACGACTTATTCGACCAGTTGCAAGTGTCGAGCTATTTCTCGAAGATTGATCTGAGGTCAGGTTAGCATCAACTGAGAGTCCGGGATGAGGACGTCTCCAAAACAGCATTCAGAACACGCTACGGCCACTACGAGTTTCTGGTCATGCCATTTGGGCTAACGAACGCGCCTGCAGTTTTCATGGATCTTATGAACAGGGTGTGCAAACCTTATCTTGACAAGTTTGTTATTGTTTTCATTGACGACATCCTGATCTACTCGAAGAGTCAGGAGGAACACGAACACCATTTACGACTTATCTTGGAACTTCTTCGAACGGAACAGCTGTATGCCAAGTTTTCAAAATGCGACTTCTGGCTTCGTGAAGTCCACTTTCTAGGCCATGTGGTAAACAAGGATGGGATTCATGTTGATCCATCCAAGGTAGATTCGATCAAGAACTGGCCTGCACCTCGCACACCAACAGAAATTCGCCAATTCTTGGGTTTGGCGGGATACTACAGAAGGTTCATCAAAGACTTCTCAAAGATTGCACAGCCGCTTACACTACTGACGCAGAAAGGTGTTGTTTATCGTTGGGGTAATGCACAGGAAACAGCGTTTCAACACTTAAAGGATAGACTTTATAGCGCACCTATTCTCTCATTGCCTGAAGGCACGGACGATTTTGTAGTCTACTGCGACGCATCCATCCAAGGTCTTGGATGTGTGTTGATGCAATGGGATAAAGTTATTGCTTATGCTTCGCGCCAACTTAAGATTCACGAACGGAATTACACTACACATGATTTAGAGCTGGGAGCTGTTGTCTTTGCGCTCAAGATATGGCGACACTACCTATATGGCACTAAGTGCACCATCTACACCGATCACAGGAGTCTCGAGCATATATTCAAGCAGAAAGAGTTGAACATGCGACAACGTAGATGGGTCGAACTGTTGAACGATTACGAATGTGCTATAAAGTACCATCCGGGCAAAGCTAATGTAGTGGCCGACGCCCTCAGTCGAAAGGATACTACACCTAGGCGTGTGCGAGCACTACAACTCACTATTCAGTCTAGTCTTCCTTCACGGATACGAGATGCTCAGGTAGAAGCATTGAAACCAGAAAACGTCAGGGCTGAAGCCCTACGCGGCTCAAGGCAATGGTTAGAACAAAAGGCAGACGGCGCCTACTATGTAACAGGATGCATTTGGGTACCACTCTACGGCGACTTACGCGAGCTGGTAATGGATGAAGCTCATAAGTCTCGCTACTCAGTACATCCTGGTTCGGATAAAATGTACCACGATATCAAAACTACATATTGGTGGCCTAGCATGAAAGCTCACATAGCAACATACGTTAGCAAATGCTTGACTTGTGCGAGAGTCAAAGCAGAATATCAGAAACCTTCAGGCCCACTCCAACAACCTGAGATACCACAATGGAAATGGGAACAAATTTCCATGGATTTTGTTACTGGCCTACCTAGATCTCAGCGTGGGAATGATACTATTTGGGTGATCGTGGATCGACTCACTAAGTCTGCTCACTTCCTGGCTATTAAGGAAACAGACAAGTTCTCTACCTTAGCAGACATCTACTTAAAAGAAGTGGTTTCAAGGCACGGGGTGCCAACCTCTATTATCTCTGATCGTGACGCACGTTTTACTTCAGAACTGTGGCAAGCAATGCACAAATCTTTTGGCTCTCGTTTAGACATGAGCACAGCTTACCACCCTCAGACGGATGGGCAGTCTGAACGTACTATTCAAACTCTAGAAGACATGCTTCGTGCATGTGTAATTGATTTCAGCAACGGCTGGGAAAAACATCTCCCGTTAGTGGAGTTCTCGTACAACAACAGTTACCACACCAGCATTAAAGCCGCTCCATTCGAGGCATTGTACGGGCGTAAATGCCGATCACCTCTTTGTTGGGCAGAGGTGGGTGATAGTCAGATCACAGGTCCAGAAATGGTAGTTGATACTACTGAAAAGATTGCTCAGATACGACAACGCATGGCGGCAGCTCGTGACCGTCAGAAAGCATACGCTGATAAAGACAGGAAACTACTCGAATTCCAGGTTGGGGATCGAGCGCTACTCAAAGTTTCACCCTGGAAGGGTGTGGTTCGTTTTGGCAAACGAGGCAAGCTCAATCCATGATACGTTGGACCATTCGAAGTCATAGAGAAAATAGGCAAAGTGGCCTACAGACTGAACTTACCAGCTGAACTCAGTGCAGTTCACAACGTCTTTCACGTGTCGAATCTGAAGAAGTGTCTGTCAGACGAGACCCTTATAGTTCCTTTGAAGGAACTCACTATCGACGAGCGGTTGCAGTTCGTCGAGGAACCAGTTGAAATCACGGACCGGGATGTTAAGGTCCTCAAGAACACGAGAATCCCTCTTGTACGAGTTCGTTGGAACTCCCGTCGTGGCCCAGAGTTCACCTGGGAGCGTGAAGACCAAATGGAACTCAAGTATCCCCAGTTATTCGGAAACAATGCAACCACTACTGAGGCTGAAGCTACTGCATAATTTCGGGACGAAATTCCAAATCAACGGGGGGATGATGTGACACCCCAGGAAAACCAGTAAAACTACGCAACACTACTAGCTTCCTCAGTAACCGCATGCTAAATTTCGGGACGAAATTTCTTTCAAGTTGGGGATAATGTGACAACCCGAATTCCAAGGTTTCTATTTGACTTAGTACTTGTTCACTAGATGTCGTTTCTGTATACTTGATGTGCCTTATAAGTGTGTTTTATTATTATTAAGGTGCAATATAAGTGTATTCTTGATGCGTAGGTTATGTGCATATTTTATATTAATAAGGTGACAATTGATTTAATTGTTAAAATGGGAACCTTAGTGAAATCACCTCTCAGCCGAAAACACACCCCATGAAATCAAGAAGTGTTTTCGTCTACTTGTGGGCAGGAAAAAGCGTATGGGCTTCGGCCCAGTAGTTGTGGATTTTTAGAGTTTGTTATTTAACCTGTGCGTATACTAGAACAAACCCGATTCCTCTAACAATGGTGTGACGGCATCGGCAAGACTCCAAACCCTTCCTTCCGATCAATCTAGTAACCCTTTTCATCTTGGACGTGATTGATTTCTTGTGAGCACTTAACTTAGCATACCGAGCAAACCAAGGTGAGTTCACACTCTAAACAAGGCATGGGATTCCCGGGGTTGGGAATGGGATTAAAGATATAGATTTGTACTTACAGTGTTACTAGACTACCTACCATCGTCCTCGGATGCGCAGGATACATACGTAAAACCTACGTATACTTGTACTCACCACTGTCCTCAGGTTGCGAAGGACACTCACGTAAAACCTACGTGAACTTATACTCTCTATTGCCTCGGTTGTGTCAGGCACTTACGTAAAACCTACGTAAACCCCCGCGTACCCCTGTCCTCGGTTGTGAAGGACACTTACGTAAAACCTACGTAAACTTTGTACGTACTACTGTTCTCGGTAAGAAGAACACTCATGGTTACAAATAGTCTAGTGTATATGCAAACATGGGAAGCCCCCACCAATAGAACATACTATCGGCCCAGCAGAGCCACACGTTACGAAACAAATATACTATTACGAACTTACTTACTGTGAACTCGCTCAACTAGTTGTTGACTCTCTATTACATGCCTTGCAGGTCGTTAGGTATACATGGAGCTTGCACAGGGAGGCGCGGTCGTTGTGGACAAAGATCGTGAATGCTTTGATTAAACATTTGACATTTCATACTTTACTTATATTGGGCTTTTACTCATATGCTTCCGCTAAACGTTGAATTTATACTTATGTTTTGAACACCTTTCATATGGATTGGTTTGGTTAAATTACATTTACTGTTACTATTACATTGTTCTATATGATTGGTGGCTTGATCCTGGTCTTGTCACGCCTCCAAGCGGTGATACTCCGCGTGTGGATTTTGGGGGTGTGACACATATCAATTCAAATTTCCTTTTTCTAGTATCCTAGTAAGTCTACTAAAGCAATTAATTCTTACCGGACGATCGATCAAGCTTGAACCGAACACTTTGTTGACAACCTTAAGCTCTGATTACCAACTTGTAACACCCGTCCAAATTTACTTGAATTTAATAATATTTCATAATATTTTATACAAAAGATGTCTAAACTAATACCTTAGTTTCAACAACCAAGTTCTAAGTTAACAAACATTAGTTATCTACCGACTAATTAAAACATCCATAAGTTGTTTAACAAACGGTTTACATCATAACATTGTTTACGCAGAGTTAATTTGGTTATTATACCTGTTTGGCTCATCTAAGGAATTCTCCATTTTGATGACTACAAACGAGGTCTAACCAGATTCTTGGCCTATTATTCGACATAGCGAATATCATCGCTTTAATCCAACTCAACTTTTAATACACAATCCAACTACATATATGCTAAATATCAAAATTTACCCAAATGTAACGAATCAAGTTACATACCTTCATAATTCATCGACATTGCTTTTTAATCATAATTACCCATTCCCAGGCTTGTTGAGCTTAGCGTATCCCTTCTAATCCTCGGTTTCTGCTTTTATAACTCAATTTAACGAGTGACGTTCGAGTCACTCCAAACACTACCATTTCGACCATTATTTTAACACATTCTTCATCTAGTGAATTACATCACTTTACTTACATCCCATTATGACTAATTAAGCGGTATTATCAATAAACATATTTAACCAACTATTTATTTTGACCCGCTTGGTTTGTCAAGTGAATTCCATCACTTCTTAGACTTACCAAACACAACTATTTTAGCTATAACAACATTAGACATATTTACGACTAGGCTTATCTACGTAAATGTAACGAGACGACAAGTCGCGTACCTTTAGAGCACACCCTTCAAACGCGTATCCACTCCGGCTTGTCTGCTTGACGATCCGGATTCTTTGCCTAAAGAGTTCAATTCACAATCAACTTAGAACTCTTTTCATAATCATTAACGCATAATTCTCTATAATAATCAAATCTGCGTTTTCATCTGATTTTTAACTTTTTAATCCCCACTTAGGCATTTTAACAAACACCTAGCGGGTCAGATTTTTACATCATCAAAACCAAGTTCATGACTTGTAATAATCATCTAAATCAACTTCAATTAGTCACATTTACACATGTTTTAACTTCCAAATTTCAGAAAGTACCTCATAAAACTCAGATTACACTAGAACAAGAATCATGATCTTAGTGTTTACCAAGTTTCTACAACTTATTAATCACCTACAATGGTTATTATGAACCCTACAAGTATCATGCAATATTTTGACAAGAAATCATCTAGGGTTTATCCCTAAACATCATACTTTTTCTGAAATCACTTTCTATGATCAAATTACACTAGAATAATCATTCTAAACCCTAGTGTTCATCATTATCTTGTAAAACCCATAACCCACCTTCAATGTGTTCATGGAATTTCCTGAATTTGGACATGATTTCACATGTAGTTGTCTAGGTTTTACTTCTAGACACCATCTCATCACTAAGCTAACCAAATCACAAACATGCATCATCTAATTTCAGATTTCCCAATTTCATGAGAATTTCAAACAGAGAATTAACACCAAATTTTACATACCTTGTAACCCCCTTGTGATGAGGATCACTAATCTATGTTCGGATTTTGATTTGGACTGAGTTTGATCCTTCAATTTAGAGATTTTATGCTGAACTAGGGTTTTGATGAACTTGGTCGCCCCCTGCTCTTGTCTGGTCGATCTCACACACGTATGTGTGTTTGAGATTTCTATTTTTCATGTTTTATTAAACTAAATTTTAGTTTAATCACTTTTGGTCCCTCTAATTTCCTTTAGTCCCCTTTTTGTCCTTTAACTACTCACTAGTCATTATCTCACTAGGTTAGTGTCACCCCTAGTTAATTTATTTTACTAATTTATTTACAAATAAATTGTAAATTTTATGAACTTATATTTTCGGGATGTTACACATGGTGCAGAGAAATCAAACATTTTTCATAGCAATCCCTCACAAAGTGATGTCTGATATCAATGTGCTTGGTGGTTGAATGGGAGACTGGATTTTTAATGATATTTTCTGCTGCCTGACTATCCAACATGAGAGGTGTCTTTAAGGCAGTGATACCAAAATCCAGCAATTGATTTTGAAGCCAAAGCAGTTGGGCTGTACAGCTTGCAGCAGCTATATACTCTGCCTCAGCAGTGGATGTTGAAACAACTGCTTGCTTTTTGCTTTGCCAAGACACTAAGGTGCTGTTTGTTTTTTCTGCGGGAAAAGGTCTGCAGTTTGCGGACCACATCTGCAGGCATCTGCAGGAGAAGAGGTGGACCAAATATCTGCAGTCTGCAAGGAGAAGAGGGTTTGTTTTTTTTCTTCTACAAAAACACTTTTTACACACAACACACACTTCTACACTTCTGCCTCAACTCTCTCACTCTACTCTCTCTCTACAATCTGCAGACCACCACCGCCCATAGCACCACCACCACCGCACCACCTCCGCCATCACACCACTGCCATCATCTTCGTCGTTCAACCACCACCACCGTCTTCGTCGTTCAACCACCACCACCGCCGTCGTCTTTCAACCACCACCACCACCGCACCACCTCCGCCATCTCACCACCGCCATCATCTTCGTCGTTCAACCGCACCACCGCACCACCTTTGCCATCATCTCCGATCTGGGTTCGATTTGGGGGTTTCGGTTCAAGCACCACCATCGATCTCTGATCTGGTAGCACCACCACCACCGATCTCTCTCTCTCTACGGTATCTCTCTCACTCTCTCTCTCTACGGTATCTTTCTCACCGATATTGATTTGGGGGTTTTGGTTCGATTTGGGGTTTTTGGGCAGGGATGTGGTGGTGGAGGTTTGGGCAGGGATGTGGTGGTAGAGGTTTGGGCAGGGATGTAGTGGTGGAGGTGGTGGCAGGGATGTGGGGGTGGTGGTGGAGGTGGTGGCAGGGAGGTGGTGGAAGAGGTCTGCCAAGAAGAGGTTCCAAGAAGACATGGAATCATGTCTGTGTGGTGAAGAGGTCTCGCATACCTTTTTTAATGAAAGGTCTGCGAGAAAACAAACAAGTTACGGACTCCAAACCTCTGCGCGCGTCTGCGCGGAGCAGTCATAAGTGGCCAGAAGTGCTTCTGGCCAAAAAACATACAACACCTAAGCAACTGCCTAGGAATTGACCCCCTCCTGAAGTGGACTTCCTTGTTGTATTACATCCAACAAAGTCACTATCTGAGAAACCTGAAAGCTTGATATTTCCATCAGCTGGATACCAGATACCAAGTGTGGGAGCACCTTTTAGGTATCTGAATATCCTTTTTACAGCAATAAGGTTTGACTTTCTAGGGGCTGATAGGGATCTTGCACAAACACATGTTGCAAACATGATGTCTGGCCTAGATGCAGTCAGGTACAATAAAGACCCAATAATGCTTCTATAAAGAGTTTGATCAACCAAATCATCCTTTTCATCAGACATGACTATTTTTGTGGTTGCTATGGGTGTACTACATGGTTTGCAATCATCCATCTCAAATTTCTTTAAAAGTTCTTTGGCATATTTGCCTTGATGGATGAAAGTTCCATTTTGCAGTTGCCTTACTTGGAGACCAAGAAAGCACTGGAGTTCACCCATTGCACTCATTTCAAACTCAGCTGTCATGAGTTGTCTGAACTCTTCACACATTTTAGAACATGTGCTTCCAAAAATGATGCCATCCACATAAATATGGACAATCATCAAATCTTTCCCTCTCCATTTTAGAAACAATGTTTTATCAATTTTACCTCTTGTGAAACCAATAGAAAGAAGAAAGGTGGAAAGAGTTTCATACCAGGCTCTAGGTGCTTGTTTCAAGCCATACAAAGCTTTGTTTAGCTTATAGACATGATTTGGATTATATGGATCCTCAAAGCCTGGAGGTTGACAAACATGTACCTCTTCTTGAATTTTACCATAGAGGAATGCACATTTAATGTCCATTTGAAACACCTTTATATTGTGGTTGACAGCAAAGGCCAGGAATAATCTGATAGCTTCCAATCTTGCTACAGGGGCAAAAGTTTCATCATAGTCAATACCCTCTTCCTGTCTGAACCCTTGAACCACTAGCCTTGCTTTATTCTTGATAACAATACCCCTTTCATCAATTTTATTTTTAAAGACCGACTTTGTGCCTATAGGACTCACACCCTCTGGCAGTGGTACAAGTTCCCATACTTGTTGTCTTTTAAACTGTTGGAGCTCCTCTTGCATGGCTTCTACCCAGCTGTTGTCTTTTAGTGCCTCTTGGTACTTGACTGGCTGATGAAGTGATATGAAGCCAACAAAAAGACAGATGTTTTGGGATTGGCTTCTTGTTAGCACCCCTTCACTGATGTTGCCAATGATTTGGTCAGGTGGATGAGACTTCAAGAAGATTAGATCTCCTTTGTATGGAACAATGGAATTTAAAGGTGAGGGCTGCAGATGTGAGTCATCTGAGCTAACCACTATTGGTGACTTTGATGATCCAACAGTGGCTTGAAATGGAGGTGGAGGAATAGGAGGAAGTGGTATGAAAACATCCTGACTTTTATCCACTGTTTGGGGATTTTTATCAACAGTGCTTGAGGATGTGGAAGCAGGGGTTAAAGGGCTACTTTGGTCAACAACTGTTGAGGTAGCAGTGGTTGAGCTTTGACAGCTGTTTTGAACATCTGCTGCTCTACCAATTGATGCAAACTTTTGTTGTGGAATGATGACTTCATATCCATAGTCTGATGGAGGACTTTGAGATGGACCTGCACTGTTAGTCTTGACAGAAACATTTTCAAAGGTAAATTTATCAAGATCAAATAATGCTGTAGGATTTGCAGGGATTTTCATTGAAGAGAGTTCATTGAACTTTACATTCAAAGTCTCTTCAACTGTCTTAGTCCTAGTGTTGAACACTTTGTAGGCCTTAGCAGTGGTTGAGTATCCCAAATGATAACCACAATCAATTTTGGCTGCAAAACTTTGAGATGGAATCTTTTAAGTTTAAAATGAAGTATGGGCAACCAAAAACTTTACAATATGAGATCAGTGGTTTGATTTTATACAGAATTTCATAGGCAGTCTTTTGATGCCTGGGTTTATTAAAACTCTGTTCTGGACATAGCAGGCAGTGTTTACAGCCTCTGCCCAGAAAGTTAATGGCAAACCTGAATCAGCAAGCATGGTCCTGGCAGCCTTTATCAAAGCTCTGATACCAATTGTTAGGATCTGAGTTTCTTATGATTGTGCTTGTTTGATAATTATGAAGATGAATTAGTAATAAGTGCAGCGAAATTAAATGGAACAAACTTTCAACACAATCAAAAAGAGAATTGTTTTAAGCAAACATGTTTAACATGAAATCGAATGATTATATTTATTACAATCTTCAATTACAATGCATGCATGCATACAATATCCCCCTCAGCCTAAGCTCACAGATGGTTTGTTCATATAGAATGACTTGTGGAAGAAGAGAGCTAATAGAACAGTACAGGGTACTGTTCTATTTATAGTACAGAACAAACCACTGTGTCATCTTTGCTGACGTCACCATGAAAGTGACATCTAACCTCCTAACAACCTCTAACCACTGACTAATACAAACACTGTTATCTAACAACTGATTACAATAAATGAATACAAATACTAGTCTAACTGCTGCTTCTTCATTCCACTGCTTTAGCCCCAGCAGTGCTTTGTGTCTTCAGCAGTGCTTGAACTACAGCAGCAGATTGACTCATCAGTGTTTAGTCTTCAGCAGTCTTTGAGTGAACAGCAGTTGATGTAGATCAGCAGTTATTGTTGAAGGGCAGTACTTAGAGGGCATCAGATGTTAGGTCACATTCAAGGGGAAAGACTGATGTAAACAACTGCTTATTTTGGATCCACTGATCTAATCCAGTTTTCGCTTTATCAACTGTTCCTTTGTAGGGTTCAATCCCAACAAGAACATATCAATACAATACTAGCATGCAACTCCTACCTGTCAACCCAAAGCTTTCAGCTAGCGTAATCTTATGTAGCAATGATGTGTATAAAATGCAACATATAAATTACACCAAATAAGCCATAAAACTAACCCTTTTTTAGTACTAATGTTGGAAAAAATGTGCTTTTGTCTTCCTTTTGTATTTTCAGCATTAAATGAGCGTAAATGAAAAAAAAAAAGCAAATATGCAGCAAAATCTAACATAATTACAAGAAAAGGAATAAACGTGGCATGCCCGACCCCTCGACAGCATCTTCCCAAACAAAAACAAGAGATCAGAAGGCTAAACACGCCCCGTGCCCAGCGGATACGGGGGCGTGCTCATGTGTCTGCAGAAAAGACAAAGTCGTAGAAGCTTCTATTTCCCAACACGGGGGCGTGCCAGCTCAACACAGCCGTGGTCAACGCTAAGATTCGCATAATCTAAGCAAATCTTGATAGTACAGATACGCTTCTGCACACGGGGCCGTGCCCAGCGGACACGGGGGCGTGTGGAGCTAATACAGACATACTGCAATTAATGAAGAAAGAGAAAGTGGATGGACACGGGGCCGTGCCCACCGGACACGGGCCGTGTCCGGGCTTCTGTGCAGGCTATAAATAGGGGTGCTTGGTTCACTTCAAAGGCATCCCTTGACAAACCACCTCTCTCCCACTTCACCCACACTTCAACACCATCACAACACCCACATCCACCACCATCATCCATCATCCGTCATAGAGTGTGTGTAGTAATCTCGGGATCCAAGATTGATAGTAAGAGTTCTTGACAATCAAAGGCCATGTTTGCCTAAGTCTCTTATATCACTTGGTGAAGACAAGCATTTAGTGTAATACTTTTGTTTTTTAATCTTTTCGCACTTTTTATTTGGTTTTGTATTAATGACTTTAATAACTAGTTTCTTATGTTGAAGGTGAAACTTCCTTATCATTTGTCCGTGGTGTCTTGACATTATTTTACTATCTATATAAAATAAAAGATTTACACCATTCATATCTCTACGTTCTATATAGAGATATGTTGGCTGCCTGGTCGGGGTTAAGGGAATGGTTTGGTAAGGTTCTTTCCTTGTTCAGTGTATAGATCCTGCAAGGACCTGGGTGAATCTTACTAGGACCTCCTTCAATACCCACTGGTATTGGATGACGGGGGTGTGAATGGCTTGATCCCCTCATATGTAAACTACTATTAATACATTAACCCGGCTACTTGGGATTGTATCCCTGCTGACTCAAACCACTTAGCCGAGGGTAACGTCACCTTCAAAAGAGGGGCCTACCACATTACGCATTAATAACTTAATTAATTATCTTTCAATATTCCAACCCTTTAGGATTGTATCATTGCTGACTCAAACTACTGGGTTGAGGGTAACATCACCTTCAAAAGAGGGGCCTACTACTATAACTAAGATAATCTCTCAAAAAGTGCAAAAGTGCGGAAAACATCAAAGGTTACACTAAAGGCAAGTCAGATCCAAGTGATTCATCTTGTCTATCTGTTTTATTTTTTATTTTTATTTTTCAGCATTTTTAGTTTTTATTTTCATGTTAAAACCTTTTTCTAAAATTTTGATTTGATTAGACGTTGAGGATAAACCGGTATTAAAAGCTTTTGTGTCCTTGGACGACCTCGGTATCTTACCAACGCTATACTACGCCCACGATGGGTGCACTTGCCCATATGTGTGTTTAGTGTTAGTAGAATATCGTGTTTTATAAATTTAAAACTTGACTAAAGTGTTTAAAAAGGGATAAAAATATATATAACGCTACACACGCATCAAGCAACGATAATACCATTTTGTTTACTTAACATGACCTCAAGAATATGGGAGGTGCGTTAATCCTATAGCGTTATACATGTTAAGGGAGGCTTAATCGAATTTAATGACATAGCATACTGCAAATAAGTTCTAGCATGTATGAGTTCCTAGCATAACGTATTAAGCACGTATATCGGAAAGTCTGTTTATGTTTAAGCATAAAGTATGTGATTGTGTGAGTTTCATAAAGTACAGGCATTGCACCCAAAGTGACGAAAAGTAAAAAGGGGTCATGTACACTCACGGTTTTGCTAGCTTTCCGATTAATCCGTGAGTTTGATGAGCGTTGAGAGTTGGAATGCGACATCTGTGTTTGTAATCATTGTATAAACCTTAAACAACTCAATTATCAATAAAACAATGTGATTTTACCCCTATATTTGTTTATTTATGTTTGACATTTTGCACGTTTTGATTATTGTTCAATCTCAAACTCTATAATCGCTTTCTGGAAAGTTATACGCAAACTGATGCGTAAACGTAATCAGTTTAACACGAAAAACACTCCGGAACATCAACATATGCTTAACATACCTTAAATAACCTTTACATAACTTAGAAATAAGTTTTGAAGGATTTGGTATGGCAAAATCAAGCTTATTCGATCGTAGGGACTATTTTCGACAAACTGCGAAAGTATGCCGATTCGTGCCATAACAAACATTTCGGAACTTGATCATAAGTTAAACATACCATAAATATCCTTTACATAGCTTAGAAATAGGCTTTGATGGGTTCGGTGTGCAAAAATAAACTTTTTGGTCAATCAGGGACTAAAAGCGTCAAAAAGTGCATAAGTTTACATTTTCGCGCATAACTTACGTTCTGAATATATTTGGACATCCAAAAATTTTTGTAATCATTAAAATATTTTATTTTAGTGATTTTCATGCTAAAACTTCATTCGTTTAGCAATTTGGATCGTTTTCGTGTCCGTTACGATTTCCGTCGTAATTAACCGAACAACGTAACCGTACAGCCAAACGAACCAACATCCATGACATTTCTGTGCATATTTCAAGTTCCCTATGTTTTAACATCCTTATAGAGCTTAAAAATGGGCTTGACGGGTGTTAGAAGTGCCAAAACGCATCAAAAATCAAGTTTGGAGTCACAGGGGCCTGTTCTGCAACTTTTGAAACTTACTGCCAGCAAACAAGGACCATACGGACCGTATGGAGTCCTTTACAGTCCGTAAGCCCTTCCTAGTATAGCAGAAACCATTTTCTTTAAAACCCAGCTGCTCCTTTGTTTTGTGTATGGTTTCCTTCATTCTATGGACTGGTTTTGGACTCCCCTAGTTTACTAAATCAGTGGGTACACATGGAGGGCCAAGATTGAAGCTCGTATTCCAAGAAACGACCTTAATAGTTTTGAAAAATCTATAAATACCCACCATGTTTCATTTGTTTTCCCCACATTGATCTGAATTATACTCTAAGTTGGAGCCTTTGCTTCATACCTGAGTATTTTAGATCAATTTCTTCCTTGCTTGGACCTTTTGTAAGTTTCTTTCATGCTTGTTATTGTTTTTCAACGTGAAAGTCAAACAGTGTTTGACTTTCTGCTTTGACCGGTCAATGGTCAACATGAAGTTCGTTTGAACTTCGCAACGTGAGCGTAATCACGATGGTCAGAGTCCATTGTGACTATACCTACTGATTACCGCGTTATTTAGGCATAGTGACGAGTCATAGTTTCGGTCAAAATACGCGTTTATGCGTATTTTGCAACCAAACTATTCTTGGGTATCAAAACCCTTTGTTTTGATATCAAACTTGTTTTCTAACTTAGTTAAACATGTTTTAACATGTTTAACCCGTCACTTTTAGTTTAGTGCTTATATAGGGTCGTAAAGATAAGCGGTCTAAACAACCGCTTAGACTTTCGAACCTGTCCCGTTTGGTCGATCATTAGGATTCGACCAAACACATTTTGTGACCATAGTTGTATAGGGAATAACCTTCCGAGGTTATACCTTATGGTCACTACTGTTGGGATTGAACCCTATCAGAGGAACAGATAATTAAAGCCAAAACTGGATCAGAACAGTGGATCCAGAATAAGCAGACGATTACAGTTTGTTCATATAAATCTCTCCCCTTGAAAGTGGTTTCATATCTACTGACCTCCTATCTGCTGATTTTACTAAGTGCTGACCTACAACTGCGGCCTTGCATCTACTGCCCAATGTTAAAGACTGATGGAAGACCAAAGCTCTGCTGATTCAATCTACTGCCTTGAGTCAAGTACTGCTGATCCGGACAAGCACTGCTGGGTTCACAGCAGTGGAAGGATGCAGCAGCTGTTTAAGTGTCTTTTATGTAATGAAATGTAATAGCAGTGGTTAGTACATCAGTGTTTGTATAGATCAGAGGTTAGAGTTTGTTAGGAGGTTAGATGTCACTTTCATGGTGACGTCAGCTAAGATGCTCAGTGGTTTGCAAGTGCCTATAAATAGTTCAGTACTTTGTACTGTTCTATTAGCTCTCTTGCAACATCGTCTTCTTTGCACGAACAAACTACTGAGCTCTGGCTGAGGGGGAGTTTGCATTCATTCATCAATCATTGTAATCGTTGTTGAAACAAATTCAATCTTTCGATTCATTGTGAAAAGATGTTTGATTAAAGTATTACTCTCGTTTGATTGTATGCAAAGTTTGTTTTCATCATAATTCCGCTGCACAACTCTTTCATTTTCATCTTAATTTCAAACGAAAATACAATAAAAAACAAACTCAGATCCAACAATTGGTATCAGAGCTTGGACAGTTAAATTTGATTTAACAATCATTTTGACGTAAATAGTTCAGCTCATAACAGTTGATACTGATCGTTTGTTCGTCCGTTGAAAAACAGAGCAAGGATTAATCACCATTAAAGTTGATTTCTCAGTGTCTGTAAAACAACAAGAATGACGTCACAATCTCAGGATGATAAAAACAACATTGGCTCACTTTTTAAACCACCTATGCTAAAAAGAAATGAGTACAACATCTGGGAGAGGAGGATGGGTCACATCCTCGCTCAACAAAACACAGGTTGTTGGAGGTCTGTCGTCTTTGGTCCCCATGTTCCCACAGTGCCAAGCGCTGAAGATGCTAAAAAGTTCGTTCCAAAACCAGTTGAAAATTATACCGAAACCGACTATCAAAAGTTCGAACTAGATGCTAAAGCGTTTAGCATCATAGCATCAGCGCTGCCCAATGAGATATATGCTGGACTGTTACACTGTAACAGTGCCAAAGAGTTATGGGACGCACTTAAGGAACAGTTTGGGGGGACTGAAGAAGTCATAGAAAACAATAGGGAAATTATGAACCAACAGTACGAAACATTTTGTCATGTTAGAGGTGAATCACTGACGCAACAATTTGAGCGTTTCAGTTGTCTCATCAGTGAACTGAGGCTTGTTAAAACCACTTTTACAAACTCAACTCAAAATAGCAGGTTCCTCAGATCACTGCCTGAAAAATGGGACACCATAGCTTTTGTCACCCGAAACTCACCTGAGTTCAAGGATCTGACCTTGACCCAACTCCATGGTCGACTCCTGACCTATGAAAGGGAGTTGAACCAGAAAAGGAAGTTACAAGAGTCAGGAAAAGCCGTTGATGATTATACATTCGGTAGTACTGCTCTTCTGGGTCAAGAAGAATCTGGGAGCAGTGGTAAGGATCAGGGTTATGATCACTTCATTGACATAACTGCTGGTGCAAATTTTAACAACCCTGATCCTCACTCTGCAAGTTATGCATTCACTGCAAACGAAAACCAGATGTCAGATAATCTAAGCTTTAAACTCAATGATTTACAACATTTTGATCCCACTGACTTAGAAGAGATGGATATTCTGCACCAGTTGGCTTTGCTAAGTGTTAGAACTAGCAAATTCTACAAAAGAACAGGGAGAAAATTCCCAGGACTTCATGGGAATTTGAGGGTTGGGTTGGATAAATCGAAAATCAAGTGCTACAAGTGCAATAGGTTAGGGCACTTTGCTAGGGAATGCAGAAGTCAAAACACTGGACCAATAGTTACTCACCCTAGCTCTAACCCTAGACCACAAAGTCAAAACACTGTGCACTATACCCAATATACCCCTGCAGCTCAAGTGAACACTGCTCACTATGCTGCTGCCCCTGTGCCAGTGCATTATGTCCAAACTACTGTCCCACAAATTCAGTACATTCAAACCCCTGCTCCACAGGTACAAGTGCAACCTGTTGCACCTCAAACCACTGCTCCAGCAGCAGTACAACCAGATCAACAAAGTTTTTTCACTCAAGGGTTTGTTGACTGGAGCAGTATGCCTGATGACCTTAGTGATGAAAATTTTGCACTCTATGCCTTTCATGAACCTTCTAATGATGAATTTTGTTTGATGGCATTAGAGTCAATAACAGAAGGGGTTGAAACTGAATGTGAACAGCTAAGTGATGAAACAGTGGATGAGGTGACTGAAGCAGTGGTTACTGCTGTGGCTGGTGAACTACTGTTGGGAGAAAGTTCAGGTACCCTGATTGAACCAATGACAGATCCATGGTCCGAAGAGGATAAAGAAGAAGAGAAGGAAGAAAAGGCTGGTGAAAGGAAGGTGAAAGCTGATGATGAAGAAGATCATCAATGTGATTGTGCAATGATGGCAGCTGCCAAGGTATCTCCTCAAGTTCTTGAAAAACTGTGTTCTGACAATTGCATAATTGCTTTTGCTAACATTAAAGAGGTGAATGAAAACCTTCGGGATAAAATCTTGACTGATGAGGTTAAATTTGAAAAGTCTTTAAAAGAACTTAAAAACAAATTGACTGAAAAGGAAAAAGAGATCAGCTGTCTAAAAGAAGAGCAAAGCATAACCAAAACCCAACTTCAAACTATGGTAGAAAAATACCAAGTTTGCAAAAAGGAGTTGGAATCCACCCAGATTACTTGTGAAAGATGGGTGGAATCCTGCAGAGGATACGAGGTTATGCTTGAAAAACAGATAAAAAGCAATGTGAAATTTGGGGTTGGCTATAGAAAACATGATGATGAAAACACTGCTTTTGGAAAATCTGTTCAAACCACTGATGTAACCACTGTGTTCATCCCCACAAACAAGAATGGCCAAGAAGTGAAAATCACTGACAAACTAGGTAACAAAATCACACTTGACAGACCAATGGGATCCTCCACTTTTGAGGAGCTTGAAGAATACCAGTTTAAACCAAAATGGTCTGATGAGTGTGACATTCTTGAAAATTTCAAGCCAATGGACTTTACATCAACTGATGGTGTCAAGGCTCCAAAAGCTAAAGTCATACCTCTCAAGGACATCCTAGCAGTGGTTAAAACCTCTGCTGCAAAGGAGTCTGAAAAGAGAAAGAAGAAAGAAAAAATTGATAACTTGTTTTGTGAATTCTGTGAGAAAAGGAATCATCTAACAAAAGATTGTTTCCACTTAAAAGCTTATGATTTAAACAGAACAAGTGTCATTGTTTCAGCTGAAGGTTGCATTGTCTGTGGTAAAACAAACCACAAAACTCAAGCATGTGTGTATCTCAAAAACTTTGATGTGAAAAAGAATGAGTACATTGCTAAAACATCCTTGAGTCCATCATCATCATCAACATCTGTCAAATTCACCAAGAAACAACCACTGTTTGTGCCAGTTCAAACAGCTGTTACAAAACAGCTGAACCAAACATCTGTCAAAAGAGATGTTCAGGTTACTGATGCACCCCCTGCCAATCAGTTCAGAAAAGGCAGAGAAAAACAGTCTTACCAAAGGATTCCACACGTTTATGAGGCCTACAAAAGGCCCTCTAAACCCAAAGTGAACAGGCAACCTTTTGGTTACCAGCAGATGATTGGTCAGGACCCACAACAGTGGTTAGAGAAACACTGTCCTAAAACAGTTCAAACCCCTGACCAAACCACTGTCCACCATTCTGCATCCATCCCAGACACTGTTGAGACCCCATCCAAATCCTTGTTGGCTTTGGAGACCTTAATGAACTAATCCGTTTACTTCATGTGCAGGGAGCGTCTGCATGCTTTGATAGTCTTTGGTATGTAGATAGTGGAGGCTCCAGGCACATGACAGGATGTAAAGCCCTCCTCAAAGACTTTAAAATCCATGGAGGGGGTGATATATCCTTTGGGAATAATAGTAAAGGGAAAGTTCTGGGGTCTGGTACAGTACAATCTGGAAATGTAAAATTTGAAAATGTCAATCTAATAGACAATCTAAAATTCAACCTTCTGAGTGTGTCCTAAATGAGTGACAAGGGATTTGGGTCATTCTTCACAAAAGACTGTTGTAGGATTGTTGGACCAGAAATGGTAAAAAAGATTGAAGCAATAATCAAAACTGGTAAAACTAAACTTGTTGCTCAAAGAAGTGGCAATGTTTATGTTGTTGACATGTCAAAAGAGTGTCCCAGAGCTGATGCCTGTCTGTTCTCAGCTGCCTCTAACAAAGAGACAGAACTTTGGCACAGAAGGCTGGGGCACACAAATCTTAAGACAATCACAGAAATTTCAAAAAAATGGTTTGGTGAGAGGCCTACCACAAAAATTGTTTTCATGTCCTGAACATTGCATTTCCTGTTTAAAAGGAAAACAGCATAAAAGTTCTTTCAAGTCCATTGAAGAGTCCAAAACAACCCAGTGTTTGCAAATGCTACACATGGATTTGTTTGGCCCAGTTCAAGTCATGAGCCTCAAAAAGAAAAGATATTGTTTGGTTATTGTTGATGACTTTTCTAGGTTTACATGGACTTTCTTTTTACACTCAAAAGATGAGACTGCAGACATTTTGCAAGACTTTGTAACACAGGTTGAAAAGCAATTTGACCTTCCAGTGAAAAGCTTCAGGAGTGACAATGGCACAGAATTCAAAAATAGGGAGTTGGATGCCTTCTGTGTGAAGAAAGGGATTGTAAGGCAGTACAGCATCCCTAGAACACCAGAGCAGAATGGGGTAGTGGAAAGGAAGAACAGAACTCTGATTGAGGCTGCCAGAACCATGCTTGCAGATTCAGGTTTGCCATTAACTTTCTGGGCAGAGGCAGTAAACACTGCTTGCTATGTTCAGAACAGAGTTTTAATAAACCCCAGGCACAAAAAGACTGCCTATGAAATTCTGTATAAAATTAAACCACTGATTTCATACTTCAAGGTGTTTGGCTGTCCATGCTTCATTTTGAACTTAAAAGATTCCATTTCAAAATTTGCAGCCAAAATTGATTGTGGTTATCATCTGGGATACTCAACCACTGCCAAGGCCTACAAAGTGTTCAATACACGGACCAAGGCAGTGGAGGAGACTTTTAATGTTAAGTTCAATGAAAATCCCAGCAAACCCTGCAGATCTGTTTGATCTTGAAAAGTTTACTTTTGAAAATACTGCTGTCAAGACTAACAGTGCAGGTTCATCAGAGGATACAACACCAGACTATGGGTATGAAATCATCATCCCTCAAAGGTCTGCCACAAAAGGAAAAGCACCAGCTGTTCAAAACAGTTGTCAAAGCTCAACCACTGCTACCTCAACAGTTGTTGACCAAAGTAGCCCATCAACCACTGCCTCCACATCTTCAAACACTGCTGACAAAAGTCCTCAAACAGTGGATAAAAGTCAGCAGGTGTCCACTTCATTACCTCCTATTCCACCACCTTTTGAAGCCACTGCTGGATCATCAAAGTCCCCAGTAGTGGTTAGCTCAGATGACACACATTTGCAGCCTTCACCAACAAATGCCATCATACCATACCAAGGAGATTTAATCTTCTTGAGATCTCATCCACCTAATCAAATCATTGGCAACATAAATGAAGGGGTGCTCACAAGAAGCCAAACCCAAAACATTTGTCTTTTTGCTGGTTTTCTATCACTCCATCAGCCAGTCAAGTACCAAGAGGCACTGAAAGACAACAGCTGGGTAGAAGCCATGCAAGAGGAGCTCCAACAGTTTAAAAGACAACAAGTATGGGAGCTTGTACCACTGCCAGAAGAGGTTAGTCCCATTGGCACAAAGTGGGTCTTCAAGAACAAAACTGATGAAAGGGGTATTGTTGTCAAGAATAAAGCCAGGCTTGTGGTTCAAGGTTACAGACAGGAAGAGGGGATTGATTATGATGAAACATTTGCCCCTGTTGCAAGATTGGAAGCCATTAGACTGTTCCTGGCCTTTGCTGTCAACCACAATATGAAGGTGTTTCAAATGGATATCAAAAGTGCTTTCCTCTATGGTACAATTCAAGAAGAGGTATATGTTTGTCAACCTCCAGGTTTTGAGGATCCATTTTATCCAGATCATGTCTACAGGCTAAACAAATCCTTGTATGGCCTGAAACAAGCACCAAGGGCCTGATATGAAACTCTTTCCAACTTCCTACTCTCAAATGGTTTCAAAAGAGGTACCATTGTTAAAACATTGTTTCTAAAATGGAGAGGGAAGGATTTAATGATTGGCCAGATCTATGTGGATGGCATTATTTTTGGAAGCACATGTAACTCAATGTGTGAAGAGTTTAGAGAACTCATGACAGCTGAGTTTGAAATGAGTGCAATGGGTGAGCTGCAATGCTTTCTTGGTCTCCAAGTACAACAATTGCAAAATGGAACTTTCATTCATCAAAGCAAATATGCTAAAGAACTTTTAACCAAATTTGATATGAATGATTGTAAACCATGCAGCACACCCATGGCAACAAATAAGCTGATCATGTCTGATGAAAAGGATGAGCTGATTAACCAAACACTTTATAGAAGCATGATTGGGTCTTTATTGTACCTAACTGCATCTAGACCAGACATCATGTTTGCAACATGTGTCTGTGCAAGAAGTCAATCAGCTCCCAGAAAATCAAATCTCATTGCTGTAAAAAGGATCTTCAGATACATAAAAGGTGCTCCCACACTTGGTATCTGGTATCCAGCTAATGGGAACATCAAGCTTTCAGGTTTCTCAGACAGTGACTTTGCTGGATGTCACACCACAAGGAAGTCCACATCAGGAGGGTGCCAATTTCTAGGTGATTGCTTAGTTTCATGGCAAAGCAAAAAGCAAGCAGCTGTTTCAACATCCACTGCTGAAGCTGAATACATTGCTGCTGTAAGCTGTACAGCCCAACTCCTGTGGCTTCAAAATCAGTTGCTGGATTTTGGTATCACTGCCTTAAAGACACCACTCATGTTGGACAGTCAGGCAGCAGAAAATATCATCAAAAATCCAGTTTCCCATTCAACCACCAAACACATCGACATCAGACATCACTTTGTGAGGGATTGCTATGAAAAAGGTTTGATTTCTCTGCATCATGTCCCAACTAAAGACCAGCTGGCTGATGTGCTCACAAAAGCACTTGATACAGCCACTTTTGAAAGCTTGGTCTCTAGGATTGGGATGCTGAACATGGAATAACAAGCAACATCTTGTTTTTCTATGAATAAAAGCAACAAAATGTTTTCAGAAAATCAAAACTCCATCCTTAAAAATAGCTAAAAATGAATTTTTTCATTCAAATCCTTAAAAGTCTGCCATTAACCACTGATTGTTCAAAAGTCTGCTCTACTTCAAAAGTCTGTCCACTGCTGAAAGTCAACCCCTGCTCTCTTATTCCTTTGATAAACTGTGTTTTTCAAAAGCAGTGTCTTATCCACTGATATACTATCCACTGATAGTGAAAATCATCCACTGCTCTACTACCACTGCCTTCATCAGTCACTTTCACAAAAGTACTGTCCTTCACTTTCACCAGGGGTTGTCACGTGGGCAGTACATATTGGTCAGACTTTTTATAACGGCTGCCACCTCAGCATTCACTTTCTTCCCTATAAAATCCCCCATTCACCACCAAAACAGGGTTTTACTGTCGAATTGAATTCTTAAAAATTCTTTTCTCAAAGCAGTTTTTCATCTCATTTCTTCACAAATTTCTTCGATCATCATCTTCAAAATGACAAAATCGAAGTCATCTTCAAAACCCTCATCCAAATCATCATCGAAAACAACCTCTCAAAAGGCAATCTCCACTGAAATCCCATATAAACCATCTCACAATCTCCTGGGTCTTCTCACAAAACCAGGAACCACAAATGTTTTCGATTCCATCATTGACACCATGGCAAAATCAAAGTACAAAACTTTGTTCACTGTCGATGCACCAATCTATTTGGAAACCCAAAGGGAGTTTTGGAAGAATGCAACCCTTGAAAAACAAGGAGACACTGCAACCACCATACACTCTTCTATCAAGGGTAAAGCTGTCCAAATCACGCCACAATCCATTTCAGAGGTTTTTCAACTCGATGATCAAGAAGGTAAAATTTCTTTCACTAAAAACGAGTTGCAAACTGACTTTATTGAGAGAGGGTATGAAGCCACAATGATGAAGAAACTTACCTTACAAAAAGATTATTTTCCTTCTGCAACCAGATTTTTATTTCATACCCTCCTACTATGTGTTTCAAACAAAACCACTTCTTTCAATGAAATCCCTTTAAAGATTCAAAATCTGGGATATGCAATTCTTCAAGGAGAAAATTTTAACTATTCTCGGGAAATTTTTAAAGATTTGGTTAATAATGTTGAAACAAAATCATTCTTACTGTTTCCAAGGTTTTTAAGTTACTATTTTGCAAAGAAATTCAGTAAGGATGATTTAGCTGTAATAAACCAAGGTGATTCTACTCAAATAAACAGTTTAACAACTGAAACTTTTTCAAGAATGTTAGCACCTTGCAAAACACAAGCAGAGGTGCCTGAGCAGATTTTAGCAGTTACAACTGCTCCTCAGGTATCTGCTGCTGAGCCCACTGCTCAAGGTGATCAAAGCAGCAGCACAACTGTTTTGAAACCCACACCTAAAATCACCAAAAAGCCAACAAAAAGAAAAACACAAAAACCCCCCAAAACCATCAAAAAGGCATCTCTGGAGGATGAGATACCAGAGCTTCTGCCAGTGACAACACAAAAGTCACAAGAAACCACTGCTGCTACTTCCTCACAGCAGTTGGTACAAATATCTCAACCCATAACCAAAACTCCTCCTGCTTCTTCACAAAAAGAACAGGTTGTACAAATAGGGTCTCCACATCATGATGCTCTGGAAACACTCGTTTCTATCATCCACAGCTCAATACCCGGGGCAAATCCACTTTCTACACCACCCTTCACTTCCACAATTCCCCCACCAACTAAACTGCTGTTGGATGCAATTGATTTGAACCAGGCATTAACCAGTCCTTCTCAATCACCTATCAAAGAGAATATACCTCAACAACTGACTGGGTCTGATGTATCAATCTCTGCTAACCCACCAACACAACCTGAGGAGGTTAGACCCCTTGAGTTACAAGTAACTCTTGGTGGTAGTCCAAGTGAAGCAGCCACTACAACTGTTGAACCCACTGGTTTACAGTTGAACAGTGGTTACATTAATAAGACTTCCTTGGAGGCAATTCCTTTTATAGCACCTCTGCCAACCACCAGTGGATTTATTTATCCTACTGGCAACATCAAAAGGTTGTCAAGTGTTGAAGGAAGAAGACCCCAGTACCAAGAAAAAGGGGCATCAGTGGTTATTGTTTGGAGTATACTCCCGACATCTACCACTGATAAAACCACTGCTAGTGGGAAATCAGATGATCTCATTCACTTGGGTGATGATTTAAAGTACCTGAAATTGACGGATCGCATTGAAAAACTTGATAACTCTGTTGCAGAACTCAAAGATATGCTACAACAGGTGTTACAAGTACAAAAGGTACAATCAACTGCTATTCCACCTCAAGCACCTGCTCCACAAAGGGCACCTGCTACAAATGAGCTCTGGGATTTATTTCAACCTTTTCTCCATCAACAAGCAAAACTAGCAGATCAGCAACATGAAAAACATGTCCAACAGCTGAGAAATGCAATGGAGTCAAGGTTCAAGAACACTCAGGCTGATCTGAAGGCTCTCAAAACTCAGATCTTGCAAACCACTGGCACTGCTCCTCCAACAGTACTTTTCATTGATCAACTCCCAGACGATAATGCCAAAAAGGGGGAGAAAATTCAGGAGTGGAAGAAGAAAGGAATAGATGATGGTCTCTACATTGAACCTGAAAAGGATGCCATGACCAGAAAAATTCCTGTGCCAGATGATAGTAAGAAGGTTGATGCTACTCAAGAAGCACTTGATGAAGGAGTAGCAAGTGTTAAAAGAGATAGAATGGCAAAGGATATTTCAAGGTGGAATGAAGAAAAAAGAGCTTTCATGGAGCTGTATGAGCAGGGTTGTTCTGGTTCAAAGGATACTAAAAATCCTAAGACAAAAAGGAAGCCTAAGTCCACCTCATCCAGAATTCTAAAGCATATTCCAAAACCACCATCCAAAAGTCATCAGCATCAAACCTCCACCCAAACAGCTGTTGTAACTCCTGCTGTATCAACTACTGCTGGTACCTCAGTAGTTTCAACATCTGTCCTCACTTCAACACACACCACTTCAAAATACACCAAATCCACTGCTTTACCACCATTACCACCAAAAACAAAATCACCTCCTGCCAAAAAGCAGAAGACAGTGGTTGTTACAACATCTGCTGTAATGACAACAGTGGTTAGAACACCAGTTGTTTCAACAACTGTTAGTCAATCACAAACCACTGCCACTACATCCACCACCACTGTTCCATCCAAAACATCATCAGCCCCTCCTCAAACAAAAAGGAGAAGGCTAATTCTCAAAGATGATGACACTTCACCACCACAAACATCTTCAAAATCTTCAGCTCTTGTCACAATACCAAAACCTGTTCCTCTCTCTTCAGTTCCAATGTACAAGCCCTTACCTCCTGCAGGTGTTCAATTTCCTCTTGAACTAGCAGCTGTTAGAGATGAAATAAAATCCTTTTACTATGAGGATGACCCTGCCAAAAGGAGTTTGCCATCAATAAAGGGATATCCCTGGCCTAAAAATGTTGATGAATATTTGGATATCAAGGCCAAGCAAGCAGAGGATATCTCAAAAAGAAACACACAAGGGAAATCTGACAAAGAAATTTCAAGAAATTATCAATATCTGCTCACACAAGTCAGATCCCTAGAACAATCTGCAAAAAATGTCAGTCAACAAATTTCAGAAAGAGCAGCTGAAACTTTGAAGAAAGACTACATTGAAAGCATCATGGATCACAAAAAGTATAAAGGAGAGAGATACATGTACAAAGAGTAGACTGTTCCTGAGCTTGAATATGAAGCTGCAAGAATTCAAGACATGATAAAAAGGAAAGTCACTCACACTCCTCCTGACTGGGCAAAGTTTAGAAAGAATGTACCTGACAAACAGGTAGAACTGCAAAGAATGAAAGAGGAACTGGTTGCTGCTGAATATGGAAACAAAAGACAAATTGCCAGATGGAAAGAAGATGTAGTCAGGGCCACCTACAAAAGGTTGGAGGAACTAAGAAAGAAAGACCCAAATGTTCCTCAAAAGCCTGACTATTCTAAAGCAGAGGTTTCTAAAAGACCACCAAAGCTGCAAGTTAAAAGAACCACTGCTCCAGCTGGTGCTGCCATCTACAAAAGAAGGAGCAAAAACCAGTTTAGTATGGAAACAATTCAAGATCTATTAGCTGGAGATGCCATTGTAAAAGCATGCACGAAAGTAATGATAAAAGAAGATCTTGAATTGGAACAATCTGCAAGTGCTGCTCAGCCAGTAATAAACAGGCCAGCCTCACCAAATACTTCTACAAATAAACATCTCCCAAGAAACCCACCAGGCTCAAAAATACAAAAGTGGGAAACTGACAAACAGACCTGCGTATTGACTTTGCTCAGGTCTGGTGGAGAAGTGGAGAAAATATCAAGGGAACAAGCTCTTGGCCTGAGTCTTGAAGATTTGCAGGATCTCCTTGATCTTCCACTTAGCAGGGATGATGAAGATACAGATGCCCTAGACTTTGAATTACAATTTAAAGGTCAGATAAGGGAACTGTTGATGAGGCAATAAAGATTTCCACAAATAATGAAGAGTTTTGGCATTATCTGTTCCAGGGGGAGATTGTTGGGATTGAACCCTATCAGAGGAACAGATAATTAAAGCCAAAACTGGATCAGAGCAGTGGATCCAGAATAAGCAGACGATTACAGTTTGTTCATACAAATCTCTCCCCTTGAAAGTGGTTTCATATCTACTGACCTCCTATCTGCTGATTTTACTAAGTGCTGACCTACAACTGCTGCCTTGCATCTACTGCCCAATGTCAAAGACTGATGGAAGACCAAAGCTCTGCTGATTCAATCTACTGCCTTGAGTCAAGTACTGCTGATCCGGACAAGCACTGCTGGGTTCACAGCAGTGGAAGGATGCAGCAGCTGTTTAAGTGTCTTTTATGTAATGAAATGTAATAGCAGTGGTTAGTACATCAGTGTTTGTATAGATCAGAGGTTAGAGTTTGTTAGGAGGTTAGATGTCACTTTCATGGTGACGTCAGCTAAGATGCTCAGTGGTTTGCAAGTGCCTATAAATAGTTCAGTACTTTGTACTGTTCTATTAGCTCTCTTGCAACATCGTCTTCTTTGCACGAACAAACTACTGAGCTCTGGCTGAGGGGGAGTTTGCATTCATTCATCAATCATTGTAATCATTGTTGAAACAAATTCAATCTTTCGATTCATTGTGAAAAGATGTTTGATTAAAGTATTACTCTCGTTTGATTGTATGCAAAGTTTGTTTTCATCATAATTCCGCTGCACAACTCTTTCATTTTCATCTTAATTTCAAACGAAAATACAATCAAAAACAAACTCAGATCCAACAACTACGTTTAGTTAGTTGTATGATAGGTAGTTTATATGCCTTAGGAAAATGACCAAAATGCCCTTTTTACGCATATTTTCATTTTAAGCATCATCATCATCATCATCATCGTACTCAGTATATCCCACCTATAGTACTTGTTACATTTTAAGCATATGTAACTTAAATTTTGACATCTAAACTGATTAGGCAACATTATTAGACATGTTAAGGCATATAATACTTGTCATAGGACTAGGCAGGCGGCCCGAACACGTTTTACGCGAACGAAGCGTTAAAGTAGCGTAAGCTACCTAAACGGGTCGTAATGGGTCGTAAGCACTTAGGATAGGTTCCGATTTAGAATGTAGGCTTTGTTAAGCCATATTACATGAGTTCCTA